>JAHKNS010000001.1:8335136-9535136 GCA_019054645.1 Fusarium sporotrichioides | reverse complement strand
GTGGACTCTCGCATGCACGATCACAGACAAGTATGCGGACTTGAAAGATCTCTTTTACCGAAGAGCGCGTAAGTATGTCGAAGCGGATTACATCAAAGGCTACGGAGAGCACATGATCTCTATTGCTCACTGCCAAACACACACTCTCTTGGCCTCGTATGAGATGAAGATGATGTACTTTCCTCGAGCTTGGATCAACACGGGTTCTGCTATCCGTCTTGCTCAAATGTGCGTACCTCTTACACATTCGTGGTTTCCCAATACTGACCATCGCAGGACTGGGCTTCATAGATTAGATGGGACGGGTCTCGATGTAAAGCAGTGTCTTGCACCCCCCAAAGACTGGACAGAACGAGAGGAACGACGCCGAACATTTTGGATGGCCTTCTGCCAAGATCGTTATGCCAGCATTGGCACAGGGTGGCCCATGACGATTGACGAGCGCGATATTATGACAAACTTGCCGGCCTCAGAAGATGCATATAACATGAGCAGGCCCGAACAAACACAGTCCTTGTCTGAGTGTACTAGCCCGATGGGCGCGGGTAAACTCTCTTCGTTTGGTGGCATCGTACTCATGGCATGCCTGTTTGGTAGAAACTTGGTACATCTGCACCGTCCTGATGCCGACGATCTTGATCATGACCTCAATGGTCCATTTTGGAAGCGACACCGACAAATGGATAATATATTGCTCAACACATCCCTTTGCCTCCCACCACAACTCAAGCTTCCTACTGGTCTATCGAATCCTAATATTGTTTTTACAAATATGAGCATACACACGTCAACCATCTGCTTACATCAAGCAGCCATCTTCAAGGCAGAGAAAAACAAACTGCCAGCTTCGGTCAGCGCTGAGAGCAAAGTACGATGTATCACAGCCGCCAATGAGATCGCCAGCATTATGCGTATGATTTCTCACATGGATCTCTCCACAGTAAGGACAAAGCAGGTTCTTTTTTTGTCGATACAGAGGCTAACATGTTGTAAGGTCAACCCGTTTATATCCTTCTGTCTATATGTATCTGCGCGAGTATTTGTGCAATACCTAAAGAGCCGGCCAGACGATAGCCAAACAGCTGACTCACTGCGATTCCTGCTCTCAGCGATGAATGCGTTGAAGCGGCGAAATCCGCTGACGGAGTCGTTCCTTGTCCAGCTAGATGTTGACCTGGAAGCCCTTGCACTAAGAATTCCCAAGCTCAAGACTGCTTTCCCACGCAACCACGACAGCGTATGTGGACACGAGCTGAATTATTTTTGTTTTGATGCTAACGTGACACAGCCTGGCACAACAGGAGCACCCAGAGGTGCTAAATGCGACAACCCTGAAGGGTTCCAGGGCATAACGGCGTATCGCAATGAATGCAACTACATGAACCCTTCCGAGAACGATATCAATCAGCCAGGACCACCCGATATAGTCGAACCTAACAGCGATATGCCAGGTATGCCTGCTGCAGGCGATGGGAACTTTGGAACGCAGGCGTGGATGTCGACTGAGCAACAAATACCAGCAATTCTTACACCTAGTTCGGCAGCCACTTTCGAGAAGACCGGGTCTGGAAGCCGGGCCGTTTCAGGCTTTGGGGACATGACGGGCGATAGCCAGGACGCTTCAGGGTCCCCAGATGCGATGCAATCGAACCGACCGACACCGAACTCAAGCACAGGGTCCGACCAGCGGAACCATCTAGCCCCTGGACAGATGAATAGGTCAGGAGCCAACTCATTTAACGCAAGTCCTATGTCGCCGAACCAGACCTTGTTGAACCCAGGTGTACTTGATGGAAGCACACAAGGCTTCTTTGCTGACACATCTGGTTTCGTTATCCCGCCAAGCCTGGATCAGGGCGGAGGGTTCAGCATGCCAGATGGGTGGGCAGACATGCACGGACAAACAGGTGTTCCCCAAGTGGGCGAAGGTGTTTTAAGAGCATTGATGAATATGGGATCCATGGATGCGATGGATCTGGGAACGTGGGAATCGAGGGACAGCTGAAGTGTAGCAACGCGGAGTTTATATGGGAGACAAATCTTTCGGAATCAAGTGGTGAAAAGCAGGCTCGAAAGAACCAATAACGGTTGTCAAGAATGAAAGAGAGGGATGTGAACAGCTGCAACGGACCAGGAATTTATATTGGGGGCGTTTATACGGGACGAATATGTCGAGTCGACTATGTTGTACAATACGAGCTGGAGAATCCGATGAAGGACATGCCTTTGCCCGCCACTGTTCATGTTCAGAGCAGGTGTAGAATGAGGGTTAGATGGTGTATTGTCGATCTCCGAGGCCATTGCAAAGAAAGGTAGGCAGGGTCAAAACACGATTCTGCTGAGACTCATATCAATCAAATTAGAGCCACGCCCGGTTAGCTCAATCGGTAGAGCGTGAGACTCTTACGAGTACGCGATCTCAAGGTTGCGGGTTCGACCCCCGCATCGGGCTGTTCCTATAATAACGATTGCAAACAAGCGATGGCATTTCTTTTTCGCTGATTTTTGAAGGTGGTTGGTTTCTTGTGATGCTCTTTTTGAATGGTTTAACAATTACGTTACTTGGTACTGAAGGGAAACCATTGGCTACCTGTCAGTACATGGCCCGTGCTATAGTTACAGACGCGACTCAAATACACCTACCCCTCCCTCCTTCGTCAAGGTTTACAGCGACCAAAGTGACGGGCGTCTTAAAACAGCAACGTAAACGTCAGAAAGGGCGATAAAAGAAGCTTTGGCCGTTGAGACGCTTGATGGATGATCCATTCAGCTTTTGTAGTGGATCTGTCTAGGACTGGCTGCCTGTTCCGGTAGATGGCTGGAAGGGCCCCGCACACTCCGCCTCAGGGTTCCGTCCCCGTCTCTGCCTCCGGGACCGGGCTGTCGGCGGCGTTTTCGGCACCGGGCATACCACAACAGTACGGCGTTGCACTCCAGCTCAATATGGAAGGTTACGATACACGCGAGATTGAAGAGGCATATCGTCTTGACGCCGTACAGGGTGGCATCGCTAACGCTACACCCGCGACGTCAGGTCAGTTTGGTATACTTGCGCCAACAACCGTACCTGCACCATTGGTGGAGGCACAACAAACCGAGGGAACTTTCAGTGCACAGAATAGAAGAGATGGAAAGGAGGTCAAGAGATCCAATGGTCAATTAAGCACTAGGATCGTGATTGATCCTCCGAATCTTGAGGAATGGAGAGATAAGTTATTCAACGTTGATGAGGCGATCATCCTTACTCATGAAGAGTAAAGCCATCATTCTTTACCGTCAGGAGGCTTTTCTAATACTTCCAGGTTTGAGACATATTTCCCTCATGTAGACAACGTCTATTCTCACCGCTCAACGCAGCGTTACAAACACAAACCCTTCATCTCGCACTACTGGGACTGCCGTATGAAAGGCCGCCCCCCAGGAACACCAAAGTCCGTTGATCCAAACAAAAAGAAGCGTAAGCGTACCGCTCGTCAGCGTGACCTGTGCGACGTGAAGATCAAGATAACAGAGCATTTTCCCGGCGCGTGTTCAGAGCTCGGCGATATCAGCCTTCCTGGTGTTGATTTGACGGGACAGCGCTTGTGGACGATACAAAGAGTTAATGGGAATGGAGGGAATGGCAAGGGAGATGGTGTGGCTGGGCCGCACAAGCATACGTTGCAAAGGAGCGACGAAATCAAGAAGAGTAGCGTACAGCGGTATTTGGCGAAACAGGGCAGTGGTGTGAGCAAGGCAAAGGAGAAGACCAAAGGAGTTCGTATACTCAGCTTGAACACCAAATTGGAAGATACCGCTAACCCCCGGGTCTGTATAGCAGTCCACCATGAAGGCCACAGGTGCTGCACTCGCTACAATCAAAAAGCATACAAAGGACAACAATCTCAAATTATATGCCGAATGTTTTTGGTATGGCATCTCTGTAACTGCTTGAGTCGTGATAGATACTGATGTTCTAGTCCATTCTCACAACGGGCCTGGATCGCTCTAGAAGCAAAAGGTATGCCCTACCAATATTGCGAAACGAACGCTTTCTGCATCCCAGAAGAACCCTTCTTGACCAACCCTCGCACATGTGTACCTATGATAAAACATGACGACTGGACATGCTCAGACAGTACAGTGGTGCTGGAATATGTGAGTTTCGAGCAGTGACGATGAAGCCCCAAACTATGAAATTGACAGGCCGCATGTAGCTTGAGGATCTAGAACAGGGAGTGCCGCTTCTTCCTTCAGATCCTAGATTAAAGGCCAATTGTCGCTTGTGGATAGGCCATGTAAGAGTTGTCTATTCCGAGTCTGATAGAGAGATTGACCGAAGCAGATAAATCATCACATTGTCCCAAATTTCCACAAACTAGTCCAGAATCAAGACCCGGATTTTGAGCATGAAGCTGCGGATCGTTTACAAGGCAGTATAGACACTCTAGTTATAGCCTCTGACGAAAAGGTAAGCGGCAGCTCATTTTTTGATGATTGCCTGTTTAGCATTTCCTTGATTGTCGACTTCTGGTCAATCCTGCTGACTTAATCAAACCCCAGGGGCCTTTCTTTCTCGGCCAGGATCTCTCCCTCGTCGACATACATCTGGCGCCGTTTGCTCTTCGTATCTCAAGAGTTCTCGTCTCTACATGCGGGTGGTGCCTTCCACCGGCTGGATCGCGCTGGGCGAGGTGGTTGGACGCCATTGAAGGAGACAAGAGTGTGAGAGCTACCACTAGCAACTATGCTCTATACCATGAGACAGTCGGTGTATTGATGGGAAACGATGCAATGAGATAGGAATAGCTTGACTGGTGTCAAACCAGGGTGTCCGCTTGTATACCTAGAGTTGAACAGATATACATCCTCCGGTCTGGTTCTATACCAGCCTCGCTCGAGGACATTATAAGAGTCAGTAAAACCATTCAAAATCAAGGATATTCCGGCATGTCGGTAGTAGGCTTTTAAGAACAAGAAATGGCCATATATATAATGTTGGTCTTGACTATGCAGTGCCATCTGGCATGGATGGGTCACTTCTCATTGAGCCCCTTTTCCTCCTCTTGATGGCATCCCACTTCTCCTCAATCGTCACTAATTCCCCGCCGAGCCGAGCTTTAATTCTGCCTTCACCAAGCTCCTCAAGTGTTTTAGCCTCAAGGTAACTTTTACCTTCATACTCGACTCGGCGTTGCGAATCAGGCAAGTATGCCCAGGAGAAGATAGCACCCACAGCTGCAACTGAACCAAAAAGTAGGAATATGAGCCCCTGCCTGTTCTCAGCCTGATACGATTGGTTGATACCGTACACCACAAGAACTGCAACGAGGCTTCCAAGCTTTCCCGCAGCCGCCGAGATGCCGTGGCAGAGACATCGATAGCAGGTTGGGAAAATTTCGGCTGGTATTATAAATGTCAAGGTGTTGGCGCCTAACAACACAGCCCTTGTCAGACCATTATAGAAAAGAAAGTAAGAGATTGGTCAACTTACCAAAGTTGAACATGAAGTGGCAAATGGCCACACATACTACTGTAGCTGGAGCGCCCTGCTTTTGGTGGACGCCATAGTAGACGCACCCAGTGATAACAAAAAAGCCGGCTAACACGAGGAAGGAAGCCGTGAGCCATTGACGCCGAGGGATGCGGTTTGCGAAGACAACGAAGCAAGCACTGCCCGCAATCGATGCAAGTGAGACAGTCAAGAGATATTGCTTTGTTTGCTCGATCAACACGTCGTAAATCGTGTTGCAGGGGTGCGTTGCGTCAGTCGACCAAACTGGAAGTCCATCGGTCGCCCAATCTGGCACGGTCGAATTGCCCCCACGAAGTGACGATGTCCAGCATTCAAGGGAGTCATCAATCTTGGTCGGTGTAGTCGTCGCCCACATAGTCGATAAGGTGCCTCTGTTATCAAGACTCATCCCATAAAACGAAACGTCCAAGAAGAACCATGTAGCTGCAGTGCCCAAGAGATATGCCCAGTTGCCATCGCGGATAAAGTAGTTATGTAGGTCTTCTCTCGAAAACTGGACGGGCATCGCCTGTTGTGAAGGATTGCCGCGATGTGTACCATCTCCAAGATCAGTCGCCCGATATGACGGTGCAACATTATTTCCACCAGGCGAGTTGATCTGATATGTCGACGGCGCTTGATTCTGGTTGAACTGACCCATCGGGAACGAATTCGTCCCATCGCCTGAACCGCTCATAGAGCGACCAGCCACACCACGATTGGGTAAGGATTCCATGCCGGCCCCCTGTGGAGCACCGTAGATTCTTTGGGTGTTTACAAGAGCCATCCCTGGTTTGTTCCGAACCTCGAGGCTGTAGATACCACAGTCGAAAAGGAAGAAACGAAAGATGATGGCGAGAAGCGCAGGCACAGCACCTGAGCCGATCACGATGCGCCAGACGCCATCAAGTGCCTTCTTGCATTCTTCCTCATGCAGTTTGTCGAGACCACATCGCATTCCTTGTAGATCATGGCTTCGCTGAAAGCCAAGGAGCACAAATAGACCAACCAGCTGCGCCAGCGCCTGGCCTATGGGTTGCATCATGAAAACCGAGGACAACATAGTCGCTCGAGACTGTGTACTGGACCATTCTGAAGTTATAACCGCACTGAGGGGATATTCAGCTCCAATTCCTAGGACAGTAATGTTAGTGTCTGAGATTTGTGAAAGCTGGCTGGGTTCACGAACCTATGCCCATGACGAAACGCCACCAAGTAAACAGGCCTAGAAAAGAAAGATCATTGTAACCGCGACTACTAGTGGCGACGCCAATGGTTGAAACGATTACCAGGACAAGCTCAACGCCGTAGAGGCGAGTCCGACCATAGCGATCGGCAAGGTAACCAAACAAGACTTGGCCTACAACAGACCCGAGGAGCGTAAAGAAGTTGATAAGTAGGCCAGACCACTCTGGACCATTGGGCCAATAAACAAATGCGATCGAAGCTAGAATTACATTAGTTGAAAAGAGGTTGTATCTAGACATGAAAAGTTAGGAGCTTGCCAATGGCTGTACGACGTGACGGTGGTTGCATGTCAGTTAACAGTTGTGAGGATGACTTACGAGTCTGTCAGAAAGCCTGAGGCGCAAACTCCCCAGATACGAAAATTCCACGAGTTTAAATCGAGTTCGTAACGTAGTTGTTGGCGATCCTATGAGCTGCATTAGCTCTTTAGGATCGGATCCAGGACTGCTTGGTCCGATGGCAAGATAGATAATTGATACTGAGCGCATCGACTTACTTGAGCATCTTGCGATGGCAGCGCAGAACTATCAGAGCCTAGGAAACCGCGATTCCGACGTAATGAATATCTTGATAGGAGAGGCATGATTCGCGGCGGGGAGATACACAGCGCGCCGTAAAGGTTCCTGTGAGCACGGATGGCCTGAGATGGAACGGCGGATGGAGGAGGTTCAGAGAAGCTCAAGCTAGGACAGGTGCTGGAATTGCGGGCAGGCAATATCCAAGAATAAGAGAGAGACGGATGTGATTCTCATGACCATATTACAACGGATTAGAAGTAGAATAGAGCAGAACAGAACAGAAAGGCTATGTCGTTGATGAGTTGGAGCAAGCTGCGCAGCATAGATGGTGTGGAATGCCATCACAAAACTGTATGGCACCTGAGCAGAGACTGTGCTGTGCGCCAAGTGCACGCTGCGAATAACGGTTTCTTTAGAGCTGAAAAGGCCCTTGGCTAGTCCAAGACGCACTTGGCTTCACTTGGCAGAGTCCTTCAATGATTACCTGCCTACCCTTGTATCTCGGAGCTTGGGGGCCGACATACGCGGGCTGAATATGGGATGGGATTTGAATGCACGTACTATGTACGTCCCCGAGCAGCCGGTCCTGATGGGGCACTAAATATGACAGGAGCCTATTATCCTTGATTTACTGACGAACTGTCAGGTAGGCGAGTCGATAGGACGAACAGTGATGGAGAAAAAAATATGAAAAATCCAAAGACGACGCTCCATGCGGTTGCGTAGGGGTCCCTTGCATCGGTTTGAGTTGCCAGCCAGACTCATTAGCCTGTCAGCCTGTGTGGAGACTTGATGATTACCCAAATTGGTTCATCATCTTGGACAGACGTATCGAGGCTTCGTCTCCTGAGTCTGGAATCATTGTGGCTTATAGACATGTAAAGAGTGGAAGATACTAGACTACTAAGGTTAGTACCTTAGTAGCTAATAGGAAGGGGCACGTGGTATTGAAACTTGGTTGGTAAGAACGCGGTTTACAAGGCAGGTACTAAGGTGCTATGTAAGCCTTCCATGAGAGTTGACGATGAAGGAAGGGGCATCTCATGGCAAGAGCATTGCACTGTCTTGGCAGGTACTGTAGCAGTTTAAGAAATACTACCTAGGTATGTTTAGTTCGCAATGATCAAACAAAACCAATACAAAACCAATACCCTGGCTCAGGAAATATGTACTACAGGCAAAACCGACATTATTGCCTACATACATATATATATCAAGATCCGACTTGGTATTACACGACAGCACGGATATATGCTTCTTTGAAGCGGCTTGACTCCTGGAAGCTCGTGCCTTGAAGGGTTAGGGGTACTTACTGTATCTCCTTTACACAGCAACTAAAACACGTTAGCTTCGCAGCTCTGCCCGGGGAAGAACATGGATGCCTTTCTCTCCTTGCTCCTTTTGTCGCGACTGGTTTCTCGAAGACGTCGAGTTACGGATATTTCAGGAAGAGCTGTACTTGCTCATGGCGTTTGCCAATCACAAATATGCGACAGTCTCTAAATGCTCAAAGCATCCATTGTCAAACAATGGTGGCCCAGACGTTCGGAACTGATTGATACCCAATCAAGCGGCCAAGGTCTAACTACAATCAGCAAAGATAGAAAGTGAAGAAAAGAGCCCCACGACACCTAAGCTTTCTTGGCCCATCAGAATGTCGCCTTGGCCCCCGTGCTCGATGCTCCCGCTGTTAGTGGACCACCAATCGAATACAAACAGCTGCCCATGTGGCATCGACCCTTGGCTATCGATTGCACAACGTCCTGCATTCTCCCCATCGTGTGGACAACTTCTGTTGGTAATAACTGGCCCTTCCGCAGCTTTACAACAGGCGGCGTGCAGCGTTCCTGTCTATGTGTGGCTAGGTTTGTCCTCTTGGCCAGCTACCTAGGTACCTAGGCGTCCACTGGCGCGGGTCTCAACGTTAGGATTCGGGGAAGACCAACGCCGACGTGCCCCTCGTGAACTGTGGAAATCGACCGCGTTCTACGGAACCTATCTTCCCATCGATTTGCGATGCATGATGCTGGCTTACAGCTAGCTGTCCATAGGCAAGCGAGAGACAATTTGGCTTGGTTGCCTGGACTTATTGGAATCCTCCTGGAACTTGAGACTCGGGTTTTAATTCTGTCCTGTCATTGTCTGGCGTGGCTACTATTACCACGACTTCTTTGATGCTCATTCCGCAGTCTTCGTACGTGCGTGAGCCTCATCTTCACTCGCCCAGTTGCCTACCCAGCGTTTGGCACCAGCCCAGGAAGTTGAATTCTAGTTTTCTGCTGCAGACTCAGAAGGGGTGGGCGAATGCGCAAGCGACTCTCAGAGCCACTCTTTCTCAATCTAGTGCTGGAGTCTATCCTTACTGGGTGTGCGCGGTGCCTCCACGTTCTATCACTGCTCTCTTGTTGAGATTTTGCTTTTGCGCCAGCTTGGGTATTGCTAATCTCAAGGCTGCTGCAGCCAAGAGCTTGCCAATCCTCGTCCCCGTATTCGCGAGCTTTAACACAACCAGTTTCAACGTTTCTAGAAGTTCAAGTCAAGGCGTGATAGCAGTTTTAGGGCTGGTAATTGGGATTTTCAAGATAGCACCGGCAGAAACCACCCGTCCTGTGCCGTTGTGACCGTGTCATGACATGTCCCCACCGCTCGGTCAGTCAGATCGCCCTCGACTGCTACGAGCGACAGCATGTCGTCCTCGGGCTCATCTTTTACCTCGTCGTCTCTCGGCCGCCCGCCTACCTATGGAAGAACGTACGTCAGTCCAGTCGACTCGACCTGGACTCCAACCTCCGGCATATCGACTATTTCTGCTCCAACCACCGAGGGATCGGGAACTGGAACCTCGGTACTTGATCTTGGACCTCCAGGGTTCCAAGCAACAATGTTCGAACGCTGTTGGTCCAATTGATGTCTCACATTGCTGATACCAGTATCGCAGAATACTCTTTCAAGATACTCCCGACGAACGGGTTGTTTACCTCGGGCCTTGGGAAGTAGTGGGTTCTGAGCAGCGTCGTGTCCTCTGGCAGGGCAGCTATCAAAACGAACTGCTCGAGCACTATTGTGCGTCGAAATCAAAGGGATCTGTTTGGATGAAATTTCAGCTAACTCGAACTACTCTCAGTGCCTTCAGATGTCCCTTCTGATATACATCCGCATACACTGCACTCGCGCCATCGCCCATATTACGACGCCTCCGACATGGAACGATACCTGACATTTCAAGAACCTCATCGAGTTCGATATACCACGGATGAAGGTGTTTGTATACATGACCAATATGTCACGATTAGATACGAGTTTACGACAGTTGAAAGCTCTATCCAATTTCAGGGGGATCTGCGCAGGAAGGACCTGATCGATTTCTACGATGCCGACGTCGTCTGGACTAATGTTCATGGGCGCACAGACGGCTTCGGCAAAGTAAAGGGCATAGGCGCGATACAGAGGCTCAAGTTGTGGAGGGATCGATATACTACATTCCACTCGCTCAGCGTATTTGCGAATAAGACGGATGGTCAATATCGAGAATACGATATCCACTGTTTCGATGGTGAGCTTCGCGGGAGGGATGACCGGGCAAAGCAGCTTCGACTCAATGCATCTGGTCGACGACCCAATTCGGGTGATGACCACCATTCACACCGGCGCTTCTCGTTACCACATCGTATGCGATCTCGAACCAGAACAAGTGAATCTTCAGAGCCAAGGTCAGTGCAGCAGCCGGCTCTTGACATACGATATTTGGCGGTCCAATTTACTGAACGCCAAGGTAAACAAACTTCGCCAGGGTATTGGCCTTGCGGCCTGTGACTTATCAGCTAACAATCGTCAGAGTACCATCGATTCATCGAAACATGGCTTTATTGCCACAGTTCGGACCGTGAATTCAACGGTATCCCATTCCCGCCGAACCATTTCGAATTACCCTCGCCGCAGATTTTGCCGGGACATTCTCCCGATTTACCGGTATTTGGCTGGCCTCACCATACGCTCGACTCGGTGCCAGAACCCTCGGAAACGACCGACACTACACCTTGAAGAGCCGGATTTGAGTCAGGTGGCATATATAGCCAGTAACCAGTTGCACCATCGAGGCGGACCACATGTTCATGCTGCGGTGCAGTCTGTGGTCAGAGATTGGTGGGGTGACAGCTGCTACAAGGTTCGACACTGACAGGTCACATCTTGATCTATCAAAGTAAAAGAACGTCGACCGGAGGAGTGATAATCGGCAGCCGCCCGCGTGGGATTGGTTGGAGTATCAAAAGAGGCATGAGCAAACTATGTACAACGTTGCTGTCTGTGGGCAGATTACGGCTCTGGAATGCTCGGGGCTCCACACCAACTCTCATCACCCCGCGGTGCCTGGGGCCCTGGGTCAGACCACAGAGCTTGTGTCGTCATTGAGATACAACCTGCCCTGAATGATATAGAAGGGTCATAAATTCAACCCAAGCTCCCTTCCCTCAGTTGACACAACTGCTACGAACTCAATCCCAACCTGTCGGCCTCTCTCAACATCACTACGTCAGACATGAAGGTCATTCTCGCAATTAACGCCGGCTCCAGTTCGGTCAAGATATCGGTCTATACTGCAGATAAGAATGCAGAGCCTCGCCAAATCGCCGAAGCATCAGTTGGTGGTTTAACTGCACCGCCAGCAACTCTTGCGTATTCCCGCGGCAATGAAAAAGTGCTCAAGGCCAAGGAGGTCTCTGAAAGCGTAAAGACCCAGGGTGACGCTTTTGACCTTATTCTGAAGACCTTCATCGATGATAGTGAACTGAAGGAGATCTCTTCAAAGGAAGATATCGCTATCGCTAGCCACCGTATCGTTCATGGCGGCGACTACGACCAATCTCAAGTCATCACTCAAGATACTTATCATCATCTTGAAGAACTCAGCGATTTGGCACCACTCCACAATGGTGTTGCCTTGAGTATTGTCGATACATGCATCAGCGCGCTGCCCAGCACGGTCAACGTCGCCTGCTTCGACTCACAATTCCACCAAACTCTACCACCACACATTTACACATATCCTATTGACCCCAAGATTGCAAAGAGCAACCGCCTGCGCAAGTACGGGTTTCATGGTATCAGTTACGCCTTCATCACCCGATCTGTCGCCAACTATCTTCAAAGAGATGTCAGCAGCTTAAACATGATCGCTCTGCACCTTGGTAGCGGTGCCAGTGCGTGCGCCATTAAGGGCGGCAAGAGCTGGGATACGAGCATGGGGCTGACGCCTTTGGCGGGCCTTCCTGGTGCCACCCGAAGTGGCAGTGTTGATCCAAGGTAAGATGCCCAGTGCCTCAAATACCCATATACAGAGCCCAGATCCCATAGCCAGGCCCCACCGGATGCGGCGGGATTACTACTCTCATCAGATCATACATGAGATGAGATCCAAAAGCAAAGGGAGGGAGGGATTTTCAATAAGGGTCTCCTTCTAGATTAAGGTTCTTGCATGCTGACCCCAGCCACCCTTACAGTCTCGTCTTCCACTATGCCTCTGATGTGGGGAAGCTTTCTCCAGCATCCACTAAGCATCTTCACATCTCGCGAGCTGAGGAGATTCTCAACAAGGAGAGTGGTTGGAAGTCCATGACAGGTACGACGAATTTTGGCGTCGTTGCCGATTCGGATGAACCGAGCCATCGCCTGGCCTTCGACATCTTTGTTGACCGCATTGCCGCCTTCGTCGGTTCTTACTTTGTGTCCCTTGAGGGCCGCGTTGATGCTCTGGTCTTTGCTGGTGGTATTGGTGAACACAGTGCTAAGCTCCGCTCTGCTGTTGTCAACCGGGTGGCCTGTTTAGGGTTTGCCCTCAACGATGCCAGAAATCAGGAGCCTATCAAGGACGTTGTCCAGGAACTAGGTGAACGCAATACTTCAAAACGAGTACTGGTTTGTCAGACAGATGAGCAGCTAGAGATGGCCAGGTTGTGCGCCGAAAAGGATGACATCTGGGAATGATGCTTGCTCGATTGGTGCGGCAACATGAGAATGAATGGCGGTTGTAGTAGTAATGATATGAGATAACGGAATAGATAAAGTGTTTATACAAACCATTGAAAAGTGATTGACGGTTAATGGCGTAAGTCTTCAATTTTGTTACTATAATTTTCTACTAGTCAGAACTTGCGAGAATTTGAAGGAAATCAGGGGATCGTGTAAGGCGAGTAAAATTGAGCAAGTAGACGATTATTGCTACGTAGTATTGACTGTTGGGGTGGTGAGAACATTTTGATGGTCACTCAAGGGCAAAAAGTTGAAAATCAAAGTGGTATCAATTGTGCACAATTCAAATGCCTCATCTAACTCTTCAAGCACCAGTGACGATGCTTCTCCAACTAACAAAGCAACTTGTACATGAATAAAGTGTTGCCATCCTGTAACGGCGGCAAATAGGAACAGCGATAAGTGTGTACTAAATCGCTCTCCCACCAAAATCGCTTTCTGTCCCGACTTACAAAATAGTCTAGGAGATGATTTCGAGAGACACCAATCCGTCCTTCCCCATCTTATATTTGAACAAAAAGTTGGAAACATCAAATCGTAAAACCCCACCAACGCCATGCGTTTTTCGCCCTCGAATCTGTGGCTCCGAGAGACGTATCCTGTCGTTTATCTAGCCATGTGTACTGTATGGGAGAACCATTCGTGTACGTGCACACTGTCCTTCCCTGTGAAGGAAAAAAAAAGAAGCCATTTTTCAAGTCCAAAAGAGAAACCGTAAGAGAACGCCAATATAATCCGGGTTGTACATCGTGTATTCTGACAACGCCGTGATTGAAACAATCCAGTAGATAGGGAATGCATACTCATATCTTTGAGGGACGAATCATAAAGTCGAGTTGTTGCGCCAAAAGATGAAGTTGCCAAAGAAGCTCGTATAAAAAGAAAAAATGAGTTTTGTCGGAGGATTAACATTATCAATAGAATTATGCATCGAGTTTCGAGTGTCAAGGGTGAGAAACTTGACGCTCAAACGCCTGAGCCCTCCTGGCATGCGACAGCCATCGCGAGAGCATCTAGACCGCTGGGGGTCCTGCCGGCAACAGGGCGGTTAAGAATAGGGAGGTTGCGACCACTCATATCCCAGGGTCTGCTGCTGATACTGGGCGAGGCCAGTGGGGGTGTGGGAAGGGGGTAGGGATCGGCATCGCGTCGACTTCTAGACGAGGATGTGCGGCTCGCGGAAGGACGACCAGATGTAGAGTTGCGGCGGGCATCAGCGAGCGATGTCCTGTGACTGCGCTGGCTACCAGAAGAACGGCTCTTGTCCTTGAAATGAGTTTCAAGGTGCTGCTTCATGTTATCAGCGCGAGTGAACTTCTTCTGGCATCCCGCAAAGGTGCATTGAACAGCCTTTTCAGCAGTATGGATCTTGGAGTGACGCGAAGCGTGGCCAGAGGTTGTAAAGGTCTTTTCGCAGCCGTGAGTGTCGCGATACCGGCAGGGGTATCGCTTTCCGGGGCGCTCGGGCATAGGCGAAGATCGGGGCTGACTGACCATCTCAGCGTCGTATGAGGCCGAACGGGCACTGTCGGCGTAGGCAACATGCTTAGCGTCCATGTTGTAGTCTTGAGGAATAGTGTAGATAACTTGTTGTCGAGGGTAGTAATCCACGTTGGGAGTCATAGGAGAGACAGGGTCATTGCTCATTTGGGAGTCGTAAGAGTCGGAGCGCAAGAGCTCTGGAGTGTTGGGTGAAGAAGAATTGCTGCTGGGGGTGGGGTACGACTGGTTAAAAGCATAGCTGGAGTGGAAGCTGAAGGGAGGTCTTTGTTGTTGCGGTTGGGGTTGTTGGGAGGCGCTTTCGTCGTTTAAGAGCGAGATCCTTCGACCAGCGGCGTTGATTGCGTGCATCGTCATTGTCGAAACTGTTGTGAATATGATGGGTGAAGAAGTTGGAGAATTGGTAGAAGAGCGACTGATAGTAAGACCAGGGCACTCTCTAATACTATGTTATGTGCCTGGATACGGTGGCAGCACAGGCGTGGTGGAGTGAAGCGGGACTAAATAGCGGGATGGCTAGTCGCAGAGCCTGTCTAGACTCGGGGGACTGAAGGAAGGGATTGGTAGCTCAGAAGTGCCTCCGCTTTTAGGAACACGAGACTAATGGGTTTCTCGTGGGCTGTTGCGTGTGTACCTGAAAGGTGACAGGGATACTCAGCAGCGTTTGCTAAGGGAGAGAGAGACGTGGTTTTGGCGGTGACGAATTTGCGGATGTTTCCACAAAGTGAGGTAGGTAGAAAAGCGTCTGATGTCGAGTTCATATACTGCAGAGATGCAGAAAGGTAGGCAAGTTCCGGTAGTCTTAGCTTGCAAGCGTTGTTGTTGTCTGGATAACGTAGGTTGCCGAGGAGTCCAGAGAGACAAGTCAAATCTAGGGAGCAACAAGCGAAAAAGACAGAAAGGGCAGCTGGAGACAAAGTGTTACAAGAATGGACTGTGTTGATTTGAATCAGGTATCCAATGATATATGGTCAGCTCTGGAGAGAAGCAGTTTCGTAAGGGAATAATGGTGAAATGTACGAAGAGTGAGAAGTCGAGGAACATCAAACGAAGCGAGGCTGGAATTGATGGATGGCTGGAGCTTAAGTTTATAAGTAACCCATTGGAATCAAGGGGAGCGAAACACACGCCTGTAGGGGGGGGGTATAGGTTGCAACACAGCACAGCACAGCACAGCAAAGAAGAGCATAGTAAAAAGAAGGGAAAGGAAGGGATAGAATTGGGGTGGGAAACCAAGCATGGGATTTTTTGCGCAACCCCATCGATCGATGAGATCGAGAAAAAAGTCGAGTCTGAGTTGAAAGTTACGATGAATGGACGTAACTAGGTTTGGACGAGCCACAGACATGGATGGATGGGGTCCGTCACCGCTAACGGCAGGTAGTGGTGTGTCATTAAACCTTTTTTCTTCTTCTCCTCTTTCCCTCTTTTCCACTGTCTTGTCTCCATTTTCCTCTGCTTGCTCTTGCTTTTGTTGCAACACACACATAGGAGGGGGTGCAGTTAGTGCACCCTGTCTTCCAACAAAACCCTGGCCTGGCATGGCATGGGAAACTCTCCAAAGAGGCACCTGCCCTGAGAGTCATCAGCAAGCTCCCGCTCCCCCTCACCATCTGTCCCTGTCCAGTGCCCACTACTGTCCCAAGTAGCCAAGGCAGGAACCCCCCCCCCCCCCAGTGCGAGCGACCGCTGAGACGGTTTTGGTCGGAGCTGCTGCCTCCAGCAGTGGGTGGAGGTCTTGGGCGGTATATACTGTAGAGGACCTCTCCATAGGGCCATCACACTATGTAGTAGCAAGGTAAGGAGAGGAAAAAAGAAAGAAAAATCACCTCTTTATTCCGCATTGAGTTATCGTGTGGTATCATGCCTAAAATACTGGTTACTTACTGTGAAGTAGAAAATTGAAGCTTCATTAGAGAATACGGATACTCAGGAAAGGCACAGGAGGCATATGCTTGAACTCTAGACTAAATCTTCCGTTTGATTATTTCTCTATCATCTCGTTCTCTTTCTCCAATCCCTTATTGCTTTTCTTTTTTATAACTCAAATTCCCGCGAGAAAACAGCACGCTTGGTGGGACACTGACACTGACACGGCATGGTGTGGAGTCATTTGCCAGGGACGAGGACTTTTTTTTCCCAGCTGTAACCGACAGGGATGGATGGCTCTCTGTATTCTCTCTCTTTCTTCCTCCTTTGGAGCTCCTGCCAGGGTTGAGGACCGATGGAGTAACCACCAAACAAGGTCAGTACTCAAGAAGGAGCCATTGGCCCTGGGGCATAAGCCCGAGGGCTTGATTTTGACCTTTGCTTAGCGCAAGCCACCGCTGATGCTGAGAACGCTTTCCCCTAAATGGCATTCGCTCAAGGAAATTGGACGGGCGATGGGCTGCCTGCTTCACCTCAGCCTTTGGGCCAGTGATGTCGATCACTCGCTAACGTTCGAGCTACAGATAATACAGCAGCTATTCTTGAACCTCACATACCTTGTTCTACTTTGTTTTGCTCCGTTTTACTTACTTTAGGCCGTCCGTATCTAACGTCCTTGCTGCGTTGGGGGGCATCGGACCCTCCTGATGCGACCATCACACAATGCCTCGCTACAGTACGGATACTGTAGGTAATCACTATCTCCACTGCAACAAAGTAACTTTCCCAGTCTTGAGACTCATTTCAGGACCGCATCCAAACAGTTTTGGGACTCTGACGAGACAATCTTGCAACTGCATCGAGGCTGCCGCGGCACAACACTTCATCACCACAGCCTACCTACAGTTAGCATTGTTGACTACCTAGGCATGTTGCCTGGCTGCCCAGCTGATGAGGTGCTGCAGGCTACTGCACCTATCCCGCGGAACGGCTCCGGACCTCTGGACCCTGATTTCCAAACTGTGATCTCGATCCCAAGTTATGAGGCGTCACCATGACGGATAACCGGATCAGTTGAGCCAGGTGGGTAGTGGCTGGAACAAAGTACCTACCTCTGCGTCCAGCTGGGTTGTGGCTTACCTGGGACCCCGAAACACTGTACCGACAGCTTTATAGTGCCTTTGCATCGCACCATAGTGACGTCAACACCACAACAATAAGACGTTAGTTAGAGGTCCAGGCTGGCGAAGATTTCATCTTGATACAACACTGTCCAAGTAATCTTCTGGCATAGGCAACTGTGCGCACTGCACATGCTCCCAGGCACATCCTACTCCTCTTTGCAGGTACTGTAACTTGCTAATGAAGCCACAACGGCTACACCAAAGGTAGGCAAGTAGGTATGTCAGTATTACGGTACGACACAAAAAAAAGGTCTATTTCACAGCTCATGCAGGGCTCGATCCCTTTGTTCCCAGGATAATGTCTGCGGCGGTATTGATCGGACCCTGCAAATCCCTTTTGTATCCCCAGGGTTTCTCCATGCTCAAGTTCAACGCCGGAGGATGATCAATAATAAGTAACAGAAGAACGATCATGACAAACATCTAGCAGCATGGGAATGGTCTGGCTGTCTACTCAGGTGTTCATCAAGCGTTTTTGGAGAGGTAATAAAGGATGGCAAACTCCTGTTTATTCTTACAATCAAGACTTTATCCCCCGCTCTTGGCTCAAGCTCGCTTACTCCCAATCGCTAGATACAGTCACTGATGAGCTTCTGCTGGCTGCCCATGCAACATACGAGAGGGGCTGACTATATATTGAGCAAAAAGCGCCGTCATGGTGACAAGGTCAGTTGTTGAGATTAAAGTGTAACCCCTCCTCTGAGCAACGTCAATAACGCTTCATGGTCGGTCACAACGGAAACAACAATACAATGTGCCTCACTAGCCACACCACCACACGCACTAGCTCTGGGGTGCCTCATGTTAATCCGCAAGGGCTGTTGCTGGTTGCGGGCTCCGGATGGAGCAGAGCATCAGTGGGTTTCCCATAAGCACCCCTAAAATGCTGGGTTTTGCTTTCAACTGTATCCATCGCAAGCGGGCAGATGTGGAGGGGCGGGGAACGGACAATCATCCCCTTGGCGCTAACGCTCCCAGGGTCGCCCCAAGGGTCCCCATCAAGACTGGGGGGGGGAGAAAACTCTGTCAGCCAATAATCGGGAAAGATCGATAAAATGGCGATCAAAGGAGTTGGTTGATGTATGGCTTTCCTACGGAGACAGGGTAAATGCCAACATCTGTGTTGTGTACAACCAGCACCAGCCGCAATACGGTCAGAGTTGATGTTAGTCTGCTTATAATCATGATCAGTTTGGACATTTGAAAAACCATTCTTCATTGCAGGAAAGAAAATATTCTATTATACAGACATGATTTGTGGTACTGGTAATATCCATACATACGTACATACCTACATGCTTATTTGGCATCATCAGAGTTGCGTTTTTGGACATTACAAACCGTTTTGAGGTTGGTCTTTGGCCAATCATAAGTCTGCGGATGCCCTCCGAATACCCACCTAGCAACTCTATCTTATGCACCGTTTTGATTTTCGACAGGGCTCTGTTGCAGTGCTGGCGGTTTCGTTGTTTGCTTTCCATGGGCGTGGAGCCTAACCCCCCGGTTCAAAAGGTGTCTCAACTGGAGTGCTGAAGACTTGACGAGTTGAATTTTCATCAGTTCAGGTGATGGTTTGTTAACCCCATCTCGGCAGAATGGCCATATCGGAGGGCGCAAGTATCATCCAACCGCACTAAAACGACACTTGCTGACAACCTGATGGATGAGGAGGTTTCGCATATCCTCCGTTTCGCATATCCTCCGTTTAAGTTGACTGGCCCGTTCAGACTGATCGACCCTGGCCTAGCCTAGCACGCACAAGAACACTGGACCTTGCCTCGCCTTACTTCATTACACCCCTCTTACGTCGCAGAATTGACTTTCATTTTGCATCAACCTTTACCAGGGTTGCTTACGACGGAGGACGATGTTCACAGATCTTTGTCCAATACAATCTTAGTGTTTGTCCAAACTCATCTGTCAACCTCGATCTGCAGAGAAATCTTGACAGCCCTCCGGCGGTTTTGCTCCGGATTGTCAACCAAGATCTATGGAGTTCTTGGAACCCTGAACTTGGAAAGATCAGGGTCCCTCCACCATGGGATTAAATTTGGAGACGACTCTTTTTTTCCCTGAAGAATGGTTTACATGCACATTATCATGGCACTTGCGTCGTTGACCGTTGACGTCACCGAATCCGCAACACCGCTGTCTGTGCTCAGACAGACGCAAAACTGTCTCGGTTGACAAGGCTTGGAGAGAGCATAAGAAGAGCACTGGCAATGTCATCGTAGTCATGAACGAGTTTCACGACTCTATTCACAGGATCGTGCTGTCCAATCCGATCTGGTACCTTGTGCAGGGTCGAGCACCTTGTCTGAATGCAATAAGCACTCTGGATTTACAAGCCTCTGCCAATACGTCCCGGTTAATATAAAGCTATGCATTGTTTCCAGGGTGGCAGGCATTCCATCTACTTCTGATGACGCAATTGCCCGGCACAAATCAAGATATCTTGATACAGTATCCATACTGGGGGAGCATGGACACTCTTGCCATGTAAGGGAATTTTCCGATGTCCAAGCAACCAAATTAGGCATCGAGATGACTGGCCTGCTGGCTTCATATTCACGGGTGTAGGGGGGGGATTGAAACAACCGCTGACTCCGTTGAGCGATGAGTATTGCCTTGGATGCGCCGTTTCATTCCGAAATGGAGAATCAATTAGGCGTTCCTGCTGCACGGCCATGGCAAGATTTTGAGATCTAGTCTAATCGTTGGCGCCTGTACCGTGGTCGGGTTGATGGGGATCGCAGAGCTTCCAGAAAACTACAAGGGGCGATGCGATGGGACTGAACAGTGCTGTGCGCAGATGACCGAAAGTCAAGATGTATCAGCCAAGCTTGGTTGCTGAATGAATGTCAGCCAGGGTTCTGTTTCCCTGGTCAGCGGGGGCATGGTGAATGGCGGCAGTGTGAGCGCATCGGCTCTCACTGAGCGCGATCGAAGCATCGAAGGGGATCGAGTCAACGACGCTCAGTTGGGATCTTGGGACAGGAGGGGAATCGGACCCTTTTGGGGTTCTCGATGCTGCCCTGTGTGGAGCACGCTTGGTGTCGGATGCCCTGGCAGGGCAGCCTCATCGGTCCCGTCCGCGTGGCTCCTGAGGGTCCCGCCGCCTCAGCGACCGAGGGGCTTTGAGATAGAATTTCAAGGGTTTTGGGGCTTTGAGGGGGCGTGAAGGCATGGCGCCGGAGAAGAGGGCCCGGAGAAAACAAGGGGCTCGTCTAAATCTAGAGGACCCCGGCGATCATCCTCTCACCACTCAGCATGTCTACAGTGTCTGAGTGTCCGTCAAAGTACACATGGCAGGCAGGGGGGGCCCAAACCTAGGTTGGCCCTAGGACAGGATGACTGGTGGAGAGAAGAGGGTTTAGGGGACCTCGCCTGTGATGCCGCTGAACCATGATGTGATGCCTTGTCTTTTCTCGCTTGTTTGGGCCCTTCTGCTCGGGACGTTCAGCATTCTCGGACCAATAACAGCACTAGCCTGTGAGTATTCTTGGGTCCTTGAGGATAGATTGTCAGGCACAAGCGGCTACCAGCCGTACGCCAAACCAGTCGACCGGAGCCAGGCGGCGAGCCAGCAACCAGTGGGAGCCTGTCCGGGCAATACAAGGGTCTGCTTGGTTGATGGCAATTTCGTCAATTCTTGGAATTGCCGACGCTCCTCGGGGACCCTGTTGTTCTTTGACGTTCTCACGTTCTCCAGGATTATGCAAGTGCATACCAGGGCATGTTATCACCGCCTTTCTGTGATACCCTCCATCTTCGATCCGCTTCGCCGCGCGTCGTTCTTTCTGATTTTGCCCAGGGACTACCGGGGCATAGGCATTATAGAACTTAACGTCGAGTTGTTCTATGGATATGTTGCCTTTTTTCTCCTTCACTGTAATGTTGTTCTTGATATTTATTCGCAACATTGATATGGTGCCAGCAAGCGATGGCTCCTGTTTTATTCTGGTTCATCATGCCTTCAATCTCCCTCGGCGCTGATCGACAGAAGAAGCATTGCGCGAAAGGCGCTATGTCTTTATCATGTTCGCAATTTTGTATCAGGGAGTGTTCCGGCTGTTGTTTTGTCTATTGCTTCTACCTGCTGTACTACCATGTTTTGTTCCTTGCTTACTGCATAGGGCTAGCTCGCGGCCGCACGAGAGCCCTTGCTCGGTATAGGATACGCGGGGTCATACTACCACGCCATGATAGCTTCCTTTGCCAGTAGGAAACTCCTGTTCACGATGCAACATCTGCGGACGGTTATCCTCTTGCTAGCCAAAACCTAATCTATAGCTTCGCGGTGCTAGTCTACTTCAGTATACTGTTCGTGAAGCACGAGGTTATCTGATTTTTCTTTGCCATGTCGTCCATCTCTATCAAGAAGTTGGTAATCTTATTATAGTACATATGAGCCCTATTGGTCAGATCGCGACATCTTCCATAGTCAGTTGTTGAAGGAAACCAGGTTTAGTTAATGTGTAACAAGGGGTGAGTTGACTGGAGCAGTCATTTAATGATCGATCTTGTCAACCTTGCTTGTTCCAGTAGAAAGCGGCGCATTGTATCTAGTAAGTAGACAACTCAGATACAGCAAGCTTACAAGTTGTGCGCAGTTACAAGACGGCATTCTCACATCTCGATACCCTGAAACAAGTGTTTCTGGCGGTGTAAAGGGTCTCTCTGCCCTTGTCGGAACAACAGCAGGGTCCCCGTATGGGTTTGACGACAACCTGGAATGTGTTCTCTGCACGACAGGTTGGAGTTGTAGATACGACTGTTACCCTGTAATTGCAACACAGATAGATATTTTAACGTCTCGGAACCTAGGAATGTGTCCCTAGTGCGACTGGAAACAAAGGGCCTCTCGTGATGTAGCATGGCATAAGAAATCCTTTGAAAAAATAAATAAAAAAAGGGACCAATACGCTGCAACCATGTTTTCGTTTGACCGGTCACGCTGGTGGTAAATTCGATGATCACTGTCGATCGATCGAGATTGATGATTTATATTCACTCTCTGCCACCCCGGTTTGGGCTAACCTAACCGCCCTTTACTGTTACCTCAGCCTGTATGCCTGTCCACTTAGGTACCGAACAGAGCCAGGTATCAACCCGGCAACTATGGTTTGTGTGCGAAACTTTCATTAAGCTTGTTCATTTTTCTCTTTCCTTTTATTATTATTACCACTTTGGGTACAGCTCTCAATGTAATCAGGAAACGTATTTCAAGAGCCACCATCGGATTTGAGCTACTCTCAACTACGACTAATTTACTTTTCCATCTTTCCCTGCTGTTGGTATTTGGTAGTTCCTCTCCCTGAAACGCCTTGTTCGCCAGGCACCCGCCATGGGAAAATTAATAATTCTTTCTTTTTTTGTTTTGTTTGGTGCTGTTCCTTGGTGTAGCCTTAGCTATGGATAGCGTCGTATTGTGATACGTGCAAGCTGGATGCGGCACCAGCTCCGCGAATCGCAAGCTGATGCGATACATACATCATCGGCGATGATCGCGATGATGCAAATGTCATATTCCTCATGCTATTTAGGCACTTTCCCATGACGATCCACCCTCATGTATCCTTCCCACAGTATAATACTGTCACATGCAGCGCCGTACCGTACTATACTGCACTGCACCGTATCGCACACACAGCCGTCTCTGAATAATAATGATGATGCTCTGCTTTGATCATTTCGATGTTGAAGAACCTGTTTTGGTCGATCCTGTATCGACTCGCTTGGCTGCCGGAAGCTCTGGTACCTTGAAACCATTACCGCTCGACGATCCCCCAACCTGAGTGAAGGTGCCGCCTTTGAACCACCTGTCCTCCTCGGCTTTGCGCTTCTTGCTAAGCTCAGCCTGCGTCTTAGGATCAACGAGTTCCAGACCTTGCACGGCGGTAAATGCCAGAGATGACGATGTACCGGTCCCTGATCCAACCGTGCTACCGACGCCAGTCGCTCGCAACCCGCGACCCCGCAGATCCATGTTGGATGCTTGGCCAAAACCACCGATAGACGAGGCAGCACCACCAACGGTGCTGTTTCCGCCCCAGCCTTTGTTTTTGGCACTGACTTTTGCTCGGGTACGCGGATCGATCTGAGTACCGCGGATACGACCGTTGTTGGACTGTCCGATCATACCCATACCAACAGTTTCATCGCCAAGACCATAACCGGCTTCCTTCTCCTCCTCGCCAAAAGCCATGCGGTTCTGTTGTTTGCGAAGGTCGGTCATAGCGAGTGCCTCCTTCGCCTTGCGGGCACGTCGTCCACCTCGCTTGCGGGATGGCTTATCGTCTGGGACTGGAAGCGCACGCTGGCCCTTGTTGGGCGGTGGTTCTGTCAACTTCTCGAGGCGCTCGAGACATGCTGATTTAAGCTCCTCTCCTGTAGACCCATCCGGGCTTGAATGTATACGATCGACCCGGGCAGCCAAGACCAGTTTACCTGACACAACTCTTAGTGCCTGCTTTCTCAGGTCACTAGGAATGGCCCGGATTATTTCCGAATTGTAGAGGTAACCCTGTTGTCGAACGCCGATGTTTGTAGCCATTCCTGAGTGCTTCTTCTTGTAGCCCCAATTGGCAATATTGCAGGCTGGCGTCTTTGAGAGGCCCGTGAGCCCGCCTGCTGCGTTGAGGAGCTGGGCAGCTGTAAGGGAACCGATCAGAGCAGTTAGATTAGGCGCAAAGATGTTCATGCGCGACTGAACGTATTCCGTTAATGTTTGCTTGGCGTTGTTGAGAGATATGGTCATCTCACACGCTTTGTAAACGCGCTGAAGCTCCTCTGAGGTCATCTCATGACCTTTAGAGGTCGTAGCTTCGACCGTGACAATCATGAGCGAGGGTCCATCGAGAACAGACTTAAGAGTTATTCCCAGAGGGTTGTCGGTTGAAGTCTGCAGAGCTTTAATGCTCTCTGAATCCAAAGGCCCATTTCCTATGATAGCGACGACCTTGGCATATTCGAGTGGTGTCGTGACCAGTCGCTCGAGTTCGGGAAATCGTGTCGAGTAGTGATCACGGATGAATTTATGGACGAGGGCAACTTCTCCATCGATCTGGGTCGACAAGCTGTTGGACTGTGTCAGGAGATGGTATTCGGGGTGGTCTTCAATATTCCCGAGGTTGGTATTTTGCGTCGCGGCTTGCGATCGAAAATGTGCGATTTTCTGTAACGTTCGAGGCAACACGTCAGGACTGTTTCGTCAAGATAACTGATGTAAACGAATCGTCCACCAAGATGCGATCGTCAAAAAGATAAGGGGATATTGTCACTAACCTCAAGAACTGGTTCCAGCGTCTGCATCAGACTGGCCACACTTCGAACATCTTTGACTCCCCCGAGCTGCATTTTCTCGACCTTGACCTTTGTCGCCTCGGAATCGTCTCTGTCGTCCATATCGGCATCGTCGTCGTCGTTCTTTGCTTCGGCATCCCCGTCTAGTTCCATGGCATCACGATTGCGATCGCCAGTCACCTCCTGGTCCTTGACGAGGCCATCGTTGTTCTCCTCCTCTGCTTCATCTCCCGAGTCTCCAAAGTCGTTAAGTAGATCATCCGCGTCGGTCGACATGATGGCGGCGCGTTGCAAAATGATGATGTGGGTAAGTGAGAGTGATTGTCGCGAAGGAGGTCATGGAGCAGTGATAAATCACCTAAAGCTAAGCTAAATATTTGCCTTCCATGGCCTCGGGGTCCGGAAAAACACGACCTAAACTTAGACCAAAGTTCAGACTACTACCTCTCCAGACCCTTCCCTGGCCCGACGAGCTGAAAGTAGAGGGACTAATTTAGTTGCCATTAAAAGAAACTCACTTCATTCAATACTTTATTTCTTTTCCTTCTTTTATTTTGTTTCAATTCTTTTTAACTAAAGACACTATCCAAACTCTTCATATACAAGCTAACCCCTGGCCATTTCGCTCCACATCGTTGTGGCTGTAGCCAGCGACAACCCACCTCTCATTGGCTAGCCACACCTGAATTTTTGAGCCTTGCTTGTCGCGTCGCTGTTGACCTGGAAATTTATCTATCCCAGCACAGCAATTCATTCATCCTTCATTTTCACCCACCTTTGCTTCGCATCGACGGTGTTGATTGCATCAACATTATTGATCGAAAAACGTGCATAGTACAAGATGGAGTCATCCAGGGGACCCCCAAGGGTCAAGAACAAGGCCGCTGCGCCGGTTCAAATCAGTGCCGAGCAGCTGCTTCGAGAAGCTGTTGACCGACAAGAAGTTGGAGTTCAAGCGCCTACCCAACGCTTCGCTGATCTGGAAGAGCTTCACGAGTTTCAAGGAAGAAAGAGGAAGGAATTCGAGGATTACGTTCGACGCAACCGACTAAATCTGAACAACTGGATGCGATATGCGCAATGGGAGCTTGAGCAGAAGGAGTTCAAACGCGCCGAGTCCGTTTTCGAGCGCGCCCTCGATGCCCACCCCAACAACGTTCAACTATGGGTTCGCTATATCGAGTCGGAGATGAAATCGAGGAATATCAATCACGCGCGAAACTTGCTGGATAGGGCCGTCTCCAGATTACCACGAGTTGACAAGCTCTGGTACAAATATGTGTACATGGAGGAGATGCTGGGCAACATCCCCGGAACTCGCCAAGTCTTTGATCGATGGATGCAATGGCACCCCGATGAGGCTGCATGGAGCTCTTACATCAAGTTAGAGAAGCGATACGGCGAATTCGAGCGCGCACGAGAGATCTTTCGAACCTTTACCCAGCTTCACCCCGAGTCGCGGAACTGGATCAAATGGGCCAAGTTCGAGGAGGAATACGGCACAAGCGATCAGGTGCGGGAAGTATTTGGAGACGCAGTTGAGGCACTGGGTGATGACTTCGTCGATGAGAAATTGTTCATTGCCTATGCACGTTATGAGGCCAAGCTGAAAGAGTATGAGCGCGCTCGGGCTATATACAAGTATGCTTTGGATCGCTTACCACGATCCAAGTCTATGATTCTCCACAAGGCATACACAACGTTTGAGAAGCAGTTTGGTGACAAAGATGGGGTGGAGGATGTCGTATTATCCAAGAGAAGGGTATATTACGAAGAGCTCATCAAAGAAAACCCCAAGAACTACGATGCTTGGTTCGACTACGCAAAACTCGAGGAAACCTCTCAAGACTCTGATCGAATTCGAGACATATACGAGAGAGCAGTGGCTCAGGTACCACCAACACAGGAGAAGCGACATTGGCGACGATACATCTACCTATGGATCTTTTACGCCATATGGGAAGAGATGGAAGGGCAGGATGTTGAGCGGACACGGCAGATCTACAACACATGCCTGGGTCTTATTCCACACAAGCGGTTTACATTTGCTAAAATTTGGCTCATGGCGGCGCAATTCGAAATCCGGCAGGGCGAGCTTACTGCGGCGCGAAAACTCCTGGGACGTGCCATAGGTATGTGTCCAAAAGATAAGATTTTCAACGGCTACGTTGATTTAGAACGTAAGTTGTTTGAGTTCGTGCGGTGTCGCACTCTCTACGAGAAACACATCGAATTCAACCCAGCCAATTGCCAGACATGGATCAAATTCGCGGAGCTGGAGCGTGGGTTGGACGATCTGGATCGCACACGTGCCATCTTCGAGCTTGCCGTTCAGCAACAGCAGCTTGACATGCCGGAACTACTGTGGAAAGCATACATCGACTTCGAGGAGGAGGAGGGCGAGTACGAACGCACACGCGCTCTTTACGAGCGCCTGCTCGAGAAGACAGACCACGTGAAGGTCTGGATCAGTTACGCACATTTCGAGATCAACATTCCCGAAGACGACGACGAAGAAGGGGACGAGGAGCAGCCTGTCAGCGAAGAGGCCAAGGCAAGGGCACGCAAGGTATTCACACGAGCGCACAAGAGCATGCGAGACCGCGATCTCAAGGAAGAATGCGTATCACTTCTCAATGCCTGGTTGTCATTCGAGCGCACACACGGGTCTGCGGAGGACTTGGAGGCGGTCCAGAAACAGATGCCACGCAAGACCAAGAGACGGAGAAAGCTCGACGACGACTCGTGGGAGGAGTACATCGACTACGTTTTCCCTGCCGACGACAAGCAAGCCGCCAACCTCTCCAACCTCTTATCTATGGCGCAGAGCTGGAAACAACAGTCAGGCGGAGGGCTCGGCGCATGAGGATAAGCATAAGCATAAAACATGTTGCAGGCAAGCGAGTCTTGGTGCCAATACACAAATACTACTCTCATACGACTACATCTCGATATAATAATAGTGGCACCATCCGACTCGGATCGTGCGCACCTCAACCTATCATGATTGGATTTTATACGCCTGAGCAAGCTTGTCCGTAATGTTCGATGTTGTAGCCCAAGAACGAATAATATACTGCAGGATAAAGGTAGCATCCCTCCAGGCTCCTCTGCTCAAGCAAGCAGGCCGCATAACAAAATACCTCGTGACTAAAATAGTCGACTGCTGGATGAGTTGGCAATGCTAGTGGATACATGATTTGACGTCATAGCATGATGACGTCTTGGCAAGAAAATTAGCTCTGGAACTAAAACCAAGGTCAAGCAACCAAATCGGGGCATTTCGTGGGGGGAGGAGGACAGGGTACATACGCCCAACGAGCGACAGGAGCAGGACAAGGATCTTCATGGTTATAGAGCTCCTCGGTGTAGAAAAGATGAGCTTATTTACCGTCTCACTTTGTTTCACTCGAACAATCTCATACGCGATGCAACAATTCTTTGTTTCTACCCGAGAGGTAAAACGACCTTTTGGTATAAGCCAAGATTGTTCATTATAGATCGTGATTCGTTAAGTTGTCCTAAGATCTGGGTGAAATATAAACCCCCAGCTCGTCTTATATCCAGAATAACATATATCGAAAATCCATAACCGAGGGAAAAATGAAGAAAATCCCAATCCATATTCATCATGTCATATCGTTTCGCAGGCCCACATCCCCTCGAGGGACACATGGCTTACAGTAGCTCTTTTTTTCCCGTATGTATTCCCGATCTCGTCGCACTTTGTCCAATCGTTGAGAGTCGATCTGCCACATCAGAAGAAAAAAAAAAGCCGTTCTTCCCGGAGCCGGACAGCCGCGTTCCCACCTGTCATCATCGTGCATACAGTGACTTTCCGTCACTTACTTACCGTTTCTTATTGCCCCTCTGGTCTCATCTCGTTGGATCATCATCGTCCTCCCACAATTTCCTCCGTTCTAGAGTCATTCTATCCTTCTAGACCCAATTCCATCACGTCTGCAGTGGAACGTGACCATGCATCTCATCGTAGGATAGGCATGTATACTCGTGCCGGTCTGCCGGGAGATGGCTATGGGCCTGCTTCTGCGTCTTCAGGATAGGCTGCTTACCCCACGAGTGGGCATGAGCTTTCACCTGATTTCGCAGGAATCGAGCCACTGGCTCAATATCGGCGATGGTCTAATACAATCATCGTCGTTAGTCTTTGTCTTGAATACACATGTGAAACAAATGTGGGCAAGGTTGCGGGGAGAAAGCAAGTGTGCTTCATCTATCTGATGCATCAGGGGAATTTCAGCAGTAAACAACCACCACACCACACAGCGCCGTAGATCACATTCACACCCTCTCCTTCTCTTTCCATATTCCCTGTTTCGTATCTTATTGCCAATTTGTCCAATAACACTTCTGTTTGTTGGGCTCAAAATTTTATCATGAGCTGGATAGTCGTCTCGTCATAAGTCATGAATTTATGTGTTGTGATCGTTGTTTGAGAAGAAGGTGCAGTGTAGGTTCAACCAATGAATGCTCAATAGGGAGATGGCAACCCGTTAGGATTTCTCCTGTAGGTATCAGTCCCGTACGGTTCCGCGGGGAAGGTATTGCCTCTGTATGGTTTGCCTTGATAGTCTCGGGGGTCAGAGTATTCATACTCGAGATCCGAGTCGTACCCATCAAGTCTCCGAGACGAAGGAGCCCAACTGTCGGCTCTTGTCCTGCCATTGCCTATCGATTGATGTCTCTCCCGTCGTTGCATTCGCTTCTCATGACGGCGAGCCTTCTCTTGGTTGAATTCCTTGCACTCTTTCGTCAAATCCTTGGCTTCCTTCATCTCGGATATAGCTCCCTTGATACCCATAGCGGCAATGCCCACGGATGCGGCGTCTTGCATAATCGCTTTGGTCTTGAGCTTCTTGGCGTCGACCTCACTCAGCCGTCCCTCTTTGACAGCCTTGTGTCTGGCATTCCTCTTCTCCATACTAGAATAGACCCCGTGCGCTGCGTGTATAGTGGCTACGGCCGCTAAGCCTGTAGTAATGATTTGCTTACCTCTCATTTTCTTTGCTCGCTTCTCGTCTTCATCAGAATCTCCGATGTCTGATGATGATGAGGAATAATCAGAACGTCCTCCTCGTCGCCTTTCTCTCGGCTTCTCCCGATAGGACCGGTCGTCATCGTAGTAGTCTCGGTTGCTGCCAGCTCGTCTGTCGTCGTACATGTCGTCTGAGTATCGGCGGGAGCGACTGCCACCACGTTCGCTGAAGTCATCCTGATCGCGGCGACGTTGATACTCATCGGTGGCAGCTGCGCCAGCGCCGGCCCCAAGACCAAGTTTGGCCAAGCCATTGCGAGCCTTGTCAACAACGCTACGGCTTCGGCTACGCTGACGGCGACGGTCTGGAGAGGGGCTGTAGGAGGCGCTCCTTCCCCTTCCCCTTACGCTGCGGCTCCTGGATCGCGATCTTGAGCGATCCAGAACCTTCTTTGCACCGAGGGCACCCAGGCCAGCGGTTGCAAGAGCAGCGAGACCACTGGCCCCGCCGCCTCCGCCTCCCTGGGACTTGGATCGGGCCCGTGAGCGGGATCGGCTACGGCCAGTCTTGCGATCCTCCTCTATATCGTTCCTTGAACCATTGATCAAGCGGTTGCCGACCAAGCCACCGATGACAGCTTCGGCCAGGCCTCGCTTTCCTCCCTTATCGTCAGTTGCCGTATCGACAGCAGCGGCACCAGCAGCAGCGGTAAGGATGCGCTTGGTCTTCTCACCCTTCCAGCCACCAGGCTCCTTGGCGACACGGAAGGCCTCTGTAGCACCAGCAAGGAGAGACGCCATGGCAGCCTTTTGAATCTTGTTGGCGCCGCTGCTGCCACCAGCATGTGAGCGAGACCGCTCACTCGAGGGACTGCCTCCGCGGCGGCTCCTGGTATCATCTGAGCCGCCGCCGGTAAGGCTTTTCACGGCAGCACCAAGACCAGTAGCTGCAATAGCACTCTCGAGGAAGTTCTTGTGGCCCTTCTTCTCTCTGGGGCTTTCATCCTCGTCCGAGTAATAATCGCTGTAGTAACCATCACGACCCCGTTGGAGGATCATGCTGGCCTTCTGGTCCTTCTTGGCCTGCTGCTTGTTGTAGAACTGAGCGCCCTGATAGGCGGCCAGAGCGCCAACACCAGCTAGGGCTGCGGTCGAGAGGGGGTTGCGTTGGATGTCAGTACGCTCCTCTTTGGCTTCACGGCGATCGTAAAGCTCCTTGCCACCAGCAAGGAGGGCTGCACCAGCGACGGCTGCAATGATCTTCTCGTTCTTGGACATTCCCTTAGACTTGGGCTTGCGATCCTCATCTTCGTAGTAGGGGCTGGAGTGCCCTCCTCGGTGAGAACGGCGGTCATATTCACGATCGCGAGGATCGTATCCCCGGCGATATTCGTATTCTTCTTCGTAGTAGTTTGGTCCAGCAGATCGAGCACGACGGATATCGCGGGTACCCGGTGGGGGAAAGTCACGGCGGACTTCTTCTATAGACAGATCGCTATCTTCACGTCCACGAGGGACAATCTCGCGGTGAGTCTTTGAGGTAAAAGAGTCTCGAGGGTCGAGATAACGGGGATCTTCTCGGCGTTCCTCTCGCACATAGCGGCGAGAGTAATCCCGATCGTACGGGTCGTAGTTGGCCATAAGGACGTTGTGTATAGTTAGTTGGTTTCCTTTGTTGTCGGTATATTCTGGTGATGGTGTAATGATAAAGTTTCGGTGTATAGTTGATAGTTGTGATGGACAAAATTGGACGTTGTTAGTGCAGAGTTGTATGATTATGACGATGCAAGAAAGAAAACGAAAGAGGATGGATGTGGCGGGAAGGAGCAGATCAAGAAAAGAAACTCGCAGGAGAAACCGAGCCACAGACAGCCAAGGGCAGGCCCAAGCCCAAGCAAAACAGGGTCCTTTGGTATTGCAACAAGGGGCGGAAAGCATCTAGGACTGGATGGACGGAACGGGAACAGCAGAAAGTGGGCTGCTAGTCTAGTGGATGAGGCCGCACCTGCTTTACCTTAGTTTGGTGGATAGATGGGCATCAATGGCATACGGAAGGCAGCAACAGAAACAAGCCACTTCCCTGCTGACTTTTGACGTAACTTTAAGAGCCTTGGAAGCGGCTTCAGTCGGGCTGCATCACAGTAGCTCAGGATTAATTTGCTTTTTGTGTTTTAACTATTATGATGATCAGGCTATCTTGCCATTTGCCGACGTTTCTTCTCCTTCCATTCTCAAGAACCTATCTGTCTAACATGTTAAGTTGAGGTAGTTACGTATAAGCGGGGCGAGGCCAACGACGTAATGGAGAGGGGTTCGCGGGAAGTTGGACGTTGGACGCACAGCGCTGACGCTATTTAACAGGGATTACGGCCCTGCAAGGCCCCATTAGAAACTCTTGGGCATGCTGGGCGCGGCATTCAGCACCCAGCTGGGCACTCAGCACAGCCCAGTTTCGTTTCTTTAAACCTTCGATCGTTTCTCTTTATCAGCAGCTGCGCCACAGCTATCCGTGCATTTATTCCACTTCAACCTCGTTACGATAACCGGCAAGACCGAACATGATGTTGTTGATAGAGTCTCTTCTCCACTCTCTTATGGTAGTTGGCCTTGGCAATTGACTAAATCACTGGATACTCCGTGCCTTGTTCTGGCAGCTTGGGTTCAGCTCTGCTCTGTTGGTCTGGTGCAAACTGGCCAGAGTTAAGTTCTTTACTGGTAGGCAAGTTATGAGGATCCCGTCCATGTTAATCGGCTCCCCATGGCCGAGTCTCTCTCCCCGGATCTCACTCCAAGCAGTAAAGATCATCTTGAAACGAGGCTCACAGGCCGTTACCCGAAGCGATAGGCCATGGTTCGTGCAACATGGTACAAAGACAGGATATCTGCATATCGACGATCCTCGATAAGGTGCTCGTCCTAGTTTTGGAATCGAGTTTGCCACTTTTGGTGCGTTGTCGGTTAGTTGTTCTCTTCTAGAAACAGCTGTCACTTTTGTGAAACTTGGACTAAAGTAACAAACTAGGTAACTACCTCTAAACTGACAAGACAAACCGGGCGGAAAGTCAGACTGCCCAATCGTCTATTTTCTTTCGCACCACCCCACGTTGAACTTGATCTTCGACATGATGACATCCGCAACATGTGATGCAAGAAACGGTGCCTGCTGATGATAGTTCATGACCGGCTTAGCCACGTTTTTATTGCATCCGCCACACCGGCCTATCACATGGGATTAAAATAAAATGCTGTCTTTGGATCAGTACTACTGACATATGTGATAATAGTGACGTCCCTTACGATACTGAAGCGAGGGTGCTTTGGTGGGGCCACAAGGCGATCGTGCGATGGCTACCGACTCTTCAATTCAGCCTTATGGTCATTACGAGTTCGGCAGTGGCCCAATGATCGGATAGTTTGTAACTATTTTGTTCTAGTGGTGCCTGATGCGGAACAGCTAAAGGTAGATAGATACACATTTACATGCGCTACACACTGATGCTTGAAACAAACAGTCTTGGTTCAATTAGTCGAAACGGTGACGATCACCGGTCTGGATTATGATCTCATAAGAATACGGATTGCTTGAACAGGGTAAGAGTTAAAACTGGCAATAGTATACTATTGCACCTATGCTAAAATCATAAAACCAACCTCGATACTAATAGTAGACCCTCTAGAATCTAAAAGTCCCACACATGTATACTTTACAAATACTATGTGAAATTCATCCATAACTCCTTTCAAGACGAAATAATAGCCGAACAATTTTCCAATTCCAGAATAACCATGGCTCGTACAAGTACAGTAGAATAATTGCTTGTAACTATTAATCCTTCATGCGCTGTCAGAGCGCTTATGCTGAGGTTGATCCATGTCGCCTACGTGCTGAGTTTCCTCGGCTTCGACACCATAGTCGGTAGGATCAGCCTCCTCATCCAGCTTCTCCATCTGATCAGGCTCAACAAGGGCATACTTACTCTTCTTCCTGATGCGAGCGCCATACCAGAAGAATATAAAGGGGATAAAAGCCAGTAGAGTTGCGACTCCTCCAATAAGGGAACCTCCGCCGCCCACACCAAGAGCGGTGAACATCTGGGTTGTAAAGAGAGGAGCAGCAGCACTACCAGCAGATCGAGCAACAGTGTTGGCGGCGATAACAGACGCTGCGTATGAGGCGTATGTATCGGTAAGGTAGTTGATGATGGCGACATAAACAAGCATGAGGGCGGCAGAGAGGAATGTGCCCGCAAGAGTTGGGACAATCCAGGGAACAGCGCTTCTTACTGTCAGTCATCGCTCGTTATGAATAGGTACCCAAAGTAGGATAATAAAGAAGAATAGAAAAACTTACTTGTAATTGGCTGACCATGCAAGCCAGAACATGGTGATAGGGAAGGCAACACCTCCAAACATGGCCATGAGAAGCCGATCTTCAGGCAACAGGGTCTTTCCTGCTGCGTCTTTGCTTCGTCTTCGTTCGCTATCGACGAAGATGACAATGGTCCCGAGTACAGCTCCAACAACCTGACCAAGCAAAGGCAGCTGCGAAACGCCAGCGTTCCATCCTCTCATGTCTCTGAAAACAATAGGGTAGATGCTAAATAGCATGAACTGGAGAGTGAATACGATGCAGGTGTAGACAGAGCAGAGGAGGGAAATTAGGTCAAACATGAGAATCCAGGGTCGTGTAAGAGCTAGCTTGTAGACATGGGCGAGGCCAGGCGCATCTTCTTCTCCCTCCGTGACGGCGTGCTCGTATCCTTTGATGCCCGACTGTCGAGCTCTCTTGGACTTCTGGGCCAGAATAGTAGGCGCGTGAGTCTCTGGAATGAGAAACATCAGGAAAACCGTCGCGCCTCCTAGCCATAGAACAGAGTACATGCCCCATCGCCAGTCCTTTTTCAGCTGAACAAAGCCCGAAACAACGGGACCCAATGAAGGTCCCACCCAAGAAGCCAGACTGAATATTCCGGTAGCATTTCCTCGCTCTATGGGATCCCAGAGATCGACCAGGACTCCGGGGGTGGTGCTCAGTGGGGCAGAGATGAAGACTCCAGCCAAAAATCTCCCAACGAGGAGCGATCCGAAGTTTGTGGGGAAAGCGCAGAGAAAGTTGAAGGCCATGTAAGCGATGAAAGTGATGTAGAAGATCCATCGACGACCATAAAACTCAGAGAGAGGTGCAAAGACAAATGGCCCAGCACAGAAACCGAGGAGGAACATGGAAGTCGTCAAGCTCGCAGCAATAGTTGAGACTCCAAACTCCTCTACAACAGAATCGACGCTGCCCGAGAAAATGCTTGATGCAAAGTTTCCGTTCATAGCGAGGAAGACAGAGATGCATGCGATGCACCATCTTCGTTTTTTTGACCAATTTCGTGGATTCTCCTTGTCCTCTGGGGAAAAGTCGACATAGCCTTGGTCGTTGATGTATGGGCCATCGCGCCTGTCGTGGCTGGCATCAGGCTTGAATGTCATATAGGACATGGCCCTGTCCGTTGTCTGAGAGGCCATCTTTGTGGCTTATTCTGTTCGCGCAGGTCTGAGAAAGTAGTGAGATGGTAAAGGAGACGAGTAGTGCAGTTGAAGGGGATATGTCAGTAGTCATGGCAATGTAGCGAGAACCCATCTTATATTTATATGAATGCATTTTCCTCATCTTTTCATCCTCAGCACCATGATGAAATCTTTTACTTTGCCATCGTGTATGCGAGAGGTGAGGTGAGGTGAGGCATCTCCACCAGAATGGCCTTGATTGTGTTAAGTTGACGTCAAGTCCTCCTGGTGAGGCTATATCTACCGTGAGCATTAGACGCCTTTTCCCCAGACCAGCCGGAGGTAAGCTCCGGGATGTGTTTTTGGATACAACATTCAGCTGCTTGTAGGTTTCTTACCCCACGGACAAGTGTTGGTCTATCCGAGCTGAATATCCTATGGATACTCACCTCTCAATCTGGGTCCACAAAAGAATATATATCGAGCTGAGCAATGATTGCCAACTCGACGAATTCTGCACTTAGAAGGATGGGGCAAGTTTATGAGATAATCAGAATCGCACTCATAGTAACACAGTTGAGATTGTGTGCAGTTTTCTTGACTATCATGAGTTGGGGAGGTCGATAATCTGTCTGTGGACTCCGGGGACAATGAAGCATTCGAGTTCAACCCCTGTATGTAGATCGGTCAGTCTATAGTCAGTGTCAAGACCGGACCCACGCAGATATGACATGGCGCTACTGCCGATGACGAATCAGGCATCTTATATCGAGATTTAAAGTAGAATTTGTATGGAAGATTCTCTGCAGGAAACGCTCTTGGTCCTTCTGTTGGAGGGTACAGATGGATTCTGCCGCTCACTTGCACGGGAATAGGGCCAATCTGATCATGTCGAGTCAACATAACGCATGCCGATCCTGTCTGCCCTTCTTTTTGGGATTGTATGCATCTTCATCGTGTCCGACCGGAGGTTTTTTTCCACATCAAAAAAGTACATCTGTGCATCTCTGACTCTTCCCTCTAAACCTCTTCTCATGTCGTTTGCCTCCTTTCCCTTTCCCGTACCCAGATAATGACTTAGCGCCCTTCTCAGCTCGTTCCCCGCAAACCGAACATACGGGAACAAGTATCCACCGACGTTCACTTTAACTACTAACCTTCCATACCTAACTAAGGTTTCTTCCTGTCATCTTTATTTTCGCTCTTCGAATCGGCGCTTGACGTAATACCATATTCATCGAGAGCACAGACGTCCGTCCTGCAGGTCTTGTTCTGGTGTTTCTTCTTTAGGAAATCTCTGGGGTCCCCTGCCCCGGCTTCAACATTCCTGCAAGGCACCGTCTGCCCGTTCTGCTCTTTGTCTTTTGTTGATGCCCAGTTGCCGATCTATCAGTCTACAGGATAATCATGCCTTCACGATAGCTTCATTTCTTCTCTTTTTCTTCTTACTTCTCACCAAAATGAGAGCACTTTCGTCATTGCACGCCCCTCGTATTTCAGTCGCCAGACCGAATTACATCGTGCGGCACAGCTTCTCTAACTTGCCTTGACGAGGTCTTGAAGCCGTAAATGTGGGATTCTTTCAGTACTTCACAATGGTCTCACACCCATGGCACGAAACAACATGTCTCACGATTCATCATCGCGATTCTTCACTTGAAGCACGAGCTCGCCATGACTCACCGGAACAGAACCTCCGTAGAAATCACAATACCCTAGGAAGAGTGTAGTAATCAGTCGAGGCAAAAGGCCGTTCTTCTCCACTGTAAATGCGTTTTCTCAAGTCGATCCCTGGTTTTGGTGAATAAGTGGGAGAAGCAATGTTCCGTGCTCTCTCGGTGAAGGCCGGCATATATTCTAGCGATTCTAGAACAAGTCATGAATGATGGAAAGCTCCAAACGATGACAACACGATGGTGGGGAAGTGACATTCGAAAGACCCTGCTGTTTCGTAACATACTCAACAGAATGCAATGTCGTATTAATGGAGGTCTTTTGGCTCAGTACTTCTGGCTGGTGTCAGCATATAACTTACATGGTTGTATTTTCGGTGAGATGACGGTCAGCACTTAGAAATAAGTACCTAGATAGGTAGTTTCTAATATCGTTGTGATCCTGATATTGGTGCCAGTGACAACTCATCTCTATAACATCGGCAAACAAGGAGAGGCTTTGATAAAAAGAAACAGAGAAAAAAGATCACAAGTGCAAAAAAGTGAGATGAAAAAACATACAACAGCGGGGATTCGCTGGTCGTCACCGACCCAACTACTAATCCGCCGGTTAGTGGCTTGACTATGGGAGAGCGGACGGGATCCCGTATTTTCCACTACCTTTGGTCGTATGTAGAAGAATTGAACATAAATTGAGACTATATCTTCCTTGGAATTTACGTATCCCAAACCAACATTTGTTGTCATGACCAGCAATCTGCATTGTAGATTTGTTCTTTGAGGAAGGCCTTCAAATGTGTTAACCAATTAGGGTCCAGTTTGTGTCCGTAATTATTAATCTATCTATCTCCCAACTCTCCAATTGTCCTCCAGTACATCCAGAGTCGATTAAGTATATCTGCAATGTTGTTCTCTTTCACGGATGGAGGGTTGCTGCAAGCTTATCGTAAGACCCCATTATTACCACCAACTAGATTAGGTACCCTATAGTCGGTACGGGAGACCCCTCACTTAACCCCGCCAACATGATGGATGATTGTCATGACAATTGGACGAACGTGAAAATTGTTTATCAAAATCCGTAGTCCAGTCAAACTTAGCAGACTGTAAAACATCTTCCGCCGATAAGGACTATATAGAAAAACTTTTCGCCGACACCTTACATCAGTGAGTCCTACGTACATGAGACACAGGATACAGTACAGGCACATACTTGGACCAACTTATATCTTCCCTCTTAACCCTTATGCGATAAAATAAAGCAGAGCCAAAATAAGAAAGCAGCCAAGTTCTTAAAACAGTTTTTTTTTTCTGTGATATTGAAACTATTGTACAGTTTTTGAAAATGATAACAAAACTCCGTATTTTTTTTATAGCAAAATTTGGAAGGTGTCTTCTAGCATCAGATCCTCTGTGAACTAAAAGAAAAGAAGACAAAAACAAATCAACACCAAAATTGTAGCAAAACCATCCCGGAACCCCTTCGAATGCAGTGGAGAGAGTGAAAAAAACGAGAACCAAACACGTCCGTGTGCCGATGTTCAATACCATGCGCATTTGCTTTTCTTCCATGTCTTATTCCGTAAGCCTCGATACTGCCCGGCTTCGATATATCCCGATTCAACCGTCGATTGTAATGCCTGTTGCTTGGTATCCCCAACTATCATTACAACCGTCCAGCATCCCGCTAGGCTTGGTCGAATGTCATGATGTAGACATCCCGTGACATGTCTTTTCCAATGCGTCGCCGACGCCTTCACAATCAACAAAATACCTTCCCTGGAGTACGCCACTAGAAACCAGTAAAACAGGCTTTTCGAGACAACCATGTGTCGCCCAGAGACCCTCCTCAGTCATGCTAGCAATATCTTTTGCATCGCTCAACAGGGTATCAAATATGTGCATCGTATCCTCGCTTCCCTATCTTTTCGTCCCTTGCATGGAAAAACTCAAGAAGTGTAGCCATTTTTGTGCCTCGGTGCCCCTATGGCCATAGCTCGGTAGATCACAAGCCACCCCGAGACTCATCAACTCAGTCGCCGTATATTTCATTGCAGTCGAGGGTTACGACTGATAGAAGAGCCCGTGGAGTGGCAGATACAATCGGATCACTCGGGGCTCGTGAACTAAAAAAAGAAAGAAGAAAAAAAAAAGAAAAGAAAAAAAGGGAAAAAAGAACCACGACTGGCACGGCGCCATGGCCAATGATGGGTTGGAAGTGAGAGGAAATTTTGTTCAGCGACTTAAAATCGTAAAGACATTTGTAAAATCTGGGACGCGTAAATTCGTATCGACCCAGATCAGGGTGCGGCAAAAACTCTCTCAGATATGCCTCATACTAGACCACGGGGAACCCCAGGCCCGGTATTCCCGTCGCAAGCGACGTCCCCATTCTGAAAAACAGCTTAAGACTCCGTGGCGTGAGATGCCTCAGCATGCACACCGTTGGTAAGGGGAGCGGCGTCTTGAGAATGGCCGTTGGTAAGAGCTTCGACGCTGGTAACCTGGGTTTGACCATCAGGGCCAACGAGAGGAACTGTTCCGGAAGGTGAGAAATCTGGGACTGTAGCCGAGAGCTGGCTGGCACCAGCCGAGGCATCTCCGTTGACGTCGTGCGGTGGGAAGTGTTGGAGAGAAGGGTCGTGGTGATACATGGGTGTACCGTATGGCATATGAGCAGCAGCATTGAACTGGCCATTGGCAAAGCTATAGTGTCTGTTCTTGAAAGTAACTTGGGGATGACCTTCCCTACGGGCCATCTCATCTCGTTCGCCGATTGGCAAAACAAAGCTTTGCCAGCCATCCCGACGACGAAGAAGTTCGGTACCATCGTCCGCAACGGCATAGTCAATCTCAGTTGAATCCTCACAAGCAAGTCGGAGCAAGGTGATATCCTCGGTCATAACTCGTAGGCGTTTGAATGAAAAGACGAAATGGAGAGAAACAAAACCCTGGGAATCCATATGCCGCCGGAGATAGGTATCCCTGACAAGGTTCTGGATAGAGAAGTAGTATTCGACTTGATTCTTCAGCGCAGGCAAAAGAAACGGGCTCATCTGATTTTGCAGGTGAGCTGGATCCACAGGCACCGCCATCGAGTAATCGAAGGGAGCGAATTGAGGCTGAACGATAGGCATGCGGTTACCACCGCTGGGCGCGGACATACGGTGGAAGTTATTGGCGCCATTGCGGCCGCGGCCTCGCTGAGAAGGCGTGAAGACGCCACCATGGCCACCTTGTCGCATAGGAGGACTGTAGCCTTGGGTTCGGGAAGCACTAGCACCTTGGCCGTGATACCCAGATCCGGAAATAGCATGCTGGGACTGGGAATGGCCGTGATGAGCACGTCCACGGTAGCCGCCTCGACCTCTCTCACCACGGCCTTCAGGACGGTCGCGGGAAGCTTGAGGAGTCTCCTATGTGGAAAATCATTATTATACTGTAGACAAACAGAAAGGCTAGGAGTTTTGTTTCTCAATGCACGTCACTTACCGAAGATTGAGCAGAAGGATCCTTGGCCTTATCAGAGCCTGCGTTGGTTGAAGCCTTCTTCTGACCATTGACAATATCGATGGATCCACGCTTAGCGCCAGACTGTGATGCGACATTGTTGGAGGCGTCACGGGCCTTGTTATCGTTGGTCTTGTTCGCAGGTGAGGCAGCTGCCAACTTCTCAGCAGCGCCATTGGTTGCGGCTCGGCTGGTGGTATCTCGACTACCACGAGCACCACCACGAGGCTTGGAGCCACGCATTTGAGGAAGCTGAGTCTCGAAGTTGACTGTGGGAACGTAGTTGATGTTGACCCACTTCTGACGAGCTTTCGATGAGCTGCCGTCCTCTTGGCTGTCCTTGTCAGAGCGGTCGGATTTCTCAGGTGTTTTGTCGGCAGCCTTCTTCTTGCTATCCTCCTTAATAGCAGATATAGCTGTCTCGGGAGTAGGCCATGCTGTAGAGTCATCGACAGACGGGGGAACTTCGCTCTTGCCATCCTTTTCGTTCACTCGCGAGCCCCGGGGACCATTTCGCTCTGCTCGGACAGTACTGGCCTGTCTTTGATGAGACTTGATGCCATTTGTGGTAGGAGACACCTCGGTTTTCTTCTCGTCCTTCTGGCTTGAGGCGCCGTTTGCTGTAGCCTCCGCAGGTGTGGGGGCAGGCTTGGTGGACTTTGCCTGACGGGCCTCGTTTCGCTTGTGCCAAATGTTGACGCTGGGAATGGGGGCTTCAGCAAGTTCAACCTTTGGTGGCTCGGGTGCCGTCTCCTGTTCCTTGTCTGTCGCTTGTTCGCCAGCTTGCTTCTCGGAGGCCTTGCCCTTCTTACCTCGCCTAGCCTTTCGGGAGTCCTGCTCGTCGACTGACCTTGTAGCATTGCTTGATGACCTTGGCGTCTTTTCGTTGCGTCGCCAGGGGCGATCCAACCTTCCAGCGTCATCCTCACGCCTTGACTCGGTCCGTCTGCTTTGTGTAGACTCGGAGCGGGCATCGCTCTCAGACCCAGGAACACTCTCAGTATCCTGCTTTTCTGCCACTACCGTCTGAGGCTCAGCGTTTTCAGGAGCTTCGGAATCTACCTGCTCAGTCAAAGGTGTTTCCGTTTGTGCGTCCTCTACGGGAGCAGCAGTGTCAGCATCAGCTGCGGGAGCCTGGCCATCTTGGACGGGAGCAACTGCGTCAGTGGAAGCAGCGCTATTTGAAGCAGGGGCAGCGCCCTTGCCCTTCGCAGCCTGTGCGTAGGAGAAGGTTGATTGAGCGGCCATGTCGGTGGTCTCAATAATAGCTGAGGGACTCATTTCAAGGCGGGCCGTTCTTGTAGAGGCTTATCGCTGTGAACCAGGTGGCAAGAGTAAGCCAAAGGTGTTGGATTCACCTTGGATCGGTGGGAAGTAGAATAAAATATTTCTAGAGATGAAAAATCTCAGGCTGTCTCAATCCCCTCTTGATGCTGAGAGAGGCGTAAAGCACCCTTGTGCAAGACAGTCGCTCGCTGTTCGTATACCCCCAACTTATGAGGGTGTCGGTCGTCGCGAAACTTTGAGAAAAGTCAAATATCGAGGGATGCAAATCGAAGCTAGGATTTTCAAGATTGGTATTGAAGAGTCGGTTAAGTCGAGGGAGTCAGACCTAACGGAACAGCGGCTAAATCGGATTGTGCGCGGATGCTGGGTGCGTGGTGATTGAGAACTTCCAGATGGTAGAAGCAAATAATTTTGCAATGCCAGAGGCTGTTTGCTTGACTGACTGGAAGACTGAAGAAGCAGGTGGCAGTGTTTCGACGAAGTAGGAAGACCAAGAAAGGTCAATGTTTGCTATTTCGGTCGTGTTGTACTTCTTGCGTCAAGTACAAAACTTGTGAGAGTAGGCCTGACGGGAGCAAGTCGATACCAAGGCACCAGTTGCCAAGGACTAATGAACTCTGAATCGAAACTAGGAGTACTTGCTCGTTGCGTTGCGATGTCTCGTCCGTCACGAGGGAACCGGGAGAAAGCCCAAAAATACCAGGCAGGCCAGGCGGGGTGGTTATGATGGATTGATCGAGATGACCAAACAGGGAAGAGAGGAATCAAGTAAAAGTATAGGTAGGTAGAACGGGGTAAAAGAATCTACGGCAATTCTTGTGAACCAGAATTGAGCCGAAGAGCGAAGTGTGGTTTACAGGAAGAGGGCGCACGGAGACCAGGCAGAGAAAGAGAAAATGTACGCCGGAGGTTATTTTTTGCGTTGTGTGAATAATAAATTTTTTCCCTACCTATGCGTTTCCCCCCTCTCTCACACTTGCAGCGCGGGCAGGCTCTAAGCCAAGTTAACGTGGGTTCTGGTTCTGATCCGCAGGCGGAAGGTACCACTCCAATGTACTGCGGCTAACTGATCGAGAAGGTACCGATGCGCCGAGTGAGAATCCTTAGTGACTGGCAGACTGCCCATGTAGAACCAGATGATGGAAGGAAGGATGCATGGAGGGGCTTCCTTCCCACTCTAATGATGTTGCTAGCATTTTTTCCTTTTTAATACTCACGCACAGTCATGTCGATATTTTCTTGCTTTCTGACAAGCGTTCTTGACACTTTTATTAGGAATTAATTCTATTGAATGGGTACTTAATAATGTAGACAAAATTACGTAGCCCTGGTCCATCTGTTGGATGCAGATGATGATTGTACTGCAGAGCTTGCAGGCCAACATTGGACGGGCTGCAAGTACTAAGTACTCAGTCACAGCAGTTCATTGTAACCTTGTGTCGAGTTACATTAGTAGGTACTTACCTACAAGACAGATCAAGTGCGATTCCATTGGAATTCCATAAGACGAAGCGCCAGCCTGCGTCTGACTCGAAGTCCGGAAAGCCCTGAGTTACAAGTAATGAGTCTACTAGGTACGGACGCATTTGCACTAACGTAGGGTCTTGAGGTCGATTCAGGGCAATTCGCAGATAATAAGCAACTCTATCATGTACTGTTACCCGAGCCCCACATGCACTTACTCACTGCAAGGAGCCATCATGAATCCAAAGATCCCGGAGCGAGAGGCCATCAGTCAACCGAACCCGAACGACTGTGATAGGGTGGAGATGCGCGAATATAAATCGGCTTTTCTCAAGTAACCTACTAAGGTTACAGCGACCTTGCGAGTGTGAGTTTGGAATATTATTTTCCACCTTGCTCCCTTTGGCTGCTTCCTACCTGATTAACAAGCAGAAATACAGTCGTCACGCAGACATGCTCAGCAAACTCCATCCAGATCGAGGTGACATGGTTAAATGGATACACAACATACCTTAGGTAAATAGTCAATTGTTTGCGTATTTAGTGCATGGCAATCCACACATTTCAGACACAAATTCCAGGACAACGAAATTCCTTCATATCTCCGATAAAGCCTGATCCATGTAGTTGACCTGGAAGTCAGTAAATGGGGGGTGCCCGTACATACGAAGGGTAATGCCTATTGGAGGTATCTCAAACATGCCAGACAAAGAGTCACGTGGATTAGCAATTCTAGTTCTTAGAAAAATTGGGACAGGACTGATTGATGATACGGGGTGATAGTATGTATCGATGTCTGCTTGTTAGTAGTTATATGTGCCACAAAAGAGGGCACAGCAACCCACAGCCAAATGATACCAATGTCACGAATGGAGCGGAAAGCTACAAAACCCCATCGCCGTCATAACGATACGTACCCTACCTAGTTATTGCTGGCCAATGGAGAGCATCATATGTTTCTCGGTTCAAACAACAGTCTTTGTGTTCCCTACCTAAGGAGACAACTGCACTGCGTCAAGTCCAATGAGGAATTTTCCCTCCAGCCCAACGTAAACCTGTGGTGGCTTTGTTTCTGTAGGCAATTTATTTCATATCTTAGTACCTAAACAGAAGCTTTAGAACGTACTACGTTGGCCTGCTCCCAGCAAGGCTCTTAACGCTTGACACTTGGTACCGTAACAAACTGAACTACACTCATCGAAGTGGAGTCAATGAGAGCCAAAGATCCGTGTTGCAAGTGATACTTTTATCATCGTAAGCCCAATTGCAAATATGTAAATGATCAACTTACAGGCAAGTTAGAGACACAGATTATACCTTACCCAGGTGCCTAGGTGTTCCGAGGTTGTCATCCGAAGCCACCGGTCGCTCATTGGGCACGGCACATGCTGGCCTACCGTTTTGGGATAACAGAATCTGTGGTTCTTATCTTATCTTGTTCAATATCATGGAACGACTGGACAACAGACTGGAGATAAATCATGTACTAGACTTTGGTGGCAGTCTGATTGATATTCAAACAGCCTTGGCAACCGCTTTTCTCAATGATGTCGATCAATGATTTCCAGGGTTTCATAACATACGAGACACCACTTCACTTAGTATGCTGTCAGGAGAGTCAAAAAATGAGATTTCTCAAAAAAAGAAAACTTAAATTTGAGCGACAGGAGTGCGTGATAATGTACATTGTACTTTCCATTATTCAAAGACGACAAGCTTACTTGCAAAAAGGACTCTACTTTTGTGCCATCCATTGCTAATATTACACAAGATGCGCAACGGACACACAGCGAAAAGGACAGTATGATGAGAACAAGTGAGTTGAAAGAGAATGTAGACCTTAAGAGCACTCGCTCTCCAAAGGCAAAGCTACTCTCTACCCAGTCATCCAGGCTGTTGCCTGCCTCGCTCCGAATGATGTGGCAAAACGCAAACCAGTAGATCCCATAGGGAAATAACTGATCAAGTACCAGAGCAAACACGCGAGTTGGACGAGGGCAGAAAACAAGGTAAGAAGTGTGCTATGAAGCTGTCGGTCTGTCAGTATGCGGGGAACTACGGGACAACTCTGAACTCACTTTCAAAGCAAACACGAGTGTTAATGTAATGGAACCGAAATAGGCCGCGGTGAACGGCAATCGAGGGGTCGAGAGAAGATGATAGACGTAGTTCATAGGACCCATAACAGCGGCAAACGATGCGAGAAACATGAGAGATCCCACGGACCATCTGCGTAGCCCCACGTCAGCTTCTATGCGATTTCGGATTTCACCATGTCGGATCTACGACATCACAGCATGGGTAAAACAAGTCACACAATCAAAACGGCCTCGCAGTAGTATGGCCGCGTGACAGCGATCGGCAGGGAGAACAAGGGACGGCGCAGAAACTCTCAACTTACAAGATGACAAATTTGCGTGGTCTCAATGAGAGGACAGGGAATAGAGTGAAGCAGATGACGAAACATGCCACAGCAGCGAGGTTGCAAGCTCCAAAGATCAACAATCGATCCCATCGGCTAACTGCCAGTCGGGTTAGTGTCTCCTAACCACAAGGCATGTCACTTTGTATCACATGCATATTCAGGACATGGCTCAGATGCAATGCACATGTCCCGCTGCAGGGGTGCCGAAATGCCATAGGTGAATATGAGATAATATTTCAAGGTTGACTTACGAACAAACCAGCCCTCCTCCTCTTCACGTCGAGTGGGCGCAGGTAGAGGCGCGCCGGCACTTTCGGTGGTGGGAAGACGAACATAACCACTACCCCCTTGGAAGGGGTTCAAACTCTGTATGGAAGAGAGCAGGCCGCTTTGCTGTGAAGTGTTGACAGGCTCATCGCGACGACTCCAGCCAAGGGAGTTTATAGAGTCTCGGAAGGAAGAAGAAGCCATGGCGATAGGTCCAGAGGGGCGGGAACGTGAGGGACGGGTTGGACAACGACAGGACAGGGACGGAGCGGATACGTCGATCGTGCGGCGCAGGGTCAGGTTCGGGCTGAGATTCAGATTCGGGCTCGAGCTCGTGGCAACGGTAAGGGTGGGAGGGTCGTAGGGCAGCCAGCAATGGGGGTTTCGTATGGACCTAAGTGTAGAACTTGGAAAAGTAACATCCACTTCCTTGGAAGGTCTGGCATGGTGGTTATTACGGTCAGTCGCCAGGTGCCGCCGATAATATAGGGAGGCAAAGCCAAAGCAAACGGAGCGAGGAAAATGGCTGCCTACCACTATCTGTCACTTACAGAACGTGAACTGGGTGCTGACGACGCTGTCTTGCGCAAAACGGCGATGTAGAAACGGAGGGCTGCGAATCGTTGGGGGCTTGGAGCCAACCTAAGGGGGTGCAGGTGCAGGCTCAGTTGCAGTCGCAACTAGTTGCAACCTGGCAACCGCGCGTGCCGCTGGAAAACAGCGGTAAGAGGTATGCGCAAGGCGGCCAGCAAGTTAGCCGATAAGAACAACGACAAATATGCGACGAAACAAGCGGAGTATTTCGAGCGAGAAAGAAAACAAAACGGGTGCAGCTCGTTGGAGAGGAGTAAAGTTGGTCGTTGATAGTGGAGGGCGACACTAAGCCAGGAAGTTGATGGGTTGGGGTTGGGTGTGTGGTTCCTTCCTTGGATTGAATCACATCTGTTCCAAGCCTTGCTTGTCGTCGTCGTCCTCTTAAAAGTTGGGCAGACGAGGAGATTATATGATTGGCTGATTTAGAGGGGCCACTAGCTTGGGGTAGGTCTGGTGCCACCTGTGGTCTGTGGCTCACCTTTCCCAGCACGGCCCGTCCTTGATCGATTGAAGCCTCAGCGGGGACGGGAGGGATCATGCATGACAGAGAAGCATGGCATATCGCCAGGGAGTCATAGCTTGTACATACAGTGCCTAGCCCATAGGACCTACCTTAGTAGATAGCTCAGGGCTGTTTCGGAGCTGAGCTGAGTTCGGAGCCTTGCAGGACCAGACCCTGAGGCGGGACATGAAGGTTTCAGGACCTCGAGGCTGATCAACCTCTGCATACCTACCCAAGTACTGAGGTGGCCAGCCATATCACATATTATGCGGCACTACCATATGGATACCGTGTATCTCTGGAGTTTTCAGTCAGGAACTGTGTCCGACATGTCCCTTCTCCAAGGACGGGGTCCAGACGGGAGAGGCCTTGAGCGGGTTCCATCCTACCTGATGTTAACCACTTGAGGAGCGGACCGTAGAGGGCCGGGCACGATCCGTAGGGAACTAAGTCGGGAAACCGTGAGGACAATCTGGCATACACCCTCCATCAATGATGAGATGAGAAGCAAAGCACAGTGCAATCCAACGTTATGCCGCATCCTCACAACGGAGCAGCCCAGCCTCGCACTGGCACACTGACATCAGACACAGACCCAGACCCCGAGTCTCGTCAGGCTGACGAAAGTTGATTCTCACTGACTCCGAAACACTCCGTAAATAGTATTTTACGAGGTACAGCCGTGTTGAAATATTCTGTAACAAGGTGGTGGTCTGTAGCTTGAGCGCGTGGACAGGGAAGACCAGGAAGGATGGGAAAGCTTTCAGCGCATGACCCAGGGCAAGAAGAGGAAGCTAGGACGAGATAGTCGATTGCATGTAGCAATTCCCGATCAACCCTTCGAGTCCAAACGGAGACCTGGGCTTGGTGTCTTAAACCTCAAGTCACGTTCATCGTGGCGCCCACCCACACAGCAGCATTCACACCCTCCTTCCTTGACTATCAGTTATCGAGGCTAACTACTGTACGCACTGCAAAACAGAACGGAGATAGCAAAAGACCATGGCGGCCACCATTACCGCCAACTTTCTCGATTCATGTCCAAGTCTAAGCCCAGTTCCTTCACAATTTCAAGGGGACCAGTGACCGCTGCCTCCACGTTTCGTCTGGAATACATGGTGTCAGGCGGGGCAAGGACGATGAAAGTTGTACATCTGACTTGATGGCCATGGTTAGTATTCTTTAGCTCGTTTTTGGAAGTATAAATTAGAGGATCTTTGTGCCCGTTAGCATGCGGCAAACGATCGAAGATAGATCTTGCAGCCGTGATAGAAAGGACCTTATTCTTCGACCTGACCTGTATAGTCATCACCAACTGGACCTGTATTCACAATCGAAGCGGATTTTTGAAGGAGTAAGCACAACCAAAGGGGACGAAGAAAGGACGAGGAAGGACATTGTGATATAAAGAGCGAGGCTAAGAACAGAACAAGAAGAGACTTTATCAATCTACCTACCTTACGAACCGAAGCTCCTCCTACCATTTGATCGTCATTCATACCTACCACGTTCGTGAGAGTAACCACTGAGAAAGACGGGAGACCCTTACATTGGTGTATGGGCCTTGTTCGTATCGGATCTAATCAACCCCCCTTCAGCCACGGCCGAGCGTTTATTGTGTTAGACCCTTGACCGACTTATCGTCACCATTAAGTGGTCTGAATTACTTCCACCACCCTTCTCATTTCTGCCCTAGGCCGTCTATCACCTGTCCTTGAGCTCTAGGCCCCTCCAGTTCACTTGGGCGGCGTCAGAAATACAATAAAAAATCAGACCGCCTACCTTGGTCCGATAAATTGAGGACGCCCATCTTGCCTGACCTATCTCGTCATTCCAAACTATCCGATCCTGCCGCCAGTCTTACGCCATACTTGTCACTGTGGAGGTCTACAACAAGCAAACCCTGGACATCAGACCGTTGTGATAAATTGAGACGTGCCCCCACCAAGAAGCATTCTTGTCCGGAATTCTTTTCTTTTACTCTCAATACTTTCAAGTAAATTATTGTGAGCGCAACTGATCTGTCTTGTCTGCCTCTTTCTTCTCTTTGGGAGCCTCGATCACATCATCCCGAGGAACGACATCACTGTGCTTTACGGACCTGAACCCTGCATTTCGAAGCCCCGCCATTACCCTATTTCCTGATTAGGACTCACCCTCCTCAACCACAGCAGCAGCAGCACACCGCAGTACAGTTCAGCTCAGCTTGAACGATACGAGGCCTGGCTAAAGTGCTTCTCATACGCTCTTCGAATATAATTCGGGTACTTTATCCAGCCTTTTCCGTTCTTCTCGACTTAGCTCGTCATATCATCCATCAGCATCCTCTTGCCTACTACAGATACTCTTCCAAACCAACACCAGCTTTCACCACCTCGACTATAATATCACACCAATATAAGTGCCAAAGCGCCTATTTCCATGCCTTCTGCGCATCACAGTGCTTTTAGTATTTCTGGTGAGTAAAAGCAAACCAACAAGTTCCTTTCAGTCTCCTCTCTCCTGTCTTTTCTGTCTTTTTTTATCGACGTGCATTACATCCCATATCTGTCTCTGGGTCCAGTTGCTTTTGCCTAGAGAAATTCCGACCAACCGTTGGGCCTTTTATGGCAGTACGACGCATCATAGCCTCCCGTCATTGTCTAAGCCCCTCCCTTGTTTGGTTGCTTCTTTGTCCCGCAAAATGTTTGCCGTACTGTTTTGTTCGCATTTCCTATCCTTCCCATTTCTTTCGTCATTTTCTTTGCGAGCGAGCGTTACGGTTTGCCTCCTCTTCCTTTATCATGAGCTTCACAACGCCCCCAAATCTTGAGGTGCGCTTCATTAGGTACTTTGGGAACCTTTCCCTAGCAAGCTGCTAGGTTAATAGCTGCGAGGGTACAAGTGACATCCAGTGGCCTGCCTTAGCCTAGTGGCTCCCCCTCTTTCTTATTCGGGTGGCACCCACACATATCGCCTTTTACACTCTCATGCCCCAAAATCAAAAGCACCATCATCATCTCTCATACCACGACTCAGACAACCGTATTTGACAATTACATTGCTGACTGGTCATTTCACCATTCCAAGAACAGCCACTGCAACCTTGAAAAGTATCTTTTCACCGCCTACCTCGACCGAGTACACGTTTCAAGTTACGACTCAGACAAGGACAAAGAATAAGAACCAGAACCCCTCGACCGCTGCTCCGACCGCCGTGACCCCCGCACTGCACATTGCAAAGAACAGCATCTCCAGACTACTACTCATAGTACTGGACTGGGGCTAGTACGCGCCTGAAGATAACTGGACCTTTTCGCCCGTGCGTTACCAAGTACTCCAGCCCAAGCGCCCAAGACCATACGGAGTAATACTCTGCTCTTTGGTCTGTGGAGTACCTACACGCCCAGGAAACGCCCTCAACGCTTAACCCCTTCAAGGTATCTCTACCTGGAGGCCCTGCGTAGCGCACTCGGTGCCCTCCATTTCAACCCCCTCCGACCCCGAACTTCTCCCTCCGACTCACGACTGCCATCTATTCCCCCTTACAATTCAATCTTCTTTTGGCTTCTACATATCCGACAAGCCGTTCAATCGTCGCGTTTGAGCCCCTACTTACTTACTCAGCACTGGCGATCCGTTAATGAACTGCAAATAGTGCTTGTTCCATCTCCCCCTGCTCTGTTTGCTCCCCGCAACCAACACTCTCTGCCTATCTGGTGAGTCAGGTCTGCAAGCCTCAAGCCCCCGGCTCTCCGCCCGCCACTCTTCTTCATCAGTGTAACCTCCGCGGCAGTGGGCACTCCATCCATATATGGATGCCGCTCCCCATCGCCGAGCCGGTCTCCCTTACAACTCCCCCGCTCTGTATTCCGCGCTGTTCTGGCAAGATACTGACTCGAACCCTCAACAGGCCAGTTCTAGCTTGATATTCAGACCCTGAACGTACTATCACCTTTAACCGGACTGGTGGACGCCCACAATATTTCGCCCACATCCCCCCCTCTAGCCAGGGCATCAACATCCAACTCTACATCCTCGACACGACAAACTCACATTCGCCATCTTCGTCACAATGGCCTCGCACGGTTTTAATCAGTTTAGCAACGGCCACAGTGGGGCGAGCATCGACCCCAATGATCTCGCCATGTCCGGTGGCTACTCTCCCTCCTTCAACAACAACTTCAACTCCAACTCTGGGAACGGCACCAGCGGCTTCACAAATAGCTCCGCCATGTTTGACGATGATGAGCTTCTTGATGGCCTCAACGGACCTCCCGTTACCCAGTCTGGTATGGCAGGCGGCCAGGACTTCCCAGGATTAAACATGGGTGGCTTTTCTCAAAATGCGTTCTCCCACCGTAATTCCGGTTTGCAAATCGACCAGTCCCATATGAACGGCTACTCAAGTACCCCCGATGGAGATCCCATCCAAAGCCCTTTCAACACTGGTTTCAACACTCAGTACCGACAAATGCAAGGCCACTCCCTTGGAACCTCCCTACATTCGCCGTTGTCATATTCCGAGTCTCCTCTAGCTGGCGCCATGAATGCCGACAGCAACGACCCTAACTACCTCAACGCCAAGGCCAGAGCTCGAATGTCCCAGCAGATGCAGCGAAAAACTTCCAACAATAGCCGTAGCCCTATGTCTCCAATGACCCCAAAGACCGCTACTCTCCATGGGATGACAATCGGATCGCAAGAATCGCCCGGTTTCGGCGGTCAAGCCATGAAGCCAACCAATGGTCAGTGGCTCAACACCCCTGCTGGAAGCATCCCTGCTTCTTACAATTCGGGCTTCTCCTCCCCCATGCAGCCAGGCATGAACCAGATCAGTGAGGTCATGATGAAAGGTGGTACCTCGATGCCTGCCAAGCTTGGTGTCGCTTCAAACGCTGTTTCGTCTCAGGAGATGAAGAGGAAACGCCGTCGAGAGTCTCACAATCTTGTCGAGCGTCGTCGACGAGACAACATTAATGAGAGGATCCAGGATCTCAGCAGGCTTGTCCCCACACATCGTCTGGAAGATGAGAAGATCCGGAAGCTGATCCAGAATGGCACGCCCCTGTCACCTTCGTTGACTGGAATCTCTAGCCCTCAGGCGACCTCGGGACTTGCTGGACCAGGCGCTCGGAGAGCCACTGGAGCCACTGCGGGCAACATCACAACAGGCCTTCCAATTGAAGACAAGGACAAGGGACCCAACAAAGGCGATATCCTGAACGGCGCTGTCAGCTGGACCCGGGATCTCATGTGGATGCTCCATCTCAAGCTTCAACAGCAAGAGGAGATGATGAACACTATCGCCGAACTCGGTGGTCACTTCCCCTTTGAGATGACAGAGGATGAGCGACGCATGCAGACGGAGCTTATGGACGCTTTCAACAAGAGTGAGAATGGCACTTTCTCATACTCTCGCACAGCTGGAACTGGTCTGCGAGTGCCTCACCATACTGATTATCGCGGCGAGTCCCTGTCTGGTGGGGGTGGTAGCCTCGACCCTGTTGCCATCAGCCCAGATGATAACCTCGACCTGAACGATACAAATCAATTCTGGCATGACCCCGATGACAACAACAGTGGTCATGCTTCCGTCAATTTCAAGGAGGAAGACGAGTACGGCATGGATCTTACGCAGTAAAGTGCGGACCTGTCTAGCCTATCTTCTATCTGAGCGTGTCTTGTTAGATGCATATCTGGACTCCGCCCAACGGACAGCTCTCACTCGTCGGCGTTCGCAGTATCATTGGTGTTATTGTTTTTATTATTGCATATCGCTCTCCTTTTCTGCCTGAAGTTCCCCGCACAGGCCTCTAGGAGATGTGAGTCTTACGGTGTTCGGCATTACCCGGGTGTATTTCCATTTTCTTTTCTCTTTTCTCTTTTTGGGGCGCACCCTTTGTGCGCGCAGGTATGGGATACATCATATAGGTTTACAGGGGCATGTCACTACGTTCCACAATGTGCTGAGGGGTTTGCTTTTTCTTGGGCCAGGTCGGTTAATGGCGTTATTGTTCTTCACGTTGCGATACCTCGAGGTGATTGAGTCACCAAGTTCGAAATGGATGACGGATGGACGCAAGGTCAAATACCGATTGTTTTTGTTTTGGGAAACTTCACTTCTCTCTCCACTCCTGTTATTACCTGTACTTGCGATTTAATACGCACATTGCGGCGTTTCCAAGTTTCGTTCACCAGGCGGATGGGAAGTAGATGCTTTATTTGTCTAGCAGAGTGCCTAGCTTGATGTGCTCACCACAATCTTGCGCCTGCTATTTCGTCGTTATTTACTGCCTAGATACCACCAGCGAGATTCCTATCATTACAAATTTTTCGTCCGTGGCTGTACACGTATCCAATGCTAAATACTACAAGTGCTATGATGCCGTCTAGATATGGAAGTCAAGTCTGGTCACCAATGGCGAGTGCAGAGAAGATATTCACTCATGGCTGTTAGTGTGTTCCATACCAGTTTCCGCTTCATTTCCTCTTGCAAGGCGATGCGTTCAAGCGCGCAGCGTCCATCGAAATACTTGCACATAACTTGCCAGCTGTTTGCCAACTTTTCGTCGTTAAAGCGGCGCGCGATAGCTGACAGGTAGCGAGATTCTTTCCCAGTAGCCTTTTTGGCGTCGAGTATGATATGTGGCACCAGCCCTTGAAGATGCGGATGGTCGTTGACGGAAGGATGCGCAGTCGCCACTGGAACGGGCTTTCGGGCGTGCGCAGTAGCCTTCTCGGCGGCGTCGCGCTGGGCTTTAGAAGCGATACGCTCAAGGCGAGCTTTTTCAGCAGCCTGCTCGGCAACGGTGGGAATGTGGGAGCCATCGGTGCCGGAGTGTCCTTCGGAAGACTCGGATGTGCGGGGGACTGAAGTGACCGTGGAGGAGTCATCTTCCTTGGAATCATTATCTTTACTTGAATCCGCCGCAGCCCGGAGTTCCTCGGCCTCCATCTCATACTCGACCTCATACAGGATCTCAGGCCAGACAACAACATAAGCGAACGTGCATAGTTGAGTGACCCAGCCGCGGCGCATGAGCCAGGCAAGCATAAGGAGATAAGTGGGACGATGGGCTTTGCTGGGGGAGAACTGCTTGTATGGCCGAGGTGCTTGAGATAGCTCAGCCAGGAAGTTGGGGAGTGGTGGAGCCAGAGGGAAAGCTCGCTGCCATTCGAGAGTGTCAAGCGGGAGGCGAGAGAGGTCGCTGTTAGGAGATAGGATGTACTGGTCTTTGGCATGAAGAGGGGGAATCGCAATCGCACGGCGCCAAAAGATAAAATGCTGGGCGTACTTTCGAACTTGGCCTAAAGTTAGGATGTTGCTCTGACCGACCTGATAGAAGCTGGAAGTCTGTCAGAGGTAGCACAAGATTCAATGATGGGTGACTTACGATTGTGTTGGTTTTGACAACCGCACAAACTCGACCATGGAGGCTGTAGTGGGATCCGGATCAGCTTGGAGCTCAGAAATGATCTTCTTCTCGTCGTCTGTCAGCAACAGAGCAAAGTTACGATCGAGGAAGCCAGGCTCCTCGAGGGCATCTTGGCTGAGGAAAGTGTTTGCTGTTGTTAGCCACAGACCACGCTGAGTACCCTCTTCGCCCTGCGGGAGATCATCGATATAAAAGGGCACCGGAATCTGAACGGAGGGGGTCAGGGCGCCAGATGCAGTATCAAGATGTAGAGCAGCAATCTTGTTTTGTGAGACTGCCTCGTATATATCGTGCATGGCAGCGGCCAGCGACGAGCTTTGTAGTATTTCTTTCCAAAGAACACTCATCCGTTTGCCTAGCATTATTGTTAGCCCATGTTTATCGCAGGAGCATCAGGGTAACGTACGCTCCTCTCGCGCCTTGTCTTTTGCAACAAGTATCCGTTTCGATTCTTTCCAGACAAACTCGCTATGTTGTTGGCTGTACTTGAAAGCCTTGCTAATTTTCTTTATGATGTGATCGTATAAAGACTCGATGACGTCCTTAACTTCGTTACTGCTGGGATTGAGGATAAAGACAAGGTTAAACATGGTCATAGAGCTGCGCTTCTCGTCGTCCTTGTCTTTGCCCTCATCCTTTTTAACCTCTTTCTCTTCGGCAGGCTGTTCAGTTGCCTTCCCTGTCGTTGCAGGACCAGCTTCATGTGGAGCTAGCTGTTCATCATTGTAGGTAGAGCGCTTCTCGGCGCGAGATGCCTTCTTAGGTTTCTTCCATCTGCCGTTCTCAGGAACATGAATGGGATATGATACACAATACAGTGGATCTAAGGATAGTTGAAAGAGCCGTTTGTGATATGAACGAGCGGGCGTCAGAATACCGGCAAGATCGCGGGCAGGAAATCCTGCCACACGCTCCCAAGGCACGATTTGAGAGCCTGATTCGGTGAAGGAGTGCTCATCTGGATTCTGTCCCTGCTTAGAAACAGGCGCGTCATCGGCGACATCTGAGAAGCTTTGCTGCGATAGGCGTTCGAGCAAAATGTCCTCAAGCTCATTTCCAGTGATTGAGCTCGACTTGGAATGGGGCTCAACTTGTGCAGGATAGTGGAACACAAAAGCTGGGCCATCACGCGAACGGTTGACTACAAGGGCGACGGCGAGGAAGTTGTCGCTGGTGACACTAGGCACAGCCATGATAGCGCCTGTTACATGGTATGGCGTGCTAGGATATGGGACGGTGTAGCTCCAGTGGTCGATAATTACATGCGTACAATGCCGTATATCGTTTCTTGTTGGCTGAAACGTCAGATGAGGTTGGTCGCGATGGGGTTGGATATCTAACAGTCAGAGCCTCATGTGGTTGTGGGGGAAATGAGCCTCAAGAGCGCCACATTTTCAACGACGGAGGGGTTCCATGGAAAGTATCTACCTCGGAAAGGTGCCTACCAGTAGTAATTTGTGCGCACGGGCCGAGCGTGAAGCAGACCTATCTAGGCGCCTAGAACTACTGCCTCAGTGATGTGTCATTAGATGTGGCGTTATTTGTTCGGTGAAAGATGCCTGTGCAAGAGATGGCTGATCAAGAAGAGACAGACCGATGTCTAAACTACAATTGATTTTAGTACCAGTTAATAGGTACTTCTCTCACCAAAGGGTGTCATGCGTAAATTCTCCAAAGGTGCGGTATTCGTATCCACGGACGGTAGCGTAAAGTAGTGCCTGTCAATCTCAACAAGTCGGTGTGCAAAGGAGGTGCTCTGCGAAGGAGGTGGACAATAAAATGAGAGTAAAAAACTAAAAACCGGGACTATTCCTCAGCAAGCAATGTGGCATTATCCGACATGAGCTTTGGATGGGTTTGCATTGGCCATATTGTGAACTACCTCTGTAGGTAACCAATACACCTGTCTTGTATGTAGATCAGTCAGTAGGTAGTAGATAGGCACACAGCGATGTATTGAGTAAGAAAGGGAAATTTAGTTCGCATTTCAGTGGCGAGAAGCCGTCGTCGTTGGACCTCAACGCAACAGACAGATTTTCCAACACGAAATTATTTCTCATCCCATTTCACTTTATCCATCTCTGTTTGCCCTTTTCGCCGACCGACACTTACAAGGCTGTTTTCTCCACCCAGTCACAAACACCATTTTAGTGGATAGTTGAGCACCCTAGGAGCAAATCAAAACAAAACCAAGACCACAAACGCAAGTGAATTGTGAATTGGACATGTGATTTTGGGTCCAGAGGCTCTTTGACGGATTTACACCTTTCCTACCTGAGTAGGTATGTACACCTACTATCATTACTTTGCTAGAAAACATTCAGGTCGACGATTTAGTTCTGTATTTTGCTTCAGTCAGAACAAAAAAAAACATGCGTGGTGTTTAGGTAGTCCATCACTTTACACCTGGGGTTTCAACCTTCTTAGACTAGCTGTATTTCTTCGCGCATGACACGAGACAATAGAGCCCTCGTATTATCTGTCTGAAAACTCTGGCGGATAACGGCACCAAGATTCTTCGCATGGAACCAATGATCTAGGCCGTCCCACTCGAAACTCGTTCTTCCATTTCTGCTTGCCCACAAAACCAACACCGCTTCGTCCCGCCTGTCTTTAGCTCTGCACTAGGTAGGTAATTGTTTAGTTGTTACTGCCACCACACTACATTACACGGGTTGAGGCACGGTGCGCTCACTACTAACCTATACTTAGTATTAGTACCGACATTTGACTGGAAGGGCAAAAGGTCGTGTGCTTTCTCTCTCTTAAGGCCCCCTCATCGCCATCACCATTCACTGTCGCCGCCACAATATTCTTTATATCAACGAAAACACACTTCAGGCATATCATTCCCTGTCCTTCCGTCCTCGCCGACATCTCCGTTTAGCTCCCGGCCGAAACCCTCTCCTTCAGCCTCCGATACCCCTTTCCCCACCGTCTTACGGTACGACCTGACTGTCCAACTACACCGTCGCCGGCGCCGCCTTATCTTGGACGTCCCCGGATTTCCATTCCGCCCCTGAACCCCTGGGAGAAATCAAGCACCTTTTTTTTCTTCCCCTCCATCTCTGATTTCCGTCTACGACTACCCTCAAAAACCTATTGCCAGCCTCTGAGACCTGGTTTCGCTTGGTTGTCAATTGGAGTAGCAAGACAAACCGACCGACTTTCCTCATCCTCTCCTTCCTTTTCAGACCCGCTGGCCCAGGACCCCACCATTCGTCGTGCCTCGACCTCTCGCCTCTGATCCCTATCCCCTCTTTCATCACTTATTTTGCCCCTTCCTCCTCAGTGCCCATCTATACCTAGGGTAATACCTACCTTTGGCAATTCTGACAGTCTCACCACCCTATTCTTCGCACACCACACTGCGCTCGCGTGACTATGACATCCTCACCGGCCAACCTCGATTTTGGCCATGTCCCTTTTCTGGACCTGGCCTACGACAACAATGAATCACACGACTCGGCCCTCAAACTCATCTTGACTCTCATGCCGGATTGGGCTAGCGAAGACTCAAACGTCGACTTTGTGCGTTTTACTGATGGTATCACCAACACTCTTTTAAAAGCCATCAACCGCCGTCCTGGCATGTCAAAGGTCGATGTTGACCGAGATGCCATTCTGCTGCGTGCTTATGGTCATGGAACCGCCGTTCTCATTGACCGTGAACGTGAGGCTGAGAACCATGAGCTACTCATGAAGCACGGCCTTGCTACTCAGTTGCTTGCTCGTTTCAAAAATGGCATGATGTACCGTTATATCCTGGGCAAACCTGCCCGCGCCCAGGATCTCTGTGAACCTCTTATCCTATCTGCCATTGCCCGACGTCTCGCGCACTGGCATGCGACTGTCCCTTGCTTACCAGACCCAAACCACGCCCGGGATGACAAGCACGTAAACGGCAATGCCAGTGCCAATGCTTCTACCAACGGCCATACCAATGGCTGTGTGAATGGAGACAGCGACAGGTCCCGTCAAGAACAAATTGATAGTACTGCTCCGGGCAAGCCTCCGCCTAACATGTGGACGACCATGCAGAAATGGATCTTTGCCTTGCCTACTGATACGGATGCTCAACGGGAAAGGCAAGCCCTGCTACAAGCTGAGTTGAAGCAGATGGTACAGAAGTTGAGTCAACGGCCTGGCCTTGGCAAGAACGGGGTATGTTGATGAGCTCCACATCTTGTGTAGCATCAAATAGCTGACAATCTTGATAGCTTGTATTCGCACATTGCGATCTGCTGTGTGCCAACGTTATCATACACGAAGATGATGATGCAGCACCTACAGTCGACTTCATCGACTACGAGTATGCTACTCCTTCACCTGCCGCGTTTGATGTGGCCAACCATTTTGCAGAGTGGGCGGGATACGACTGCGATTACTCAGCCGTCCCTAGACAGGACCAGCGACTTGCTTTTGTGACGGAGTACATCAAGTCCTATTTTGCGTTAACAGGCGAGAGTGTTGACGAGGGAGAGGAAGTGCGCAAGCTTATGATTGAGGTCGATGCCTACCGAGGAGTACCAGGCTTCTACTGGGGTATCTGGTCACAAATTCAAGCTGTCATCTCAAAGATTGACTTTGACTATGCTCAGTATGCTGAACTGCGTCTGAGCGAGTACTGGGCATACAAGGCTGAGGAGGATGGTAGCCGAAAAGCCTCAGGCCAAGATATGCCACTGAGGGAGCAGACGTGGTGGTGCAACGAGTAGATGAGTCCCACTGGACGGACCCGTAGGCACGGCACGACATGACATGGCGACAATCGAAGCCAGGGGTTGAAGCCGGTGACAGACGCTCACCCTTGAACGGCAAGCGACGACAATGGCTTTAGCGGCCAACACAGGCGGGGAGCCGAGTAAATGGGCAGAAATGGGAACGGCCATAGGGAAGACGAAATTTTCTCTTCGTCCTTCCCACGGATCCAGTTCTGGTTTCTTTGCTCGGCAAGCGTGACCTTGTCGTTCCCGTTCCAAGCCCACATTTCCCATTTGCTCTCTTCATTGTTTGACTGTTATCCCCTTGACAGCTCCCGAATTCTTGTGTCTATTTGCGGTGCTCGTCACGCCTAAACCCCTTCTTTCAATTTCTTCTCTCATCTTTTTTGTTACTTGTTTATTGGGTCACGACAATAGACAAAAGAAAGCTCAACAGCGGGATATGGAATGGCATAGAGGGATAAAGCCATTCAACATGAGCTGCAGCTAGCTACGACGACTAAACAAGCGGGCAGGAGGTCATGAACCAGCTGTCCTGTCTTCGTGACTAGTATAATTACGCCATTTATTGTAACTGCATCTTTTAATATAGACACAAATCTTCACGCGCAAGTTGGCGTTTCTTTAATGACTGAAGTACTTGTGTTCTTTCCCTCCCTAGGTAGTTACCTACTCACCTTGTTGTTGTTGATAATGAAGTTGTAGTATCTGCCGCATGACTTTACCTTGCCTCTTCTCATTACCGAGACGTTTCGGACCGTGCCAGTCCACTTACTGTACGTGTGTATCTTGAATCCACTGGCGAGAGTATGATTGGAATTGTCCTCCTACAGTCGGCGGCAGCACCCTTACAGGAGAGGGCACGAGGGACAGGTGTATCACCAGAAGCAGCATCTTGCGTCCATCACATCCGCTCGACCAACCGGGGCGTTATCCCAAGATGGCTAGAGACAACAGGCGGTTGTCTACGGTGCGTTGCCTTGCCTTGGTCAGGTATAGTAGCAAGGTATATACTTGTATGGTGTGGCTTGTGGGAGAGGCAGACGTGGCTGGCTTAGGAGAGATGAGAGATAAAAGTACCTACCTACATGATGTGTAGCAAGCCAGGTAAGGTACGACGTAGTGTCGCATTAAGCCTGGGTCAGGCTGGGGCCGTTGAATACTTACTACCTAGAAAGCGTGCATGCATGTATGTACAGAGCAGATACATACCTGCTGCATGAATGTACCTTGGTACCTACCTTCTAGGTACCAGGCAGTATGTTACTGAGATGGGAAGTCTACTCTACTTGTCACCTCTTTTCCAAGCTACCTCTACTTACCTACCTCTGACACAGGTACTTGGTGTCCAAACTTGCTCTTCTACCTAATAGGCGTCTAGACAAGTATGCAGCAGGGGCTGGTTTTCGGATCAACATACGTACCTAGATTGCACATGTGCGGTTGCAGGTTTGTTGTTACTTTGAGGTCATCGAGATTAACCCAGACCGCATGGAGCTTTCCATTTACTCTGAAGAGGGCAGGGAAGGAGCTTGGAGAGCTTGATTTTGACCCATGTTTGTTCGGGGACAGGGAACAGGTCCGGTAATAAGATAAGGAAGGGACTGTAATTATCTGCGCAGACAAGTCGATTGTCCATCCAGTCGTATGTAGTTGATCCAATTATTTTGTACCTAGGTAAACAGCAGGTGGGTAAGTAGTAGACATGCAGTGCTGTTTGTAGTTAACATGTCGCACAAATCCAGACGTAGACTTCTTTTCTAGGTACTAACCTAGGCTAGGTATGGGCAAGTATCGAGTAGCTTCGAACATCAACGAGATGAAGGGTCAGCCGGGGTTATTTCCAAAACTCGTGGCTTTGAGATGGACGGTTGAAGAAGCGGGGGCGCTTGGACGTTGCCCTGGGCTGGGTTGTGGCTTGCTTTTTCCCCCTTCTCACTTGGGTTCTTCATCTTCATGGCTGTCACTTTCCCTGTCCTGCACTTTCCACTCACGTTCGATTGCACTTGCACTTGCGATGCACGCGTGGCCGCTAAAATACTGACATCCTTGCAACTGCCTAAGAACCGTTGATGTGGGCATCTCTGTGCAGGGTTCAAGAAGCTACTCCCCCCATTGGCTGCTCCTGCCAGTTTCAAAACTTTGAGTTCCAGTCGGGAAGGAGTACGGCCCATTTCTTACAATTCAAGACTGGAATTGGAACACCCACATTGACTCGACATCGACATCGACTTTTGACATCCATAATTTCCATTACCTCCACAGTCTCGTTCCTGCTGTCATTAGCAGAATCAGGAACCAGAATCGGAGCCAGAGCTAGAGCCAGAGTCAGACGAATAAGCTCATCGTTTCCATCAGCTCACTCACTGTGCTACACCGCAATGCACCTCTGTCCAGGCATTCTCACCTGGACTTGGCGAGAGACGCTAAGAAATAATGGTAAGACCAGATGCTTGAGGGAATGCTGGCTCACTGGATGAATGGTATGGCTAAGCCAGGCCCCTCCCGTTCCGATTGATTTATGACAACCTCTAAAAAGGAGCTTGGGCCAGGGTCAGGGTGTCTAAGCTACCCAGGTCCTCCTGGGTTAGTGGCATCCAGTATTATCTCGGACCATCACTCACTCACCTAATTTTGTACCTGCTCTCTGTAGCACATTGGCCCAGCTCATTGCCATGGAGCTGGGTAAATTGTCCCGGCTATGTGCTGGACTCGGCCCAGGATGTGGCATGTCGCCTCAGCCCTCGCCTCTCAGCTTTCAACTTTGTCATCTCGGCAACCAAATACTCAATCAATCCTCCCCAAAGACACAAATTTCCGTTGATCTCGCAACGTCGTAGCCGATCACTTATAGGCAGGGAAAGACCGCATCTTTGGAGACACATGATAGACCCAACACGCTACGGAGTTGCAGCATAGCACGCCACGGCGTATCGCAGACCAACACAATTCACACCTACAGCAAAAGCTCCAGAGCTGCAGTAGCGTTGATCGCAGGGGCGAACTGGGTGACACCATCAGAAGCAACCGTTGCTGCTGGGTGGTTTTCTTGTTAATAACCTCTCGCGTTATATTCATGTTGTTCCTCACTCGTCTCATTTCTGAACTTGCCTGCGTGCCTGCATTTATTAGATGTGTTTGCTGGGCGCGTTAGTTAGACTAACCAACCCCGAAGGTTTCGGCCGGAACTTTTTAGACTCATTTGCCACATCATCCTGGCAATCTTTCTCCCTCGGACAATCTCAAACCTGGCCAAGCCCAGTCTAGAGTAGAACAGAGAAGACAAGAGTTCTCTTTTTGTCTGGCAAATTGGCTCTGTTACCTCGCCAAAAGTTCTCTGGTTCTTACCGCCAGAACGACAGACAACATCGGCCCCACTAGGTGTTTTCAATGAGAGACGAGACGAAATGGAGAGCTATTTAAGCGCGTACTGAAGCTGTCCACGTTGCGACGAGACATGGCGCTGCGACTCAAATATGAAAGAAAGCAATATCAAACAAAGACAGTACCAGCGCTAGGGACTAACGGTGCGTCTGTATGCACCTTACCTGCCATGACAAGAGCACTTGCTGCACGTACACAGCCACAGCAACGGCTTGAGCTACACCTAGCTAGTCTCAGTTCCTGCAGCCTCTCTACTCTATTCGTAATAAACAATGGTATCGAGCAATAGAGAGCCACAGCTGGCTAGACCATGCTCAGCTCTTGACCCTCATCAGCAAACGCTCTTGCATGGTTGCCATAGCTTGACCACCTTCCGAGACAAGGTTACGGCCGAGACGGTGCTAATATCTCGACAAGGCTACCATGACAGGGTCGCTCTCTGTGATGGAGCATAGCTTACAGACGAGGGGGCGAGCTGGGCCAGCAGGGCGAACGGGACGAACAGCTCGCGCAGGGTTGTGGTGTTGGAATCGCCCTCATGCCTGGGCTCGTGGCTCTTGCCAGGACCCGGTTGGTGGGTGATTCCCCGCTGTCTGTCATTGAATCTATGTCCTAAGAGTACTTCGAACAAAACTGATGCGCTTGTATACGTACTGTGTTGCATCGAGGCAAAGGGCCTGCAAGCTACTGTGCCAATTCCAGTCTAGTAACACGGTCACATCTCACTTTATCGTTCTGGGACAAACGAGCACCTCCAAACGAAGTTCCAGCAACCTATCCAAGGTGCTGTACTGTATTGTACCGTACCCAGGCGCCCTTGCAACCCGCAGTTCATACCCGGTCTACTGTGGGCTCCAGCCGGATCCAGGCCTAGAGACCGCACCGCATCGTTGTCGGCACTATCTCCAAATCTGCCGCGACGGGGGAGCTCTGCCCCACCTGGCTCACTCTTTGCCCTCACTCCCTCGCTGTGCCTCACATGGCCGGGGCCATGGGGGGTGAGGGCCCAGCACAATGTAATGTCGTGCGCTCGTGCCCTCTGATAAATCTTGGCTCGTTCATTCGTCTTGATTTCTAACATCTCCACGAGAGCCTCCGGATCGATTTTTGATATTGCTTGTCCGGGGGGGGCCTCATCTCTTGTCCTGTTGATTCTTCTTTTCATCTCTTCTTGTCCACCTCCTACATCGGGCGACGCTTGCCCACCTTCTGTTGTGTACCACCGACAAATGGCTACTGGCATGTGTGAGCAGTAACAAGCCAGCAAACTTCTTGGGATAGCGACCAGTCATGCTCAACATCTCAAGCCGATATAACAGGAACTCATTAAAAAGTCGACTCTGGACGAGATGAGATGATCTTGTCTAGATATGAGCCGGGATGACTACACTCCACGGGGCCTATCCGACCTGGAGTCCCATCTTGATATTGCCGGCCAACGTCAGCGACCTCACTTTGATGTTGGCACTGGGTCGGAGCCAATTGTACCATCACCAAGCCAGCAAGGCCGACATGTCACTCTCAATGCCGCTCTCGAGGTCGATATGCTGCGGTACAAACTCCGCACCCTCGAGAATCTTGTCGAACGTTACGGTACTTTTCCCTCTCCGAACGCTTTCAACATCACTTGTGTCTTGCACTTTTGGTGTCTATTTTGAGGTGTGTTCTGATTGCGTTGTCTTGTAGGAATTTCGTCACATATTCCCTCTCTTTCTGAAGCTGAAGAAGCCCGGGCTCTTCAATATCGTTGCGAATGCCTCGAGTCCGCGTGTAGGCAACAGAGTAAGCCATTGACCCAGCCTTGCTTGATCTATTATGCAACTTGAGTCTGCGATCAGAAGAAAGCAAAGCTAACGAAATAGACATGGACTTTGCGCGCACTCTAAAAAGCTCACCTACATTCCCGCCACCACAGGGATATTCATCATGGCTCGATCATCATCTCACGCATCATGACCGAGTAACTCGCTCTTTACCCTTAACAGATTCTACTTCATTGTCTGGCCCCGTAAAGGCCTCTTTTAAGTGTTTATATGAACAATGCGCTCACTATATTTATGGATTCTCTACCCAGTTGGAACGAGACAACCACCTCCGGTTACACTCGACGAAAAGCACGAGTGATTCGGAACCATTTATGCGAGCCGACGGCTCTTCAAACACCTCCGAAATCCCAGGGAAAGGCAGCGGCCCTTTGCCCCGGGATCGATTACCACCTATTCACCCGCCTGCCGCACTTGTAACGGCTAACCTGCCTCCTCTCCCCTTTCCGACACCATCAACGGCCTCCACAACGACAACGAGAAGGGATCACGGCTCAAGTTTTTCTTTTTCGGAGCCCAAACCTGTCCTGCCGAGAGGCAACGAGGAAACGACAGCTGACCCTCAGTTGCCTCCTTTAAAAAGAGCTCGTGTGGGACATGATCGTCTAAAGTCTATAGGCGAGCTCAAGCTCATCCGTAATAACGATTCTTGTCTCCGGTGTCGAGCCTCGAATAGACCAGTAAGTACCTCCCTTACGGCTGTTTGCCAGACGAAACCAGGTGCTTACCATCCTAGTGTGACGCAAACAACCCGTGTTCACGCTGCTCGGGAATGTCTTCGTCCGAGTCAGAGATACATTGGGGCGTCCTTGGATGCTATCGTGGATCTCTTACTTCTCTTGTCGATGTTCTACTCCAAGGTACGAGCTATTTCCACGAGGCTCGTTGCTCTAGCTAATTTCAGTAGGGTCGTTTGCTTGGTCACAACCCCACACGCCGTTAACACCCTCTAACCCCCGCCGGGGAAGCATTAATGATAAAATACTGGCACAGAACCCTACTCTTTCATCTGTTCCAAGACCTGCCTGGAGACTTGATTTCCATGATACGTTCTGGTGGCAAGACGGAGAGCCTGGCCTTGGTGAAGGTGTTAACCAACCACTAGGACCAGGTTACCACGATCAAGGAGCTCCGCCACCTGTTCTCCAGCTCATTGCTTCCAGCCCGAGTTTTCGGGGCGTTGCCTTTGACCTTCTCGAGATGTTGAGTCTCAGCGGTCAACTTTCTATGTCGCGAGAAGAAGAACAGACTGTTCATCCCCCTCTTTTCCGTGCAAAACAGCTATTACGAGAGATTGTATACTACGATGCATCGCAACCGAAACCCCTCCTACGAATCGAGACCAGCTTTCCTCCCCGGACTCCTATCGATAGTCGTCCTTCGACTGAACGAAACGTGCTCTTGAGGGAATGCACACGACGGTACCTAGTCTCCTTGGATTTCGCAGCCTCAAATGCGTCAAGCATGGGCGTCAGGCAATGGCTGGGAGTCTTTATCTCTCTTTGCATTTTTAGTGCTGTGGACACTATTTTGGTTGACCTTGCTTGGTCCTTCCAGGGGAATGATCCGTCGCAAGCAGGTACAACACCTACGGAAAGGCCTGACCAAGTTATCCGAAGCGTGTACCAGGCGCTGGTTTCTCTATTCAGTACTTCAATCGATCCCTTGGCGAACAGCTTGGAATCCGATGACCCAATTGTCCGCAACATCGCTCGGATTGTCAGACGCGAATACTGGCCTCCTAGGCACCTCTTTTCAAGCATCGACTTTCTTATGAACCTTGGCGCAGGCGAAACACCCAACTATGGGTTTAACGGTTTTGTTATGCCCGGTAGGCATTCTCTCGGATTTAGAAGCTCAAGAGCTCTATCTTCCGCACAGTCAGAAACTATACCCAGACAGCCCTTTTCGAAGCCTCCACTGTCGATGGGCCTGGCGGGCTCATCATCGCAGTATATACCCCCTGGAATACGGTCAGACTTTTCTTTACCAGGTCAATTTTCGCTGCCGAACGATGTAACGGGACGTGCTCGCAGACACACAATAAGTGATGACATGTCGCCCCATCTAGAATCGAGACGACCTTCAGGGGGTGAGCCGATATCACCGTCGAGACTAAAGTCCTCGTCCCGCCGAACCTCCTTACGGCGCGTATATTGCGACAAGTGCAACGAGCATCCGGACGGGTTTCGTGGCGACCATGAGCTGCGGCGCCATATAGATGCTAAGCATTCCGCCACAGTGAAACGATGGGTTTGTAAAGAGCCGAAAACCCTCCTGCCTTCTTCGCCGCAGCCCGTCATACCATTGTCGAGGTGCAAAGCATGTTTGGCACAGAAACGCTACGGTGCATACTACAACGCCGCCGCACATCTTCGCCGAGCGCATTTCCGGCCGCATCGAGTAGGCAAGGCCAGTGGCGATTGGCCATCCATGAGTGTTTTGAAGGATTGGATGCGGGAAGTACGCCAATCAGTTGATGTGCCTGATGAGCACATTTCTAGTGGCGAAGACGATATGGACGAATTTCCTTCATCAGCCAACTACAGAGACTCCATGTCGCATCAAGCTCCCATGATTCCCGAAGCCCAACCGCCGACCGCTATATTGGGGCCACTTCTTTCTTCAAATTCTATCGAACAGTCAATACCGATTGAACGAGCCAGTCCATCTCGACGACCCGCCGAAAACCGAACAAGGTGTCCCCATCCGGATTGTGGTCGAGAATTCCGTGACCTGGCCTCTCACATGCTCACACACCAAGAAGAGAGACCCGAAAAGTGCCCGATTGTAACGTGCGAATACCATACGAAAGGATTTGCACGCAAGTACGACAAGAACCGTCACGCCCTCACTCATTATCGCGGGTCGATGGTGTGCCCGTTCTGTCCCGGAGTCGGAAGTCCTTTCGAGAAGGTGTTTACGCGTGCGGATGTCTTCAAGCGACACTTGACTGCTGCTCATCAAGTTGATCAGACAGGTCATAGTAGTGGTCACAGATTGCCTGGAGGCGACGATCCGGTAGGCACAAAAGCGAGGTGCTCCATATGCAAAAACGGGTTCGGTACTGCTCAAGACTTTTACGAACATCTCGACGACTGCGTACTGGGTGTCATTGTGCCGTCTGGAAGTACGTCAAGCCAGCAAACCCGTTTGCAAGGCTCACCACAATGACATCGATCCTCCACTCGGGTCGATCAACATGACAGAATTGCTGGTGTCCAATGAAGGCAGTTGCAAGGAATGAATTGGGATTGATAATTTTGAGGAAATAGGACAGGACGCGAGCTTTATACCACTTATTCTTTTATAACTTCTTGTTCCTTTTGTCGAGTTTAGCATCATATAGAGATCATGTGCCTGGCGCACGGGGAGACCGGACATTCGATTCTAGATACCACCAGAGTTTTGGCGGCAGTCGCCGCGGTTTTGTCTTTATTTTGTATCACGATCACATCCTTGAGGCATATAGTATATATCGATATGCAACAAGCAGTTTCGAGGCTGAGCGAACATCAACTACACAATATTACTCCAATGAAGCCATGTAACCCTGGATGAATTTCCGACAAGATATTAGTGATATCATGGTACTGCTGCATAAGTGGACTGAAGATGTTAGTCAGTGCAGGTCTATTTGTAGAGAGCTGGGAGTTAGAAGCTGTGTAAAGAGAAGAGTCATAAGAATGTTGCAGAGGCAGGACTGATATTTAAAGTGCGCTGCTGCTTATAGATGCGTGGGTGTATAAATCACTATCACTGCTTAACAGTGCCTACATACCTAGATTGGAAACCTTTCCTCCTCCAACTTTATTTCTTTTCTTCCTCCTTACATGTATCTTCATTTATCTCTTTCAATTATGCCCCCCTCCTCGGTTTCGGCAAGCAAGATTGGGAAGCAACCTAATCAGCCGCTCCTTCTATTACGCCACTGCATCAACAACACTCAGATATGTCTTCAGCTGTATAAGTCTCCTTACTAAACGTGAAAGGTACCGCGCTAGATTTACTATCAATTACAAGGAGTGGCAGCTTCATCAAGCTGAAGACTACCAAAGTGCCGACAGTTGCCTTCAACAAAAGCGACATAGACTTCAGAACAGGCGACTTAAATGACAAGGATAAGCCCAAAGTCATCAGAGAACACCACACAACTGCACCTGAGACCTCATGGTATAAGAAGATTTGGCCTCTCAAGGTTTAGAAAACAGAATTAGTAACTCGGTTTATGTTATTAAATCCATAGTTTAAGTTCATTTTGTTGACAGGCACCTGCCAAACAAGGGTTATTTGTCCAAACAAGGGACCAAGAGGCATACGAACTGTAGATGCCTTCATCAGGCAGATGTGTGTGAATTAAAGAATTTTCTGTATATAAAGGAAGGGAGTTCCCTCTATAGGGACTGATTCTTCTTTCCAAGCTATCTTAGTTATATCAGCTTTTGCACGTATTTTGTCCGACTCTATAACTCACTGCCCAGAACCCGTCAACACATTTATTCATATACTCTAAAGCTTGGGTCATTTTCTTTCTGCTATCTACCAGCTAAGAGTCAAAACTGCCACTCATAAAGATTCCTTTCGACTGGCCAGAAAGAACCGCATCATTCTCAAACTCCTTGCACTTATACAAAACAAAGACTAGTAGTGCTATTCTGCTACTGATAAAGGCTTCAATCAACTATAAAAAGAAATCCCATGCTGAGAATCTCTACAATTCTATCAGTGCACACTATAATGTAGTCCTCATGCACAGCTTAAGCAAGAATATATAATCAACAGGGACCCTTAAAGTTAGCATGGCCAGTTACAGCAAATATCACGCCCAACTCAAGTTTAGCAAACTCGATGCTAGTATTTCCTTGTGACAAGCAATGAAGAAAAGCTGAACAAGGACCAGATTTCTTTCAGCAGGATTCCCTCTGTCCCAATCCAATTTTCAAAGTATTCTATCTTACCTACCTAGGTATAAGTAAGGAAGCCCAAACCAGCACTATGTCTAAGATCAAAGACTTTCGAACTAGGATCAACACTCTCGATGAGGTTATTCAGGCTTGTTGAGATGGCCGCTATATTGTGACTGCAGTGGATAGAGAATCTTCATGATCTAAGACTCCTCCAACCGGAAAAATCAAGTGGCACGACAAACTGCGACGGCCAGCAAAAGGGGCATATACTTATCCCCATCCCACAAGGAGGCAATAGAAAGTGCAAACCAACAGCACTTAAGAACAAAACAGCAAAGACGGACAATCACAATCATTTCGGCGTTGCTGTAGACATTGAAGCCTAGCTTATAGGAAGAGCAGAGGCATGGGGGCAGACGGATCGTAAAACTAGGCACTTGACGCAGATCAGACGCAAATATTAGCACGCTCTTAGGCTGCATACTCACTAAATCTGATCTAATATTTACATCAGCCATTAAATCAGTACCGTTTATTATGCTATGCACCTGAAGGGGGCCGGCGTGTTCCAAAAACATATGACTGGGACGCTGTCCGAAGTTCAGGGCTACCAGCTTTCAAGAATCGAGCAGAGATTAGAGATATATATGAATGAACACTGTTCTATTTTCGCTGTGTAGTTTTACTACAGCAAACTATCTGTCCACGAGTCCTGTATCAAATTGATACAGATCAAACTTTTGTTTTCTCCGTTAAAACTAACAATGCATTGAATACCGTTAACGCCAAACCCATGCTATCAGCCGCTTGCTCCATTAAGATGACATATGTATGTGATAGTGGTTCGTAGCGGATGCCATCCAGCAGAAAGGAACGCAATTATTTCGTAATGGAATCATCAGAAGGCGCAGCCGTTTTCTCGTTGACTGAGTCTACCATGAGAGACTCATCCCGTCGACCAATGTGCTTGGGGCTAGAGCGCTTGAAGAACTCGTGGATCTCGGGAGAGAACTCACCATCTTCGGGCATAGCACCCTCGGTCTCCTTGGGGCCGCGGTTGGCCTGGACAAGCTCCCACTCAGTACGCATGTCCTGAACCTTGGCGCGCCAGTCAGCCTCGGGGTCGTAGTTCTTGCCAATGCCTCGGAGACGCTCCCAAAGAGATAGATGGATAGGGTTAACAGCGACACCATGGTACTCGCTCTCCTTGCCGTCACGGATGTAGTGCCAGCGACGCTCCTGCTCCTTGAGGTCAAGACCAGTGGTGTCGGGGAGGAAAACATAAGTGAGAAGCATGCCAGCGAGACCGAACCAAGGGACGACGTAAAACTTGGTCTGGTCATCGATGTAGTTGTAGAGAACAGAGGCTAGGAGGGCACCAGACTTTCCAATACAGGCAGAGAAACCGTGGGCTGTGGCGCGAACAGGCGTAGGGAAAACCTCACCGGCGACGAGGAAGGTGACTGAGTTGGGACCAAACTGGTTGAAGAAAGAGGAGATGAAGTACATGGCCTGAAAGGAGTGGATTCCGGCAGGACTGGTGTAATAGTCGTACTTGAATGCAGGGATGACAAACATCAGGAAGCACATGAAGAAGCCAACCTGCTGCATCATCTTGCGACCGTACATCTTGTTGTCAATAAGCAGGGAAGCGAGGTAGTAACCAGCCAGAGAAACAGTGATGTTGACAAGGTTCCAGGTCCAGGTGGTGAAGATGGAGTTACTGCCAGGAGAAATAACCTTGATGAACTGGCCTTGGAAGAGCTTGTTGCCGTAGAAGAAGACGTCGTTACAGAACCAAGTACCAGAAGTAGCCAGAAGGCGGCCGCCAAAGTTGGAGAAGCAGTGTCGAAGGGCGTTCAGATCGTAACCAGTGACGTTTGAGCGCTTCTTGGCCTCGGCAAGTTGCTTACCAGCGCTGCGCATGCGGTAGGTACGGTAGTAAAGGAGCCAGAGCGTACCAATGGCAGGGAATGCGAAGGACAGGCGGAAAGTGTACTGTGCGGCAGAGGCGCTGTAGGGAGGCGAGCTCTTTCCGTTGTTGAAGATGGCGAGGAGAGCAATAAGGATGACCTGGTTGACGAACTGACCCCAACCCTGCATCAGGAAAGCTGTGGTGACACGGCGACCACGGTGCAGACGATCCTCACGAGTGGAAATTCTGCCACCGGAGGAAACACCCTCGAGAGACGAAGTAGCCGTGATGGGGTACTCGCCACCAACACCGAAACCGTAGAAAAAGAGAGACCAAGCGTAGCAAATAACCCATCCCTGAAGAGTAAGTCCCCAAGAAGCAGTGAGCATAAGCAGACCGATAAACATGATGGCAGCATCTTGGATAAGACCCCATCGTCGACCAACCCAGTCACCCATAACCTGCGGAAAGTCAGAATAAATTCATCAAAACAGTATTTGAAGTTGCCAGTGAGACGGCGGGGGAAGACTTACACCAACGACGGCCTGGCCAACCATGATACCAATAATCTCAAGGTACGTCACAGCGGCAATCCAGTTGTGAGAGCAGGTAGTGGGATCCTTACCCCAGCAGTCAGGCCAGACGGCTTTGAACAGAGGTTCGAGGTTACCAATGGAGAAGAGGACATAGCCCTCGAGACCAAGACCGGCACCAGGAATGACAGCATGGCGAAAGTACCACGACAAAGGCGACAAAGGGTCTTCCTTGAACATTGACCATGCAGTCGCGGCCTCTTCCTTGGCAGCATCGTTGTCGACCTTTGAGACGAAGCGGTAGCGCTGTGATAAAGGCAGGTCGGCCCAGTAGACGCCATCCTCGTTGTACGAATCATCTGGACGTGTTACATGGCTGAAGATGCGGCGCTCATCAGCAGTAGCATAAGCAATGGGCTCGTTTGAGATTTGCTCAGAGTCGCTGTCCGCAGGACCGTGCGGAACAGGGATCACGCCCGGCACCGCAGACTCGTGATGCCTGTGATGAACCATTGTGACGAAAGGCGCAGTGAGCCTTTGGCTAAGAAACTGTCTTGTTGACGATGCTTGGTCAAGATGAAGGAATTGGGATATGCCTGGAGTAGTTTTTGTTGTTGTAGGAAGGCAATTATAGGTGGAAGTATGTGTATCCCAGGCCAGGCGCAAGTAGTGAGAAAAGCACAAACCACCAGAGGGAAAAAAACTTTTATAATGGAGGCAAAGAAGAGCCGAGGGGCCCAATTTTGATGGGGCAGGAAATGAATCGAGAGATTCAAGACAGGGAAATGTCTTATTCTAGTTCTGGGAGAGGAACGACTAGAGTCCAATTCCAACAACCTGAGAAGGCGAGGAAGGGCAGTATTTGAACTACATGAGGACCGATATGTACAGCAACTAGAGCTCGGATATCCAAAACGACAGTGACGAGCATCGTGAGAGAAGTTCAGCCAGTAAGAAGACGCAAATTAACCTCGTGGGAGAACGTGTGGACAAAAGCCGATCTCTGGGGTCGATTAGGAGGGTGTGCGCGTGTGTATAGCTCCCGTGCGCGATCTATTGCTTGACCGAAAGAGCATGTCGCCGCCGCCTCGTTTCTGGGATTGCCATTGCCGTGCCGTTACCTTCTCTGCATCAGGGACCAGAAGTTCGAACTTCCAATAAGAGAGAAACAAAGCGGGCTATGGGTTTAGCTCTGGAACTATGTAAGAAACGTCAGGGGTGGGTGACATGGCATTGGATGGCCAATGGGACATTGCATGCTTTGGTCCGTCAGAAGCTCAATGCAGATGGGTGGAACCTCAAATGTCTGGATCACCCAGGTACGTACATTATCGTATCATCAAACGCCGAGAGATCCAGGCCAGATCCTGAAGGCAGTAGGTAGGTAGGTAGGTAGGTAGGTAGGTATGTACAGAGTATGTGGTTAGAATATACGGATAGAGTAGTCAAGTCTCAGTCAGTACCTTCTAACGCGGCAACATCTGGAACGGATGAGGCAGAAGAACGACGTTTATCACAACCAATTAAACATGATTTAGATTAGATAATAAAAACAATGACGAAACGTTAACAGCAAAAAGGAATAGCTGACGTCTTCATTCTGCGCCGCTCCCGTTGGAAAAGTTTATGCTTGATCAAAGCGTATTCACAAATTCAAGACTGTACGGATACATAGATGAGGCACGTTTTTCGACTCGGATCCGTAAGAGGCTGGACTCTCGTTCAATTCGGAGATGGAAAAACCTGGGGTTCGTCTTTTCCGTTCGTAAAGGCAGTCGCACACGCGAGCGGGAAAGAAAAAGACTCTGCACACAATAACTTAGGTAGTTAGAGTAGGAGCAACCCGGCTAAAACGGCATCTTCAAGACCCGCCTGAACTTGCTTCGGCCGACGCCGTTGGCAGGAGCAAGGCCGATCTCTGCTTAGAAAATCCCCATCATGGCATTCTAAGGGACTTGACCCTCGATTAAAAATGGATCTGGATCCTCTTGTTGAGAGATAATTCGGCCATTGAGATTTGTTCCCATGCAACACGCACACCACAATGCGGCCCGTTTCCTGTTTATTGATATCATGAAAGCCCTTTTCATTTCCTACCCTCCATTCCTTTTTACTCCCTTCCTTCGGTGTCCTATTTGAGACACCGGGAGATTCCTTTTTAACTTTAGACCGGTTTCTTTCATGCTTCGTCAATCGTCGTTTCCTTCCCAGTGATGCCAAGCTCTTTCGTTTTCTGCTATTTCCATCATCCCGGCTCGGCGCTGTCGGGAGCCGCAGATGGATGGCTCGGCACTGGCGTTCTAAGCCTAAATAGGGCAGAATTATGAAAAAATCGCTGCACGAGATAAAAGGTGGAACCAGTCTTGCGGGGCTCTTCTCAACGACATACGCCTAATGCGGAAAGAAGTCGTGTGATGCGACTTGACAGAGAATTTATTCATTCATTCATTGACTGTTCGCTTCCTTCCACCTACTCAGCCAGCCAGCTCGGTTCATATGCTAACTAAAAGTCCTGGTCGTGCTCGTGCCCTTGAAACTTAAATTTATTGTTTTTCTTTTTTTTTTTTAAGGTCAACGCTAAAGAAAAGCTTAATCCAGCAGTGTTTTATGCTGTTTTTATCATGTCAATCAATCCTACGCTATCTTGATCGCCTCGCATAAACATGTCATGATTGCCTCTCAGTGACTACCTACCTTAGGTAGCGTTGTTTTGTTTTTTTACCACACCGGCAAAACGCATGAATGCAAGGTCTAGCCCAATGTCGACCCCCGCTTGTCCTCTCAACACCTACCGAACCCTGCGACATTTACGTACAAACTACTACTGGGTTAGTAGGTAGTTACACAGTCTAACTAGCACCGCAACCGCAAGGCTCAGTTCCTCCCTCAGCTCATGTCAACCGACTAGCTTGCCATGCATGCAAGACGCCCGCCACCCGCATCTGAGGCGTGGTTTGGTGCTGAAAGCTTACTCGTCCGCATCCAGCAATTGATCGTGTGCTCGCTCACTTCTTAATGCTCACTGAAAAGATTACCTCGTGCTGGGTTTTGAATATTATCGTAAACTACCAATATCTCAAGTCTCAGCCCGTTCCAAGGATATCACCAAACTTATACCCCTCCCTCTTTCATCTCGTCCAGCCTTCCCCATTCCATGAATAACCATAATAAATATGCATACTAACTAAGTTGGTGGATAACACTCCAGCACCCCCAATCCCCTCCACATTCTATCCTCCTGACACTCTTGCAGATGGGGACAATCATTTCTGATTTACGCTTCAAGTCACCTCGACCGAAACTTCTACTACAGACCCTTGACAATAACCAGCCCCTCCCTTCTTCCGAGTGTCGTTGTTGGTCTGGGGCAGGCCCCTCCTTTTACCTCCGGTATTCGAGATATGATTGATTTTTGGCATATGTCAATATTCCACGGCAGCGCACAGGTTTGAAACATACTCTCGTGCCCAGAGAGTGCTTTCCCCTCCCCCTTTCTCTTTCAGCATAGAACGGCACCACTCTAACAAAGGTTCTTGTTGTTATCAATCACTATTCTTGTTCACGAGGTTCTTTGAATGCATAAATACTACCATCATGTTATGTTACTAAGCTGGCTGAGTGCGACCGGGTTACTGCGGGTAATGGACATACTCGCTCAAAGTCCATCAAGATGTGTTTACATTGCCCCCAAGACCGTTGAGGAAATCTCAGCGCTCGCAGTTCCCGCCTCTTCTTCCTCTTTCACAACTGCGAAGTCGACATACCTGCGTCTTGATAGCTTGATTATTTTCATTTTCCCGCCTCCAATTCCATAATCCACTTCTCGTGTTTATAGGGCTCAGGGTCCCAAGGAGTGTCGGGACAACTAGGGCGAGGGAGGAAGCTCCAGTTTCTTTCACCATGGAAAACTTGAAGCATCCTGCGTTCAGTCTGTTCGCCTGATGGCATCTCTCCTTCCGCGTAAGCACATCTGCGCTCAATGCTGCTCATGTGCGACGCCGCCATCCTCAGTGCAACTTGACCCAGTCTCCGCTTAAACGCCACGCTGCATTTCGTAGATACAAAGAAAAATCGAGATAAAAAAAATATCGATAAAAAAAAGAATGCTCCAAACCAGCTTCCCACATACAGTAACACGATAGCTTTCTGGGTTAGCCCGACTACGGGGTAATGTTATTTCCCAATCGGTCTTGGTGTTGCTTCCTCATCTTCACCGCAATCACCATCTTTCGCAACGGTTAGGGGGCGGGGCGTTGCATCTACGCTGCCAGTTCCATCCTTGTCGGTTTTGGGTGTAGTATCCTCAACCTTCATTTCTGAATCGGGAGGTGTAAGTGCTGTAGTGTCGGTGACAATTTCACCATCCAGTATTCCCGCTTCCATTTCCTTTGACGGCGTGGTCACGACCTGGGTTACAGCTTCGGGCGTGCTCTCTGAGCCCACCGTCAAGCTGTCGTGGCTGTTCGCCCGCATCATCTCGATGCCAAGCTTAGAGCTGGGTAGACTAGCTTTGCTCAGCATTTGCTGGCTATTGCGACCATGATGTTCATGATGTTTCTCTCTGCCACTTCCCAGCTCTTCGTCCTCATCATCAGCTGATTCAGTGCCTTCCAACATTCTTTGTTCAGAGCCTTCTCGCTTCCCTTTCACCTTATCATTGCCCCGAGGGCGGTGTTCCATCTGGGCTGGGGCTGACTGCTGAGCCACAAGTTGAGGAATCGGCTTTTTTATAGGCTCGTGGGCATCGTTGTTTTCAGTAATGTTCAAGCCCCCTTCGTCCCATTCGTTTGTGCCCTTGCGGCTTACAACGACCGGTAGCTCGTCAGTCGTCACCGACTCCGAATCACCAAACAATGACGACGTGATCGAATCTTCACGGCTGGACATCATGGCGGCTCCCAAGCGACCAGCAAAGATGGACGAGCCCGATGTCGGACTATCTTCCAGGCGAGAATTGGCCTTGCGAATTCCCAATGGAACCGGCCGTGGCATGCCCGATGAATGTCCTGGCGACTCAGGTCGCCATCGACACAAGCCTTGCAGGACCTCAGTGAGCTTCGAGGAACTGATTGGCTTCTCGATCAGGGAGTCGAAGTAATGTGGTGCTTGGAGCTCCTTCAGGTAAGCGGTGATAGCCACGATGGGTGTGTGAGAGTTGGCATTCTTGGTCTCGCGGATCATCCGTGCTACGTCAGCACCGTTGATCTGGGGGAGCTGGTATTCCAGAAAAATGACATCAAACTTGATTTCACTCATAGAATACCGAACAGCCTCGGATCCATTCGGTACAGAAATAGTTCGACATCTTAACTTCTCGAGCAGTTTTTCCATAACCATACGAGATACTGGATGGTCCTCACATATCAGCACGTCCAATGGCCGGAAAGTAGGTCCTTCATCAAAAGCAATCTGCGAAAGTCGTCTTGAGCTTTGCCTGCGTCTCTGCACTCGGAGAAGGGCGTTATGCTTCTCGCCTTCATTATCAGACGAAGATGGAGACATATCAAAGACTTGACTTCTCCTATTTCGATGATGATGCATTATGTCAGAAGCAACAGGGCTGCCGTCTTGAGACTGCGAGCCCACGGTGAGTGACCTCGAACGCCCTGCAGATGAATTGCTCGACTGTCTTGGGGTCGATATGGTCTTCTGAGGAGACAAGGACAAGGGGGGTGGCGCTGCGTTGCGAGTCTGCACAGGAGACGATGCCGCGACTGTGGTGGCGGCCTTTTGCAGGCTCGGTGGCACCTTGGGTATCTCGAATGCTGAACTTGGCTGCAGAGTCGCAGCGGTTGATTGATGCGACAGGCTAGACGAGTTGCTTGATGCCTTCCGTCGACCTTCGGTTCCTTGCCCCGCAACAAATGACACAAGTAGTGGCGATGAAGGCTGAGAGGCCCGGTTAGGGGATGCGCTTACATGACCAAAACCAGAGGGGGACTGTGCTCGGTTCGTCGCTTTAGCATTGGAAATGGTTCGAGAGACAGGGTTGGACAAGACAGGACTGCCTTCGAGAGACGGTCCTGGTGACACAACGCTACTCACCGCTCCAGGGCTGGTGGAGGTTCCTTTGCTCTGCGCAGCCAGCGCCTCAGCTCTTAACTTTTGGATCACGTCCTTGTTAGCCTTCTCCAGCACAGGAAGATTTTTGAACGAAAAGGAGCCAAAATCATCCATCGCGACAGGCTCGCTCAGACGTCTCGATTTGAGATCGCGAACGTGGGGTGGGATGTGCAGTGGCATGAGTTTTCGGTTAATAGAATTGACCTGCGACCGAACCCGAGAAAGAGCATCGTGTGGTCGCTCGGCATATTCAGAGCCCGCTGCGGAGGATTGGGGAGACGCTTGGTCTTCCATTTCCTCAGCAAACGACTGCAGAACTGCTCCTCTGGCATCAAAATATTCCGTGTCTTCCGGGTTTTCCGGCTGCGGCACAAATTGAGCCTCGTCTTCCAAAAGTGTGTCCCAATTGACATCCTGAAACCAAGGGTGGCTGCGAATCTCGTCACCTCCAGATGGGAACTTATCTTCCCGGTTGGAGCCTAGTCGCTGGTGAGGCTCCATGCACAGTAGCTTGTTGATCAAGTCTTTGGCTTCCTCAGATATCGGTTCACATTCATTCTCATCTGGCCATTGGATCTTTCGTGCAAGAATATTTTCAAAAACATGCTCGGCCTCACCAGCGTGAAAGGGAGGGATTCCGTAGAGAAATTCGAAGAGGATGCAGCCAACAGACCACCAATCGCTAGTCTCATCTTGCTTGTCACCCTTGATAGTTTCGGGAGCCAGATAGTCGGGTGTGCCCACAAAACGTCGGTTGGTATCTTCGGGGTTGAACAGGGCCATTGGCGGAGGCATCATATTGGAGAGTGGTAAAGAGTTTCTTGCATGGCTATCCATACTCATCCTTGAACCAACACTCATGGGCAGATCTGGTGAGCCCTGTGTAATCACTTCCTCGTCCAGTGGTGATTTGATACTGTTGGCTTGAGACGCCATTTCGGCGTCATGCAAGGAAAAGTTGGTGACCATGCGGGCTAATGTCTCGCTACCGCCACTGTCACTTCGGTGAGTGCCTGATATTCGGCGAGGTTCTTGACCAAGGCTGAAATAAGACGGCTGGGCCAAACTGCCAACCTCTGGAGTCATTTGAGGTGTTTGGCTGGGAGACTGAGTATGGCCATGCAAATCGAGAGAAGCTGATCTTGAAGATGCAATAGATGCAGAGCGAGCAAACGGGCCTTGCTTGAGTAGGTCTGGTGTTCCGTCCGAGACCTCGCTGTTCAACGCGCGCTTCTGTCGGCCAACTAATCCCAGTCGCGAGAGACCAAAATCAGTAAGCTTCAGATGGCCCTTCTGATCAATGAGGAGGTTATCTGGTTTTAAGTCACGATGGATAATGCCACGGCTATGAAGATGTTCAACACCCAAGACGACCTCGCCAAGATACTTCTTTACCCATTCCTCGGGAAGTCCTCCAAGAACCTTGATCAGAGAAGCGCAATCACCGCCATTGAGGTACTCCATCACAAGGTAGAGATAATCTTTGCTTGAGAATGTCCAGTAAAGCTTAGCGACAAAATCACTTTCTCCTTGCCACATCATGATGGCGCGCTCCGCCTTGACGTTGCCAACTTGGTTCTTGGCAACCATGTCAGCTTTCTTGAGGACTTTGATTGCAAAGTATTCTCCGGTGGACTTTTTCTTTGATAGATAGACACTGCCGAAAGCACCCTTGCTGATAGGCTTGATGATCTCGAAATCCTTGATCGACGGCTGAGTCGGCCGTTGTTGTGGAGGAGCTTGGTTGGCGCCTAGGCGAGGGGATGGCGGCGGCTTCATGACAAAATCAGATATGGCTGCCGACGACTGTCTACGATGGTGTCTGTGGCTGTGGGCAGCAGGAGAGCTAAAATCACTACCAGGAAGCATAGGCGATGCTTCGGGAGACACCACACCCTCCTGGGACATCGGGAACCCTCTGGCTTTGATCCGCAAGGGGGAAGATGGTTGCCCTGGGCGGGAAGGCGACTCCTGGCGATGAGGGGATGAAGTACCGGGCAGGATCAGACTTCTTCGGTGGCGTCTCCTTGTACTGGCAGCACGCCGAAGGTCGCCAAACTCTGAGATGGGTGACTCGGTCCGGGGGGCGTTGCGAGACGTAACTGAAGACGACCTGAAGCTGCCTTCGCTGTCCAGAAAATCCCCTTCCATGTAGATGGAGTCTCTACGGGTATCGCGAGCTTGAAATCCCAGATTACTCTGTCCACCAAAGTGCGATCGGGGTGTTGGGCACTCCTTTGGACTGCTAGATCTAGTGGAAGCCACAAAGGAGGTTGGTCGAGATCGGTCTCGATTCTCGGACAAGCTCATTTGGCGAAGAGCTGTGGCCAACACGGATGGACTATTGAGCGGCCCCGCCAAGTTTTCGCTGTCTCGTTGCTCAAATTGCTGAGGCTCAGGCGCCAACGGTTCTGCAGGAACATCATCGTCTGCTTCAACAGCCTCGTCGCACGAATCGCATTGCTCGTAGTCAGAGTTAAGCCTTCCTTCTTCAGTTGAGTCGGTCAGCTCGCCATTAGCTATGCGAGCTGCCTTCCTCAACGCCTCGTCAATGCAGTCCTGAACGAGGCATGCGAGCTCGATACGGATACGTTCGGCATATTCAATAATCTTCCTGTGGCGAAAAACGGCATCGACTTTGGTTCTGGCAACCTTTTCTGTATCAGCACATAGTAGAGCCAAGCCTTGTTCTTGCTCAAGGGTGTTTGTACTTGGCGACTGCCATTGTAGAACCTGTGATATGCGCGATTCAGATTGCGGGGATTGCGTTCTGAATTCGCCGTTGTTTTGTTGTGTTGAAGACTCCTTTATAGCAGGAGTACTGACTTCGATGGCCGTGTCACAAAGATCCATCAGCAACTCCACGATTCGAGCTTGTGGTCGACGAATAGCGAACGAGCGTGCCCTAGTGTGCCCAAATCCTCCAGAACGTTCCCGAGATCGAGGCAATGAGCTACCAGGGGATGACTGTGTCGACGGCGGCGGTCCAATTGGTAAGCCCTTGTACTCAGCAGCGGGTACAGGGGTTTGATCACCGGCTAGAGACCGGCTCTTACGGGCCTCCAGGGCATCGAGGACCTTGACGATCGAATGTCGATGTTCAGTCAGGTTTTCTTGGGCCATCTGGACGTCCATCTCAGCCCGATGTTCTTGAAGACATAAATCAGTGTGTTTCTCAAACCACCAGCGAGGAATTTGGCGCTCGCAGATCCGGCAGAGGACAGGCGGTGGAGGTTCTAGTTGTTCAGGATCGTCGAGACCGCTCTCAGCGAGTTGGGTCAGATAACTTGCCAAAACTTCAGCGCCGGAGCCTAGCGAATCGACAATAACGTTGGGTAGGTCGATCTTGATCTCTCGTGGAGCAACCCAGGGACGGATCATCCACATTGTCTGTGAAAAAGATCAGCACTGCAGATAAAGGTAATTAATGTTCGAAAAATCTTACGTGGCTCTCACCACCGGAAACACTGTCATAGACCATAATGCCCTGAGCTTCGAGGTCCACGACGTGGAACGGCCGGTCTTCGGGATCGTGTTCAAGGTCGCCAAGAGGTAATAGCTTCGAAAGAGGTCCCAGTTGGACTGTAAATCGTACTCGGTGACTTCGAGAGTCATCCTTCTTCATAGATTCGACAACTTCGGTGAAGACGTTCTTGTTGTCGCTGACTATCAATTCCGAGATATGTGCGCCGTTGACGGTCTCAAACTGGGTGCCCACGACGTCAGTCCAAGAGGGACTGACCCATTTAATAGTTCCGTCGAAATTGAGGTCGACGATTGTATTTAGAGTCTGTTCGGCGGCTTCGCGAAGCTCCTCACGTTCTTCCCTAATGTCCTGGCTCAAGGACCTCTCCATGGCAGTTGTTTGTTGGGCCCTCAAGGAGGCAACTGCTGGGGGCGCCAGTGTGGCGCCGGACGGAGAGTCCATGGGTATCTCGAAGGTGAAAACTACTCAGACCAGAGACTGGTGAAGTAAATCGATGTTTCGTAAATGTCGTCGAATCGTGGTATAATGGGCCGGTGCTGGGGGTAGAGCAGCTGAGGGACTCTAGCAGAAGCACAAGTGGGGAGACTCGGGGTCTGGCAAGGGCGCCAGAACTATAGACCCGCGAGACTCGGAGACATGACTGAGTGTTCGACAGCGAGGAGGATCTCAGGCTGACGCTGTGCAAGTCGTGGGTGTAGGCCGTGAAAAGAAGTCGAGATCAGACGGCCCTGAAGCCCAAAGTTGACTTGTACGAGCGAGATTTGAAGTGCAGCCGAGAACCAGCCAACCGTGATGATACCGGACCGTGCCTTGACCGTGACCGTAGGTACCTGCTCGGTCGAGGCGAGACGAGACGATGCGAGGTGAGGTGAGGTAAGGACTATCGAGTCGAATTGACAGCACGGTTGATGGATCTTGTTCTTCCTCTTGTCCTTGAAATTGGTATAGCAGGGTGCAAGACTCGCCGTTAAGGGAAGAAAGACAAAGTTTGGCCAAGGTGAGCCACGGCTCCTTGGGGCCATCGTGAAGGCGCGTTCTTCTCATGATACAATAAGCGGGGGAAGGCACTACTCGACCAATCACCGCCCACCATCTCCGGGAATCAAGCTCCTAGCCCTGCTAAGCTGCAGCATTGCGGGTATTGATATCTTTTTTTTCTTCCATTTTACAGCGCTCTGGGCCTAGGGAGAGCCTAGAGGGTCCCCCATGCCCATGTATCTACGGAAGCTACGTGCGGGCGGGCAGCCACCTAACTTAGAGCGCGGGCACAGTAGGTTGGTGCCCGCTTTCCATCTGCCTCTATACTCTTAGTACCTAATCCAATACGCCTCGATGAGCTCTCAGGTATTGTTCCTGAACTCTGTTGATATCGGCCGAGTAAATGAGTGTTTTCTCTGCTTCTTCTTCTTCGTTCTATTTTCCATACTGAATTGGTCCACTATCGCTCGCTATGTTCGCCAAAACTCGAATTATGCACAACGCGAGTGATTTTCTATTATCCCATGTTTCAGCCAAAGATCCATGGGATGGAACCATGTTCACGTCACTAGGAGCCCGCCCCTCTCTGAGTACATATGTTACCTGAGTAGCGTACCTGAGGGGGTGCAGGAAAAGAATGTGCAATACTTCTTGTGAGAGAAGAAACGACTTGGTATCAACTATACCCTTGTAGACATCTGTGCATTTTTCCCTTGACAAGACATGAGTCATTGTACAGAGGTTAACTGTCTATTATCTCTGGAAAAGACAAGATGTTTCTGCACTGAATTCCTGATGTCCTCAAAAGAAGATCTGAGCCGCTACAAGAGTCTACAGTATCTACTGCCCACCTACACACCTTACTTTATGGGTAAGTACTGGCTGGTAGGTATGTAGGTAGGTGACAATGGAAGCCAGGATGATGATGTGTGGAGGATTGGTTGGTTTGGCTTCCGAGCTGTTATCAGTCTTTGTGAATAGGCTCTTCTCTAGTTTCGTTTTTTCATGGATTCTCGTCTCACTCTAATGCGTCAATGGCCCCTCTTCCCAGTCATATGCTTACTTTTATTACTTTCTCATCCGAATTTGTTTACCAGGCGAGGTGGATGAGGCCCATGTACGACTGAGAAAAGGCATTGATCCCCTCCCCCACGTGCCATGGGTAGACTGAGTTGCTTAATTGCCTTGTCTGCACAATACCATAAAGCCTAGAGTAGAGGTAGGTGGATCGAGATTTCATCCCCAACCCATCCTTTTCCTTTAGTAGAGGTAACTGAATGCCCCTTGACAGTGTGTGCCATTGAAAGTGTGAATGTAGAAGAGTTGAAGAGGGAAAACTCTCCTTCGTCAGGTGCCTTTCTGGGGCTGCAGCACAAACACTAGACTAGGGAGAATGTACTGTAGAACTGATGATCTCAGCCTGCTGTGGTCGCATCCCCAAATTCGTTCAGCCAATCGATGTCGTTTGATGTACGAGACGCAACTGTCTCACCCGACCTGGAGGGGGGCGCAGACGGAGATGCAGGTGTAGAGAGGCGAATTTGTTATTAATGTAACTTGCATCCTGTGCCTCGGTGATCAGATTGCTATTGGAACAAGCATGGAGGCTACAGCACAGCGGGCGTCGCGGAAACGGGCCGGGTTCGATGAAGCATTGACAGGTTGCAATGGGAAAGGGCAAAGCAAAGCATTTGGTTCAAGGTACATAGACACAACGGTTTATGCTGTTGTTTTGACATTGTTTGCCAAGGCTTGTCTCTCGGCCTGCGATCTTAAGTAAATGACTTTATTTTCACTGTTATTACATGAAGACATTAAAATATCATTATTCTTACCTGTCTACTCGCCCTCAGTGATAACAGCATCATCAACCCTGTACCTGGCTGTATCTACCTTGGTATAGGTGTAAAATCTCTCTCATTGTGTGATTCCTATTTGCATGTCTAGTGTCGCAATGAGCTATGCTTTGGGGGTCATAAGTGTCAAGTCTAGGTAGTTATCGCTTGGTCATAATTACACATCCATTCATCCATCCGTTCCTGGGCTGTCTGCGTCAATGGGGAACAGCATGATGAATAGCACAGATCATATTAGCTTACTACCTATGTTTACCTGCTCTATGCATTCGCCAGGGCTTGGCTGCTTTGCTTGGGTGGTCTAAGCGAGTCACGTTGTCATTGCTGATGTTGCTATTCACAGGTAGGTACCTATGTTTTGATCTCAACCTGAGCTCCCGGGCAACGGCCTCAGCTCACACTGCTCTGCACATGGGACCAACAACACGATTCACTACAGTAGTGACATGATCTTTGTATCGGTTGTACCACGAATTAATTTGGTCGGTGTTGTCATTCTTCTCTCACCCCCATGGTAACTTTGTTAGTTGATTATGATCCTAGTTATAGGCTCATTTGTTCATCTAATAATCCGGTCAAGTGTTTCTGCAAGGTAGGGAGTAGGTGGTGAGATAGGCACTCAAGCGTCCAGCTTGCCCCCCTGACCAGCGGTGGTGTGTCGACCGCCTCATCCGACGCCATGACTGACAAGCGTTTCTCACTCTCGGGGGCTGCAGAAATGCTTTGCTTGCATTCGCATCAACTGCCGGTATCTAGCTCATTTCCTCCTCCTTTCTTTTCTTTTTTTGCAACGCTAGCTGCTCCAGCTGGAGTCTTGAGTTTAATCTAGGTACCGTCTGGAATGTGCTGTTATGCCATAGATGGTGAACAAGAATATACATGTTTACATGCACTGTAAAGCACATGTTTTCCTTTGGCGCATTTACAGTACCTACTAACGTACTTGGACGCCCGCAAAAGATAATCAGGGACAACGATATCAAAACACATGGGGCGGTACCATTCAGGATGCCCAATTCGAAAGCGAGACCTTTGGACCACAGATATCTCGGAAGTTCAGGCTTACGCTGTTGTGCTGTCCTACACAAACTTCGCAACCCCTTTGTATGCTGGAGTGATCGTGCGATCGCCACTCGCTGAAACTTATCGGCTGTGGTCTTAGCCAATATGATTCTGCAGTATCTACCTGGGTAGGCTCATGTTTGGAAATATTTCTGCCCATGACGGTCATTCGCGTCTGTGGTGATGCCATCTGAAGCAAATGGATGACGAAGTCCTGAGGACCTCATTTGTCAGTGATTTGTTTAAACATGCAAGTCGTTTCACTCTTTATCCCTTTATTAGCCCTTGAAGATGGGGATTTGGTGACAACACAACTTGCTACCATTATCAAGAGTGTCTCAGCTTCAATTTGATCTAGTCAGTCTCAAGCCTTGTCGTTAGTATGCATACTGTAGCAACGCTCAAACATAGCTGGATGTCTCCATAAATAGCCGAGAAATCTTCCATCTTTGTAATGTAACAACGTTGTCACTCGGCTACCTACTAACCCATATATGTTATTTAATGATATTGGAGGGAGGTTGTGAGCCGGCTGTTAAGATAAGACAGAACGAGGGGGTAGATCTGTGGCAGTCAGCTTGTTTGGCTTCTGTCTTCAGCTGTGTATGACAGTGATAAGAGTAACTGTTCAAAAGATAATGCCTGCCCGAGTGACGGCGGATCTAATAAAGACCCGAACGACCGCATCGGGATTCGATTAGGAGGGTCTACCTTAGTACCTAAGCGGAGAATGTGGGGCCGTTCACTATTAAATCATCAAAGTTGGCTCTCATTTCTCGGTTTACGGACTTGAGTGCTAGATCAAGAATTTGAATTCGACATTCAGGGTAGTCTAAAGCATGAGAAACTACATGTTGACATTTTCCCGATTGTCGCATTTGCAAGCATTGTCGTTCTTATTTCCTTGCAACTTTAAGGAGTACATGACGGCTGACCAACATGTCTACATGGCAGAGTATGTGAGGTACTTGAGACTGTAAGCGTTTGACTGTTCAATGGTTGTGATACAACCACTGCAGCTTCAGCTTACTTGGGTATCGTGGTGTCTTACTTACCTTGGTAGTTTCCGTTGCATTGGCATAATACGTAAAGAAGGTACTTTATACCTTAGTAGATAGATCGAGCGACATGATTCGGCTGAAACGACTCATCCACGGTCGTCCCAAGTCCTGACTAATCCATCCATTGATGATTTGAGTTGCCCCGGTTCTAGAATCGCGCCCTTCATACATTCCCGTCTTACGAAGCAGCCAGCCTCCGGCTTGTTCCTAACAATTATCTCAAATCATTACCTCCAGCAAACTACCTATCCATACCTAGGTAGACCTAGACCAGCGGCTGTGCACTACACTGCGCTAGTTTGGTGCGTCCTGATTGTCGGGCTCTACACAAATTCTCTTGAATTACCTAGGAAGGAAGTGACGACACTCGCAGCTTCAGCATGTCCCGTTTCTAAAAGCGGCACGCTAAGCTTCGTGACTTGACTTTTTCTTATCATCATTCTACATCTTACGCTTTCATACGTCGGAAAGCATCACATCTGCCGGCCCATCTTGTGTTCAGGCATCGCAACATTGACATAGGTGTAGGCAGACAGACAGTCGGGTCATGTCTGTCTTCAACAATCACCTTGCGGGCGCAACTGAGCGCTCCTTCTCGTCATCGCTATCGCCGGACCGAATCATCGCGAGCTCAGAGGACGATAATGCAGCAGCCCTCGACCCCGAAATTTACAAGAGCCTGACTGACAAGAGAACAACGCGTGGTATGGATTTCGACCTCGACTTTGACATCCCCGTTTAAAGTGCTAATCCGCAGTATCAGAGGGAAACCCACCCAAGAAGCGAGGTCCAAAGCCCAACAGCAAACCTGCTTTGACTCGTCGTCAGGAGTTGAATCGTCAAGCCCAGCGGTAAGTCGTTGTCACTTAAGCCACCTTGCTTCTAACATCTTGACTGCCAGAACCCACCGAGAGAGAAAAGAGCTTTACATCAAGGCCCTAGAAGATGAAGTCCTCCGCCTCAAAGAGGTGTTCAGTAACGTTTCCCTGGACAGAGAGAGGCTGGCTGATGAGAACAAACGCTTGCGGGACACCTTGGCACAAGCTGGACTTCAACACAGCAGCCCACATGTGGCAGGGAGCGCCACCAGTCGAGGCTTCGACTCTAACAACACGGGATCTTCTCCTTTAACCTCACAGTCCACCGCTCCGTCGGTCGGCTCACCTATGCACCTTCCTCCTGTCGTAAACCAAGGCTTCATGCCCGTTCAGCAACAGCATGGCGTGCCTCAGCCTCTTTACCGCGGAAACCCGGAACTGGAACAGGCTGGCATTGATTTCGTTTTAACGTACGATAACTCCCACTCGAAAAATACCCAGTGATTCTTCTGTGCGATATGTCGCGAATGGCCTGTGCCATGGTGAGCATTGGCAAGGCAAGGCAATTTATCGATCAAGCCGGCTAACAGACTTTAACTGCCTGTAGTCTTGAGCGGCCCTGCATGACACATATTCAGTTCATGGTCGAGAGAGCCTCTGAACCCGAGGGCGAGCCTTGTGGGCATGCGCTCATGGCATCCTGTCCACCTGATCCATCACCTGAATCGCGGCCGGGCTTACCATTTGGTAAAACACACATTCCTCTGGATGGCGCACCCAGCCAGAAGACATGGGAGGTCCCCAAGGCAGATTTGGCCACCCTCTTGGATCTCAGTAAAAGCATCGACCTCGACGGCGAGGTAACTCCTGTCATGTCTTGGGGTATTCTCATGTCGCACCCAAGAGCGAACGAGCTCGAGGCGGCAGACTTTCAAAAGTTGAGCGAAGACCTCGTTCGCAAAGTGAGATGCTACGGGTAAGTAATATTACCAGTGTTGTGTTACCTGTACTAACATGCCAAAGCTTCGGTGCTGTAATGGAGGAGTTTGAGGTACGCGATGCCATTGATAACGTGTTCAGTGGCAAGGATGGCGGTATGATGTATGAGTGAACGTAGTCGCATGCATGTTGAACATCAGGAGTTGTATCGTTTTCTGCTTCATAGGATGATCTGGGTAGTATGCTTAGGACTCCAGGGTGTTATCGCGCTATGACATATTCACAGAATATCATTTAATTTTCCATTCGCTCACATGTAAGTTCATGATAGTTCTGCAGACCAGTCAGTCAAGTTACCCTAGGCCACCATCCCGGTATGTGGCTGAGTGGCTGAAAGCGCACAATCATCTACGCGGGGCTTGGTTTTTTTTCACGGCCCACTCCACCCCCACCACAAATTCATCGTGTATGTCCAAATTCTAGCATCGCCTGTGAAGCGAGAGGTTGATTGACGCATCCCCCGCCTCCGATCCCGACGCCGAATACCTTTGATTTCTACCCAAGCGCAATCGAACGCGCAAAGAAATCATATAGATCATTCAAAATGACGGATTCCCTCGACTACATTAAGATCTGCGAGAGCTGCCCCGCCGGTGACGGCTGGGGTCCCTCAGTCACCTCAGAGACTACCCTCAACGGCGTGCCCTATGCGCCCTTCTCCAAGGGGGACAAGCTGGGACGCATGGCCGACTGGACCGCCGAGGGCAAGGACAGAGATCGTGGTGGACGGGCACAGTACAACAGAAACTTCCGTGGTAAGCTACGCTATATTATATTCCTCTTCTCTTTCCCCGAGAAGGGAAGTCCTTTTGTCTTGTCTTTGGTGGACTCTTGGCTTACTTGAATTTCTCACGCAGACCAACAAGTCTACGGCTCCAGCCACGCTATCACCTTCAACGCACCTCCCGCCGAGGACGAGTCTACCTTCTCCGTCGTTAGCAACGTACGAGATTCGACAAAGTCAAGATACGGTCGCGGCGCTGTCTTCACTCGTGGCCGTGGCCAGCGTGGAGGCCAGGCTGGTGCCCGAGGTGGACGAACCACACTCCAGAGGGGCGGTGCCAACGCTGGTGGCCGACAGGGCTACGACCGAGGTGGCCGCAACAATGCTGGTCGTGGAGGCCGTCGCTTCGGCTGGAAGGACTATGACAAGCCTGCTCGCAACCGTGATGCCAGTATCAACGTCAAGGCTGAGTGGAAGTTGCTCGAGGAGATCGACTTTAACCGTCTGGCTAAGCTGAACCTCGACACCGACGAGGGTGAGGACATCGACGACTACGGCTTCCTCTACCACTACGACCGCTCTTACGACAAGCAGCCCGTCAAGGGTGCTGAGAAGAAGCTCACTCCCATCGACCGCGCTGCCTACAATGTCACAACCTCATCCGATCCCGTCATCCAGGAGCTCGCCGAGAAGGACGAGGCCACCATCTTCGCTACCGACAGCATTCTCTCCATGCTCATGTGCTCCCCTCGATCCGTTTATCCCTGGGATATTGTTATCTCTCGACAGGGCAACAAGATCTTCCTCGACAAGCGTGATAACGCCGCTCTTGACATGGTCACAGTCAACGAGAACGCCGCTGACGCTCCTCTTGATGCTGCCGATGGCAGCAAGGACACCATTAACCAGCCCAACGCCCTCGCTGAGGAGGCTACATACATCAACCACAACTTCACCAACCAGGTTGTCGTTGAGAACGAATCCTCAAAGGTCAACATGGCCCACGGCAACCCCTTCTACAACTCTTCCGAGGACACCGACCCCCCCGCCAGCAAGGCCTACAAGTACAGACGTTTCGACCTGTCCACCAACGAGGAGGAGCCCGTTCACCTCATCGTTCGTACGGAAGTTGACGCTGTTCAAAAGAACGCTATCAGCGGCGAGGACCAGCACATCAGCATCCACGCCCTCAACGAGTTCGACAGCAAGGCTCAGGGAAGCGGTGGCGCTCTTGACTGGCGAAGCAAGCTCGTTACCCAGCGTGGTGCCGTTGTTGCTACCGAGATGAAGAACAACAGTTGCAAGCTCGCCCGATGGACAGTACAGAGCATTCTCGCCAGCGCTGACGTCATGAAGCTTGGGTGAGTCTCTTTGCGGGCAACGCATAATTATTCTAGCTAACCGATTTCGCAGTTTCGTTTCTCGTGTGACTCCCCGCTCTAACGACAAGCACGTCGTCTTGGGCGTTATCGGCTGGAAGCCTCGTGACTTTGCCAACCAGATGAACCTGTCTCTTAACAACGGTTGGGGTATCGTTCGCACTATTGCAGACATGATTCTCAGCAGCAGCAGCCAGGACGCCAAGTTCGTCCTTGTCAAGGACCCTAACAAGTCTATTCTTCGATTGTACGAGGTGCCTACCGGCAGCTTCGATGATGAGGAGGAGGACGAGGCCGAGGAGCCCCAGGGCGAGGAGGAGCAATAAAGCAAGACTCGAAGACAAGCATTTTGCGTTGTGCATATTTGGTAGTTTCAAGACCAGGGGTTATGGGACAAGAGGAACGAGAGTTGCAGGTAGTCCCATGCTCTAATGATTTGAAGCAGTGGATGCAATCTCTATCGGATCCTGTTTTTCAAAGATACTGTACTTAGTTGCAGTTGCGGCCTGGAATAAAAAGAATACTTGGTTTGTTTGGTCATACTGTGTTACCTCTCGGTGTTAGGTTGCAAAAGCAGTTGGCATGCTGGATAAATTGCTGGTGTTAATTTCGTGACGGTCATGTGTTTAACACCTATGCCAGCTTGGTATCCGATTGTAAGCTTAAGCAATGCAGTCATGGGGGAACCAATTCAGGACACTTCATCCGCTACAACAAAATCAGTGACCAGACAAATGAACCAGCCGCCTGATTCTATGTTCCTTGTGTTAGCTATGTTGCCTGTTGCGCGGAAAGGACTAGCCAAGGTCGTAAGCTGCACGAGACTGGTGGATAGGCTCATACTGTTGGAGTAGCTGAAACAGTCAAAATACTTCTTAGACTGTTTAAAGTGCTGATTCTGCTGAAGGTGCCGAAGCAGTTCAGTATGTCTGGTGGCTAACTGAACCCACTACGCATATTGGGACTGCCTGCTGTGTTATGTTTGCTCATATTCCCTTAGGTAATGCTATCGCATCTACATGAGAAAACACGAAGAGTGGAAACAGAGATAATTGGTGTCGGTAGACGATATGTTGAAGCCTATACTACCAAGTTGATGAGCATTCGAAGATTGATATCTTATTTTTTATTGTTACAACCTTGAATTAGCTCGAGCCTTAGATGTACCTAGGAAATGCGAATAACTTGTTCGAGGGCATATACCACTTCAAACTTCTGAATTAAACACGACGTTGTCTCTGAGGGATACACGTGACTTTGATATGCTTGGAATCCGCACTTATATACGCTAATCCTTTGTTGGAACAATCTAACGAGCAGGGGTCACAGGAAACTTGGGGCTTAAGCTCAAGGTACAGGTAAGGAAAACAGCAGAGGAGCTGGGTTAAGCTCATATAACCGACCCGAAAATTACTTACTCATGGTATGTGTCCATCGTATCTGCACATCAACAGTCCTTTCTTTTGCGACCCTGAGGCCAGTCAACAAGCATCCTTCAAGGCTGATGTGGCGGGCGAGGAAGTGGCTCTTTCTCGGTAAGAACGGCACGGGAGATCCGGGCGCAGTTTACGCGTATGTCAAGGTAAGAACTTGGCCATGACTTGCAGCTAGTTGAAGATACATACAGTCGTCAAGACATGATCCATACCAACACTACCAAGGCTGTGGCTGGTCGCGAGGATGATGACGCCTCTCTTCTTGATTAAAATAGCATCAATTGATTGATTATCAGTACCCGAGTGTATCATCTATCTGGAGTGCAGGTATCCATTTACTGCGAACAGCAATGTCTTCCATTGAGTTGCCGTCTTACCGACCATCGAGGACGGACTCCCCGCAGAAAGACCCTTAGCGCAGGTAGGTGCTTGCAGCATTGTAGCTTTTCGCAACATCCTTGGAGATACCTTGATTGGATGACTTTGTCTTGTGTGGCTGTTGTTGTAGTCTAGCTACATCGCCCGTGACCTCATTCTTCTACATAATACCTACATAACATTTCGCGGGCGCAACACATTTCCTCCTCTCAACCAACACCTTTCCCTTCTTTTCTTTCCAGGACGGGCGGTTATCTTTTCTTCTTCCCTATAGAAGCATCGTCCACAACGTTCAGCGCATCCCAATCGCATCGACAACAGCTCCATCCTTTAATCATCATGTCTGCTCAAGATTACTACGGCGGCGGCGGTGGCGGCGGCTACCCCCAACAACCCCAACCCGTATGCCATCCAGGCGCAATCACTCAAACGTAGTCGCAGTTGCTAACCGTTCTATTCAACAGTCCTATGGCCCTCCCCAAGGTCAATACGGCCCTCCTCAAGGCCAGTACGGGCCTCCTCAGGGACAATACGGTCCCCCACAAGGACAATACTATGGCCCACCTCAAGGTCAAGCTCCGATGCAATACCAACAAGCACCCCCTCAGCAGAGTGGTGGAAAGGGCGGCGGCGGCGGTTGCCTGACAGGCTGTCTGGCAGCTCTGTGCTGCTGCTGTGTTGCTGAAGAAGGATGTGAATGCTGGTAAGTTGTTGACAATAGTCATTGGCGTCATCAGTGCTGCTCGCTAGCGCCAATCCAGCGTCGCGCGCTGCCCAACCTCAGAGTACCGTACAGTTACTAACATGATATTATCTAGTATGGAATGCTGCGATTGTCTCTGCTGAGCGTCCAACGCCGATCACCCTGGATACGATTTTTACGATACGTTTGATAGGTCCCACTCCAACAGAGTTGAGACCAAGGATGAACCAAAAATAAACGACTGTTATTTACTGAATTCGAGAATGCCGTTATGAATACCCTGCTTATGGGATTCTGTAATATGTTTCGACGCGAACATGGATGGCGAATGAGAGAGCTTATGGCAGTAACGGACGAACGATCGATACTCCTCGAGGCTCGGCTCTCCGTTGTGTGTGATTCACTGATGCATGCAAACAAATATATCACAAATTGACTATAAACGCAACCGAGATGTTGATGAAAATCCAATTTATATGGATATAGAACAATGAATCATCTGTTTGAATCTGTACGCGAGCTGATTGCGTCAAGTCGTATCTACTGTCAAATTTTGTAAGTCGAACCCAATCAATGCGCTCAACTGTTGCTATAAAAAAGATGTCCCAGGTTTACTGGTTAAGCTGGACGTAGTTGGCTGGGAACAGACCAGTCTGGCCGTTATATTGACCAAACCACCAATCATCATCAGGGAACTCCAAGTTGGTAATTGTGGCGTCTTCGGGGAAGCTTAGCTCTACAAGCCATAGTTAGCAATGTTTCATGACCAATGTTCAGCATTCATTCTTACCATTATCTTCCGCAGCCTCATAATCGTAAAGGGCAACGGCCGTGTGGCCAGCATCAGCCTGAGTGGCGGCGGGAGCCTGAGGCTCGGGCTCGGGCTCAGCCGCCGGAACAGGGGGAGGAGGTGGTGCAGCAGCGGAAGCCGGTTGCTCAGGCTCGTCATCTGCGATCAACTCCACGTAGTTGCTAGGGAAGAGACCACTCTCGCCTCGGGAGTTGGTACCCATCCACCAATCCTCATCCACCATCTCAATGTTGGTGACAATGTCGCCCTCGACCAGCTCGATCTCGTTGTCCTCGGCCTTCTCGTAGTCGTACTGAATCACAGCGCGGTAACCGCCCTGAGCCTCTTGAGCTGGTTGAGCAGCGGGTTGAGGAGCAGGCGAAGGAGCGCGCTCAGGCTCAGGTTCGGGCTGGGGCTCGGGGCTGGGCTCACGATCGAGAGCACCAGCGGCAGCAGCGACTCCAACGCCAGCGACAGCTCCTACAGCAACACCCGCAGCCGCACCACCAGCGAAGCGGGCAGTAGTGGAGACTTCCTTGTCATCAGCAAGTTCTGACTCCTTGGGCACATCGATCTGGCTGGGGGGAAGTGGAGGAGGAGCACGCTGCTCAGGAGGAGTTCCAACGTCAGGCTCGGGTCCCCGGCTGACAGGGACAGCAACGCGAGGGGGTGAAGGGGATCGTCCCCGTTCTGCTGCTGTCTCGTATGCTGAAGGGTCTTCCCGCTCGTCGTCTGACTGCTCGTCTTTGGGCATGGGTCGGTTGGGCAGACCAGGGAGAGCAAAGCCCCCAGAAGGCCGGGAATCACCAGGAACTGGTGGCGGTGGTGAATCGTCGTCCTGTGCAGGACGAGCCGCAGGAGGGGGAGGAGCTCCAGCACTGATAGGCATAGTATCCTTGAACCGGTCTCGTAGAGCAGACACCCCCGATGGCGATGCTGGTGTCTCCCCCTGCTCGCCCGTGTTCTCTCGGCTTATCTGTCCAGGAACGCCCCTTCCATAATCTCCAGTCTGAACAGGAGCCCAGCTCTTACCAGCGTATCCACTCTTCCACTCGTTTCCACTCTTCTGAGGCTGGACGGGAGAAGCACTTTCAGCTGGGGCCGGAGCGCTATTGCTACCAACCGATTCTCCCCTCTCCCTGGCCTTTCGCTCAGCCCAGAGCTGGGCCGGAGTCTTTCCACCTTGGTCCGCGAACGTACGGCTCGCAGCACCAATAGGGGCAGATTTCTCAGGAGCAGGAGCTGCAAAGCCCAGGCCGCCGGGCGTGGGAGCCTTGGTACCTGAAAAGCTTGCTGCACCTCCAAATTTGTTGGCAACTTTGGGTTTGGGGAGCGATGTCAGACGCTCCGATTGAGATGGCTGCGAGAAAGCAGCCATGCGCTGGGAAACGGGCCGTGGCTCGCCCTCCTCGGGCTCTTCGGAAGCGGCGGGCTTCTTTGCCTGTGCCCGGATTGCCGCAATGTCGACCTTTCCGACAGGCTCGTAAGAACCCTTCACAGGAGTCGGCCTGTCGTCCTTGTCCTTCTGAGCCTGAGCGCGAAGAGCGGCGATATCGACCTTGCCAATGGGTTGGTAGCCGCCTTTAACCACATCGCTAGGTGTCTCATCTCGGTTGATAGGGGCACTTCCACTGGTAGTCGCGGTTGGTTGCTTGCTGAGGTCGGCAATATTGACCTTTGTAGGCTTGTAAGCGGACTCGACTTTTTCAATCTGAGTCCTTGTGACAGGGGGAGCGTCAGCGCCCCAGCCATCTTCGTCCACGTTCTCGTCTCTCTTGGATCGAGCAGCGACAATAGGGTTGGCTCGGCTGGATGTGGTGGGGGTGAAGACAGGCTTTGTCTTGACAGGAGGAGGAGCGCTGGGACGAGGGCCGTCAGAGCTACCGGCCGAGTACTTGGCGCCTGAAGCATCTGCCACCTTTTGCATGATGGAGTCAACCTCAAGATCTCTGTCGGAGCGAGCGGTGATCTGAACATGGTATCCGTGGAGGACCTTTGAAACTGCGGCGAGATGGCTGGTGAAGTAGCCCTTGGTTCGTTCGGGAACACCCTCTCCGCACCATGCGATCAGTATGCTCTTGGGTAGACCGCTGTTGGGGTCCTTGACTCTGGCGAAAGCGAACTGGATTCGGCCTTCGCTGAAGTCCTCGATCAGGTCTGCAAGCTCACCATCTGTTGTACTCGTTAGCATGTGGTCGTTCTGAGAAATACTGCCATGTCTCTCGTACCGCCTGTGCTTTGGACCTTAAGAATGCTCTCCTTGGCGGCGCTATCTTGGAAGGCACTCATAAGAGGGGCCTGGACTGAGAAGAGTGCCCAATGAGCATAGGTGGGAGAGTCGGAGGATGGCGGGGGACCGTTAACGACGCCATTGTAGCTGCTCTTGATGGACGGGCCGTTTATGGAGAGATTGAGGGACGCCATCTTGAGGGAGCTTTGAGAGGTGACAATTCAAAGTCAAGAAAGGAATGGGGAAAGAAGGAGAAGGAAAGACGAAGCTGACGAAGGTCAGGTTTGATGACGGGGGTTGGGGGGTGACGTTGACACCGTTGCTGTTGTTGCGGTGGCAGCTCCACAGGATATAAGTTCCGGAGGCGTAGCCGGAGATGGGTTTAGGCCTAAATACCTGGTATCGCCCAGCGTCACCGAAGTTAGGTAAAGGAATTGCTGTGCGGTGGTCTCGCCTCGTCTCGTCAGGGTTCAGGAGAAGCAGAAGTCGAGGATAGGTAGTTGGAAGCTGAAAGTAGACCAGAAGACGGTGGGAAGTTTGGGTACAACAGAGTGGGTTACTTGGAGTGTGTGGCTGATGATGCAGGTAGCTTTCGTGTGCACCCAGGCACCTAGACTAGAAAGAAAGCTTGGAGATGCCCAACTTTGGGGCGGTCTAGGATCTAGCTGGTCTACGGTGGATTGAGCGGGGTTGAGCTGTGCTGTTCATGCTGTAGGTATGAGCTGTACTCTATCTCTAGAGGTTAGTAGTTAGGTATTACTGCACTGCGTGTTCCCCTCCCCTCCACATGTCGGTCGGATCTAATGGATGCTGTAGTTTAGAGGGTACCTTAGCATATAGGTAGACCTTCCGGTTTGGTTATAGCGATGTGAGCTCCCAATGAGAGGTTAGATGTCAGCATGACAGATGCGAATTCACTTATTGAGTCGGATGCAGCTATCCAGCCTCCGGCAGCGGAGTACTGCCGTTGCCCTCTACGCCGAGCCGACCGACAGCGAGCGATGGAAAATTGAATGGAAGCCAAACGAAATGACGCAACATTGGCTAATTTTCCATTTGCACCAATTGTTGCCCCTCCCTGCCGTCCCTCTTCTATCAGTATCTCAGTACCCCGCCAAACTTTGACAGAGACGAACTTTGCCCCCCCAGTCGCGCGCGGATCTACGCCAATTTGTACCAACCTTAGACTATACCAACCTCAGAACTGTTGTTTCTGTCTCTATCTTTTCTTCTTCTTCCTCCTCCTTATCAGATCGAAACCCTGGTAGCCCCATTCATTGACCACCAGAAATGCCGACCATCACAGAAATCACCAGCATCCCCGAGTGGGAGCAGCTGCTTGGCTCTGTTCCCTCCACCACCCTCGTCGTCGTATCGTTCCACGCTCCATGGGCTGCGCCATGCGCGCAAATGGCCACCGTCCTGTCGACACTCGCTTCCGAATACCCAGACACTGAGCCTCCTACCACTAAGTGGGTGTCTATCAATGCAGAGGAGTTGAGCGACCTCAGCGAGACCTACGATGTTACCGCCGTTCCCTTCCTCGTTCTTTTGAGGAATGGTCAGGTTGTTGAGACAGTCAGTGGCAGTAGTGCTGTCAAGGTGCGCACGGCCATCGAAACACAGGCGAAGCAGTCTGGTGAAAACGCCGCAGCCAGCGGCCCCAATGGTGTTGGTGCGAACGATGCCGTCGTCGAGGAGGAGCAGGACCCCGAGAAGAAGAAAGAGGAGCTTTTCAAGCGTCTAGGAGATCTTGTCAAGGCCGCACCTGTCATGCTCTTCATGAAGGGCACGCCCAGCTCACCTCAGTGCGGTTTCTCCAGGCAGTTGGTCGGCTTGCTACGAGACAACTCAGTCAAGTATGGATTCTTCAACATTCTTGCCGACGACGAGGTCCGACAGGGACTCAAAGAGTTTGCGGATTGGCCTACATACCCCCAACTCTGGATCGACGGCGAGCTTGTTGGCGGCTTGGATATTGTAAGTTTTGTTTGATGTAGGCTTCTTTACACCCATACTGACAAATCAACAGGTCAAGGAGGAGATGAGCAACGATGCTGAGTTTCTTACCAAGTACAGCGTGAGCGCTCCGGCAGCACCCTGAAGCGGAATATATGCGTTGCAATGAGATTGATGCACGTTTTGTTTGCATACGTGAATGTGGCCCTGCGGTTGGTCGTTGCTGAATGCTGTACTGCCTAGCCATTAGTAGAACTTGGCCCTTCAAGTAGCAATGTTCAGCGACGCGACTTCAAGCATCCAATTCGGAGGGCGATGGACCAGAGGACAGTTTGTGAGCATATTACCACAAGAAGATTTGAAGTTCTGGGGAGGGCTGGATGCCGGCGGGCGAGAATCACTCAGGAAGACCATAATTATTCAAACAGAGGCGATGAGGTTTGAATATACCTCTTATACAAGTATCGGCTCTCGACGAAAGATCCGAATTACGGCTCTCGAACCCCTATCGACTATACGCGTTGACGAATAGCGGGTTGAGTGGAATAGGTACCAGAGATATCGGAGGACAAGATTAGGAAGAAATGCAGAGAAAGAAATATAGTGAGTCTACCTCATATCAATCGTATCCTTCTTTCTCGCGTCGTTGGTTGTGGAATGTGATGTACTGTGGCCTTGCATGTAAGTTGGTACATGTGCACTCTAATATACCTAGGTAATAGGTTATTATGGAATTCAAGGTCTGGATTGTTGGTAACCTAATGATCGGCAACTGAGTAAAGATCTAGAGAAGAAGATTATTGGACAGATTCTGGTTAAAGTAGAACGGTCCAATTCATAAAGTAAAAAAGGGTGGTGGAGTGATTGAATATGACAAATATCGGCGATAATCAAGCTCCAGCTCCAAAGTCCGAAATATCCATAGGATGAGCGAGAAAAAGAATGAGTCACAGGCCAACAGGCTAGAGCTATAGAGGGATGTACCAAAGATTGATTACCTTGGGGGTTTACGGCTCCTGTAGCAGATTGTGGTTCTTCTGGTAGAGAAACTTGTGCTTTTACGCCCGCTGAACGACAAGACTGCGAATGACTGACGCCATCAGTCACTAACTATGCCTATTCCAGCAATAGAAATAGAGGCTCTTTGAATAATAAGTTACTTATTGTAGTACATATAGAAACGAAGTTTTGACTCTTGGATCTCTCCATGAGGGCTTACAAAGAGAAACGAGCGAAAAGCACACAAGCTTCCTCGTCTCTTTCTTTATACATCAACCCCACCATGATAGTCTTGGTATCTCGTCTAATCCAAATGCATGTTGGTGAAAGAGTACTATTACGCATACCTTGACACAACTACGGTGCCTAATTATTACAACAAGTACCTTACCTAGTAGCTACTAAGTCTAGTAGGTTCCGTCTGCGGGTTAATAAGGCTGATGCTGACATTCAGACCACAAATTCAGACTTGGTGTTCATTCAGTACTCAGTAGCTAGCCCTTTGTCTTTCCACCCTTGACTCAAAGATCTTCTCTTTTTTCTCTATAATAGAATTAAGGCACTCGGATGCCCCGAACTCCTCTTCATTACTACACAACACTTTGGCTTCTCCGGTTCCTGTGGTTGAAAAACGCCGTCCCTCGTCATCTGCTCTCTACCTAGCACCTATTATCTCTCTGCTGACTGAGCTTACGTCTATTACTGGAGAACCCCAAAACATCCCGCCATTCTGCCTTACTATAGCTTTTCGCTCATCTCTGTGTTTTTCGCCTCTCGCTCTCTCCCCCAATAGAGTCGCGCTTTTTTCGCTACCCGCTGTCGCAGTCGCATACAGCGATTCCCGTCCGTCTCGCTCAGTATCGGACAAAAAAAAAAGAGCTGACCGCACCACAGCTTTGGAGTTCCCTTAGCCCCCGAACTCTACACGGATTACCGCCGTTCCATCTAAGCTATCACTGTCTTGTACTGTACTGTACTACACTGGAGAAGAAGGCTGTTCCATACCGTGCTATTCCATCCTGAGTGTACCTACCTACTCTTTGCCTCACTCTGTAGCTCTAAGGCGGCGCGGACGTGTCGGACTTGACTTGACCGACGCCACCTCCAGGTTCCTACCATAGGAGCTTAATTGGTGCGAAACGGCTCCAGCTGCATTGGACTGCGCTGTCTGTTCGGTCATCGACATTGGCCCATCCCGGTGTTTGACTGAATCTTGGAGCCGCAAGTCCCGGTCCGGTCTGTTCTGGTCAGACGACGACAATCTTCCCTTGACCGGGTTGCCGTAGTTGCGGCAGTGTTCTGCTATTCAGCCATTCATAATAGCCTAGTCTCTCTCGTGCCATCAATCGCTTGGGCCTCGATATATTGATGCTGGTGGTCCCCTCGGCCTGAACAAGTCTTGTCTCAAAGATCTCTTGTTTCTCAGACGCGAGACCAGATCCCCCACCTCATCTGTCGAGACATAGTATCTCGTTTCCCCTTGTTCAGAATGACCCCAACACCCCCTTCGACCAACTCATCGCAAGGAGGCCGCTCTCCCGAGGAGCAGTTTCGCGTTGTGAGGAAGAGAAACCGTGTCCCCCTCAGCTGCTATCCTTGTAGGACACGCAAGTACGTTCACCTCGGTCCTATGATACCAATGTATGCTGGTATTTTTTACTAACCTTGCTGACAGATTGTGAGCTCAACAAGCCTCTCGAGAGATTCTTGTTACTAACACACGGTAGAAAATGTGACAGAAGTCATCCTTGCAGCAACTGTACGAAGCGTGAGGGGATGGGCACAAGCTCATGTTCTTACGCTACACCAGTCTCTCGCAAGAAGAATCAAAGTCAAGGAGACTCAAGTCCTGATGACATGCAGAATCGTATTGACCGTTTAGAAGGCCTAGTTTTATCCCTCATGCACGGAGGTGCTAACATAGATGCTGCGTCCGCCGCAGCTGCTGGAGCGGCAACACGTTCCGCCACGGACAGCGGATCTTCCGCAAAAGTCGAGAGAGAGGATGAAAATGCAATGACGTATGACGAGGAGGATAATAGCGACGAGGAGGACGGACTGGTTACTTCTTTGGGTTCCCTCAAGGTCGATACAGACAAGGGCAAATCACTATACATTGGCCACGAGCATTGGCACACCATCCTTGCCGACATTTCCGAAGTAAAAAACTATTTTACTTCTCACAAAAAGGAGTTAGAATCGAGTTACGAGCGAGTCAAGTCATCCAAGCCCCAGGCTGCACGAGAAGGACCTACGCTGCTACTGGGGGCCACGCCAGCGTCTGAAATCGAAATACGAGCAGAACTCCCACCCAAATCGGCTGTCCTGACGCTCTGCGGTCGGTACTTTAATTCCATGGATAATGCTGTTAGCATTATCCATGGGCCAACCTTCCAACAGCAGTTGAAGGATCACTGGCAAGATCCTAACAAGACACCCATCATGTGGCTTGGTATGCTATACTCAGTTCTTTGCCTGGCAATGTTGAGTTATCACAAGGTAGGCGATGAACCTCCCGAGTGGCGAGGCCGAACCCTGGAATTGGCAAACGAATATCGGTTGCGGACAGTGCAATGCCTCATCAAATCAGATTACACAAAGCCCAACGAGTATACAGTTGAGACCATGATTCTCTATGTGTTTGGAGAATATTCGTCCAGATGGGATGCTGACTTGGGCCTGTGGTTGATTGTCTCCTTGATCGTTCGAATCGCCTTTCGAATGGGTTATCATCGAGACGCCAAGTGGTTCCCGACAATTACGCCATTTCAAGCTGTAAGTTTTATCCATTTAGATACGCAAATGAAATAGGATGATTTATTAACTCACCATTGTAGGAAATGAGACGACGAACGTGGGCTCTTGTAAGAATGTCGGATGTCATCTTCTCCCACCAAGTGTCTTTGCCCAGCATGATCTATGAGAATGACTGTGATACTCAACTGCCCAACAACATCTTTGACGACGAATTCCATCCCGACATTAAGGAGTTGCCGCCTTCTCGACCGTCCACGGTAGCCACTCCAATCGCGTACATGATTGCCAAGTCGAGACTGTGTAACGAGCTCGGGAACATCCTCCAAGCTACGGGTCAAGTGGGCAAGCATGTACCTTACGATGAGATTATCCGTTTTGATGCCAAGTTGCGTCAAATCATGCAGGAGTTGCCTCCACACTTAAAGTTGACAACGCTAGAAGGGTCCCATGACCCAGTGACATTGATAATCGCCAGGTTCAATGTCGATATCCTCTACCAAAAGATCCTCTGTCTACTACACCGTAAGTATCTTCCCAGGGCAAGGCAAAGCCCGAGATACGCCCACTCTCGGAGGGCTGCAATCGAGGCGTCGTTGACAGCGCTTGACCACCTCGCGGTTCTGTACCGGGAGTCGCAGTCTAATGGAAGGCTACGGTCAGTGGGCTGGTTTGTCAAATCTATTGCCACCAAGGACTTTACTCTGCCTGCCATGTTGATCATTCTTGATCTACACTTCGACAACATCGCTGCACAGTCTTCGGTTCGTCAAGGCGCTGAGGCCGCTACAATGTGGGACGATGATCAACGGTCAAAGATGATTGGTAGCCTGGAAACCGCAAGAAAGATTTGGAACACGCTCGCCGACACGTCTATGGAGGCGTTCAAGGCAGCCAAAGTTATTGATATCATGCTGGACAAGATTAAAGATCCTACCTCAAGCGACGCAGATATGCCGGGCGTGCCATCTCCAATGCCCGGCTTGATGTCAGGTCTTGGAGCTGATATATCGCCGCCTATGGCTCCTGGTTTCGTTTCGCCCAACAGCCTTCCAGAGTTCAACGCGACAGCCAACCCCTTCTCGACGCCTAATCCAGCGGCATTCATGGGTATGGATTTCGGCATGCCTGGTCCCGAAGGCATCGACTTTCAGACAGATGGCTTTGCAGGGGCTGGTCCAGCTTCTCCGTTCTCCTCCATGTTCAGCAATCTGGGGGCCAGCAATAATGCTGGAATGGACATGGCCGCCAATTTTGACTGGGTAAGTTGTTCTCGCTTTGAAACTAGAAACAAATCCTAACTTTGGGATAGAATGCCTTTGAAAATTATACGCAAATGGCCAACTGGGGAGCAGACCAAAGTTTCCAGATATATGGCTCTGGAGGAGATCAATCGTCGCCTGAACAGACCTCATCAGTGGGCGGACGCAGTGGGAGCATTTCACAAGGACAAGGAATGGGTCGAGGAGCGGGAGGAGGAGGAACAAATGGAATAGATGCCAATATGCAATGACGATCAAGAGAGGGACCAACCTTGTAAGATAGAAGGTGTCAGCACCTTGTAGTACGATATGATAAGTGGGACAAATTCTAAGGAACAAGAAACTCTACTTCGTTTGAAAACATTGAACATAAAACTTTCCATCATTTATTTCTACATAATAAAGTGTTATATACTTTCTCACTTGACGAATGCTAAGTCCGGAGGCCGGCGTGATGCCGATACCAAGTGGGCCCCGTCCCGAAAGCGTTATCGATAACACACCCAACTTTTTAGTTAGATAATAATGACCCATTCATTCACTCATCTCATCCATTACTGTTGCCATCAGACAAGTTATCTTCTTCATCCATCTCTTCTATACACGCCAGACCACGTCGCGAATACCTTTCGCGCTTTCCGATATACGAACAAGCTCCGGTTTGTGTATATAAAAGGAAAATATTCACGAGTATTTGATTCTTTGCTGGTTCTTGTTACACTGCAACGCAGGATTTCTACGTTGCTCCGTAATCCCTACGCGCAGACAAGTGTTTACTCCCTATATCCCAGGCTTGATGTTTATCAAGCCAATTTATTTCTTGCGTATCCAGCCCTTCTCTTACCATACATCCTGTTGCGTTTCCGCATCGCATTTGGTGAAGAATGTCTTCCATCAACGATCAAGGGGCAGGACCCCTTGGCCTAACTCCGACCCAAGCAGCATCAACAACCAGTAATTCACAAAAGGACGACGTGCAGATGGCTGACGAACCCGATTATGAGCCCTCAGAAGCATCTAGCTATGATCCTGCAGCGGCTTTACTCGACAACATCTCGCAGCCTTCAAAGAAACGGCGCCAGTCGACGGATTCTACGGATGCTCAGCAACCCAAGAAAGTGAGGCTTGGGGGAGCTGGAGTTGATCCTACCGTCTCCAAAGAGTCCCACGAGCTGGCGGTGAACCGAGCCAAGCAGCTCCCAGGAGAGATATGGCAACATATCTTCACTCTTGTACCGCCCAGGGACCTGGGTCGTTTGTTGATTGTCAACAAACTTTTTCATGATTTTCTTAGCCCTTCTGCTGTTGGTTCTGCCCAGCAACCCAGTGATGTGCCGTCCTCCCTTCCGCCCCTGAAGCCGGATGCCATATGGCAAGCTTCAAGGAGGCTTTTCTGGCCCCGCATGCCTGCTCCCCTGAAAGGGAAATCTGAGCTGCAAATGTGGCGCCTTGTCTGCTCTACATCTTGTCAGTTATGCGGTCGTAAGAGTCAGAAGAACCCCCGGTCTTCAAAGAACGAAGCATGGCGTAGTGGTCCTGGTCCAGCTGATGTTTGTCCCATTTTTCCTTTTTGCGTCTTCACTTGCGGCAACTGTCTGAAGAAAAATGGGGTCAAGGTAGGTGTTGTGATTCTCTTCGGTCAGGTTTTTATCTGACGTGTCGTACAGGAATTCGATCTCTTACTTTCTCAGAGCTTCCCTTCTTTTCTTCTTCCTGCTCTTCCTCCTATTCTAGTGGATACGGATATGCATGTCATACCTCTCCGTGCCATGCAGATGGGAACACTCCCTCCTGACACTCAGGTGACTAAATTATTCTGGGCAGAGCACGTTGAACAAGTCAAAGCAGAGTTTACAAGTGTCAAGGCACTGGGTTCTGCTGCAGCTGAAGAGTGGATCAAGGGTTTAGAAATCCGCGGGAAACAGGTTCTGGTGGATGCCTCTCGCTGGGAGAAGTGGGCTGGCGCCGGTGGAATTACCCATCTGCGAGTAGAAAGTGTTGCAGCCAAGGCTGATGTCTCGGTCTCTACTGCATCTTTTCCCGCCATTTCTCCTCTTAATAAACCTTTATTGAATGTCATCCAGAAGACCGACAAGCAACAACCGCAGACACCTGACAAGGTTGAGCGGCATGGTTCTTCGCTGCCCCTGGAAGCAAATGCTCAACTACCGCAGGCTCCAACGCAACAAAAGCGGACCAAAGAAGAGGCCGCTCTGCTCAAGGCCCAAAGGCGAGCTGATATCGAACGTCGGGCCATGCTTCTTGACCCCCCACTGACTGCAGATGTCCTAGCCCACATCCCATCCTTTCAAGCAGCTCTCCAGCTCATTACACCACTTGATGATGGTGCCTGGGAACTATTGAAACCCCGCCTTCTCGCCCAGAGAGAGGAAGCTGAGCAGCGGGTAAAACAAACTAGCACAAACACCCAGTTCCTTCATGAGGGACCCGGGAAGAAGGACATCGAGAAGAAACCTGTCAGGGAACCAAGGGAAGTTACCGACGAGGAATGGGATGAAACTCAGGGTCCTGTTCGAGCTCGCATATCAGAATATGCAGACGAAATCATCGAGAGTTGGAACAATGGTGCGAAGATCAAGAAGAAGACTTGCCCCCAATTTGCTGCAGACGTACTGCGCCATGTTCGGAAACGATTTTACGCCGAAGTTGCAAAGGACAAAATTGCATTGGTCGCTGCTGGGAAAAGACCAATTGTCGAGCCTCCAGAAGGGCCCTGGGCTCAAAAATTAACTTTGGAAAACATGAAGTGGGTTTTTGATGTCAAGGTCAAGCCTCGTACCGAGCCGCTGCGTAAGGACTTGTTTCTTTGCAACGGATGCCTCGGTGGGACCGGAATGCTCAAGTTCTTTGGGTTCGAAGGCGTACTTCAACACTATGCAGCAAAGCACACGATTGCTCTTAGTCTGGGCAATATTGTGGTGCATTGGAGAGCAGAATGGCCAGAAGTGCCACCATTCTGTCCTGACCCTCGAACGAAGGAGAAAGCATATTACGAGAAAGGTCCGTCCAACTCCCAGCAGTCTAAAGACGTTCCGCTTCAACAAGCCTATCCGGGCTTCCGACCAGGTCCGCCAACAGGATACCTGCCTCATGTCTATGGTGCAGAAGCACCACATGTACCACATTACCATGCTGAACCTCATGTGCCAATACCCCCCGTGACTCCGTACAGTCAAGCCGGAGCCCATACGTACAGTGGGCCACACTTAACCCAGCCTTATCATGATACTGCGGCATATGGCTCTAATCCCCCGCGGTTCCCTCTAGGAATGCCCCACGGCTCTCATGACTATTCGAACGACTACGCAACACCTGTTCCTCCAGTCCCCAATCACTTTGACTATGAACCATATCCTAGTCAGAACGACACCAACGGTGCCACATCAACCAGTACGCCTCAACACATCCAACCTGATACCGTTGCCAGATCTACTCATTCTGCATGGTCAAAGGTCGGCTGCAACAAAAAGATACCTCCCCCGGTTAGAGCTCTTGCGGTTATCCACCATGCTGCCAGAACTTTCAGAGATACACATGGTGAGCCATTGTCACTGGGTACGTTCATTGATGCCCTAGCGAAGAGCAGAAAGCTGCGCACCTTTCGATCGCTCAATGGAGTCGCATGTAGAGCCTGCGACAGCGAGGTCTTTCATCTGCCCAAGCTAGCCAACCATTTCAAGACAGTACACGAAGACCTACCCATAAGTCAAGGGTTGGCACCCATGGACTGGCTGACGGACATGATTAAACTGCCAGAAGAAGAGCGCTTGGCTGGATTAGCGGGAATGCTGTGCGAGGACACGGCTGCATACTCTTTGGTAGAAGAGGCTATTCCCTGGGTATTTGATCAGGCTTTTGTGGACAAATTCTGTTCAAAGCTTTTAAAAACAAGGTCCAACAATACCCTTCCTGCTCAAGAGTCAAAACAACTCCCGCCTCAAGCTGCGGCTTTCATAACAGGCGAACCATCCAAGGAGGAGCATTTACAGAACGCTGTTGAGCAGGTGGACAACACGCAGCAGTCTGACCATCTCCTCTCCTCAACCCAGCCGCAGTCAGTAATGCCACCAATCGCTACAACTTTGCCCACTCGATTGCAAGTTGAGTCTGGGCAAGACATAGCGCCTCTTCGCCCAGCCAGTGAAGTTTACGGTCGTAAGACGCGCCAAGCTTCAGCAGTCAAGCCCAGACCTTCTGATCCCGCAGAAATTAATCTTTCCAGAGGCAAGACCGAACGCGAGGTCGCGGTTCGTCGTCCTTCTCATCACGCAAAGCCTCTGCATTGGCGTGATGAACAGGCATCCGATCACCGAGATGCACGAGAGCAACGGTATTCAGGCACAGAGCCAGCCGGACATCGCGACAGGAGCGCCTCAGTAGGAAACCGCCCACATGAAAACCACCCTCCAGGCGGTGCAGGAGCGAATTCAGCACTCGGTTATGTCGAAGTTGAAGGGCCTTCAGTTGTCCAAAAGCATCAAGCCGAAGAGGAGGAAGAGGAGGTTGTGTATGTGGATGAGTCTGGGCGCGAGATTGGTCGAGGCCGCAGAGCTCGAAACACTCTTCCCCGAGAACCCAGATATGGTGTTCCTGACGAGCGAAAATTTGGTGACTATGATTACCCTTCATCATGGTATGGTGATCACCTCCGCTATCAGGACAGCAGTCCCCGACCACGATACACACAACCGGGATATCACTATAGGCCAGAGCCACCTGCTGCCCCTCACCGGGCTTACTATGACCGTCATAGCACCCGTCCGCTTACGGAGTACCCTGCAGAGGCATACGAGCTTGTTGAGGTTCGCGACCCAAACGGTGACTACTTTGTTAGACGTCCTGTCCGACGGGATGACAGACCTTATTATGTCTATGAGACTCGGCCCCCTCCGAGGGAGCAGAGTGTTTATCCTACACAGCGATATGTGGGGGGTCCGTCAGGTTATGGGGTTGGTTCTCAAGGAAACGCTCCCATTCCTACACCAGCGCCGAGGCCCGCATACGATGATTATGATCCGCGATATCCCTCATCTATTGCTAGAGAACCACCGGCCTATCGTGGAAATCAATGATGACATTCTCGACCCAGTTTGGTACTTTACCACGTTGCGAGAAAGAAGACCAGATACAGAAGAACGTTTTAATGTATACTAGTAAAATCCGGTGTAGAGGAGTTGAAGGTACATAGATGTTTCTGTACTATACTAGACCAATCCATGCGCCTAATTTTTTTCATAAGTATTACGAAGTAGTACATTGTATATATTCTGCTAGACGACGAGCCGAGTTTGATTTGCTTTTTTTACATACATCCATCAATACATACGTACAAGCCCTCCTCTTGTGTTCCTTCTTCTCGTGAGAGCCATCCATCATCAGAAACAAAACTGAGTGTGGCCGCGATTCCAATGCCGGTTGGTGATGTACAAGATGAGAGAAAAATGATAAAAGTAAGAAGAACAAAAGTACAACGCTCTTTTCATTCTTCTCTCTTGATCTTTCTTCTCCCTCTCCCCTTCTTCTGCCTATCTACCGAGCAGTCAAAAGTGATTCAAGAGCCTGAGGCCCTTGGCCAAAAACGATCGACATTGTCCGGTCTCTCCAAGTTATGTTTCGCCGTTAAGTCTATCCATCCATCAATGTATGAGTGACTGTTGTCGATTGGTCTTCCTTTTCTTCATTATTGTCGGGTTCAACTCGACACGGTCACGTAATGATGTGACTTGTATCATAAACCAAGAGAAAATCATTGCTAGCTTTACAGCACCTCGCCAATAATCTTGGCAGCCTCTCGGTAGGTCTGGAGCAGACGCTCACACTTCTCACGCTCCTTCTTGACACCGTCGTCCTCGTAGAGTAGCTCCTCAAACAGACTTTCCTTGTAGAGTTCGCTGACAAGACGGTTCTGAACGACATCTTTGCAGTGGTTGACAAGAAGATGCATGACAGCCTTGGGGACCTGGTCGGCAATGGACTCACGAACAATGTTGAAGTAAGAGGAGATAAGAGCTCGGATGAGTTCTGTCTCCATAGCCTCGCGCTCCGTCATGGCCGGCTCCGCGGATTCACCCTGGTGGTGCGGGTTAGTTTGGTGTGAAAAGAGGAGACCAGGCACCTGTAGATCCTCGGAACTTACCATCTGGGAGGCCAAGCCGTAGTTCTTCCCCGTCCTATCGTACATGTCGTCCTCGGGAGCCATTGTCGTTGCTGTAGATGGCCGGCCAAATTCTCTTTCGCGGCGTATAATAGGGAAACTGGTTTCCGAGTTCTGGCTGATATGTCGTCCATTGGGGATCGCGCTAGGGCTAGGGAGAGGACCGCCAATGGTCTGGCCATCCTTGCCGAAGAAGTAGTTGAGGAAAGAATCTCGAGCGCCGCCGAGTCCCTGTTGGTTAAGTCGAGCAGGCGAGGCCGATCGAAGACCATTGAGGTGTGTTGCATTCATATGGGCAGCAAGGCTTGAGGTTCCGTTCTCGCGAACTGAGGCAGCAGGGGATATGCTGCGGTGAGGCTGCTTTGTGGCCCTGGTTCTTCCCGACTTAGTCTTCTCGAGCTTCTCGGAGGGTCCGTTGACACCATCCTCGCCCTCTGGGCCATCACCCTCAACTTCAAGCTCCTGGAGGCGCCGCTTCTCCCGACGCTCACGCTCTTCTTGGATCAGTCTTTTCCGTTCTCGTTCCTGCTTAGCACTAACTACGTTGCTCATGGCGGCGGCAGCGCCCAGGAAGTTAGGGTGGTTAGTATTGATATAGGCGCGCTGAATAGAGATGAGTGATTCAACATATGAGGAAGCAGGGCCAAGTCGTTCGCGAAGTAAATCTGACACTGTCTCGATGAGCTTAGCCTGGAGTCGGGGATATCGTGAAAGCTCAGTTGAGCCACAAGTGTGGCAGATCTTGATCAACTCCTCGTACACAAGCTCAACACAACGGTGGCTGGGAATTTCGAGAAGCTTGATCTGTGGCTTAACCAAAAGGTCGAAAGCCATCTCAGGAACAAAAAGACTAGGTCGAGGACCAGTCGAGTTTCGGATCGCCGTCCGGATGTCGAGGGCGGACAGGTTGGAGGTGGGGTCGATCGTGTCAAGAGCGCTACCAAAGACGGAGTTGAAGATATAGTAGATACGAGCACCACCACAGAGCTCTTTGGTGGATATCTCCGTCGAGGTACCGTCAATGGAAGAAATGAAGGAGTTTGCAAAGCGTGTCATTTGCTGGAGGATGAGAGAGCCACGGTGTTCCTTTCCGCTGAAATGCATGTCGCCATAGCTGGCCAACTCCTGCTGCGTCTGGCCCATGAGGGTGTTGAGCCGAGCCTTGATATCGGGCAAACGCTCACGGATGTGGCCCATGAGAGTGGTGTTAAGGGTCTTGGCCAGGTAGTGAGTGCCGCATCGTGTGGATATGTTGCGGTAGGCAGGGTGGTGCTTGAAGAAGTCGGTCTCGGCCTGAAGAGCATCCTCCATGGGCTTGTTTCCTTGGATATCCTGCTGCGATCGGTTGACCACACCGATGAAACCAAGCTTCAAAGGATAAACCCGACCAGAGAGAATATCCAGAGCATTGGTGCCGTGGTCCATAAGATCAACCTTGGTCAGAACACCAATGGTCCTTCGGCCAAGAGGGTCGACATGACGGGCGAGCTTGAGGGCTTCAGAGTTGACGATATCGACGTTAGCAGGTGAGACCGCGAGGACGATACTGTTAGGCTTGGCGATGTATTCGGAGATGAGGTTCCGGGTCTGCTTCTCAATATCGGTGGGTTGATCGCCAATAGGGACCTGAGGTAAACCACAATCAGTATGGATTATTAAATACAAGCCAAGAGGCCATCAAGATCGCCAACACAAGGGTTCTCACTTTAGTTAGGCCAGGGAGATCCACTAGGGTCAAGTTGAGGACGTGGGGAGAATAGATCTTGAGGTTAATGGGTTGTCGGTTAATACCCTTGTTGTTACCGGCAACCCGGGATGTCTCATTCTCAATCTCGCGCTTGACGTCGCCAAAGTCGTTGAATCTCCGGTTGGGGATATGGTGGAACTCTGCCCACTCAGAACGGCGGGCAGCGCCAGGGGATCGATAAGGATCGGCTGAAGGGTCGGGGGCGTTTTCATCGTCGGTTACGTTGATGAGCTGGAGAATCAAAGGACGACGAGTGCAGATACCGGCTCCGCGCGGTAAAAAGTCTCGACCGACGATGTTTTCGAGGACGGAAGATTTGCCTGCGGACTGGGAACCGACGACAACCTAAATATGCGGTCAGTCATGGCCAGAACGATCAATTCGTCTAGCAAGAAGAAAAAAAGGAGCATACAATCTGAGGGAGATCCAAAGAGTCACTGCCGATGGTGTTGAACACCAAATCCTGCAGCTTGTTGACCGTGGTGAGCAGATCCTCGCCGAGAGCAGCCATGGTGGTTGGGAGGCCGAATTTGTGACAGGCGGTCGAAGCGAGCGAGGCAGGGAGATGCCAAAAACAACAGAACAGAACAGACGATTAAGAATCAAGATCTGTTCAGGAGTCCGTCACGAAACCCAAGACAAGGACAAGGAGACGGAGGAAGTCTTGAATAATGCGCGCGTCGTCGCTAAAATTCAAAAATCCGACGTCAATTCCGAGAGTTCATGCGGTTCAGTCTGGGTCTGGGACTGGTTCAGGCTCAGGCTCAGGCTCGGGTTGGTCTGAGGTGGCTTTGCTTTGCTTTTGCGCGGGCGGGCAGGGGAGACACTAAACTAACATACAGCCGGTGCTGCAGAACCCATGGTTTTACAAGATGCACGTGTATTTGCATAATGCCCGGCTCCCCCTCCCCGGCAAGCGTTTTTTTCTTAGGTAGGCCTCTGTGATGCCTGGTTCCAGGCGGCCTTTAGTGCACTGACCACTGACTCAACTTGTAATTGGCTAGTAGACTCGGGGAAAGGCCGTGCCACGTCACTAGCCACATCTTAAAGCATGTTGTTATCCATCAGAGACGTCTCTATCGGGGTTCGCCACAAGTCGCCTGAGTTTTCTATTGTGTTGAAGGACATGAGGTGAAGTTGATATATGTTATAGGGATCAGTCAAAGAGATTTGCGATACGGAAACATGAGTACTTTCGGTAGTCCCGGTCCTTTGCCGACCACCAAGCCTACGCCGTGAGTCACTGCATTATCATCATTGATAAGATATCGCTGAAACAGTTCTTGTGATCAGACCGCAGCGTGGAAGCTTTCCTCTCGATCATGATGGTAAGGAAACCCAAAAGAAATAACATACGGTGCACTCGATAGTTAACCAACTTCAGGCGAGTGCAAAACTGTCATGACAAAATACCTTTCATGCATGAAAAAGGTGCGAGGCATGAATGACGAAGAATGTCGCGACCTGGCAAAAGCATATCTTTCATGCAGAATGGACAGGTGAGCCTCTATTGCTCCAACCCTCTAAAAAGGGCCCATGACGCAAATATCTCGGTGTCGGACGGAGCAAAGCGGGCTAACAACAACGGGTATTTTAGAAACCTGATGGCCAGGGACGATTTCAAGAACCTTGGCTTTGCACAATCTCCACCGCCTCCAGCTGAAAAGGCGGCGCCAGAAGCTGAAAAGGGTGTCAAGGAATGAGAGACTGAGAAACAAAGTGCTTTCTCCCTGTTCGATATGTAACATATGCTTGGAATTTAAAAAGTGAGACACCAACAACAGCGGGTGAAAGGCTGACTTGTAGCGCGAATGCCTTGCCTCTCATTACTAAGAAGATGTTTGAGCAAATGAGAGTAATACACATCAAAGCTCCCCGCTCAAAAACCACTATGTACCTGGGTGCTAGCTGTCCCTCACAGTGGATGGGAACCTAACAGATGGCGGTGGAAGATTCTGTACGATAAATAACGACCCAATTCAATGGCCTCTCGCAACCGACTACAACGGACTCACCTGAAAGAGAAAATTTTGGGTCAATGAGATCATCAGTCTTCATCCTCACCTAGCCTCATATTCTTAGACAAAAGCATTTTGTTGCTGCTGGTGATACTCTGACGCAACCCAACCACCATCCAACATTCGTTGCCTGGTCAACCCCAGCCAGCTCGATTTGCGACCGTCTGTTAAAACTATCACGCTCGTATCGACTAAACGACCTGCTGTCGTTCTCTATACCTTGTCGAATACCTTGTTATCTGCCATCTAACCTCCTTCTTGACCTATTTCTCTCTGCCGGACAGGATATCCTTCTTCAACATTCATTAATTTTCTACCCTCATTCTCCCTTGCGGCACGGTAAAGATGCCAACTACGGCGAGGGCAAATGAGCCTAAGCAGCGCAAGGTGACTCCTCCGTCGCCATCCTACATGACGGATGATCAGTTTGGTATGGTGTTTGAAATTGATAACAGAAGCAATCAGTCTTGGCTAATTTGACCTCTACTGAATAGCCACTTACCTCGCGGGTTTACGGTCGAATCGAGTGGCAAGACCTGGAGGTGCACGACCTCAGCCAGCTGGTGCACGTCCAGTACCCAGCCGTTCAAGTTTACATCGCAACAGCACGGGCCGATTCACGCCTGATTTCGCTTCTCCCCCAGATAGCGCGCCGCACACTCTTGATCGCAAGGACTCGATGAGCCCCAGCATCGCTGGTGGTAGTGTCGCCTCTCGGTTATCTATGATCAGCAGAAAAAGTCCCGACTATTATTCAACATCGCCAGCAAACCCTTTAAAACCCTCCGATGTCGTTCCTTCAGCAACTTACATGGAGCGGGGCCAAAGATGGATGGAGAAGGAGGAAGCAAGCTCCTTGCGTGACGCCATGGAGGAGATGGACATAAGAAAGGGTTCAAAATCGCCCGTTCAAGAGACGCCAGATGACGATACTCGACTGTATAACGCTGCTCTCGATGAAGCTGCTGAACTTGTCTGGCAACACCAGCATGGCACACCACCTCCCCGTCCCGATGGGCCCTATCGCTATAAGCCACATCTTCGAAAGAATAGCTACGCCCATGCTCGTACGGCTAGTATTGGTCCATCCGAGAGCAATTTTTCGGAAGGAGAAGGCGAGGCTGGGGGCAGCGTACGTGACAGCCGTTGCGATCTAGAACAGAGAGAACCAGTGGAACGGTCGGCCAGCAAAAGTAAAACTTACGGCAACATTGGTCGCAGAACACCTGAGCAGCGTCGTTACAGTCTGAAGAGGAACATCAGCGGAGAAATCGGTCGACCCTTTTCTGAGGACCAGATCTGGGAAGAGCCTGAATCTACGACATCTAAAGACATGGACTTCTCCGGTCGTGCATCCCCAGAAAGGCTCAGCAACCAAGTTCAGACCTCGACAAACCGCGTCCGGTTCCAGGCACCTCAAGAGGAGGTCGAAAAGCCCAAGCCTTTAGAGCGGGTTGAAATATACCGCAACCCTCCAACGCGGTCGCGCAACCCGCTATATACCAGCAACCACTCGAGCGAGGGCATTTTCCCTGTTGCTGAAGACAAAGTCGAGAGGAAGAACGGCATGGAAGTCCGAAGCAATGACATTCGTGCGGCTACAAGCATGCGTTTGAAAGATCGCAGCCCCAATCTACCGGAACCCACCGCCGTCAGTGACAGTCCGGGACGGCCCATTGTAAGCTTTGACGCCAACTGGCAAGCCCCGGACCAGTCCACTGATACCACCCCAGACCGGGCGCTCCCGGCAGCCCCCAGCAGATCCTCCTCCTCGTTCGCGCAGCCTGAGAAACCCATGGCGATACCTAGTATCGTTGTGGCGGCGGAAAGTGCGCCGATGCCGCGAGCGCCGACGACAGCGCAGATCCCGTCTATTTGCGTAGATGAGACGCAGAGCAATCCTCGAGGCTCCGTACCTTCAGTCAACGTCCCAGGCATCGCTGTAGACGGTCCTCCCAACAACAGTAAAAGCATTCCCGCCATCGTCGCGCCTGAAAACGAATCGACCTCCCGGTCCCGCCCACTCCCTGACCCAAAAACTGCTGCAGGCCCTCGAACCGCACAGAAGCCTCGTGGACATTGGTCCCCAGCACCCGGCAGTACCAGGCGAGCTGTGACAATTTGTCACGAATGTGGTTTCCCGATTGAAGGGCGGTTCGTGGCTCTCGCAGGAGGCAACGAACGATTCCATCCGCAGTGCTTTAGCTGCTATACTTGTGGTACTAACCTACAGGCGATGGAAATCAGCCATGAGCCCGACCATCTCCGTCAAGAGCGACTTGATCGCATCAAACGCCGTGCGGCTGGTGAGACTCTTGACGAGGAACCAGGCAAGACCATGGCTGAAGATGGAGATGAGCGTCTCCGGTTCTTTTGCCATCTTGATTGGCATGAGCTATTCGCCCCGCGCTGTAAGCACTGCCAAACCCCTATTCTCGGTGAGCACATCGTCGCTCTCGGTGCTCACTGGCACTACGGCCATTTCTTCTGCGCCGAATGTGGTGACCCGTTTGACCACGGCATGACACACATCGAGAAGGACGGGTACGCGTGGTGCATCAATTGCCAGACGAAGCGTACAGAACGACGAGCACCAAAGTGCAGAAAGTGCCGTATTGCTGTTATTGGACAGTACATCCAAGCCTTGGGCGGAGAATGGCATGAGCACTGCTTCCGGTGCGCTGAGTGCCAGGGCAGTTTCGACGACGGCCAAATCTTCACCAAGCACGTGCCCGAGGGCACCATTGTGCTCTGCACTGGCTGCCGAGCAATGGAACTCAAAGCGTAATGATGATGATGTGTGATTTTTTGGCGTGCGTGTTTTGATATTTTCCAAGCATTGATTATTCTTCAGTAGTGTGCTTTAATGAACTTGGCATTTCGCTTCTCAATTTCGCAGGAGCAAACAGTTTGGTTTATATTTGTTTGCACCTTTGATGGTCTCCAATATTTCAGGTGAAAAGGGGTGTAGATCAGGATGGATAAAATCTTATCATACCAACTGTCTGATTTGGTCAGTGGCAATGGGATAGAAAGTCAGGCGCGTATCGTGAGTCAGCTTCAAATCGGAATACTAGCAAATATACGGTCCGGTCCAATCTTGTGCATGTCATTGATCTTTGTTCTCTTTGTGACATTGCATGGATAACAACCATCTTAAATAGGTAGGACAAGTCAGTAATCAACGCTGGCACGCGCATATCGCTCCTCAATAGAAACATAACCATATGGGAAAACACCGTGTCAGTCATTGTGGGAACCAAAAGACGTAAGTTAGTCAGGTTGTATTATCCCAGTCATAAATAAGTCGTCGAGCTGGCTTCAGTCTCGCTATCATCGGAGGTACGAAAAGCCGATAAATCCAACCTGTGACGATCGGAGTCCAGTTTCAAGACCAGGTCGTTTGGCTAATTCGCCCATCTGATATACTCCTCTTGTGGTGCACACCCCGCCGAACTTCCTCCCCTCTTTAAAGTGAAGATCCTCCAACCTGTTCCTGGTGCACCTCCAGAGTATCGCCGTCTTGCATCTCGAGCTAGAAATAGGGACATGTCAGCACGTTCAGGATCTTCCAAATTACCCGCGCCATGGGTTTGCAGAAAACAAGCGTGTGGTGGACAAAGGGAAAACGAACCGCATCCGGTGTGTCGGTGGGCTGAACTCGCGTGCCGTCGAAGAGAAATCGAACCGAACTGGTGGCTTTGCCCTGACGTTCGCAAAAGGCGCCCATCAGCTTCTCAAGCTTGGTGGTGCGCTTAATCTTGAAGAAGACCTCGTTGTTGTTGTCTGTGACCTTAATGTTGAGGTGTTCCGAGTTGGCAGCAGCCTGCTCGCCGGGTGTACCGTTCGCGTTCTCGTCAGACATTATTGCAGATTTGTTTTTGTTCTTGATGCTATAGCGAAGATGTGAGCAGCGGCTCCAGATGAAGTGGGAGATCAACGGCGTGACAAGACGTCAAGAAAATTGGACAGTACCTTTGCACGATGGTGGTTGACAGTGGTAGGTGAGGTCAAGCAAGTGGGGTTACGACTTCGTCACGTTGAGTGCTTGCGGTGCTGAGAGCCTATTGTAATAGGTCACGCTGTTGGGTAGTGACGAAAGACTACGTGAGTAGTAGGAATGGAAGATAGTGTAAGAGAATAGATGGGAAAGAAGAGGTGTTGGTAGGAACTTGGGGAAAAAAGATAATTAAGTTATGAGTGATGCGCCTCGACGAAGTGAAGGCAGCCTGGGTGACTCTTTCGTGTCAGCCCTTTCAGCACTCTTCAAGTAAACCCGGCGCTGTAACTATAGATACCCAGGAGCCATTCAGCGAGTGAAAGGTTCTTCTCTAAACCTAGGTAGGTGCCTCCCGGCCGGAATGAGGTGGGGAGCAGCAAGTTTGATTGGTGCCTGTGTCACTGTTTCTGTCACTGCCAGGCAGTTAAATGCCAAAATTCGGACCTCCACCTACCCTACAGTTAGAGATATCTATTCAAAAACATAACTTAAAGAATCGACCTGTCGTCGTCACTGATTGAAGAAATACGACATTCTCCTCTTCGTTTTATACAGTCTCACATTTATGTGGTTTTAATTGCTTACTTTTCTCGGTGCAATGCAGCAGCTATGTACATGTACTCGTAAGAGAGAACTTGTCTCCTCCGTCAAAAAAAAAAATCACCTACTTGAAGACCGACAGGGGCGGCCAAACACAATCGGAACCATGACATCAGTTTTCCATAGCATTGGGTACACTACCAATTTTCTTGCTTTACTGGGAGAGCACTTTAGATTGTGCAGTCTTGTCACTATCACATACACATATATCTCACTGCTTCAGCCATCCATTTCGTATATATTCCCAACCAGTCCAAGAAGAGCCGCCATTGGATACCTTCTCACTGTGACAATATTTGATTGCCAGTATCCAGTCATTGCGCATTTACTATCATCTTTGGCACAGTAGAAACATAGCAATGGTAAGCGCTCAATGTTGATTTGACATTTCATCCAGAAGTCGCTAAGAATCCGAAATAAGGCTTCGAAGGACGACGTCGAGGCTAAGCCAGCCTGCCATCCTCGCGCAGTAAGTTGCAGCATAGAAGATCGCACTGCAAACTGAACTAATTTGCTCCCGCTGTAGTGCGCCATCCAGAGTATGAACTCCGTCGAGAAAAGCATGAATACCGTGCAGGTAGCTAACCTCACTTGTGCCAGACTGTCTCACTAGCAACGGATACAACGAGGCCAAATGTCAAACGGCAATCAAGCAGCTCTACGAATGCTGCGAGGCCTTTTACGAACGATACGGCGAAGAAGCATCTACTGTGAGCTGTCCAAAGCCCAATTTGCTCAAGCTCAAAATGAAGCAACTCCGGGAGGAAGGGAAGTGATATGTAACGCTCGTCTTGTGGTGTGTCCGCCGGTTTGGGTAACGCTGGCAACTGAAATGAAAAGCGCCGAATTTCTTCTAGGCGATCCTTGAGCACGCAAGAGGCCTCATGGACCTGAATAAGCATTGAGTGCTTATTCCGAGACTCTAATAGGAATGCCGATGACATTATGATAGAGAAGAAAAGAGAAAAAGAATCAAATTTGCTGTTGAGTGGAGACGTACTTGAAGCATAACAGTGTCGCGTACGAATATCTTTAGAAACACTGTATAACACACGCGCGCCCAATCGCGGCTGTTTTAACGCACAATGGAAGTTGGCTGTAGCTGAGCTGCTAACCTACCTGGGAAGATACGTACCGCCGAAAAGCTAGCTCAGAGCAACCGCGCCAGTGAAAGGAACGACCAAAACAATCTAGCAATTCTTTGTCTTGGAGCATCAAGTTGCGCGAGCTTCCACAACAACCATCGCGAGAACTTTATAGCTTCGATCTCGGCAACTGCAACATACGCGCCATCTACATACTTGCACCCAAACTGGGTATGCACGCGACCTTGAACGATTAACATATTTGACCCGACGGCCAAACCAGCCGAGCAGGGTCGATTGCCTACCTAAGCCATTCGTCTTCCTTACGTCTACGAGCACTCATCTTCGATTTGATACCCCGCGACAAAAGAACATAACCCTTTCAATATGGCACCCATAGAACCTGAAAACTTCTTGTCGTACGAGGCCGGCCCTGAGGTTGAAGAGTTCGCCAACGCGCTTGACGACTGCCTCTCTCTTCCACTCTCCACTGAAGAGCGACGAGAACGAATTCTCGACCTCCCACGGAAGTACTATGAGAACTCTCTCAGACGCTTAGCCCAGGTGCGACCGCGCATGGTGCGCGATGGACAAGACGATGTTGATATGGATGCGGATGAAATCGATCCTGTTAATAACAATCCTGCATCGGCAGAGCTTATCAAACGCCTTGAGAAGGAAGCACAGACATGGGATCTACTACGTCGACTTCTTCCGCTGAGATATGCTAGCTCTGAAGCCGATGGAAAGACTCACGGCACCAATCATGGGCCCCAGGACACAGAAGACCTGCTCGGAAATTTCCTCCTGAGTGATTCTTCAGCACGCGAACGACAGGCAGTTATACAATGGCTTCAGAATAATGCTGCTTCTGGTCCGGATATTGACGAACTTGCGCGCGAGCTTCAGCAGAATGCCGACCGGGGAGATATTATCGCTCATGGTTGGCTTCATACCCGCTCGCAAATCAAGCTTCGAAAGAGCGTCACAGCTTGGCCGCATCTTCTGGACCGTCAATCACCGGCCATTGCGACCTCGTTTCACAACTCTGATGGCTCACCTCTGGTGACACAACTGGATCCCGATGCTGCGACTCGCCAAGGACGCAAGCTTGAACCTCAAGACGAGTATTTCGAGCGTGCGATCTGGCTCGGCTGCTTCGAGCATCTCCGACGGGGGTCTAGTCTAGAGACTATCCGTGAATGGTGTCAAGAGCGAACAGAGATGTGGCGAGCCATTTCCACGTCTGCTGTGCTCGTCTCGGCTGACGACACTCAGATATTTTCCAACACTAACCCAGCATCGCTCGCCCTATGGAGGCGAATGTGTTTCAGCCTCTCTCGATCCGGTGGTTGTGATGACTACGAACGTGCAGTATACGGTGTTCTTTCAGGAGATATTTCCACTGTTGAGAAGATTGCACTGACATGGGACGATTTCCTCTTTGCCAACTACAATGCTCTCTTACGCACCCAACTAGACAACTACATCCTTGGACAATGCCCACCTGAGGTGGCCTCAAACCTCACACAATCATTTCCCTCCTTCGATGCCGTTCAGTTCCATGGTGAGCCAGAGACAGTTGATAAGCGTCTGATCCGGGCCTTAGAGTCTAACCCCCAGATTCGGGCCGAAGCCAATGAGCCCAACAAGGCTTTGCAAGCATCGCTGGTCTCGAAAGAGATTGGCCGGCATCTTTATGAGCAAGGTGTGATCATATCCTCAAATGCATCTCAAAGCGAATCAAATCTGTTCAGATGGCGGCCTGATAACGTCGAGCTGAATAAGGAGAGGTTTTTCCAGTCTACTCAACACTACGGACTAAGAATCGTTGCACATATTTACCTTCTCATCAACCTACTGGACAAGTTGCACTCTAATGATGATTCACTCGCCCCTGCGTCCTCCCAGCCTGGAGTGAGACGTGCTCAGCAGAACCTCCTTGCTGGTTATGCCAACTACCTGCGCCTTGCTCAGCTCCAGGAGTTAATACCCCTTTACTGCTCAATTCTGGAGCCCCCTCGGTCATACGAGGTGTTGAGCTATAATCTCATCCCTGAAAGCGATAACCAACAACGTCTGTTGCAGCTCAAACTTATCAAGAAGGCGGGTATCGACGTGCTTCAGTTTGTCAAGACTCAAGCATGGCTGATGTATGACGACCTGGGCCCACCTCAGCACGGATGTCCAGCCAAGGGATCGTTCAGTATCATCGCACCCGGTCCACCCACGGCAAGACGAGGACGACCTGTGAAAGCAGACTTCTTTGGCGACGACGAGAAGTTCATCGACACAGCACACGAGAACCTAATCCGGTCACTAGAATGGCTCCTGCTGGTGCAGGAGACATGGCCGAGCGTCTTCTCAATGGGAACTAGAATTTACAAGTTCTTCTTGCGTGAGTTTTTATTTATTCTATAAAATGATGGCCACTAACAATGTGGTAGGAAACATGCACCTCAACGCTGCTCGCCAGCTGATGAAGCGGGTGTCCTTTGCGGATGTTTTGCAGGCAGCCACAGAAGACAGCAATGATGAGATGGATATGTACGAAGACATCCCCGAATTCTGGGCTAAGCAGCTTGAGCGGAGAGATATTCGTGACGTGACACCCCAGCAAGCACTCTCCGACGCCCGCAAATTCCGCGAACTGGAGAATCTAGTACGAGCCCTGGATAGCCTCGAGACAGTTGCATCATTGGCCGAGCTCACAAATGAGTAAGTCGACCCCTCAAGACCAATGCGAACTTTATATTGATGAGACGCAGGGAACAAAAGAAGAATGCTGGTTTCTGGCCTGCGATAGGAGAGGAGGTCAAGAACACTAGGGAGAACATGCAGCCCTTGCTCAAGGGCTGGCTCTTGGTGGGCATCGAGGGTAAGTCGATTGATTCCACGAGCGCATCACTCAGATCTAACAATAGGGCAGAAGGCGATCAGGAACTACGAGATCTTCGCCAGGCGTATCTTTCTGAGACAGTTCTGGCATATATCGGTACGCTGCACTTCGCAGGCACTGGCTTATCTCGGGACAACCTCTTGGAATGCATGGAGCTCGCCTCTGTTGTTGCAGAGCGTGACTCGGATCTCTCCACAGCATTTGTAGAAGCCAAACGAATGAAGGAGCTGGTAGAGGTATTCGCGGCATGCAGTAAGGCACTGGCCATCAGCACTACTGGTGAGAGAAGAACGACTGGTACCAGCAGCAAGAAGGTGCGAGAGTTGGGTTGGTCCCGAGACTTATGGTCTGTCAAGCCATAAAGAGAGCAGTTACTTCTTTCCTTTCATGGTTGATTGTCCGTCGGCTGACTGACGACCGGTCATTTTATTCTTTGGGCGTTGTATATTGAATATGTCTTTTTTGAAGGGTGGAGAGGGATATGGCTTGTAAAATATTCGGGGCGAGGGGTTTCCATAGAATATGAGCCAGACGGCATTGACCTAATGAGAAAACTACTCACATATTTGATACCTAAAATCTGGTGTTAAGACTTGTACGATTAGACAACTAATAGTATTGATGATTTGTGGTGTTGATTTTAAAGCATGTCCCTACATGAGCTACCCCAACCGGACCCCCACGTCCCGGACCATGCAAGCATGTAAAGCCACCCAAGTAGCTCCCCCACCTTCGACTTGCATCCTTGACCTCCCATCAACCTTACCGAAGCATAGGTCAACGTCATCAGATTCTCCCTCTCTTAATACTCACTGTTCCCAGAGAAGATCCGTTACACGCATCGAAGACACGCGACAATATCAATGGCAAGCTTCGCGTCAGAGCTACAGGGCGCAACGCCTCCTGTTCTACCCCCCAAACCTGGCAGCCACGAGGCGAGTCGCATTGCGACTCCAACCTCAGCCGGCGTTCCTCCACCATCCGAAGGCCGCGTTCCAGCTAGCAATGTGAATACCGCGGCGCCGACATCTATGCCCGATCCAGGCGACCAATGGCTTCCCCAGATTCTGCAGGACAAGTCGTACGCTATACCGATATGATTAACAAGTGCCGTTGCACTGACTGTATCGAATAGAAAACAAGACCTGGCAGAACTACTCGCGAACCCAGATCTCCTCAACGCTTTAACACACTCTCCAGACTCGATTCACCCATCACTTCAAGCCTCACATCAGGCTCTGTCCGCCGCGCTCAATGAGAACATCGAGTTCGCGAACCAACTTATAGATATGGAAGCACGATTATCACATCAGCGCGCATCGACACAAGCACAACTTCTTGCAACGCACACGCTTGAACGACAATGGCGACAAAAGCAATCCAACATGGACCACGCGCTGGCTCCGTTCTCGCCTTCGGCGCTATATCAACAATTAGGACAAGGTGTGCAGGAGCAGGCGTTGGTATGCGAGGCTATGGAGGAAAGCTTTCTCGAAGGAGAGGGAGAGGGTATAGCAGCAACAGAAAGAGAGGTCACAGATTGGGTTCGCAGGTACCGAGAGGCCAAGGTCCAGTATTACCTGAGGCAGGAGAGGAAACAGAGATGGGACGAGGGTCGTGTTGGAGGATGGAGATAAGAAACAATACTTTGATGCAAATCATGTGCTTGGTCTGCTAATCAAATCGTATTACGCTCAAGGAAGCTAGACCTATAAGTTTCCTGATATTAAGAAACGTAGGTACTATGTACCAGGGCACGGGTTATATCATTCGTTGGAGTTTGATGGCCGCGGAGTCAAATGATACACGCATCATATATACCGGCAAGCACCCTACTGGTACTAATAATCAACGCTCGCTTCTATAACACGGGTATCGATCTCTTGTGCTTTCAAAAGCCGTCCGAAATTTCCAAAATTTCCAAAATTACCATCGGATCTAGATGCAACGATATATACGCCTGATATCACAAGGCGCTGAAAGGACTCTTCTTCATGTCCGGGCTACGAGGACTCATGGGCAGAGCGAATAGATCGTCGTCGTCATCTCGTCTCATGGGCCTAGCAGGTGCCGAAGCAGCTGCGGCTATGTCGCCATGAAGTGCAGCATTAAGTGAGATAGGACCTGCAGATGTACCACTGGTCATTGCCTCATGAGAAGATACGGCGATATCACGCCCCCTAGGTTGAAATGGATGAGATTGGCTTATGGGGCTCATAAAGGTGTTAGCTACAGGATGTGATGTTAGTTTCAACTGCTGCGATAAACATAAACAAAGGGACATGCGGGTACCTGTTGTGCTGGGCGTTAAATCAGCAGGTGATGTAGCCAGCTTAAGGCCCTTGAGCTTATCTCCCAAACGGCCCGTTGGGGAACGCGTGGCTGCCGGTCGAGGTAGCGAATCAGCAAGCAATTGCGGAGGGTTAATGAACGTATCAAGGATCCATTTTCTCTCCTCGAGCGCCATCTCGACACCCACACCCTCAGCATTGTTGCGTAACTCGTCTTCTACTTCGCGGTCTATTGCTGCCAGCCGTTGCCTGGCCCACAATGTATGTAGAACCCCTCGATTTCCTGGATCAGCGGCGAGCCCGGGAGGAAAGATAGCCGGCAGTGGCTTGAGGTTCAAGCTGGGTGCGCCAGGCGGAGTGATGGTAATGGTAGAGGGAACAGTGGCATTGGCTGGGAGCAGAAAGAAGACACGGCGACGACGTTGACGAGTCGACGAGCCAGGAGTAGTTCCTGCCTCCGACTCAGTCTCGAGGTCGGCTGCAGGAAGATTAGTAGACTTCCCAGGCCATGACACTTGCCAGAAGGTGTTGTCGGTAGTGCCTGTCTTGATCCCCGGATCAGAGACCGAAGCCGGCTCCGCTACGGAAGGCTGATCGGTAGTGGGAGCGGAGTGTTCAACGGAGGAGCCGGTAGAAGGATCGGCAGATACAGCGGGGCCTTGGACGGCATCGGGGTACCATTCCACCATAAGAACCTTTGTGCCAGCATCACTGAACTCGAAGCGGGCCAAGTGCTGGATCTCCACAGTAGGAACGATAGGGACTTCCCCGGCTGATGACGATAAGTTTTCTGCTGGTGCTGTTGATTCTGATGCAGATAGAGTTGCAGGCCGAGAAGAGCCCGAAGACGGGGCCGGCGTCATGATTTAGGGCGACTTGTTGTTATCTGGTGTCTGGGATGGTGCTTTTTCTGGGGGTCACACGGCAGAGCAGAAAATAACAAGCTCCAGAATAGTCGTAAGTGGAAATGGCAGTGGTGGCTCCGTATGTAAGCGGTAAAGTGCTGAAGAAATGGTAGGTAGGTATGGAGGGTATGGAACGTGAGGTAACAGTATGAATGGGTATGGAGATGAGTATGGGGATGGGGGCCAGAGATGGCGGAGACGCGATGACCAAAGGCTGGGCACTTTTGATATTAGCCCGAAAGCTTTGTTTTGACTTCGTCTCCCTTGCTCTTCCTCAATCAATCCTCTCTCACACTCTTTCTCTTTCCTCTGTGTGTATGTCTGTTGCTGTTCAAGACAAATACTCGGATGTTCCTTTTCCGTTTTCCTTTCTTCTCCTTCTCCTTCTCGGGCTCTTGCGTTTTTGCCTTTTCAGGGTCCCGCTCCTTCTCGGGCCGAGACAGTTATTTTGGTGAATGCCAGAGTATTAGTTTAGTTAGTGAATGAGTCTAGGTCCTGGCAAGGTTATTACTGCGTGAGAAGGAAACCCGAGCGCATTCCGCATTCAACCGGCGGGGGACGGGACCTAGACTAGTACTAAGTCCAGTTGCTTAGGTAGATACCTACGTAGGTAGGTAGTAAGTAGGTAAGAGCCGTCTCTAAAAGATTGACCTGACCGAGAAAGCCCTGAGGGTAACAACGTTGACGAGTCAGCCAAGTAAGGAAATAATGCGGCGGCGGCGGCGGTGACCTGTAGATGATGGCGGGGGAGTTGCCAGTTTCAGGACATTTGATAGAGAGAAAAACATTGAGTCGATCATCGGATGACATGATATTTGTTTTGACCGTTAATTACACCTGGCATAGAAAGGAAAGAGGAGAAGCAGAGGGGAAAGAAGTGGACTGAAAGCGGGATGGAACGGAATTAACCTGGGGAAGTGCTCAGATATCTTGGTAACAACACCAATACCAACGACGTACGTAGACTACATGGAGTTTTGTGTACAGTCGGAGTACACGAATGAGGAAATTGATCTTGAGAAAAGAGGTCGATATCCAATCATCATCCATGGGTTGATGGAATTTCTTTAACTCCTGTTGGAATTGAGGCAGTGCCACAACTGCCTACATTGGTACATAGTAGTAGCCGTGGGCATGCAAAGCTTGGCTTCAATTGAGTTATAGAAATTATGCTACGCCGTCGTCCTTATCGGCCGATTAAGAATGAGTGAGCTGATGCAATCACTGAAACTGGTCATGTCATCAACGCACACTATAAACGTTCAGCCTTTGAAACTCGAGCCAACTCAAGTTTGACATGTGCTGCTGATCCCTTTACAAATGCCGTTATGACGGATAAGAATGATGTGTGATCACTTTGCCTTTCTTTACCTACCCAAATCTACTACATACCAATCATTATATGCATTTGAGATGCCTCAGACCAACGCGAGGCGCCATTGGAATAGAAGATTCTTAGAATCTTTCAAACAAAGCAAAGAAACGTTACAGATTCTACTGCCAAGGCGGCAGAGTTCCCAAAACGAAACACTCCAATCGGCCTTTCTATCTTTTCCAAGAAGTGCCGCAGCCTCTAACTACATGCAATAAGTGCTGTTCATACTACCATTCGAGTACACCATCAGTGAAACAAGACCGCCCGACTATTACTAACATTAACTGTTACTGCTCTGCTCATCGCTGTGCCGTACTGCGCTTCAATGTTATTACTTGACTTACCGTACGGAACTCTCAGGCATGTCTTGTTTTCTTGAATTCAACAGCCAACCAGAGATAAGTGAATTCTCTTGATCGGCGTCGACGAGACACTGAATATTGAGCTTGTCACGGACGGGCCAGGTCTTCTGCCCAGAATCACCGCAGTAAGGCCGCGCCTAATAAGAACACGCCCCCCTCCCCTGCTCACTAGGAAGACTAGGAAGAAGAAGGGTGGTGTCTGTCTCGGGTCCATTCAGCTGGTCCTCGCATCCACAACCATGTTCAGACAACTCCAGTTAATTGACTCTACCTTACTCGCGAACTTATCGACTTTCAACTCTACTCTTTTGATGTCGTGCAAATGTATCAGAGATATCGATAACCTCATTGACCAATAAATGAGAACATCAGATTGTCATGATATGAAACCGTCATCAACTCAAAGCCAGCTTGTTTCGGAATAAGCACTCAGCAATTAGCAGAAATGCACCCGAGCGAGACCTGCACAGGAATCTCAGTTCTCACGAGAAGAACAAGAACTATCAACTCACAGATTATATCGTCATTAAGGGCTATAGACTAGCCTGTTGCATTAAAAAAAAGATGCGAACCAAAATCGCATTTACGAGCCTACCTATAATAGAGATATACATACAGGATAGGCACACAGCACACATACATACATACGCCGTGACACCTTGGGGTTCCAATTTGTCGTGAGCCACGGCAATCAACAACACTGCATGCGACATAGATCAGGTTTGATGGGGTTATCTGCGTCTCAAGCCTATCCCAAGAGCCACGCGATTCGTACGGCAAAAGCTCTCGCCCACTTGGACTGACTCTCTCACACCTTGCACTTGATCTAGCTCTCGGCCGGGGAGAGGGTCCTCGGCTTCTTTCTGTGACAAGACACGGATCGGATCCACGCGACCTTGGAGAGTCATGGCCAAAGCTCCGTGTCATATTACTGTGAAGCTGTGAATACTACCAAGACTTGCTCACGTTGTCCTCGAGTGTTGATTTCTGGTATGGCCATCACAACGGTTCTGCATACGAATCCATGGTAGGTCACACGAGTTGATATCTCGGGATCGGGGGACACTATGTGGCATCTCCTCCGTCCTAGACGTACTCTCACGAGGTAAACAACAATGATCATTTTTCAGCCTATCTGTTATCAATTACATTCTAATGTGATGTCATGCGTCAGTGAGACAGAGACGTTGTAGATACATACTTCAACAAGTGACGATCTAGATATCATAAAGTCTTTGGATACTTGCCGATATCCGCATTGGCTTTCAAGGCCTTATCATCATTGACCCAACGGAGGTCGTCAGAGTTCGTAAGCTCCTGGAACCTCGAAACAGTTGATTCGATTGCGCTACATTAACACGGCAAAGACTCGGCCGACACTTGGATAGAGCATGCGGATGACATGCAATCCGCTCCTGACTCGGGCACTATCATCTCATATCTATCGTTTGACCAGTTGTCGATAATGGCGAAATTGATGAGCATGTCCATACAAAAAGTCTGCCACCTAATCTTGTATAGACCCATCGTGTCCGGCCGGCTAAATGCAATCCAGGTCGAATAGACCGAGATATGAACGAGCGGCGGACCTGGGTCTTGGTCTTGGAGAAGAGCCAAGTCTCAGCCGGGTCAGCCAAGACAACCTAACGAGAACGCTCTAGCCCCAAGCCCTCAAAGAGAAAAGAGAGTCATCATCCATAGAGGCGTAGGAAGGGATGAAAAAGAGGCCGAATAATTCTCCTTCTCTCCCTCCCCAACCAGTCGGTTAAATCTAGGAAGAGAGAGGTATTTACCGTTCAGGGCTACGCCGAGGCTTACTGTGTCTTGTTAGTGAGCAGCTACAAAAGTTTCCTGGAAGATGCGATCTTTGTTAAAAAGGTACATGATTTAGCTTGAGCAGTGTCCATTACCATTACCATGACCATGGCAGCCAATGCAGAGGCGCTGCAACGTTGTCGATAAAACTTTCGGGAACAACTTCGGGAGAGCCTTGATGGCATCGCGGCGCACGCCACAGGATATTACAGGCAACCCAAGATATAGCTGCAAGCCCACCGGTAGACGCCGCATAGCAGAATATGGCCGGCCAATTGGGCCGACTCGGGAATTTCATTGACGATCTTTGAAAGTGAGCACAGTCGCGTAGTGACTTACCGTGCAGCAACTGTACCTACAATGCACCGGCGGTTTCCTGGAGTGTTCGGGTGGAGGATGAATGCATCACCAACGTCAGTTGGTCACTAAAAGTACTGAAGGATCGCGGGCATTTCAGGGTCGAGAGGAATACTGATGCTAATGGAAACTGCTGTTTGCCTAGACTGTGGGGAGATTTGCGTAAAGCAGTGGAGGGCTTCCATCGTCATTCTGGGTCCTTCCCTGACGGGACTGGGAGGAGTCTGTCTGCGTCTGCCCAGATTTCCTCTCCAGGACGGGAAGCCCAAAGCGCTGGGGGAGGGTTCCATTTAGGTATGTACCTCAGGCGGTTTCTCCAGACTGGAATGAGAAAAAAGACACAGAGCAAAAGGGGGCCCCAAAGTCACCCCCACAGCTGCCAGAAACTCTCCACAGTTTGGCCGGTCAAGCGCCGTTTGGTAGGCTACGCTACAGCACATCACTGCAAAGCAAAGTACATGTAACAGTTTTGCATCTTCCATCAGACACCTCACGGCTGCCCAATGTAAACGCTCGGTTTGGACCTACAGTAATGACCTAGCCCAGACTAGGTAGCTGGTCCACTGCACACCCACGACCGGTCGGTCCGTTCCCCCCCATGATGGTGGCCTAGCCTGCTGGTCGGCTCGGTGTTAAATTTTCTTTTTTTCCCCCTTCCTTCCTTCCATCTTCATTATCAGCCCAGTCAGTACATACTGGGCATACATACTAATAGTACCTAACTCCCAAGGAAAATGCCAGGTGCTAAGGCAGGTAGGCGGTAGGCAATCTCCATCTCCAGAAACGGAAAGTATCCAGATAACTGGGAGATTCTCGCCAACCAGCTGGTGTAATATCATCATCATACCTGGGTACGCAGAGCAATGCTTCGCTCGTGCTTTTACCCCAACTGTTTATTTTGTGCCTAAATTGATATCCAAAGTTCAGAGATCAATTTCTATAACTGTTATCAAGAGAATGCGGTATCGTACTCTCTCTTCTCATTAAATTCATTATCGTCCCGTCTGTGGAGTTGCTCTAAATACACGCCCCTTCCTCACTCCTGCCCGCCACTCAAGAAACGCTTACACCCATGCCCCTCCGTGCCTTTCCTTTCCCTCTTCCCCCGGATTCGTACCTCCTCTACTTGCCCATACTTGGTACCCTTGTACCTGAAAGTCCCCTTCCTTCCTAGGTAGTCATCACTACGCTTGCTCGCTCTTTCTTTGTACCAATATCCTTCCCACTTTCCCGTCACTTTGCCTGAACTCATCCCATCCTACCCCGTCTTACTATCCTTTCCTATCCAAGCCAACTCGAAACACCACGACTTCGCATTCACGATATCGACCGGCTCAGGCTCAGACGTACACTTTATCTTGTCTTATTATACCTGTGACTTCGATTTCTTTGCGTCTCCAAATCTCCGGCATTGGATCTCGGTATTGCCGATCCCTCCGTCTCATCAAATCGCTCTCCCGCTCGCCATGTCCAGTTTATTCTCATTCAGTGCGCAATAGAGACGGACGTCTACAGCCATCTGGGCTTGCCCGACCAAGGCACCATCGTCCTATCGTTGATCTCGAAAATCTCGCGCCGCGACCTCGCCTGGTAGCGTCCAACGTCGCTCATTTCCTCCTCGACACTTATCATCATGGCGAACCACCCACCGCGCACCATGGCTATGGACCCGCCACATATAACCGAATTCGCCTCAGAGCGTTATTTTGAGAAGCTGAACCAGCTCAACGCGCATCAGCATCAGCAACAACATCAATATCAACATCAAGCTCCCCTAACTCACAATGGCCTCGATGCTTCTACACCATCGCCATCGAGGTTCATTCTTCCATTGAGAGAATCTAAAACCGTCGATACTGAACCGGTTAAGCCGGGTGAAAAGCGTGACAAGTCTCGTTTCTTCGGTCTACGCTCCAGGGTTTCAATACTTCATTCCAAGTCAAACTCTCCGTCTACCAGTGCATCTCGTGTTTCTGCCGAATCAACACGGAAAAGGTAATCGAATATATGCTGACACCCATACTCGTTCATCCAGCTGACTTGGAACACTAGCGCCAGTTTCGATCAACTTTTCCTTGGACTACCCAACGAGCTACAGATTCAAGTAATATCTGCTTTACCACTAACCGATGTACTCAACCTCCGACTTGCTTCCAAGTCATGGCATACCCTCGTCACATTAAACGAAAACACCATTGCTCGATACCATCTTGAACACCACATCCCCGCTTATGCCACGCGCCTATATCCTATCACCGATTCCAACCAAATCAACTTCCAATATTTATGTGGCCTGTGGCATCGATTGCATGTCGCCGCGAAGCTTGCCTTCCTGATGTGCGAATGGATTACCAAAGACATTTTCCTTCGCCAGACCGAAGCCCAGCGAATTGCATTTGCACCTCAGAACGAACGCATGCGACGACGACTGATTCCTCTTTTATTCACAATCTTCCACTTTTTTGAGACGTACCGGAGCCTCTATCTAAAACGCATGGCCCAGAACGACGGTAAAGGCTTAAGACGAGAGCCTTATACCATTAACCCTATCGAAGCCGAAATCATGAGCATGTATGACGACCAAACCTTATTACGAGTTCACGAAGTGTTTCCACTCGTGATATCATCGTTCTGCCGAAGACTACGTCCACCAACATACGTGGGTCGAGTTGAGAGATCGCTTCGTGGATATATCCGGGAGAAACCGTCAGACGACGTGCATGTCGCCATCTTATGCATTGGTGGACTCCGACAAGTAGAGAGACTTTGGGAAATTAAAGGATACAATAGTCGCCGTGGCGCCGTTGACACATGGTTCCATGCTCTTACCAAGGATACGCCTTCCACTGAGTCGACATCAAAACCTAAACGAAGCCTTTTTGGACGGAAGAAGTCTACCAGTGAAGCCCGGCCATCTGGCGCCGCATTAAATAAGGTTCGAAGCTCGGGCTCTATAGATGGGAACATGGATTGGGATGCCGGCCTTGTCTTCAACACAAGCTTATCTGCTGGCGCTCCCATGTCTGCTCTGAGCCCACAACAGGCTCAGGCGCTCCTCAGCGACCTTCCTGTACTGCAGCAAATATGGCTCACATCAGCTGAGGCTCTCGTTCTTCAGCGACGAATCGTCGAGCGCCCGCAGGACATCAAGCGCAATCAACAGGTCATGCTGGATTTGATCCGAGAAGATGGGCTTGACGAAGAGGACGAATGGTGGTACGGCCGCAGCATCCCCGATTCCGTGCGGCCTCCCGTCAGTGTCACTGATGACGATGCGGACTGATCACACCCAATGGGCATTTTTCATTTTATATATCTGCTGTTGGCGAGCGTCCTTTAAGGAAGGTATACCATGACTACTTATACTACTTTTATTTGGGTACATGCATGTGTCAAAGACGGGGCTTCTGAGCATTTACACGGCGTTTTTTCTTTTTATTATTATTCGACTGCAGGGAAAAGGACTGCTGCGTTGTCGAGCATGGTACTGCATGGAGCATGGGCTGGCCATTATATATTGATACCGACTGTCTACACGACTATTTCTTTTTTATATCACTTCACTATTTATCTACCTTTTCACTTTGTGGTATCTGGTACAATTCAGTATCAAAAGTTTCATGGATCAATGGCTGTCATTTTAATATGAAGAGAAGGGGATCGCTTTGTGTCAAGCAAATATCAGCTCATGGCTGACAGAAGAAGACTCTTGGAGGCCTGGCCTAGGCATCTTAAACTTGTGTTTGTATTGTCTTATAGCTGTTGCAACCAACTATCTAGGTAGTTGAAGCTTTCATATATTCCAGCACTGGGCGTGAAGTCTTTCTTTCTCTTCAAATCAAAACGGAACTGGTTTGTCATCCGGGTACCTAAGATGCTTACTATCCATCACCTGTATGCTCCATGAAGTGTGACCCTTGCCTAATAAAGTTTACCTGTTGAATTCCACGGTGATTAGTATTAGATAGCATAGCAGCAAATGCACAATACTCGCGTCACGTCCGTCTTTCCGCACAAACATTCCACTCGCGCCGTTCTGAGTTGCAGGATATGCAATCTCAGATCATATTAAACCTAATACACTGAATGGTTCGGCCACATGAATAGCCAAACGATGCTAACCCGTACGTCTGTACCCTTGTCCTTCGTCTGTTTTCATCATTCTCTGCACATGGCGCGCTATATGTAATTGCACGTCTCATGCAGTGTCAACATAGCCGCAAGCCGCCAGGACTTCTCAAACAGGGCCCCTGTGCCTGAGACGATGTGGCAGTCTATGCGAAGGCCTCCTCCACTCATACTCATCATGAGTGCAGAACCACCTCATTGGTTACGGGGGCTGACGTAGTTGAGTGGTGCTGCAGACTTTGATTTTGCTGAGAAAAGAACGGCTGGTCATCGGATTCTTGGTGTTGTGCTGGGAAGCTTGACACCTTTGTTTGCGTACGTTCTTTAAGTCGAACTGGTCAGCTAGTTCGCTATCAGCTGTAGTATTTACTGCTGCCTTTGATTGTTGCTGTTGTTGGTAGATGGTTATCGTCGACATGTTTGGAGGCTTGCGGCTAGGAGCTCTGACGAGCCGATTACATGGCATATTGTTGAGGAGTATATGTTTCATCAGCTACAAGGGTTTCCATCCTTTCCGCTCTCAACACACGTTAGCCGGAGGAGAAGATATTTGTGATGATCGACTTCATGTTCCAGACCCCGTATTTCGTGAAAGTTGCTGTGGATGGAACTGCTGCTGCATGCGTGGATGCAGCTGAGATTGAGGCTGTTGCCCCTGGTAGAGATGCTCCATATCCCAGTTTTGATTTTGATGCCGTGATACATATTGTGACGGACGAGACTGGGCTGATTGGGGTCCTATACTCGAGTTACTCTCAAACACATGTGACAGCGCCCGTGACCCAGAAATGCTTGACGCGAACGACACAGGATCCCTTTGCGTTATATCGTGGGATAGACGACGCCGCTTTGCTTGTTGTGAACTGCTAGCTTGTGGTACAGTCGGGCCAGAGGCTTGAGGCAAAGCAGCAGCCGGGCCTTCCCTGGGTGGGCCTTGTTGCGAGGTCCTTTGTAAGTTGGGATCAGCCTTCCTTCTTTTCTCTTTGACACTATCAAGCGATTCATATGTATCTGCCTGGGCTGTTCTGGTGACTGCTTGATTCGGATTCACGATAGTTGACTCAGTAGTGTCTGGAGAACCGCTGTTTGGCTGCTGATGCCAGAATGCTCCAGATTGTGGCGCTGAGTAATTTGACCTGTCAGGTCGCGAACCCTTCTGGCCAGACTTTTCACTTTGTGCTTTGGATATCGACTTCAACTTGTTCTTTGACCCAGGCGGTCGGCCACGAGGCCTACCTGTAGGTTTCTTGCGCTGTAATGTTGTTGGGTTTGACGCAGGCACTTCTGCAGCTAGTGCCGTTGATGGAAAGATCGACCTCATTCGTGGAATTGCAACAGTCCGGCTTGAAGAGTCTGCTATGTGCTGTAGTGGCACATTTACCTGTTCCCGCAAGGTCGGTATAATTGTAACTGTAGGATTTTGAGCGGTTGGAACCGGCGACAGTACTACATCTGGCCCTTGAGCGTTTCCAACGGCCTGTTGTGGTTTGTTTGGGCCGTCTCCAATCAATGTGATTTGTACGCTCGTCGTTTCGTGCGGTTCAAGTGGCCGAGGAACGAAAGCAGTACTCGCACTTTGCACTGCAGTCGTCTGCTTGTTGTAACTAGCGATGCTTCCTTTTGGCCTGCCTCGTGGCCTCCCCGTTGGTGGCTTCTTCATTTTATGCGACTCGAGAGGGATGGCAGGAAAAATTTCAGAAAGCCAGGAAACGAAGAGATTACCCGGGCCATTGTTGGAAGCGCTCTGGGTAAACAAGTTCGTATCCGTCGGAGGCACATCAGGCATTGTTCCAAAGTGAACCAGCGCCTCCACCAGCTGGTCTACAATGAACCTTGGTTGGGTATATCGAAAAAGCGTGAGCATCCGGGCCTGCTCTACCTTGACTATAGAAGGTGATAAAGGTCGGGACACATATCTTGGCTTAGCTGTATGACCCGCGTTGGCCTCTCGTGAATCAATTGCCATTTCTCTTGTTTTTTCCTTGTTGGCTTCTCCCGTAACTTTTGTTACCTCCCTCGTAGGTTCCGTTTCGATCTCTTGCGAGTCTACTGCCATGAATGGTTCATCTGAGACTTCCACACCGATATCTTGTGTAGGACTTTCCTCTGTGACTGGGCCATCTGTTTGTTCCGTATTGACCTCTCGTGTAGTTTCTACAACAAATGACCCACGAGACTGCTCTGGGCTTATATCATGTAAACCATTTGATTCTGTACACGAATCAACCACCTGATGTGCATTAACATCCAGTTCAATGTTCGCTGCCGCTACTGCCTGTTTCTTCGAGGACCTTTCTTGATATGCAGGTAAAGTAGGAATGTGAGGTAGAGGATTTGGTCTAGAAGCAGACGGAATGACCGATGGGAGTTGCGACTGAGGTGTCGAGGGGGTCTGAGCGGGAGACATCGCAACAGGAGCAGAGGCTGGAGAAGCGATTGCAGATTGTAGCCGGAGTCTCCTCGGGTGACGATATCCTTGAGAACTCGCGAGCTTTGCAGCAGCAGCGGTTCTTTCACTTGTACGCTTAGCCGCAAGGTCACGCGCCGTCATCTCTGGCTTCTGGACTTGCATTTGCAGGACACTGAAGTTGCCTTGGTTCCCGATTGTCCTGCCCTTGAGCTTGCTCGGCACTGCCGTTCGTATGCGGCCATCATGATATGGGTTCAGGGTTCCGGGCAAGGGAGCTTCTTCCTGTGGCGCAGATCCAGGTGAGTTTTCTGGTTTATCTTCGGCTCTAACGTACGAATTCATTTGTAGATCAAACGAGGTTCTTGCTCCTTTTACGCGTGATGGTGTGAGCTTCGCCGCGGCCCTTGATATGGCTGGGGACAAGGTATTAGCACTCGTGGGATGTGATGCTTTTGGTGCATTTCTGTCACGATTGGTCACGAGTGCGGTATGAGAAGCTTTGAGACGTTTGTTAGTTCATTTATTGATTCGAAAGGGTAAGTGCAGGTAGTTGTTTCGGAAAATGCGTATGGGATTCAAATGACATGGCGCCAGTACAGGCCCGTGGCCACAGTTGTACTGCGCCGTGAGCTTCGGGACTACGCTACCAGTGATCCGTAAAACACGAGAACATACCTATGCGCCGGCTTTGCGACGTCGATGATGCGCGGACCAATGGCCAGTAGTTTGTGGTTTTTTGGTGTTGTCGCAAGTCGAATCCCGTGTTAGTGACTCGATCTTAGTGGACAACAGCCATCTAATGCATGGCCCCTCCCCCGTGATTCATACGGGCAGGCTCAGGCTGTTCCTTCTAACCTGACTTGGTGGGGCTCTATAATCACACGTACCTACTCCAAGTGCTACAGCACCTTTGCTTCAGTTGCGAGGTAGTCAGTAGTACTTGGAGAGTCGGTACTAATACAAGCATCGTAGACAGAGTACCAACAGAGGCGAAGCCTCGTAAATCTGTTATGTCTGCAGGATTCTACCAGAGTATACCAAGCACTAAAAGACTTGTAGCGCAAGAGACTTGAGCATGCTTATGTGCCTTTCAAGGTACGCAGGTAGGGAGAGACGCAGGGGAGGTAACGGCCGAAGCTCAACAGCCACAGCATTCGTCATACTCTGGAGCCACAACCCACAAGCCACCTACTTTGAGTGGTTCCAAGGTCAACTGGTGTCCAACAGCAATAAGCTCTAACTACTAACCTACCTGGCGGTCCAGTGCTAGCAACTTCAGCTACGCTACGCTACCTACCTACCTACTATACCTATACACCACACGAGACAATACGGGTCGACATCATCTTACTTTCTTTGAACAGTGTGTATATCATCAAGCGCTGCTTGTCGATGAGCCTGTGAATTACAGCCACGATCATACGCCAAAGCTCTCACCGAGTTAGAGCTGCCCAAGTCCTCTGCTGGCGTTACTCCCGATCTACTCCGCAGCCCATTTCCAATAGACATCCTCAACAACCTCGACATAGCCGATCCTATCCAGCTTCTTTGCGTCAACTCGTAACCATGTCGACAAAGTACGCTTTCTTATCGTTGCCGCAAGGTGTATTCGACTCGAGCGACCGCGATGGCGCCGTCTCATCTCTGCGCGGCACCATTTCCAGCGACAATGGCTCCGTCCTGCCTTTCAACATCCCCGATTTCAAGATCGGCACGCTCGATGCTCTCGTACAACAGGCAGACGAGCTCACGAAGCTCGAGGCTTCATGCGAGGCTGTTGTTTCCAAGGTCGCCGAATCTCTAAAGAACGTGCTCGAGGGTGACGAAGACCGTATCGCCCAGTACAAAATGGTCAATGATAGTTAGTCGCGCGCATTGTATGAGATGGACCAGCTGCTAATAACTCACGACAGAGCCTACTGACCAGTATGTGAGCACGTTCAGCTGGAACAAGATTCGATACCGAGCCGACAAGTCTCTCGCAGAGCTCATCAGCACCCTACAGAAGGCATGCTATTCTACTGTCTGCCCCCCCCCCCCCGCGCTTCGACTAACACATATCATTAGGAGCTTGCCAATGTTGACACCGATGTGAAAACAAAGTTCAATCAGTACAACTCAGTCAAGACAAATCTTGCAGCACTGCAGAGACGTCAGACGTAAGTACTTGCTGTACCTGGGGCCTTACTCTGGCTTGTATTGTTGACATCTCGAATATAGTGGTAACCTTTCCACGAAATCCCTGACCCCTATCGTTGATCCTGCTCTTCTTGTTCAGGATTCCGAATACATAGAGACGCACCTTATCGTTGTTCCTGGAAATGCGAAGAAGGACTTCCTCAAGGGCTATGAGACATTAGCCCCTATGGTTGTTCCTCGTTCGGCTGTTGAAGTCGCCAAGGATGACGAGTTCGTCCTCTACGCAGTTGCTACGTTTAAGAAACACAGCGCCGAGTTTCTTGCCAAGTGCCGAGAGCAAAAGTGGACGCCCCGCCAGTTCAAGTATGTTGAAGGAGGTCGACAAGAGGAGCAAAGGGAGCTTGATCGAGTGACCAACGAGGAGCGCAAGGTTTGTGGAGAGGCACTGCGTATGGGACGCACAGGATGGAGTGAAAGTGTCATGATCTGGATCCATGTTATGACCCTGCGAGTCTTTGTCGAAGCAGTCCTCCGATATGGTCTGCCCCTGGATTACGTGACAGCACTGGTCAAGGCGAGTGATCCGATCTACTGAACGCAAATTACCACTAATTAAAGTTACAGACGACATCCAAGCTGGCCCCCAAGGTCAAGACGGCCCTGGACTCCAACTACTCGTACCTCGGTGGCAACGCTTTTGGAAGGGACAAGCGTGGAAAGATTACCAAGGACGACGCTGCGCTGAGCTCAGAGATGGCGGCGGCTGGTTTCCAGACCGGCGAGGGCCACGAATACACGGCATACGTATACTACGAGATTGAGTTTCCTTAGCGACCTTCACAGGTAGAACCGGGACGAGGAGGAAAGTAAACTGGGAAGCAGAACGATAGAACGATTCGCATGCATGAAGAGACACCTGTACTCTACACTTTGATCATGCCTGTGTGTGACGACGACCGTAGTCGACATGGCATTAATACCCTATCTATCATGTTGAAACGCAAAACACAATCATCATTTACATGTTCATTTCTTGTTGAGGTAACCCTTTTCGTTGAGCCACTCGACGATCTGAGCCACACATTCCTCAACCGAGTTCTCGTGAGTCTTGATGGTGATCTCAGCCTTCTCAGGCTCCTCGTAAGGAGCAGAGATGCCAGTGAAATCCTTGATTTCACCAGCGCGAGCCTTCTTGTAGAGACCCTTGGGGTCGCGCTGCTCAGCAACCTCGAGGGGCACATCGACGTAGACCTCAATGAAGGGGATAGGCTCATCGCCGCCTTGAGTAGCCTGCTCATGTAGCTCACGGGCGACCTTGCGATCCGCTCGGTAGGGAGAGATAAAGGAAGTGATGGCGATGGTGGAAGAATCGGCAAACAGCTTAGCAACCTCGGAGATGCGGCGAATGTTCTCGTTTCGGTCGGCCTCGGAGAAGCCAAGGTCCTTGTTCAGGCCGAAGCGGACGTTGTCGCCATCGAGGCGGTAGGCGGCGACGCCCAGGTGAAGAAGGTGCTGCTCAAGAGCAGTGGCGACGGTGGACTTGCCAGAGGCAGAGAGACCGGTCAACCAGATGGTGAGACCGCGCTGACCGCGGGTCTCGTTGCGCTCCTTGCGCGATAGAGAAGGGTGCCAGGTAATGTTGCTGTAGGAGACATTGTTAATTGATGATGTTTACACAGGTGGGATAGGATGTCTATATGATGGCGGGGTAAAAATGATTGATTTTTTTTTTGGAGGGGAAAGGACGTTGAAGAGTTAGAGGGGTAAAGTGAATGTTTCCATTCATTCAAAGTGTAGGGAGACAAGAAGATCTAAGAGGTTGATGTTGAAGAGATGGAAACAACTTACGTAGCCATTGTGTATATATATAAAAACAATCGTTAGAAAATGTATAGATAATCGATGAAAAAGGAGAAGAGGAAAATCTTGTATAAGAGGATGGAGTGAGATGTTAGAAAGGCAGGTACCTATCTGGAAGTAACAAACAATTGGGGAAACTGGAATCTGCGACTAACTGCAACTTCCCTACGACTTGAGAGATAAAAACTCATACCTTGCTTCCCCGTAGCGGTTTTCCAGTCCAGTCCAGTCCTTGGTCCCGTAACAACGCCGCATGATGTCGTGATCGGACCATCGGTCGGTAGTAGACTTTGCGACAGACTCCCCGATACGTACTCCAGTTTGGCATGATTACCACGCGCATCCAACCTATGAATGATCCTGCCTGAGATGGCGACATTAGAGGGCCTACGTAGTACTTCTTTCTGTACAAGCTGATTCGTTGTGCAGCTGCTAGTTGCTGGCGCAGGCCCCGGCTTCTCCACGGTCTTTGTCCCACGCGCCGGAAGTCGGCCTTTAATAAAGTGACCGAGCTGCTCCTACTGTCCCAGCCTGAAGTACTGTAGAATCGGCAATGGCATTACTCCGACTTATATAGACGTCAGTGTTTAATATTGGTTCTTTCTTTTCTTGTTTCTCCCTCTTACTACGTTGTTTCCTTGGTAGTAACCTTTAAACTTTAAATGAAACTAAATAACGTAGAAGTCAGTCTGAATAGTATACACTGGCTAAATTCGTCTCTACACTTCCACTGGCCGGCCAACTTTTCTAATATTCCGAGACTCTCCTATTCTGGGAAAATATGAGAAGTAGGCTCGTCAAAATGTATTTATGTCTAGTTACTGTATATAAATAAACCCTAGAAGCGTAACTGTGTCCTCTGTCATTACAAAACGTTCTTGTGAAACCACATCATCTATCACTCTACCTATCAACACCAAGCGCTCTATATAAACACCATAGCTCTAAACCGTTTACTTATATCCGTCACTCGCTCGCTCTAAAAGGTCATCATTCGGAGTCATCTAGTCTAGTCTCATCTTAACCGATTTTGGGCATCACCTATGAAACCGAATTAGGGCAGGTTCTCAGATGGTATCAAAAGACGTGTATCACTTACCGCAGCATACTTGGGTGAGATGAAGAGCGCTTGCGCCTCGGCCAATATTGTTGGCTTCTCTCCGGGGTTGGCCAGCAACTCGATATGTCCTCTAACCCAGGCCTTGCGACCTTCCACCTTGTAGGTCTCTGCCCGCAAAACCAAGAAGCTTCCCGCTGGTGTCGGCTTGCGGTAATCGACGTTTAGGTTTGCTGTTACGGCTATGTTATGAGGGAGCGCACCAAAAGAGCAGCGGCCAAGACCCTCATCCAGCATCGTCGCTAGGAACCCGCCGTGCACGATGCCGGGATGGCCGCACAGATCCTCTCCAACGTATGCCACCGACACGAGCTGTTTGCCTTCTGGCGCAACCCACGCATAAGGTGGCACTGGCATCTTGCCTTCGCCAATGAGCGCTCCGCCAGTCAAGCTCCGACTTCGGTACGATCCAGGCATCTTCATGTGTGGTCGCGATTCGGTGAGTTCGGGGTTCGCGCGAAGCTCTGCGATCAGAGGGTGGTTGTTGATAGTCTCCTCCACCATTTTTGCCTCCTCGTGGTTAGCGACGAAGCGTCGCAGGCTCTCTTCATCGGAGTGAAAACCCATGCCGTTGGAGTGCATCGTATACCATGTTCCGACACCGCCGGCTGTGCTTGCGCCTACACCAGCAACCAACATGCCAGCTGCTCTCTTGAAAGCACCACCAGCTGCTGCTGAAGCTGCTATAACCCCGTTTTGTCAGCATGTCATTTCTCGCGCGTGTAAGTGCTTTTGAGCAGTGGGGAGGAGGGGTTACATACCTCCTGTCGCATAACCGCGGGACTGTGTAGAACGGGCAAATCGTTTGAACGATTGCGCTGCGATACGACCGCTACGACCAGCTTGTTGAGAAAACATGGTTGAGTGCGCTGTGGTGAGTATCGAAATGTACAAACAAAGAAAAAGGGCGAAAAGAAGATCAGAGGAGAAAACAGAAAAAAAGTCGTTGTTGCGACGCCCCCGGCTTTTGATAAGATTTAAAGGTCAACTAAAGTTATCGGCGATCCCGCTTTGCCTCGGATAGGAAACCGACCTCGGCGTTAATGTAATTAAACGGCGCTACAGCCACAAACCGTTTTACTGTTCAACTGTCCTAGCTACTAATTACTCATACAGTGGCTGGATTCAATACTGTACATGCGCCAAGTGCGGGTGACCCCGATAATCAACTGAAGATGCCATGGATGATATACTGAGTGCTAGGATTCCTCGTACCTGTGACGTGGACGTCGTCCAACCAGAATGGCCGGACACGGCTGTGAGACTTGATCTGTGTGCTTGTACAGGTCGATCAGAGGCCGCTGACGACATGCGTGCTTTATGCTTGTATTACCTTGTATCAAGTTGGTTATGCTGAATGGTATTTAAAGAGTTGGATCGCCCTTCTTATAGTCTGAATGGTTTTGACTCATTGATCAATCAACTATAATCGCTGACAACTCACAATGGTACGGCAAACAAAGTAACGATCGAATAAGGAGGCAGAAAACCCGTATTAACATGCTGTATAGGCCACCGCTGAAACCGTCGATCTGGGCTCTGCTCACCCTCCCAAGGAGGAGTCTATTGTTGCCTTTCAGCACGTCCTGCCAGAGCTGAAGAAGAAGCTGGTTCACCTCCGACACGACTACAACAGTGCGTGTCTAGGATAACAATTGTGTAATACAAGTGAAGCTAATAACATAATTTAGAGCACGAACCAGAATACTTTGCTGCAGCTGTAGGCTCATCTTTATTGTTGTCGCACTGCAAACAACTGACAATATATCTAGGAACATCTTTCAGATCATGACCTGGTTGGTTTCAGTGCCGATGATTTCGAGTCCGTCCGTGTTGCTACTTCAGCCTATGGAATCCATCTCTTTGGAAAGCTTCGAATCCCTGCCATGCCTGACCCTTCAGGTCCCGCTTACATCCATTTTCGCGTCTTTATTGGCGGCGGCGATGAGCCTCCCAAGCTTCATTGCATTCACACTGAAGAGCGCGAGGATTCCAATGGTGGAAAGACGTACAGAGCAATCTTTACCAAGAACGATGAGCTGGAGTGGTTTGATACCTAATTAGAATAATGATGAGAATTTTGTTTGCGAATGGCATAATACTGTGCCAACCAGCGTATCTGCTAATTTGCCTTTCTGACTCCTGAACCAATGTGTGTCTAGTACAGCCATATTTATCAAAACAAATGCTCTGCTTCATACCATCTTCGGCCAGCTTTCCTACATGTCCTCCTCTCCAGCCAAGAGCTCCGCATAATCGTCGACCGAGGCGAACATGGGAAGATCCTTGAGCTTTCTGCGTTTGGACTTGGGCTTCTCGCCGGCTGGCTCCTTGACTTCAAATCCTTCTTCATCCTCGCTGATCAGGGCACCGCCCATCTCCTCATCAGATCCCTCAATATCCACGCTCATGTCGTCATCATCCTCGTCCAGCTCGCCATCTAGGGACATCGCTGGTGAGTCGTCATCGTCCGAGGCCATATCCTCATCGTCCAAATCGAAGCCAACATCAGAGCCATCGTCATCAGGATCAACACCAGGTTGGGTTGATACAAGTGCCTTCCAAACCTCATCCTCTTGCTCATCATCAGATCCGACATCCACGCCAGCCTTGGCCTTCTTCTTGGTCTCCTTGCCTTCCTTGTCAATCTGTTGGAAGTACTCGTGGAAGAAAACATCCTCAGCAGCAACGTCCTCTGCCTTCTTCTTCCAGAAAGTAGAAGAGTTGACAGCAGTTGTGGCTCCTCCAGCTGCGCGGCTGCCCAGCCAGATGTCGCCAACATCCTTGGCAACTCGGAGAGGCTGCATAATAGATACACCCTTGGATGAGTCGGTAGACTTGGCGTTTCGGTAAACAAACTTGTCCAAGAATCGGATGAGCGAGTGACTGTCTAGATCCGGCTTTAGTGACTTCTTGTTTCGCTCCAATATAGCCGCTGCGTAAACTGTAACTGAAGGATGATAGTGGCCTTGAAGGGGAATCTGGTGGTCATTAGCATTTCCGTCTCTATTCTCACTTTCAAAGTGTCCACTCACCACCTCCCACAAGCAACTTCGGTTGGCGTTGCTGTACTCAGGGTCTCGCTTTCGTCCATCATATTTCTGCTTCTCGTCCACAGCATCATCACCCTCCTCCGGCTCATCCATCAGTGTTGAGATATCGGGGAAAGTCTCGCGCAGATGGCCAACAACGTAAAGTAGTCCACATGCAAATGCAGGCTGGTGAAGACCGGTGATCTGAAGCATACGCTTGGCGAATGCCTTGACCCGACGGCTGTCTACGTCGTTCTTTAGTGCACGTAAAAGGAGGTTCAAGTAAAGCGACTGCTTAGACGAGTTGACCAGTCGGGGGTCCAGCAGAGACTCATACAGAGTTCTGTAGAATCTGTCGTTTGCGATACTTCGTGAAGAGGATATTTGCTGGATCAGGAGGAGAGCCTGAATGCCTGTATTGAAGTTGCCGGAGTGAGCAATCTTGAAAAGGGTGTCAAGATGAGACTCCATGCTATCGTACGGTATTATTAGCACGCTGAAGAAAACTTGCAAGGGGTATGGTCACTTACACAGTATCGTTGCCCACCATAAAGGGAGCCGCACGGTTGACACCAGTCAGAATAGCAGACACAAGCTTGTCGGCAGCCTCGGTTTCTGGCTCTGAAGCAGCGGGCTTTGCGGGCTTGCCACTTCGCGGCCTTGGAGGTCGTCTACTAGGATGTCTCCTATCATTGGGATCCTTCTCTTCGACCTTCTCTTTGACCGGTTTCGAGTCAGTAGGTGCACTGATACCTAGAGATCCAGTCTTGAGAATGATGGTGAAGAGATCAAAATAGATTCGCATGAGAGCCTCAGCCACGGCGGGCTCCTTGCTGCTAAGAATCGTCTGGTTAAGAGTGTTGATGGCATAGTACTTTGATCGGTGATCCTGGGACGGGTGCAGCAGAATCTGCTGTTCGATCATTCGGACAATAATTGGCTTCATGCCGGGGTGCGAGTTTTGCAGCTGAAGAAGCAGGTATGATGCTCGCGAGGAGATCTTACGGTCTCGATCACCGAGCTTGTTAACCAACAAACGGAGAAGGTTGGATTCTTGTTCTGGCTTATCTTTAAGAAGTCCATAAACAAAGTCAAGTGCCCGAGTACGCGAATACTCAATCTCGTCTGAGCATAGCTGCTCGAGGACCTGAATTAGTTTGAAGTAAGTTGCCTTCAGCCAGTCTTCGTAAACCCAGGCAATCAGATGAGCGGGTGTAATCTTTCCAGGCAGTGCGTTGCCAGGGGCCCAAGGCTTTCCAGAGCTTCGCTGCAAAGTACCAACAAGGCCTGGCTGGTCGTGGAAAGTTCGAAGGCGGCGATCGGAAGGGAGTAATGAACCAGGACCAAGCAAATCAACCAGAGCACCGATAGCACCTAGTGCTTGTCCTCGACTCTTCTTGGAGGCCAAACTCATGAGAGCGTCGAAAGCTCGGATGTTGTGAACTGGAGATTCCTGCACGGCAAGAGTGAGTGCCGAGACCTTATCACTGAGAGTACCACTAGACATGATTGTGGACAAGAACTTGTGGGAAGACTGCGCAAAGACACTAGTTCTGTACTTGGTAGCATCTTCTTCCAGAAGTGCCAGCGCATGCTCCTTCAAGGCATCAAAGGTGAATCGGGGAGGGTTAGGCTCATCAGTAGTCGGGGTAGGCAATTTGCGCAATTCGGCGGAATGCCAGTCTGCCCTGGGCTCGAAGGCCTATATTACTGTTAGTGGTCAGAAAAGTCAATCTGAGACAAATCAAGCCTACCATGTTGCCCTTCTTCTGTGTGGTTTCCTTGGGAGCTTCGACCTCGTCCTCTTCGTCTTCCTCGTCATCGACATCCTCAAGATCATCCTCCTCGCCCTCGACCTCGTCCTCAACTTCCTCTTCCTCTTCCTCTTCTTCGTCACTTGCCTCGCTCATCTCGACTTCGGCAAAGCCGAGCTGTTTGGAGAAGGCGGTAAGTTCGTCCTTCAAGCCCTTGTCGACAGATTTGGAATCCTTTGAGTTTTTCGCGTCCTCCTCATCTGAGTCGATACCCTGGATGAGCGCCAGATCGCTCTCATCACCGCCGAGCGCCTTGATCTCCTCCAATAAGGTCTTTTCGTCAATTTTCCCGCTCTTCTTGGCGCTGGCTGCGTTGTCGGTATTTCGTTGTCTCTTTTGGTGCTGGTCGCCTGCAGCCTTGGTAGGAGGTTGTTTTCGCTTTCCCAGCTTCTTGTCGAGAGCAGAAGTCAGGTTCTCCAAGGCATTTTTGTCGAGGTTCGGGCCTTTTGATGAGCTACGAGGCCCTTTTCCTTTCTTTGTAGGCTTCGCCATCGTGCACGTTTCCTTTGGGAGTTGAGAATCTCGAATGAAAATTCCCAATTCTTGATTCTGAAATGCAGATGCGCGCTCCAGTGACCTCAAACTTTTTTTTTTCTTTAGGCGGCGCATTTTTCTCAGTGCCCCACCTCCACTCTTCCGGGCGTCTCGCGCGTTACGGGCGCTAGTCTAGAGAGCCACTTATAGGCTCTTGGGCGATGACTAAGCTTCATTGGTGTCAGTCAAGCGGGAGCCCTCCCGAAAAGAACATGTGAATCTATCGAAAAGAGTCTTGGATCCATTATGATCGCTTAACTTGGTTAATTATTGGCCTCTAAAGCTTGGAAGTCATGGTCCTCTCAGGCATCACCCAGATAAGTGGCAGAGGTGTCTGCAGGAGGTCTCTAGGTGTACAGCTACGAGCTTTCTCTGTCTCAAGAATAGCTCAAGCCGTCTCATCTCGCTCCACCCTCTCAACAACATGGGTACCGACTGGTGGCCTTGCTGCCAATGACAATGAGTGTTAGAAGGCCTTTGATCTTTTTTTTTTTTTTGCCATTCATATAGGCTAATTGAGTTGTAGTCGGTCACGGAAAGCTCATTCGGGCTGGTTTTCTCCGTCAAGTATTTTCAGCCATGCTGCCATATCAAGCGGACACTGATACGTCTACTCGCAGGCTCATTCTGGCATCTTCCAACTTCTTCCTCTAGGCCTTCGAGTCCAGGACAAGATTGAAAAGTTAATCGACAAGCATATGCACTCAGTTGGTTCGTACATTGTCATCAACTTGGCATACGCTACTAAACTATTCATACACAGGCGCATCTCGCTTGTCGCTGTCGACTATCTCGTCAGAGGAACTTTGGCGAAGGAGCAATCGTCTTGACTCTGTTGCCCCTGAAGTAAGAATTGGACACATCCCAGAAGAGACCTAGACTGACTGACTTGACTACCTAGCTCTTTCGACTTAAAGATCGTAAAGACACACCATTAATCCTGTCTCCCACTCACGAGGAAGAAATCACAACGCTTGTTGCTGGGATCGTCAACTCGTATAAAGATTTGCCAATCAGGCTATATCAAATAAGTCTGAATACCTCTGATCGGCTCCAATGCTAGTCTGCTGACTGACCGTAGCTCGAAAATATCGTGATGAGCGTCGTCCACGCCATGGCTTACTCCGCTCTCGGGAGTTCCTCATGAAAGACCTCTATACCTTTGATCTCACAACAAGCGAAGCTGTTGAGACCTACCGCCAGGTTTCTGCGGCCTACCGCGCCTTCTTCGCCGAACTCAAACTGCCATACCTTATCGCCGAGGCAAGCTCTGGTGACATGGGTGGTGATCTCAGCCATGAGTATCACCTCCCTAGTGCTGTTGGCGAAGATTCCGTTGTCAGCTGCGATTCTTGTGATTACACTGCTAACGATGAGGTCGCCACTGCACGAGTACCTCCCTCCACAGACAGTGCAGCAAGCGTTCCGGCATCCCAATTCCGTGTTTGGCGAGGTATTTCTAAAGACCGGAAAATTCTTGTCAATGCTTGGTATCCTCGGCCGTCTGGAGACTCTCCTGATAGCGGCCCGAGCCTTCATGCTATCAAATCAGTAGTTCCAGAACTGGATACTACCATCGAAAACCCACTAGCATTATGGGGAGAAGCATTGGAGAGTGGGGATGTTCAGATGATTAATGTCATCGATGGCAGCCTTGTTTCAAGCTTCGAAAGTGTCCGAAATGAGTTGCCACTGTTGGCCGAACCCTTCAAGTCTCACGAGGTGAGGTCTTCTACGATTGTAGGCTCAGACACCAGTGCGGGATTGAACTTGGTACCTATTTCTGACGGTGATGGTTGTCCCCGGTGCGATGAAGGTACTTTGAAGATCCATAAGGCACTGGAATGCGGCCATACGTTTCAACTAGGTACTCGTTATTCGGTGCCTCTCAATGCCTGCGTTAGTCTCCCTCGATCAGGACTCCCTGAGGCGGCTGTGGAAGAGGGCCTGACACCAGGGAGCCGTGTGCCCATTCAGATGGGCTGCCATGGCGTTGGCGTTTCCAGAATCTTTGGCGCTGTAGCTGAAATTCTTGCTGATGAGCAAGGACTAAACTGGCCTCGAGCTATCGCTCCTTTCGAGGTCGCGATTATACCTTCAACTGGCTTAGCTGATGAACCCTTGGACATCTACGACATGCTTTCCAAGAATAATGGGTCACGGTCTGGTTTTGACGTTGTCCTTGATGATCGCAAACAATCATTAGTTTGGAAGATGAAGGATGCCGACATGGTGGGATACCCCGTTTTGGTGATTCTGGGCAAATCTTTCAAGGAAAATGGTAGCTGCGAGGTCCAATGTCGACGACTGTCGGTTAAAGATAATGTCAAGGTCGATGCGTTGCCCGAATTCATCTCGAGCCTGTTAGACGAGCTATGAGCTGATAGGGGTGGATTGATGTATCATTACTATGGGTATAAGCACATGTATACTACGCAAGACGTGTTGTAAAAATTATTGTAAAGAGTATTTGACAAGCTTAGGCCAGTTGAATGTCCATGTCAGACTGACGTGGGTAAATGTGAAGCTGTAAATTGTGAAAATCTCCTCGCAGTGGTGGTTACTGTCTCGATGCCTATTACGCCTATCACCTGAGGATGTATAGGTATCATGAACAGCCCGTGGTGTACCGCACCCCCGTTAGTAGAATTCAACAACCCCACGTCATAATATTTACGAAACGAGACCATGGAGGGGCATCCAAACGAGCAATCAATTTACGACTCCAACAACGACCTGCACCAAATCGATCGCTAACACACCAAAATGTCTGGAAAACAAGAGCAAAGTAAGCTTTTAATACCTGAGTAGATACAGCACGCTCGGCCACTGACTTATCCGCAATATAGTCAATCTCGATACCCTGGAGCCACAGCAGCTCGCTCAAGTAAAGAAGCAACTTGATGAAGAGCTCGAACATCTGACGACGTCGTTTGCGCAACTTCACGCCGCCCAGAATAAGTTCAAAGATTGCCTCCGATGTGTGAAGAGCAGATCCGATGCTCCTGAAGGTGCGGCATATTCCGCCCCCATCGATTTCTCGCCTAGCGCTCGACGCCCTCAATAGCGACGACGTCTAACACAATTTAGGAGCCAACTCTGTACTGGTTCCCCTGACCAACTCACTATACGTCCGTGGGGAGTTATCAGATGCCGATACTGTGCTGGTGGACATAGGTACTGGTTTCTTGATTGAAAAGGTGTGCAATCCGCGACTTTGTTAGCGTGCTCACTGATTGACCGCAATATAGAAACTCAAGTCTGCCGAAAAGTTCTACGAGTCCAAGGTTGAGGAGCTTGGAACCAACCTCAAAGATCTCGAGGTCATTGTGCAAAGAAAGCAGACAAATGCACGAACAATTGAAGAAGGTAGGTCTACCATATGTTTGTCTTCAGGTCAATACATGGCTAACGCAAGCTTCAATCAGTCCTGAGACAAAAGATAATGGCTAGCCAAGGACAGGATGAACAACAGGCCTAGGCGGAAATAAGTAAATGATACTATCTTCCTGGATACTACAAAGAAACAAAGTAGACAGGCTCACGGAAACGTCCCAGTCGATACAGCGTCGCCTTTGCGTGCCCACTATGGCGAGGAGGCACCGGCACCGGCATCAGCTCTGTTCAGGAGGGCTTGGACCTCCAATATGGTCCGCATGAAGCATCCGAGCCTCGACTTGAGATCGTTACCCTCCGTCCAAATATTCTCGAGTTCCTTCCCCCAATCTTTTCGTCCTCCGCTAGCGTAATTCACACTTTCTTCCCAGTGAGGAGCGTACAGCTCAATACCCCAAGTGACTTCGGGCTCACCAGCTTGAAGTCCCTTCAAATTCTTAGTGACATCGATTTTTATCGCATAGCTAGAATCTTTGAACGGGACTGTTGCCCAGGATCTTGTATAAATCTCGGTGACCTGGTCTCCCAAGCTCGCAAGTTTAGCGATATTAACGTTTGGGATTGGGAGAAAACTGTCATCGTCTGGCTTGAGGCTGATCAAGACCTTCTTCGTCAAATCCCCAAACTCGGGTGGCACTTCGACTTGGTCCCAAGCATCGATTCGAAAGTTCCAGTCGTACTGCCTGTAAGACAAAATTGTCAGTAGTCCATCTCGATCATTTCTCAGGTAACATACATGTCAGGGGCAGCGACCGTCCAATTTAAAAGGGCACATTGCTCTGGCCTAGTAGCTCGGACCATGGCAAGCTGCACACCTTTCCCGGAGGTGTAGTCTCCTTCGGCCTTGATTTCGAGCCCGTTAGCTTTGATAACCACCTCGTACCCTCGCTTCATCTCTACGTCTCTGCAGATCGCCTCTCCAGGTTGCACAAGGAAACGTATAAGCTGCTCCGGTTCTCCTTTATCTTCAAGTCTGTTTCCAGTTAGGTATACTGATCAATATCTGAGGTTTCCCTACCACCTCACCTAGTATAGAACATCGTGCCTCCACGTCGAGAATAGCCTTGTATGAGTTTGGCGAATTCGGCATAAGTGACTTCCTCTTGGGTGCCCTTTTTTCTCTTGATAGGTACCAGGAGTCCAAAGTTGACACGTAGTCCCATAGTCTTGTTGAGAGCCATGAGGCCGTCTGATGAAGAAGCAATATCCGACGTTAACTGTGACAAATGGCGGTCCATCGCAGTTCCATCACTGGTAAGTTTGGGACTTCGCGAGAGGAAGGAAGGGCGAGTGCCAAGTCCAACCCGTATCATGTCGTTGATGAGGACGTCGTCGGGTTTCTGAGCCAGGAAACAAACATTAGGAGTGTCTTGAGATAGACGCATATCGCGGATTGCCCAGTTGACTGCCTCCAGTGCTTTTTGGAGACGAGCCATGGATTCACAACGAATGTCGAGTATGTTGGGTACGTCACGAATGATATAGACCCTGTACTGTCTTCGGATGTCGTTGAATACCCGCAAGTCTTCAAGTCCACTGGGGAGTCCTTTACTTGGGAGTACAAGCGTTGCCTAAAGCACCATGTCAATATTGGTTGCTTGGAGAGAGGCTCGTACTCTAATCCTACCTGGATCAGATCTTTGTCGGCTGGTGGACGATCAAGATACTCTGTGTCCTCAGCCTGCCGGATCCTCTCGTCTCTATCCTGTCTCATGGATTTGCTCGTTGGCATATGGTCATTTTTGGTTGATGCGAACTTTGCGGTTCTGGAAAGTCCGGCAGGGGGAGAAAAGTTTCCCCTGCCACGTTGGGCTCCTCCTCTTCCTCTTCCTCGATACATGCTGCAATAGGTACGGTGCTTTGTGTATGTCAGAAGCATGCATCAAAATAGGCTCGCTATCTTACCTCTGAGCTTTGTCTTGATGAAATCCCGTTGTCGGTTATTCGGACCTGAAGAGGTTGTTACTGATAATCTTGGTATCAGATCACTCCGTGTCAGCTGGAGTTTGCTGAGTGAACATTCTTATTGGCGGCTTTGGAAAGAAGAATAGATCCCTGACGAGTAGTATTCTTATAGTACTCAGGTGTAGAACTGTCGCACAGTATTACGAGCACTGACGATGTATTTGGATGGCAGAATGGGGAGCTCCGAAGCTGAGAAGGGGAGGTGCAAAGAAAAGGCATCGAGAAGGGAGGTAGGGGCGTGATATAGCAGTGAATCATAGTCAGTTCCTGCCTGCTCAACGAGTGTACATGTTGGGTAGGTGCATGGAAACTTTTCGTTTGCCATCTGCATGGCACTTGCACTGCTTTCGGGTACTTGCTTGTTTTTGATTGACAAGTTCTCTCTCCAACCCAACAGCCTCATTAGATTAGTACCTAGGTAGTATCTGTTAGGTCTTGTTGACTTGAGCTATTCTATTGCAAAAGTAAACGAGCCAAGTTACCGACCGACCTATCTTTGCGGTTATAGAGCTGAACAAACACCTGGGTTTTTTTTTTTTGGAATATGCAGAGTGATACCGTATAGGTAATTTACATTAGCAATCATTATAACCCGCTCATATTCTCGCCCGACTGCCTTGTCAGAGACTGTAAAACTGCCTATGTATCGGCAAACAGAAACTCAGTCGATTAGACTTATCAACCAGAGTTTGCTATTTGTTAGCACTAATCCCTAATGCACGTTATGAAACTTCCAATGGACAAATAAATCGGTGGTTTTCACTACCCAGGCACCTTGGTATGGAAGGCAAATTTGATTCTGAATCCAGAGTGTCTTGACATGGTGTTGCAATAAAAACTCGTAGTAGCAAGTGAAGCTGAATATCTAGACACTTTCAACTTCTATCTAAGAGACATGATCCTGGCTACACTTCGATATCGATGATTGTCTATTATAGGTAGTGGTTAATACTAGGTACAACTAGTCACAAAATAAGGGAGTGGTCAGCAACAATCAAAGAAAAATGGTCAGTCTCCCAATATAAGAAGTATTGCTAAATTCTTTAAACATCGTGTAGAAAGTTGTAAAAGGGGGATGACCACTTAGTAGAAAGGGGCCGCATATTCTATCGACTGGTAGGTATGACTGCACGGCCCCCCCGGTACGTGCATACACCCTAGCAACCACTTTTATTCTTTACTTTCCAAAGTACGTCGCGTTTCCCACGACGCGTGCATCGCTGCAACAAGCATTCATCCTCAACGACGACTAGATAATGGCACGCACCGCTTCAGCAGAAAAGGCGAAACGCCAATTACCTCCAAACCCCCACGACTTGTCCGACGACGAACTTGCAGGTGACGAACCTACATGGGAATGGATCTATAACTCTACCCCAACGACTGAACGAAACGACGAGCCTCAGAGCGACAGAAAACGAAGAAAAGTGGTTGGTGATAAGATTGTCGGAGCCAGAATTGGTCAATTCGAATGCCGGATAGGAGATGCTCTTATGCTTAAGGCCGATGGATCTAATGAAGCATGGGTCGCCCTGGTTTGCGATTTTGTCGAAGATGATGGGGAGGGCGAGAAGGCAGTCAACTTCATGTGGTTCTCAAGCGAAAGGGAGATTCGAAACACGGACAAGAAACGAACCGACTTCTATCCAGTAAGAAATAAGCTTTGTAAGACTGCTGGGCTCAACTAAACCACCTCTCTAGAACGAACTCTACCTCTCCCCGTCTTGGGACATCAACCCCTTAGCGTCCGTCAATGGCAAAGCCAAGATCATGTCTCGTGATGCCTTCCTTTCCAAATACCCCCAAGGCCGAGTTCCTAAAAATCACCCAGACTATGGTAAGGCCTTTGTCTGTCGAAGAGGGTGCAACACTCGAACTGCAACCTATACGGACGAATTTATATGGGAAGAAATATATAGCGGCGAAGATGACCTCTTTGCTTTGATGGATAGAATTAAGGCCGGGACAAAAGCTACACGACGTCGCCGTAAAGCTCGAAGTCCATCTCCTACCGATGATACCTATCTTCCTCCCCAGGTCCCACAGACTCCAACAAAGACTGGAAGGGGTTCCGTAGCAGCGACGCCGACTTCTCGAAGAAGTCAAGCCACACCGGGCTCTCGTGTTAAAAGGTAGGTCAGGTATATAGATATCTTGGCTCGGTTCAAATTACTAACAGCGCACTATAGGAGCGCGAGCAAGAGACTGGAGTTTACACCATTGGCAACCCGTAAATTGTCGCCAAGTCAAGTTGAATCTTCGCCATTTCAAATAGCACGATCTCGTCTACATGTATCATCAGTCCCTACCAGTCTTCCATGCCGAGAAGGGGAGTTTTCTCTGGTCTACTCCCATCTAGAAGCCGCTATCTCGGATGGTACTGGGAATTGTATTTACATTTCGGGTACGCCTGGAACCGGGAAAACGGCAACAGTCCGCGAGGTTGTCTCGAGACTAGAGGAATCTGTAGGCTCTGATGAGCTTGATGACTTCATTTTCGTCGAGATCAACGGTATGAAGATCACGGACCCTCATCAGTCGTACTCTCTTCTCTGGGAGGCCCTCAAGGGGGAGCGAGCCAGTCCAGCTCAAGCTCTTGATCTCTTAGAGAGGGAGTTCAGTAACCCTAGTCCTCGTCGTATCCCTTGTGTAGTGCTTATGGATGAGCTTGACCAGCTAGTTACGAAGAATCAGGCCGTCATGTACAACTTCTTCAACTGGCCTACCCTACGACACAGTCGTCTTATCGTCCTAGCAGTCGCCAACACTATGGACCTTCCGGAGCGAACGCTGAGCAACAAGATCAGCAGTCGTCTAGGTATGTCTCCAAATCCACCACATAGTAATATAGTCCCGACTCACATAATATAGGTCTTACACGTATCACTTTCCCTGGTTACAACCACGAGCAGCTCATGAGGATCATTCAGTCACGATTAGAAGGAGTTCCTGGGAACATCGTAGACCCAGATGCCATTCAATTTGCTAGCCGAAAGGTAGCCGCAGTCAGCGGTGACGCTCGAAGAGCCCTTGACATTTGCCGGCGGGCTGTCGAGCTTGCCGAAGCGGACGCCCCTATTGATCCCACAACTCCAAGCAAGCAAGAACCCCAAGCACAATCAAAGGGTTCAGGCCGCGTCACCATTGCAACAATTAAAAAGGCCATTAACGAGGCCACCACTAATCCTATCCAACAACATCTCCGCAGTCTCCCCCTAATGTCCAAACTCGTCATGGCTGCTCTGCTGCTGCGTATCCGAAGAACGGGGTTAGCCGAGACGACATTTGGCGAGACTCTCGACGAGATACACAGGGCCAGTCTTCGAGCCCCCCCAGCGCTTCCTGGTGTTGCGGCAGTCCTCAATAGCGGCCTGAAGGGCACAATGACGAGCGGACAGCGTCCAATGATCCGGCCTGGACATATTCACACTGCAGCCCTCGAATTAGTAGCGGCCGGTCTAATTAACCTCGAAGCTCAGCGCGCCGAGCGATCGAGTAAGCTCCGCCTTTCCATTGCAGACGATGAAGTAAAATTGGCCCTCCGTGACGACGGGGACTTGAAGGCCTTGGGTATCGGTGTATAAATAACTGTAATATAGAGCCGACAGAGCGGCGTCTCTGGGCAATATGTCATTAATTCAGAAATGCCACTTCCACTTCGTCTTAAAATTTCCTCCGGGCCAAAGTTGGCTTCCATTCGAGAGGATGCGACTCTTCTGTTGCTGTCTCATCCTGCTTCCAAATTTTGACTATATATGTATTAACAAACGAACTGTAGGGAAAAAAGGTTAAGATGGGCGTGGTGCATACTTGTTTTGTCAGCTTCACCACAAATCAGACGTAGTCCGGAGCGGTCGAACGTTGAACTCATAATGCCTGCCTCAGCGTCTAAAGAACCAGGCTGGGCTGTGGTGTCGAGAGACTGGAATCGATGCCCAGTCTTCCAGTCCCAGAAGCTCATTGATCCATTATCTCCTAACTCCAAGGTTAGTTCATAAGTCACAGTTCCTAAATTGTAATACTGACCTCCGGTGAAAAAGACATTCTGCTCATTGACGCTCATGGTGTTAATGATGGCATTGTGGCCTTCGAAATTTTGCATGAAAGCTCCTTCAGGGCACTTCCATTGCTTAACGCTGCCGGTGCTGCCACTGGCAAACGTAAACTCTGAGGGATGGGTGGCCAGGGCTCGAACGCCCTTCTTGTGATGAGTGAGCACACCCATGGTCTTTCCGGCCGCAAGGTCCCAAAGTCGTACTGTTGAGTCCAGCGATCCGGTGATAACTTGAGGATCTGCCTCTTGACAGACAAGGTCGGAGACAGTCTGCGTGTGGCCTGATAGGACATGAATGTTGCTCCTGGTCCGCATATCCCAAACACGAGCAACACCATCTCGACCACCTGTGACCAAAACATCAAGCGTGGGATGCAGAGCCAGTGTGTAAACACCACTCAGATGACCGTGGTAGTGGCGAATAACCTTGTTTGTCTCGAGATCCCAACATTTGACCATCTTGTCTTCACCGCAAGAGAAGAGATAGGGGTGACGGGGAGACACAGCAAGGCCACGTACGGTGCTGATGTGTCCAGTGAGTGTCAGTTTCAACGAGCCAGTTGCCAAATCCCAGATCTTGATGGTTCGGTCGCCAGCGCCACTAGCGAACCACTTGTTTCCAGGCTCGACGGCCAGACTTCGCACCCAACCCAAATGTCCTGATATAACTCTCATCAACTTCCATGGCGCGTGCCATTCGGGTTTTTGTTGCATCATATTCTGAGTTCCCCGTGTCGTGAGGGACATGTTCTGTGGTGTGCTTTCGTTCCTAGCTGCGGATGCAGACGTCTTGCCTGAGCCGAGCGCGCCCTCGAGGAGCTTCATGGCAGGTCGAGCCTGCGCTCCGGCTTTAGTCTTCTTTCCGGGCTGTTTAGTCGGAAGTTTTGCAGTGATTGAGGGCGGTAGAGTCTCGACATCGGCGTATTCGTTGCGAAAGCGCCGTTTCATGATAGGAGCTTCAGACGCGTCGTCTAGTTTCTGGCGCTTTGTGTTGGTTGCTTGAGCGTGTGAGTATAGTGTTCTCGAAACAGTGGCATTTTGCGCAGCGAGGGCGCCAAGCTGCAGCGCGTCTTGTGGTACTTCTGGCATTTCCATTATGTATGTGTGGTGGTTCTTGCGACCGAGTGAAAAAGTGAACGGTCGTCGGAAAAAGTTGTTGTTAAAGTCTAGAGATGTCAAAAGTTGCGACTGGAGCGTGTAAATGCTGGGATTGCCGTGTGTGGCGCAAAAATAGGAGCGCCACCGCCTGTGGCTAACAGCTTCAGCTCGCTCTGTACTTACTCTTACAGCGACTGCCTGGGGCTGTGGTGTACGTAAGGTATGGATTGTACTGCGTAAACCTACCCTACGAACAAGCTTTCTTTCGATGCTTTCAAGTGAGATTCTTATCACAACACATACCTTTCATTAATAAACTTCCTCATCTTCTTGTTACCTATTAGGAACCTCAAGATGGAAAGAGAAGACAAATTCCCCCTCCATACGGCGGCTCGTGAGGGGCGAGGTGAGCTGCCACTCAGGTACATGGCCAAGTTTGATCACCACTTACTGACAAGCACAGTGCCTGTAGCTGAAGGACTGCTCAAGGTAAGTATTCAATGATTCAAAATCAAGATATCGTATTCATTTGACTTTTAGTCCGATCCTAAGCTATCGCAACGCAAAGATAACGATGGTCGGTATCCTATTCACTGGGCGGCATCTTCCAATAACTTGGAAATTGTCCAGTTACTGGCCAACCAACGCAGTTTTGATGCTGATGTTCAGGTAAGCTGCAAACTGCGACACACTCGTCGCACAACAGAAGACAGAATTGACGTATCGCAGGACGGAAGTGGATGGTCTCCTCTTATGATTTCAGCCAGCGTTCCAGAAAGTGAAGCTGTTCTAAAGCTCATCATCTCTAAAGATGCCGACGTGAACCTCAAGAGTAGGACCCCAATCTGTGTTTCGTATTTGATATCGCAACTAATTGCACCTCGCAGATTATACTGGCCAGGTAAAGCTCCCGCTGAAACCTTCTAGTCTAAGCCATTTTGCCAAAGGTCTAATGCATATTAAATCGTACAGACTGCCCTTCACTTCGTCGTCTCCAAGATGAACCTTGATATTGCCCGTATTCTCATTGAGAACGGCGCATCTACTCGAGTTCGCGATCGCAGGGGCCAGTATCCTATCCACCGTGCAGCCGCTGTTGGTTCTGTGCCGATGGTGAACCTCCTTCTTAAAAATAGAAGCCCACTGAATCCTACCGACAACGAGGGTTATACTCCTCTTCATCATGCCGTTGCAGAAGGTCACGGTAAGTTGAAACTTCCATTGTTACCCATAGCATAAAGCAACTGCTCACAACCCTCCAGGAGACACTGCTGTCGCCCTTCTCAAAGAGGGCGCAGACTTTACCCTCAAGAATAGCGCAGATGAGCTGGCCCTGGATCTTTCCCCTGACAAAGAAGTAGGTAAAAGACAAAGTGTTCTGGGCCTTTCCTCAGATGACATATCAAAACTCGCGTCTAACCTTTCATCCATAGGTGCGCCGATATATCCTGCAAGGTGCTGAGCGTGAGGGTATCGAGATGTCAGGGTAGTCAGGAATTAGTGTCAGAAAACGAAGAACAAGACAGACATTACAACCAGCGCAAGTCTATATTGCGTGCTGAAGCAAGAAGAAAGGAAATGCATTGAAACAAAGGAGTCCACCTTTTTCTTATTTCATCACCGTACGCTCTACCAGCTCGCGATACATATCCTTGACGTCCTGAACATCGGCCTTTAGTTCCTCTACAAGCTCGCTCTTCTCACCCAACATCTCCAAAGTAGTTTGGTATCGGGAATTGATGTTCTCCACCTCTGTTTCTAATTCCGTGACTCGTGCTGTGGCGCCCTTTTGTGTTTCCAATTCAGTCATGAGGTTTACAATGTCAGATCGTGCCTCGTCTCGTTGGCTGCACACACGAGCCATCTCTTCCTTGGCAGCTACCTTCTCGGCCTCTAGTCGTCGAATCGCCGCACTCATTCTCTCGACAAGCTGCACTGAAGGACCAGCACCAACCGTTGACACCGAAATCATGTCCTGCGCCATGTTTCGAGGAGAAGAGGGGTCGCAGTCCTCGAGATCGTCGCGATCTGGCGGTGGTGACGCCGCGCGAGGTGACTCACTAGGTGGTTCAAAGGGCGAGAAAGGAGGTGGCGGGGGCATCATAGGTCCAGTTGTGGACAAGGCACTTGGTCGAGGAGGCTGACTGGACATTCTTCGGCCAAAGAAGAAGCCTTCGCCCGCACTATCAGTTTGACTCCCAGGGGTAGGTACCCGGCGTGGCTGTCTGCCTGGCACAGGGAGACCAATAAGGTCTGAGCTGAACGTCCGGGCTACGGAAAGCAAGGGAGAGTCAGGTCTGCTTTGAGACTTGGGTGTACTCATCGCAACGTCGTCTGCCCATTGTCTTCGCTCAGCCTCAGCGGACACCTCTCTACTGGCAGCTCGCTGGTGCTTCTCAAGGTCACTACGGGCCTGTTCGAGTGCTGTTTCGGCGCTCTTGTGCTGGGTTCTGAGAGCAGCGAGTTCCTCACGGCATGCCTCGAGCTCCTGTCGAGCGGTTGCAAGAGCTGGGCTGATATCTTGTAGTTCATCTTCAAGACGTCTGCAGCGGCTGGCCTACGGGTCGTTAGAACAATCACTCTTCACTGTTCGAGCCCAACTTTCGAACTTACCGAGTCGCGAGCCTTCTTGCGCATTTCCGACTCTCGCCGTTGCGCCTCGTCTCTCTCCTTTTCAAGATTGGCCGCCTTTGTCAGGAGTGATGTTTCAATGCCTTGCCAGTTCTCACTAGCTGAGGCATACTGTGACTGAAGGGTTTCAATATGTCGTATCAACTTGATGTCACCTCCGGATCCTGCAGAAGCCTCTTCCGCTGCTACTCGCATGGCCTCGAGCTTACCCTCAGCCGCTCGAAGTTCTAGCTTCAATTCTTCCTCGACATTGCGATCGCGCTCTACTGCCCGGTCCAGCTTCTCTTGCCACTCAACTTCGGTGAGGCGCAGCTTCTCGACCAATGCCTCCTTTTCTGAACGTAATGTAGCGATACTACTTTCGAGTTCCTTCTGTCGTTTCTTTTCAACATCTAGAGCCTTGTTCAGGGTCTCAGTATGAGCTGCCTGTGCTTGTTCGGCTTTTGTTTTGGATTCCTGTTCCAAGCGTCTATGGGCTTCCTCTCCGGCCTTCTTGTCCCTCTTAAGTGCATCGATCTCTTTCTGAAGTGTGGCACTGGCCTTGCGAACCTCCTCATTCCTCTTTTCTTGCTCTTCCTTGCTGTTGATTTGGCTGCGCAGGGCTTCTGTTTCAACAAGGGCTTTCTCCCTATCCTTTCTAAGCTCATTGGCCTGCTTCTCGTTCTCGGCGATTTGCAGCCGTAGTTTACGGACAGTTGTTCTGAATTTTTGCTCCGAGGTAGAAAGCTTTTGCCCTTCCTCCATTAGGAGGGCAATCTTTTCGTCCTTTTCCGCCAACTTGCGCTCCGCACTACCCGCAGTGGCTGAGTTTGCAGCCTGCTTAGCTGTGTCTGCAGCATTTTTGGAAAGGTATTGTAGCTTAGCCTGCAAGGAGTCGATCTGCTCGATGTATTCTTGGATCTCTTCCGAGCGGGTCCTGTCACTCTGACTAGACTCTTGTTCTTTTTGTGGTGGTTCCTCGGACGCGGTTGTAGTCTGTGTTTTCTCCGTAGCTTGAGGTAAATCAGGTTTATGGTCTAGAGACTGCGGCTGTGTTTCAGTCTTGTCTGTGGCTTGCTGCGCTGGGGCAGTTTGAGATTCTGTGTCGGAATGTGGCTCTATTATAGTTGGTGTCGTGGTTTCTTGTTTAACATCTTGTCCGCCTTGATTCGTATCCTGAGTATCTTTGGAGTTTGTTGGTTGTGATTCTGCGGGGGTAGAGGGTGGCTCGACGACGGGTGTCGGCTCAGCGACTGGGCTTTCGTGCTCAGTAGGCTTCGGTTCTGGCGTATCGGTACTTTGTCTCGACACGAAGGGCTCGGTGCTGGCAGGCCGTTCCTTGTCTACGGAGCCACGAGCAGTGTCAATAGAGCTACGTGGAGAAGATTGTGAAGTTCGCGATGCGATTGCTTTGGCCAGCCTGGCCTGCAGTCGGTCATTGGCTCGATTCGGCTTTGGCACTACAGCTGGAGTTATTGCCAGAGTTAGCATGCGACAACCGCTCTGGCGTTTGAAACAAGAATTCAAAGGGAATCTACGCACCAGGGGTGGTAGGTTTGGGACTCAATGATGGGGCTGGCGGTGCAGCCTTCATTCCCTGCTGCTGTTCATATTGCTGCGATGACTGTGCGGCCTGTTGTTCTTCGTCGAGTAGGTTATCGAGTCGGTTTTCGACACCTTCAAAAGCTGAGGAGAGGAAGGCGCCCCAGCGCGACCCTTTGCCAGGCGCAGTCATGATGAGAATGGCCAAGTCGTTGGGCTACAGCTTGTCGTTCGTCAACTGACTGCGTATCTGCTGATCGTCACCTCATCGATTGGTCGATAGCGTATGTGTTTGGGCGGAACGAGCGCCAGTATCTGGAGTCGATTGCGATAGTTGGGCTGTATGTAGTTGTAGCTGTAACTGAGTGTGGATGTTCACAGGGGAGCGTTTGTTCAAGGTTGAGGTGTCGTCAGCAAAAGAGTGGCATGTACTGGGTACCTACTAGGTAGGTTAGTAGTTAGTGGATGGTGAGTGGAGTGAGTAAAGCAGACAGATGACAAGGGAGGATGCCATTATAATTTGGACGAGACAAACAAATACCAACTACCTACCTATCTAGATACTAGGTATCTAGGTGCTAAGGTACTGTACAGCATGGTACCTGCGTTGCAACACGCTATGCAGAAAAAAGTGACGTTGAGTGAGTGATCTATCTAGAATAATGCTACGGATTATTATTGGTATCCCCAAACCTGGTGTAAGTCGACAGCGTTAGTAGATGTCAACCGGGAATTGTATGGGTTTCGAAATTCAACCAACATCAACCTTATTACATTATATGACTATAGCGATGCTGTGCTCTCACATTTTAGATAGGAAACAACATTATTAAAGTATGTTGCAATGCACCAGTACGCTCTTGTTGCTTTAGATAAACAAACTATTTTTTCCGAATTCCTACTCTGCTTCTTGGGTATACATGTCGTACAACAGCCCTCCTGGGCCACCAGATACAAATAGATGGATAACAAAACCGAATACCAAAACACAATACATATACCAACATCTACCTCACCCGTCCACATACAATATCCAATATCCAATGCTCGGACATCCTCGATACTCCGTTCCCATGTGCCGCTAGTAAAGCCACGCCAACCCAAACACCGACCATGTTGGTGTCATATTTCGTATATAACGAGGTTGTGATACTGAAACAAAGAGTAAAGTAAATAAATAAATAAATAGAAACACGCTCGCTCGAAATGACTCTCATGCAATGTTCGTTCGTTCACCCATCATTTATCATCTCTTGATCTTCTTCCACCAACTTGTGCGAGGAGCCGCTGGCGCTTCCACGACGTTCGACGCTCGGCGGGTATGGTGTCGTTCATCGCTGCCTTCAGATCGTCTGTCACGATGGCGACCACCTCGCTCTCGTTCTTCGCGCCTTGCTCGTCGCTTTCGTCTTTCTTCAGCCTCATCTGGCGTCTCGTCTGAATACTTGGACCGGTGCTGAGCTCGTCGAGCTTCACGTCGTGCCATCTCGTCGTCCTCATCTTGTCCTCCGTTGGCATCGCCAGCTTGGGGAAGATCCGGTGGGGGCGGTGCATCAACGTGCTCTTGAACCCACGAAGAGGTTCCAAGATGTGGCCAAGCTGGCTGCTGCATCTCCTCATGTCGTCGTGGCCTTCGCTGATGACCTTCAGCTTCATCAGGAGCTCGAGCGGCTCTTTTGGCTTCTCGACGACGACGACGCTCATGCTCGTCTTCGGATGGATCGACCGGTCGAGGTCGCCGACGCTCGCGTCTTGCGGCTCGGCGAGCTTCTTGGTCCTCTTGCTCCGCGGCAGCTGCAGCCTCTTGTTCTCTACGCAAGCGCCTACGCTCTGCTCTTTGGGCTTCCTTCGCTTCCTGTGCTCGCGCCAGTTCTTCCTCTGCTTGCTGCTCCTCTTGAGCTCGTCTCTCCTCTTCGCCACGTTGCCGAGCAGCACGTCGCTCGGCCCTGCGTGCATCTTGATCCTGTCTTTGAGTATCCGCCCCCTTCTCACGTTGTCGACGCCGCTCTCGGCGCGCTTCGTCCTTGGCCCTACGCGCTTCTTCTTCAGGATCAGGTCGCTTGGCTTTACGTGCAGCCCGCCTTGCTTCTCGGTCGGCATCGACGACTACCGCGTCACCATCCATTCTTGCAGTGCGCAAGGCTTCGTCGTCAGTTGTCGCGTAAGTACTGCGACGTCTGAGAGGGTCGGGACGTTCGTTCTTGGGGGTTCTCAGACCACTGAAGAGGCCAGCAAAGCCCTTCTTTGATCCTCGTGGCAGAGCATGATCAATGGGAACGTCAGTTTCCACCATAACAGGTTCCTCGTCTCGAGATCTTCTATCTCGGCGGCGACGATCGCGCAAGCCAGGCGTGATTATATCATCCGCCATGGCCATGTCTTCGTCTTCACGAGATCTTGTTTTATGAGACCGGCGGCGCTCGCGCCTATCATTTGTGAGGTCAGGGTCAACCATGATGACATCGTCATCTTCGCGCGATCGAGTCTTGTGTGAGTGACGGCGCTCGTACCTCTCTGGCACAGGAGCAGCGCCTGACATCATAGCATCCTCATCCTCACGGGATCGTGGTTTACGAGATTTGCGGCGACTGCCTGACTCCTCTTGCGCAAGCATCTCTTCAGGGGGCGGCGAAACAATTCCACGAGCGGCTTCAGAATGACGACGCTTGCTGCTGACACCATCTCTCCTCTCGCGAGTTGAAGTTGAACGTGAAAGAGTTGGTTTGCCGAATGGAGCAGTCGTCCTAGAGGACTTTTCAACTTTGTCGGACGACGACCCCTTCGATGATGTCTTCTCCTCCCGCCTTCTGTGCCTGCTTGACTTCTCCTGGTAATACTCGTCTGGTTCTTCACGCGGAGTCGCTCCCCATTTACCCCACGGCGCCCCTTCGCGGGCGAGTTTCGGTCTTCGAGACTGCTTCGGCTCAGGTGGAGGTGTCAATGGAGGATCTGGAACTGGTGGCGGTGGAGGGGCATCGCGTCGGGATCTGCTCTTTCTACTCCTTCTGTCCTTCTTTGGCGACAAGTCAATGACTTCAACAATCTCGTCGTCCACAGGCGCTTCAGCTTCAACTTCTTCGGGTGCTTCTTCAGGGACAGCCTCAGCCTCTTCTTGGTCAGACTCATCAGCAACGTCGTCATTTTCGACTTCAGTTGGTTCCTTGGCAGCATCTTCTTCATCCTCCTCCTCCTCCTCTTCATCCTCCTCTCCATCCTGTTCTTCAGGTGCCTCGTCGGCCTCAGCTTCTGCTGCAGCGGCAGCCTCCTTTGCCGCAAGTTCTTCAGCCCTCTTTGCTGCATTGTCTTCGAGGAATTTGAGCCGATCTGCATCCTTTCTGCCTAGCCTGCCCTTTCTTGACTTCTTGAACCTAAGAGAATCAAGCTCTGCTTCTTCGGCCTCAATGATAGCGGCAGCCTCAGCTTCTCTGGCTGCAGCTTCTTCAGCCTCTCGAGCTGCTGCCTCCTCTGCTTCTCTAATCGCTGCCTCTTCATCAGCGGCGCCATCTTCTTCATCCTCCTCCTCCTCCTCCTCCTCTTCTTCTTCTTCAACATCCTCTTCTTCTTCAACATCCTCTTCTTCTTCAACATCCTCTTCTTCAACATCCTCTTCTTCAACATCCTCTTCTTCAACATCCTCTTCTTCAGCTTCAGCAGCAGCGACAGCCTCCTTAATAGCACGTTCCTCGGCGCGACGAGCTACGTTCTCTTCTAGTATGCCAAGTCGCTCCGTGTCCTTTCTGCCTAGCCTGCCTTTTCTAGCCCTTTTGGCTTTTAGTGACTCAAGCTCGTCTTCCTCAGCATCAGCAATGGCAGCTTCCTCTGCCTCTCGAGCTGCGGCTTCTTCTGCTTCTCGAGCTGCGGCTTCTTCTGCTTCTCGAGCTGCTTCTTCCTCCTTAACGGCAGCATTATCTTCCTCCTCCTCCTCCCCCTCCTCCTCTTCCTCCTCTTCCTCCTCTTCCTCCTCTTCCTCTTCCTCTCGCCCTTCTTCATCTTCGTCTGGTCCATCGCCTTCGGCAGGTTCGTCGGGTTCAGCTTCTGCAGCAGCGGCTTCCTTGGCAGCACGTTCTTCAGCGCGTCGGGCCGCGTTTTCTTCCAAGACCGCGAACCGCTCTGTATCCTTTCTGCCGAGCCTGCCTTTCCTTGCCCTCTTGGCTTTCAAGGACTTTAACTCCTCCTCTTCGGCATCGGCAATTGCAGCCTCTTCAGCTTCTCGAGCTGCCGCTTCGCCATCTTCAGCTTCAGCAAAATCATCCACCTCCTCCTCTTCCTCTTCCTCATTAGCAAGTTCTTCGGCCTCTTCATCGACCTCTTCATCGACTTCGGCTTCAGGATCCTCCTCAGCAGCTTCGAGTTCGGCTTCCGCAACGGCAGCCGCCGCCGCAGCTTCTTTGGCAGCTCGCTCATCTTCACGTCTAGCGGCGTTTTCTGTCAAGATCTCAAATCTTTCAGTATCTTTCCTGCCCAGTTTACCCTTCCTGGCCTTTTTCTTAATCAATGCTGCCAGCTCTGCTTCTTCTTCAGCGATCGCGGCTTGTTCGGCTTCATCGATCTCGTTTAAATCGTCTTCAGGCTCTTGATCGGCTTCAGGCTCGGGCTCAACTTCTTGCTCAGCTTCCGGTTCAGCTTCAGCTTCAGCTTCAACTTCTGGCTCTGGCTCTGGCTCTGCCTCGGCCGCTACAGCTTCTTCAGCTTCTCGAGCTGCTGCCTCCTCAGCACGCCTAGCGGCATTTTCTGTCAAAATCTGAAACCGTTCCGTATCTTTGCGACCCAATTTCCCCTTCTTAATCTTCTTCTTACTGAGCGATGCCAACTCAGCCTCTTCTTCGGCTATAGCTGCAGCTTGTGCCTCGGCCTCCGCGGCAGCGGCAGCAGCGTCCCCTTCGTCAGGTTCAACAGCATCCTCAGCTTCAGGCTCATGCTCATCAGCTAATTCGTCCTCGCCAACTTCAGCATCGACAAATTCATCGTCCTCTTCCTCCTCAGCCGGGGGGGCCTCTTCTGCTTCCTTGGCTGCCTGCGCCTCAGCACGCCTTGCTGCATTGTCCATCAGAATATTGAACCGTTCCGTATCTGAACGACCCAGTCGTCCCTTCCTTGCCTTTTTCTTGTTCAAGGCAGCAAGCTCTGCCTCTTCCTCGGCAGCAATAGCCTGTGCCTCTGCCTCGGCGGCTTCTTTCGCAGCGGCGTCCTCATCACCAGGATTCTCTTCGGGCTCGGGTTCGGCAGCATCTTCAGTCTGTTCAAGAACTGGTTCTTCAACCTCGACCTCAGCCTCAGCCTCAGCTTCCTTAGCAGCCTGCTCCTCCGCACGTCTGGCCGCATTCTCCGTCAGAACATCAAACCGCTCGGTATCCTTTCTACCAAGTTTGCCCTTTCTAGCCTTCTTAGAGACAAGTGCAGCTAATTCAGCTTCCTCTTCTGCTGCAATAGCAGCGGCTTCGGCTTCGGCTTCGGCAGCCTCTCGTGCAGCAGCAGCAGCAGCATCTTCATCATCATCTTCTTCAACAACGTCTCCTGGCGCATCCTCAGCCACGTCCTCATCTGCCTGAGCTTCGGCTTCGGCTTCAGCCTCAGCTGCTGCTGCCTGAGCTTCAGCTTCTTTAGCGGCTTGCTCTTCAGCGCGTTTTGCAAGGTTCTCGATCAAAAAGTTAAATCGTTGGGTATCCTTATTCCCAAGTCTCCCTTTGCGCGCCTTCTTTGCTTCGAGAGACACAAGCTCGGCTTCTTCTTCGGCAGCTATAGCAGCAGCCTCGGCAGCGGCCTCATCGTCAATATCGGGAACCGGATCTTCAGGGGCTTCTTCGGGAGCTTCTTCGACAAGTTCCTCGACGTCAGGAGTTGGTTCTTCGGGTTCTTCTGGGGCTATTTCTTCTTCGGCAGGGACCTCTTCGGCAACAGCCTCAGCTTGGCGAGCAGCTTGTTCTTCAGCTCGTTGGGCAGCATTTGATGTTAGCTGATCAAATCGCTCCGTATCTTTGCGTCCCAACTTGCCCTTTCTTGCCTTTTTAGCAATCAAGGCAGCCAGTTCAGCTTCTTCTTCAGCAGCAATAGCAGCAGTCTCAGCTTCAGCAGCCTCTCTTGCAGCTATCTCGTCTGTCTCTGCAGCTTCAGCAGCATCTCTTGCAGCGGCTTCTTCTGCTTCTTGAGCTGCTTGCTCCTCAGCCTCTTTAGCTGCCTGTTCCTCAGCAGCCTGGGCATCTCTAGCGGCCTTACTGTCCATAAGAGCATTAAGGCGATCGGTATCCTTGCGTCCTAGTTTGCCCTTCCTTTCCCTTTTAGCTTCAAGTGCAGTCAGCTCCTCTTCTTCCTGTGCAATTACCGCTTCAGCTTCAGCTTTTGCAGTTTCCTTTGCAGCCTCTTCAGCAGCCATAGCTGCATCAGCTTCTTCAGCCTCCCTTGCAGCTATCTCTTCGACTTCCGCTGCAGCAGCAGCCTCATCGGCTTCTCTAGCAGCTTGTTCCTCGGCTCGTTTGGCAGCATTCTCGGTGAGGATGTTATAACGGTCGGTATCCTTTCTACCCAGCTTGCCTTTCCTTACCTTCTTTGCTTCTAAGTCTGCCAGCTCTTGTTCCTCAGCAGCGACAACCGCAGCAGCCTCAGCAGCAGCAGCATCGAATTCTTCAGGGGGCGCTTCCTCTTCTGGCTGTGCTTCTGGAGTATCTTCAGGGGCTGGTTCTTCAACATCTGGAAGGGGGTCTTCAACTACTTCAGGCTCGGCTAAAGCAGCAGCTTCTTCCTGAGCAGCCTTCTCGGCTCTCTGGGCAGCATTATCGGCGAGAACAGCCAGCCGATCGCTATCCTTCTTACCCAGTTTGCCCTTCTTGTTTTTCTTGGCAATAAGAGCTTCCATCTCTTCTTCCTCTTCAGCGGCGATAGTAGCAGCGATAGCAGCGGCCTCAGCAGCAATGGCAGCTTCTTCATCATCAGCCTCAGAAGCAGCAGCGTCATCAAAGTCATCGACAAGGGGGTCCTCGACTTCAGGAAGAGCCTCCTCTTCAGGCTCAGGCTCGGGCTCGGGCTCGGGCTCAGGTTGAGGTTGAGGTTCAGGTTCAGCTTCGAGCTCAACTTCGGCCGCAACTGCTTCGGCAGCCTTCTCAGCTCTTTGGGTAGCGTTCTCAGTAAGGACAGCAAATCGATCGCTATCCTTCTTGCCAAGCTTGCCTTTCTTATTCTTCTTGGCGGTCAGGGCAGCTAGCTCGGCTTCCTCATTGGTAATGACTGCAGCCTCTGCCTCTGCAGCCTCTCGAGCGGCGGCTTCCTCTATAGCGGCGGCCTCAGCAGCGGCAGCCTCTTCAGCTTCGGCAGCTGCTGCTTGTGCAGCTGCTTCCTCCTCAGCTGCTTTCTCTGCCCGGGTGGTTGCATTTGTAGTAAGAAGATTAAAGCGGTCGGTATCCTTCTTCCCAAGCTTCCCTTTCTTCTCTTTTTTAGCTGCCAAAGCAGCAAGTTCAGCTTCTTCTTCGGCAATAGCAGCAGCTTCAGCTTCTGTAGTTGCATTTGCATCAGGATCATCACCTTCAAGAGGTAACTCATCCACTGGAGGTTCTGGGGGAGGCTCCTCAGCTTCCACTTCAGGTATGGTTGCTTGATCTTCAGGCTGTTCAGTGACTATTACTGCTTCCTGAGCTCGCCTTTCTGCATTTTCAGTCAAGATTGCAAATCGTTCAGCGTCTTTCTTAATGAGCTTGCCCTTCTTGGCCTTTTTTGTCGTTAATGCAGCTAGTTCGGCTTCCTCTTCCGCAATGGCAATAGCCTCAGCTTCACGAGCCGCCAAGGCCTCAGCTTCGGCGGCTTCTGCTGCAGCCGCTTCTTCTGCCTCTTTAGCAGCCTGTGCCTCAGCTTCGGCAGCGGCGGCAACTGCTGCCTCTTCTGCCTCTTCTGCCTCTTTCGAAGCTTGTCGTTGTGCAGCATTCTCTGTCAGAATGTTAAACCGTTCCAGATCCTTCTTGATTAGCTTCCCTTTCTTAGCCTTTTTAGCAACAAGCGTGGCTAGCTCTGCCTCTTCATCAGCAATAAGGATAGCCTCAGCCTCATTTGCTGTCAAAGCTTCAGCTTCGGCGATTTGTACTGCCGCTGCTGCCTCGTCTGCGGCGGCAGCTTCGGCTTCAGCAGCCTCTCGCGCAGCTATCTCCTCAGCTTCTCTAGCGGCCTGTCGCTGAGCGGCATTTTCGTGGAGAAGATTATATCGATCGGTGTCTTTCTTGCCAAGCTTGCCCTTCTTGACTTTCTTCGCTTCCAGGCTAGCCAACTCTGCATCTTCTGCTGCGATAACTGTGGCATCTGGTCCTGGTACAGGCTCTGGTTCAGCAGGTGCAGCATCAGCGTCAGCTGGTGGATCCTCGGGTGATGGCTCAGGGGCTGGTTCGGTTGGTTCACCCAAAATTTCAGGGGTTGCTTCTGCCTGCACTGCCTCGGCAGCAGCAGCGGCTTTCTTGGCTGCTCGTTCGGTGACTCTTTGGGTAAGGACATTGTAACGATCCACATCCTTCTTCTTGATCAGATTACCACCTCGCTTCGTTTTTAAAGCATCCAAGGCTGCAAGCTCCTTCTCCTCTTCAGCAGCGATTGCCGCCTCGGCCTCACGCGCAGCTGCTTCTTCAGCTTCACGAGAAGCCTTCTCCTCAGCCTCACGGATTGCAGACTCCTCAGCTTCACGGGCAGCCTGCACCGCAGCAGCTTCTTCAGCCTCTTTAGCAGACTTTGCCTGGGCACGTTTGACCGAGTTCCCGACCAGAGCCATTAGGCGAGCTGTTTCAGTTTTAGTGAGCTTCACCTTTTTGGCCTTTTTGGCTTTCAGAGCAGCCATTTCCTCCTCTTCCTTGGCTTCTTCTTCTGCCTCAGCATCCAATACAGCCTTAGCTGCGGCTTCGGCTTCGGCTGCAGCTTGGGCTGCTGATTCGGCCTCGGCAGCCTCCATGGCAGCGGCGGCGGCGGCATCCTCGGCGTCCTTGGCTGCCTGTTCCTCTGCCTCTTTAGCTGCTGCCTCTTCGGCTCGCTTTGCCGCGTTATCTATCAGAATATTAAGTCGTTCTTGGTCCTTCTTTATTAGCTTGCCTTTCTTGACCTTCTTTGACTTCAGGCTCTCCATTTCCGCCTCTTCTTGTGCTATTTCAGAGGCCAGTGCCGCTTCTGCTTCTGCAACTTCTTGTGCCGCTGCGTCTTGCTCAGAAGACTCAGGGGGAGGTGCCTCGTCAAGAGGAGTTTCGTTAATAACCTCGGCCGCCGCTGCTTCGGCGGCAGCAGCAGCTTCAGCTTCACGAGCAACCTGAGCTTCAGCTCTCCGAGAAACATTACCTTCAAGCAAAGTAAGGCGCTCCTGGTCCTTTTTAAGCAACTTCCCCCCTCGTTTCTGCTTCTTCGCTAGTAACGACGCAATTTCCTCGTTTTCCTTGGCTGCCTCAGCATCTTCTGCAGCTTGCAATGCGGCTGCTTCGGCTTCTGCAGCTGCTTGGGCGTCGGCCACTGCTTGCGCTTCTGCTTGAGCGGCATCAGCAGCGGCTGCGGCTTCAGCTTCCCGGGCAACCCGAGCTTCGGTTCTTCTTGTAGCATTGCCTTCGAGTAACGCAAGTCGTTCGCGATCTGACTTGAGAAGTCTCCCTCCTCTTTTCGCCTTCTTTTCCATAAGGCTCGCAATCTCCTCATCTTCGCGTGCGGCTTCGGCGTCTTCCGCTTCACGTGCAGCTCGCTCCTCGGCTTCTCTGGCGGCTTGCTGCGGGTCTGATAGATAGCACGTTGATTCAGTAAAATTCAATTAAAGGGGAGCACTGATGTCGAGGACAGAAGGCCAGTCAAGGCATCGATCAGACGTTGGGAGAGTCCCGGTTGTTATCTCGATCGCCAAACATTGACTTCCCATCTCCTTCTACATCATCATAGATTGTCTTACCGGTAGTATCGATAAGGAAATCGTGTGCGCCAGGCTTCGTGTCTATTGAACCCCAAAAAGCATCGTTAGGATCATTGGCGCCGGAAGTTTTAAAATCGAACGGGTCGGCGGCCGGTTTCTTGGATTTCTTGCTAGATCCCCAAGAATCGAGGAAGTCGCCGGTGCCAACAGCCTCGACGGGATCTGGGGCTGGAGGAGGAATCTCATCTTCTAATTGAATCAAGTCGCCAGCTTTCTTCTTTTTCTTACCTGTTCCCCACAGATCCCGACCGTCGTCTTCTATCTTAGGCGGCTCTGGGACTCGATGAGCGTTATAGAAATTTGACTCACTTGTTTCATCCTCACCTGTCTTACTGATTCCCCACGAACCCCATCCTCCTGGATTCTCCTCCACGGGTTTTGGTTTGCCTGAGCCGAAAGTGCTCCAAAAGTCGTCGCCATCCTTATCTTCAAATGATGGAGGATCAGGGACTGCGGGTATTGGGTCCTGGGCTCCCCAAAGGGAACTCTGTGGTGATTTGTCCTTCTTGCCAGACCAACCACCACCCCATTGGTCATCCATTGAGGGGGGATCCGGGGCAGCTGCCAAAGCAACCTCCTCCATGATACCTTTCTTCTTCGCCCGATCTTTCTTGGATATTCCCCAAGTATCCCATATATCTTTCTTTCCACCAGGGGGACCTTCGGGTTCAGTATCGAGGGCGAGTTCCTCCAAGATACCACCTGGCTTTCCCTTTTTCTTTTGGTTGCCCCAGCCCCAAGGGTCACCAATGTCTTTGGGTTCCTCCTCGGGCTCGGCACCCCATAGCGCTGATGGTTTCTTGTCCTTTTTGGTTCCGAATCCCCAATCATCATCGTCATCTTTCATCCCCAGGTCGCCTGTGCTGCCCTTCGGTTTGTCCCAAGGATTATCTTCGTTCTTCGATTCCGGCGGCGGCGGCGGCGCTGGTGCTGGTTGTGGTTCGTTCTTCGCCCCCCCTCCCCAACCCCATCCACCACCACCGAATCCCAACTTTGCGCCCCAGCTGGATATGCTCTTGTTTTCTGGAGGACTGAGTCCGAGGTCCAATTTGCTCGCTCCAAGGCTAATATTATCGAAAGTCGTAGGAGGTTTCGGTGGTACGCTTCCACCACCACTGCTACTGCCATCACCGGCGCCGCCTGCGGCACTGCCTCCACTTACTCCTCCGCCACCTCCATTTATATCGTCCTTCTGTCCGTCATCTGCCGGGGGAGCAGCAGGGGGTGGCGGCGGCGGAGGGGGAGCGGTCGGGGTCTTTGTCTTCTTGCTCTTCTTCGCCGCTTCGTGAAAACCTTCGCTCGAATTGAAGTCGATGAGAATATCGGAGGCAGGATCGCTGAGGATTTCATCGTTTGGTCGGCGACGCTCTTTCTGAGCATCCGAAGGTGGCAGGGGAGATGAAGTCAACCATGATGGAAGACGTCTGTTGGCATTGCGGCCGGTGCCGTTGATAGGCATTGTGGTGTCTGTCGGAATAGGGGTGTCGCAAGATTTAGGTAAGCGCCGATACCATCGTGGAGAGTGATCTGGGATAATCAACGGCCTCTCGGCCACTTTGCGATGTGGCAATGAAGAAGAAACCTAAGCAAAGTAAATGACGTTAGACAAAACAGATTGATGGACAGACTTTCATATGTGTTACGATTCCGGAGCATGATCACTTGACAAGTTGACAGGAATGGGTGGCAGCGGGTTTCCCCTCAAAGCTGGGGCCGGCGCCGATCGAGGGGCCGGCCGTTGAACGCCACCCATTAAACTTGCTAAGCTTTTTGCTGAGAAACATGGAAGAAAAGTGATGAAAGAAAAACAAAAACAAAAACGACATGTAAATTGCAGCTTCATGATATGACGAATGACAGTATAACATACATCTTGTTGTAATGTTTGTACGACCCAAGCACGAGCAACAAGACTCAATCGGCATCGTAGAGAATATTCAACCGGCGCATTTGACTGGCACCTCGTGGTTGGCAAACCAATCGCGCTTCTTGTCCAACTGTCTGTGGACGCCAGAATATGGGCTGCGGCCATTGTGAAAGACGAAGCTCGTGCGAAGACAGAGCGACGTCACACACATGGAAGCTATGACTTGAAAACAAGCGAGGACCAAAGGCGACAAGATATCGATGAGTGAACCTGGGCGCCAAAGTGATGAGCAATGCTGAAGGTGACTAAGAATCGGTAACAGAAGGAAGGATGGTGTTGTGAGATATTTCGTGTAAGTCGTAACTGGAGCAATATTGAAGGCGAAAGATGAGGGGTCTTGTTTGGTCCAAGGGTATCGAATGCGACGCCGTTGTGAGATTGGAGGTTGTAGTCGGTCTTGTTGGGGGAAGTGACAATACTGGCGCGCTAGTAGAAAAGTGAAGGAAAAAAAGGTCGTTTCGTTGAAAGATGAAGGATCGAGACGTTGTAGGTTCAAAGGAGCGTAGTCGAAAGATAGCTCCCGGGGTAATTGATCGAAACCCTGGGTGACCGACTGTCCTGTCCTGTCTTGTCCTGTCACTTTTTTACCAACCACCCCCAGTCGTTAGATGGATCGTCGTCGGGTCTTGTCCTTGAGCTGCGCGCTGCGTAAAATAAATAAGCTTCAGCTCAAAATACTAGACCGGAAGCCGCACTGGGCAAGGTCAAATACACAGACAAGATTCAATGTAAAATGAAAAGAAAGAAGGAGGAGGAGAGTGAGAGAGAATTCACGGTGACGAGGAAGTGAATGATTTGCTATGGCAATTGGACGAGGGAAGGGAAGAGACACACGCCAATGGATAACAAGTCCAGTGCCCTCTTTGGATACCTGCCTACCTTTTGGTTTGGACACTGCAGGCCAAGACAATGGAATGGCCAAGCTGGGGGAGCCAATGACGCTGGATTTGCTCCTTTGGATCGTCAGGCAGGCGAATTGCTCAGATGTTGTACCTGCTCAATGCTTCAAGACGACTGGTTAATGTGCAGTGCGAGTCGATGGAATTGACAGGGAGCGGCCCCATTAACAAGCATTCAGTTTACCAGTCAGGCAAAAAGGCGGGCGGGCAAACGCGGGAGCAACGCACCTCACCTAGGATCCATAGGTGGTAGCTAATAGCCGTACAGCGGGAGTGAGTACGCTACAACTTATCAATGCAGGGGGACGTGCCCTTTAGGTTGGCAGTTGTTGCACGTTGAAGTCAAAGTGCCAATCTATATCGCCGCCACTAGATGCAAGTCAGAACCGAAGAATCTAGAAAGGGCACGCACTACTGTAAGAACTTTAAGAGAAAATTTACCTTGTACCTAAGTGAGTTGAGATGTGTAGACAGGTACGGATACGTATAGACGACGATTTGGTCTGTACTGCAATCGCCAATATTGGTCGTCCCATATCACTATCACTCAATATCACCAGACCACACGATCCATAACAAATGTGCACCCTCTCTATAGAGTCCCCCACACCCTCTCACAACTCCCTTGGGAATCCGTACCACTTGGGGAGGGAAATACTTTCAAGTCTCGACTTTATTTGAGGTCACTCACTCACTTTGCCATGTTCTCAACGTTAATCCTGCGTTTGAAATCCTCCAGTACTACTGTTTTCTCGAAGATACTGTACCCTGCAAAGTACCTACCTACATAAACACCATCCATCATCTATCGTGTTGTTGCACATGCACGTACGATCCACCCGATCCAGTTCAATCTAACCAACCACGCAAGAGCCCGTTGAGACTGATACAGGTCCGCAAGGTCAGGCCGCAGCGTGAGCGCGTGGTTGGATCAGATCCCTTCAAGGTACGTGTTGGTGAAGCCCAATGGAGCATCGAGCCCAGCCACCCTGAATCTCACATGCGCATTCCACTAATCGAAGCAGAGGAAGGGTCGCAATGCCTAAAGCCATCCGCCATCCGCGCCCAATTCCTTCCAGTGAAGTAATGGGGAGGAGATATGCAACTCATAGGTTTTCGTACGGAGCGTGATCCAGTATTGCACTATCCATTCCGCCTCAGAGCGGCTATAGACGACGGCCCGGTGGTGCGATCCCCGTGACATCACGAGGAGTGTCTGGCCCGTTCCACGGCAGGCTAATGCTAACCTCGATTATGAGACAAGGTGTGAGATTTTTCTTCTTCTTTGCATTGCCTCGACTCGAGGCTCGAAGGCGAGGGCGAAGGCGAGGGGCACACGATATGTCTCACTAGCACAACTTTGGTTTTCTCTACATGCTGCTATGCTACGCTCTGGCACTGCGAAAGAGGATGAGACCATGGAGCTCATGCAGAAGGGCACAGGCGGATACTCTGCTGCACCCTTCTTTTTGCTGCCAATACGGGAGGGTAAGGCAAGTTCTCTCAGCTTTCAAGAGTGCCCTGGTAAAACGAACGATCCGTTCCCGTTCCCGTCCCCCACGTCTTCCAGGTTTTCATGCCATATCTCAGCCTTGCATAACTTTCCCACGTAGAACTTGTTATAACATTTGGTTACCACAACGACCGCTAAAATTAAGAACCACATGTGATTATAGAGGTCACTAGGTTCTACAGAATGGCAATTGGGGGAGCGGGTATGGAATAGCCCGAAGGAGGCTAGAGTTGAATAAGAAGATCGCTAGGTGTTTAAACTCGTAGCATGGAGCGTATCGCTTAGCAGACGACGTACTCGGTACTTGGATCGACAGTCGCTACCACACCATGTGCTGAGGTGTTTACTACACCACCCTGGGGACACCCTTCCACCATAGGTGCCTTGGGACAAACACAAACTCTTCTTCTCTTGTTGCAGTTCCAAGTATTGGGGCAGATGATTGTCGGGAACTAACCACAACTTGACTCCTAAGTGAGTCTCGGGACGACTTGATGGGCGAAAGGTCGCCAGTCGCGCCCTCAAACTCTGTCGATGCCCCTCCAGCCCTCCAAGACCCTGCGCCTTAGCTCTGTGCATCATCCCAGGTCTTGACTCGAATAGGCATCGCCAAAACTCTCACCGCCTCCATCCTCCCGCACCTACGTTGCCTTGCGCCGAAACCTCGTTCAGAAAAAGCCCGCAAAATCAATGCAGTCGATGCCGCCTGCTTCGTATGAACCAGGACTGACGACGACACCAGCAACGTGTACGTACGTGGGCCGCTGAACGACTTGATGGCGCCGCTTTTATGCACATACATGCGTACACACACATACTCCGTACATACGGCGAAGGTCTAGTATGTGCAATGGGTAAGTATGTAATAAACATTTCATGTATCCGCAACAAACAACGTGAGAGAAGGAAAGAGAGAATCGTTCGTTCATCTAGCCCAACGCCCCCATGGCGGTCAGACCTAAGAGCCGCAGCCATCGTCAAAACAAGAAAATGAGCAAGTGAGTATTGTGCAACGATAGTTACGTGAGGATTTCTACCCAAGATGGGTAATGGCTAAGTCGGCAATCAGCAAACGACCCATGCCGAGGGTCGATAATTAGTTTCTGTTACCTCAATAGCCGCAACAAGTCAGTCATAACCGCAGACACTGCAATGCCATGCCATGCATTGGCGACTGATGCCATTCTGTCTAATGCGAGCCTTGTCCGTAGATCGCTCGTTCCTGACTATGGTAGCTGCAGGCAAGTCGACCGAGATAGCCCTGCACTTATGTTGTCCCAACATATGAGATTGTCTTAGACTTGGCTTTCGACTGCCGGTATAATGTAAAGAATGCCAGTTTACCTGTTTTTAGGCCTGTGGCCTGCAAGACGGGCCGCATTTCCATGTCTCTCTACCGCTTGATGAAGCCTCACACGACTTTTCTAACCAGCACTATGTAATGCCCTGACCATATAGCAAGACTGCGTGATAGATGCAACTTCACTCACTCGGACACCTACCGGATCGGGCCGTGGAGTTGGTCTCGGATATGAAAACTGACGCCGGTCATTAGCTTTATTTGTTCAAAAGTGAAGCAGATCTTTTTTAGCCTAGAGATTTTGATTTCCGAGGCGATACCAATTCTGCTCTTGTTAATTTTTCAAAAGAAAAGAAAGAAAGAAAGAAAGAAAGAAAGAAAGTCTGCCAGTGCTCATAACGCTTGAGGAATTAATTAATAAGCTCGCTACCACACAGCTACCTAGTTATATCGGATGGACTCGGTACTTGAGTCGATGACAACGGTTGTGTTCATAACTTCTTCAATAGCAATACCAGTTCTTCTGTCTTTGCCTCCTCATTTTCGGGGCACGCTCTCTTGTTCTGGCAGGTGGTTCCACAGGTCTCGGAAGCACCCAGACAGCCCTGATGAGCCGGACAAGCGCCTCGATCTGGCGATAGATAACCTCCGGGCCTCCATAGCTGAAGGAACTGCGACTGCGACTGTACAAACTGTGGCCGTCACTAGAACTGGAATTGTATCCATGCTAATAAAAACTTATAGCGGTAGAAGTGAACAATAAGATTAGGTATTCCAAATACTTGGTAGAGTAAGTGATAAAGGTTCAGCGCACGGTTAACCTTATCGACTTATTGACCACGTTAATTAATCCGTTCATCATTCGTATTTTAACCTTGTCCGGAGATATTGGATCGCACAGAGACTGCCCGCACTACCTGTTAGCAGGCTTTATTAAACATTAAACCTGTCTTACTTTAATGAAGATAAAGTGAGTCCAATTACAAGTAATTAGAATTTTAAAAACCGGCAAAAAAGAAGAAGAAAATCTTTCATTCCACGGCATTTGAAAAAGTACCTAACTTGGCCATCAGTGTCTGGATCTTTTAAGCATCTCTGTTTCGTTAGTCTAGACCTTCTCCTCCTAGGCACCCCCGGCATGAATGGAGGGCTAGGTCCTCTCATCTCCATACACTCACTGTAACAGTGCCCCATCAGCCACTATGGATCCTTCCGTACCCGCCTACAGGGCTAGGTTAGGTAGCACTGTACGGTGCAGGTACAGCCTATACCCAGTATATACCAGTGTATTTTTAACCCATCAGCCACCTACCGTTTGGTTTAGCCTCAACTCGTCTCAACTCAACCTACTCCAAAACGTAACCCAACCATACTCATCCAACGCAATCCTTCATTATCCATCCTTCTACTGTCGCTCACGCTCACGCACCCTCAAAGTCCATCCAAGTGCAGCAAACAGGTAGAAGCAGAGGCAGAGAGGCGAGGGTTGTAAGACCGAGTCTTCAAAACCCGGTTGGCTGACCTGTTCCTTTTCCGATACGCGCGGGCGCCTATTCGCTTCTCATCTCGTGCATGCATTAGAAGCGCATTGCACATCCGCTTCCTTGTTTGTTCGCTCGGTCGCTCGCTCTGCTCCGCTTGTCGTCGGATTCACAAGCTTCCCCGGTTCAAGGAGCAAAGGCGTAGAGCAAACCAAGCCCAAGGGGAAAAGCCAAAAGAATCGAAACGGCAGTAGCAGCATCTGTGAGGCGCAGACTTTGGTCCTTCTCTTCTCGGCCGTTTGGACTTTTTCTTCCTTTGGATGCTAGAACTCATTACACAACCAAACCATACAATTCTCTATCTTGCAGGATAAAGTAAACTTTGGCGACGCCGTTCTCGAGGTCTCTCTCCTCTCCTTGGTCCCCCTTCAACCACTCCGGATGGAATAGCGAACAACAGTCTTGTCATCGACAATGATCATGTACGCCTTTGGATGTTACATCAGGATAAACTCGTCAACATTACCGTTACTATCACCAATATCAACAACCTCTAACCGTTAGTCTTTGCCCAGCGTCGTCTGACGAAACCGCATTCAATTGCACTATCCTCTCGTCTTCCTTTCTCACGCCGGTCGGAAGGAAGTCGAAATCTCTCTACAACGCCAAATCACTCTGCCGACCTCATCAAAGATGCGCACGACTCAACTTCTCTCCATATCCGTCCCCGTACCGGGCACCCTTCCTCCTGGCGCCGTGTTAGCTGCTCTGCAGGCCGTTGATCCATTCGTCGCTCACCACCGGACTGTAACAAAGTTGGAAGAAGTTCCAGCAAATCCGGCAGACACTGCGGAAGACCCCTTCTTCGGACCCTTTGACGATACCTTTCGCGCCTTTGAGATGCAGGAGCTTGTCAACCTTGCCCCTGGTCTTGCTAAAACAATAACTTATAGAGCCATTTTCCAAGTCATTCCCGACGGCCTGCGCTCAAGGGCCAAAGCTCCTGTGGGCGTCGTTGTCCGAGCTCAATGGCAGGTACGCCAGCAACAGCGCGACCGATCAGCTACTGGACCAATATCGCCGGCGGGCTCGGACAGCACGGCATCGGGCAGTACAGCGACGGTTGAAGGGGACGAGTTCGAACTTCATGAACAAGTTCTTCTCGAAGCCAATTCGCTACTGATGCCATTCATCACAGAGTCATGTGTATCAGTCCACCGCGAGATTTGCGAGAATTTCATGGCGGCAACGTTCAAAGAATACTTTGGAGCATTTCCAATGCATTAACTGTCCCGAGGCAAATCCGATATGGTCATGACAAACTGTACATCACGAAAACATGACTGGGCTTGTAATGAAGTGGATCAAGGAAGTGATTAGGGAGTTACTATATGGCGTTGGTACTGTCATTATTGGGTTTGGAGTCATATTCACAATTCTTTCCATGGTTTCTGTTTCAGTATAAAGATATCCAAAGAAAAGGGCTTTCGAGATGCCACATCTAACCAGGAGGGGGCGGTCAGTTCATCGGGGTGGAACCTAGACGTCGATATTGGTCATGCATAGTGTTTCTATGAATGGCAACAAATAATTACATTTTTGAATATATTTGTATTTGTCCTCAGTCCCAATACATGTCATTTTGTTTGTATAATAACTACTACTATAGGTAACTACATCTGTTCAGTTCATTGTCTATACTCAATAATCAAGGCGAACAAAACAAGTTCACACGTTCGAAATAAATACTCCCGTCTATGTATCCCTGATAAAACGTGTGAAAACAGACTGAGATTGGTATCTATGCGCGTACCGTCTATACCGAACCACCAGAGCCCAAAGTATACAAAAAAGAATAATGGCCCCAACTAACACATACAGTGCATTGATATAATAACCACGTACATGCCATCTAGAAGCATTCACTAGACATCCATCATACCCGGAAACAAAAAAAAGAAGAAGTTCAAATCCGCTTACAGGGGCAAGACGGAAGAAATAGAAGAAAAGCAGACGCTGTTGGGTAAAAAGGTCGTAAAACAGGTCGTAAATGCTGGCGCAGGAAAGACATTGATCGCGTTACGGAACATTCATCTCTTCGTGAGCGAGACCGTACTACCGGCCACCAAAGTCACTGGCATATCCCATCTCGCCAAAACCCTGGCCCATGCCGCCCTCGCCAAAACCTGTTCCAGGACCACTTACGTATCCGCCATCGTCGTTTTCATCGTAGTCACTGGCATCAAATGAGGAACGGCCACTGACTTCATCATCCATGCCAGAGTTTACATCAGGAGTTGACCAATTCAACTGAGCCAGTGCAGGATACTGTGCGAGAAGAGCTGCTGGAAGCATGGGGTTACCTGAGGGGTCCATGGGATAGACAGGGCCATCCATAGGCATGCTGGACGCAGCCGCCATGCTTTGAGCCATATTGTGTTGCATTCTTTGTTCTTGCCAAAGACGTTGTCGCTCCATCATCTCTTCGTCCAGTAAAGGTTTGATGCAGATACGGCCTGCTTCGGATCTGAAGTGGCGACCCAAAGCATCGGCACGAGCAAACCTCCTGCCGCAGCCCCACTGACCTCCGACTTTGAGATCGCCCTTACACACAAACTTCTTCTCGCCAGAGTGCAGACTTTCGTGCCGCTTGCGGTCGTGTTGTCTGGCAAAGGCCTTTCCACAGACAGTGCATACAAAGGGACGTTCATCGGTGTGGGTTCTCAAGTGTGAGCGCAGGTTGTAAGCACGTGTGAATCGCTTGGGGCACAGCGTGCATTGAAAGGTAGCCGGATGCTTCTGAACGCGCTTAGTGGCGCCGTTGTCCGGGTTGTTCTGGTACTCGGGATCCGCCAGTCGTAAGGCAATGACGTTATTGGGCACTGCTGAGGTGGACTGTCTTCTCCTGGAAGGTGAAGTGCCTGCTTGTCTATCAAGAGGCGACAAAGATCTGGAGTCTGAACGCGCTGACAATTCGGCACCTAGAGAAGGCGACATCATGTTTACATTGCCCTGGCGACCCAACAAGCCGCCACCGGGATGGAAAGGGTCGGTCACGGCACGAGGACGGGATCTAGGACGGCCTGAGACGTGTCAGATGGCTTCAGCAAGTAGTTATACATTCTTCACATACCTCTGTCTGGTGGGGTCAAGGAGTCTTGATCCATACGCGATTTGGGCGTATCAAAAGCACCTTGCTTGGAATTAGTGGGCGCGAAATCGATGTTGATGGCAGGAGGAGCCATTGACGACAGATCGGCGCCCGACGGCTGGAGGGTCGGGAAAGCCTCGACGGGCGCATTGACATCGGGGTAGGTGGAAGGAATTCCATATGGGTTGTGAGGAGTTGCCAGGCCAAAGCTGTTTTGATTCAACTGGTTCAAATCGGGCATCTGCTGGGGGACAATGCGAGGGCTAATCGCGGGACTATGGGAAGGACTACGGCCCTGGTGCCCAGGACTACCACCGATCTGGGGATCGGAAAGACTAAAGTTACCAATGCTCAACACCTCCTGGTATAAACCGCCATCCGAAGGACGATGAGCAGGCGAGTGCCCGCCAATATCGGTCTCAAAAGACTCGGCGCTAACAAGATTGGGTGATGGTGCAACGGATGAGACGTCTGAGTATTCGGATGGTGTACGACGGTGGCCCTGGAACTGAGGTCGGTTCCAATCTCCTATTTGATTTGGGAGCAGAGCGTCTGCAGGACCGAGAGAGGCGTGTCGCGAGTGGCTGGGCGGAGACGAAAATTGATGCTGGTTAAAAGCAGGTGACTGATGAGCGGAACCAGGCTGTTGACCATCGTGCTGGAACAAGTGAGGAGGGGTGGGCGAGTGATGCCCTTGCGCCGCCATGGTATTCATATCGTTAGGGTTCAAGGTAGATTGATCAAATAAGGGGGCGTTGAACTGGTCGCCCTGACCACTAGTATTCGGAAAGAGGGAGAAATCGTTATCGTTGAGGTTGGGCGACAGGTAAGCTGTCTGAGACTGGTTGTTGTTGAAAGGCAGGGAGGTGCTGTTGTGGTCGAGAATAGCGGGGTCAGATAAATTGGCCTGGCCGAATGAGTTGTTCTGCTGGTGGTGCGCAGGAGGAAGAAACGAAGGCGACTGTTGAGGGCTTAGGAAACCAGAGTTGCTGAAGGACTCGTAGGACTGTTGTGCGGATTGATCGAGCGTGAGACCAAGACCAACGGATGGATCGTTATGCTGATAGGGCGTCGGCGACGGGGAGTGAGAGTGGTTTATATGAGGCTGTTGATGGCCAGTCGAAAGCGACCGGCCCCGATGAGCCTGAGCTTGTTGATCCATGATGTTTCCGAGTTTAGAAGCAAAACGCAAGCAAAACGAAGCCAAGACAGAACGAAACGACGCAGACGAGGCAGACTTTGGCTGTCAGCCTTCAGGCACCGTGGCGATGCGATGCCGCGCGGGGGGGCTGTGCGCTCACAAGGTGATGCAATGGGCGGGGGACCGTCCTATCACGACAGCCGACGCGTGGAAGGGTTGCGAAGCGCGCAGTAAAAGTACAGGATGTCGATAAAGTAGCGTAGTCTTGGGAGCAAAATAGTATGAATGCGACGTAAGGAAAGAGCTTGTATGATGATGGTTTGTTGGTGTTGTCGTGGTGTCGTATTGGGTTGGGTCGACAGCGCAGACGATGGTGGAGAGAGTTGGGTCAGGTTGTGGGCGGTGGGATGGATATGTATCCTAGACTACCTAGGTACTTTGTACGCGCTGTAGGTAGTAGAGCTAGGAGGCAGGTAATAATCGATGGAAGGTAAAAAGCCCAGTACAGGGCGGGTAAAATTAAGGTGATTGGGCTAGGTCGGTCAATGCTTCTTGGGGGGCGTGTGTCTGGTAACAGCAGGTAGAGGATATTTATGTAACTATGTACCTTAAGCCAGCCTACACCATGCCAATTTATTTGATTATTTTGTAGGCTTTTTTTAATTTATTTGTCCCTGTCAATAATAAGGATGAGGAGTAAGACGGAATGGGGTACAAAAGGGAAGCGGGGGAGAATAGAGATGGAAGTGAAAGTGGAAATGCAAATGGAAATGGCGGGCAGCTGTAGGTACAGACGAGGGCAGTCAATCTCCATACTGCGGGCTAGCAGATTGCTAGCAGTAGTATGTACCTTAGTAGGTCTGTTATTTGTCCGCTGGAACGGAAGGGTTTCTCTACTGTCACATGTGGCTGGTCCCTTTTCGTCCAGAATTCCAATAGAAGAAGCCCAAAGTCTAAGCTCAAACTCAAACTCATGCAAATGGGTCTGGGTAGATCTACAACGCCTACATAAACGGACAAAAAATGAATGGATGATTGGGTTCGATTACTAACAGTACAGTGCTTACTTACTACATACATGAGGCCAGGATAGCACCGAGGCTGTGCAGAGACACGTCGGGGTCCTTGAGGTGCATGATAATAAACCCTCAGCCAGATACGGATACCTACCTACCTATCTAATAGGTAGTCTATTAAATCAGTGAGATAGTTAGGTCAGACCAGATTTTGCTAATTTTAAAACAATATTGGGGATGGTTTAATCTGTTGCAAGCGAGGCAGACTTGCTTCATGGGATCGTGGCAATCGTGATGTCGCTAAAGTCGATTTACCAGTTTGGGTGTGAGAAGTGGAAAGTAATACGATGAATGGTGGAAGACGGAGCACTTGAACGAATGAACCTCTAATTCTGCCGAGTTTGTACGGGGTAGAATTTACACCATGTGCCTGTCATTAAACTGCATCTTGTTCATATTCTGGGAGATACCAGAAACTCATTGAATCTTGAATCGGTCCACTGACCTTCTAAGATGGTGTATTTCGTCCACTTGTTTTGGATTGGTGGCCCTCGGTAAATGAGCATCAGCACTATCTGAATACCGAATTTACTATTTTTATTAGCGGCACTTTTGCATACTTACATACACAAATGACATTGATGATTGCTGCTGAGTTGTGTTTTGTGTGCTATAAGAAGAGGCAGGTCGAGGATATGCTTATCCGTGAGTATCAACTTATGCGTTTGCCGCCATGAAAAGCCGATGACTGTTTGTTTGTGTTTCCTCGATATTCATCTCACTGCACTGTACAGTACAGAGCACTAACCTGGTCTTGGGCCATGTCGGTAGGTAGAGAAATAAGGTAGACTATTGTCCGGGCTGTCGTTAGAGTTTCCCACTAAGATTAACAGGAAACCGCCGGGCTTAGTGGATCTCATTACCTGTCAACCAGAGAGAAGTTTCAATGCTGTCTTGGTTGCGACTACAGAGTACCTGGACTAAGTAATAATAGTAGGTCGGCTGGATGCGCGCTTGTCATCGAATCAGCCTGTCTCAGACAAGGGTTCAACTCTCATCTCGCTGGTACGAATACAATTGCTCATAGGCAGTTATGGATGTGAAACGAATGCAGGGGACAAGTTGAATCACATCAAACCCTGCGTCCCCATCACTCTTTCGACAGATAGTCATGTCTGGGTAGTCTTACAATGATGTGTGTTATTGAGACAAACTCCCATTCCATCAAGTGACTAGTATTGCAATGAGTCTAACCGCAGCCTGCGTAGCATAATTTTCAGAGCTTATAATAGATACTCGTTGACCAACTGGCCAACTGGACGTTCCTGAATCGTAGTTTTGCACTGCCTCTGGAAAGTGTGATGCTTCTAGTGCGGCTTTAGATCACCACGTACAATGTTTTCATGGATGTCTAATACGTACTTCTGGCACTTCACCTGCAGTACTAGGCTACACTGCCCCCAGCCTTACACGCGGCCCACGATCTGATCCCACAGTCTGAGGCGGTGCTCTTTTTGTTCCCCGTTAAAGGAAGATAAACTGATGGTGATTTGCGTACAATCGGTACCTACAGGAGTCAGTGTTGTAAGCATTGATTCAGTGACATCAGTTTCAGCTTATATGCCTACCCCTGCTTACATGCCCTTGTCCCTGTCCCTGCTTTCTGCTCCCGGTTGGTGACAACCGAGTTCTTCCTTTGGCGTTTGAAGATCCTCACAAGGCAGATTTTAGTTTTCGCATTAACTTTGAGGTTTTGTTAGTTCTTCTTTTTGGTGACGCGGTCCGTATCGAAGAAAATAAGCTTATACGATAATAATACCTAGGAACTGGTACAAACACGAAGTCAATAACAAATGGATTTCACATGTACTCTTGCCCAAAGTGGTACGAAACTGAAGTTGAGGAATTAAAACAATTTGAATAATGTCGTTTTTCTTCTTGTTTTTACACAATGTCAACAGGCAGTAAGCAGCGTCATTACCACAAGTGCTTATATAGTTGTTACTCAATTCGTGTTATTTCTATCCACTTGCCACCTTTGTGATGGTTCATACCATAATTGAGTCAAATGGCAACTTTACATTCATGACTTTTGCATGTGGATTTGGCTGCAGATTACTAAAATATCCGAATTCATAAATACTCCAAGTTGACAATCAACTCTCATCATATCTCGCCCGATAACTTACAAAGTGCATAAAGAGTAGAGTTTCTATACCCGAGACGCCAATAAATGCCAACAAACTCCGCCGTCTAATGTAAATGCCAGTCATACGCATAATTTTCGATCTATCTTTCCATCATTTATCACACAAACATGACTTTTCTCGGGAAATTTCAATACAACCTGCAACAGACCTTATCAAGATATCTCACTTTTGTTTCGACATTGTTCGTCCTCAGATGACTTCAGCTCGATCGTAGCCCGCTGGCCTCAAAGCAGGCCTTGGTGGCTCGCGATCCTTGAATTCACTGACGAATGGGTTTGGGTCGTCGTTCTGGTTGAGGTTGCCCAGTGTATGGTTGACTCCTCGGTGTGTTGCCTCATCGGCCCGGATGTAGAGGATCAAGTCCTTCATCGTACGGTGCTCCTTAGGCATCTTCCAGTACTAAAGGGTATTGTCAGATATCCATATCGTATGTCAGCACGCGTCGTAAGTATCATACCTGGATAGCAATATCGGGGATCTCGAACTTGGGATCACTCCACTTTGGCAAGTTGCCGTCCTCAATCTCCTTGATGCAACGGGTATAGGTGTGGACAGCTTCTTCCTCGAGGTAACCAACAAAGCGGTGGACAATCTTGGGCGAGATGAGGTACGAGACGAACAGACTGTTGAAGAAAACACCCTGAGCACCGATGATCATCATCTTCATGAACCAACCAGGCTCGCACATCTTCATGAATGTCAAGAGATGCATTCGCTCGTTGTAGCTCTCCTCGAGAAGTGTTTCGATCCAGCCGTTGTCGCGCTTCATCCGTCGAAGGCTGCCGAGATGTCGTAGCATGCCACCAACCATTCCTGGAACACCAGCAACACTTTCCAAGAAGATAAATCGAATTAACTGGTTCATGTTAGGTTTTGTCCAAAACTTGAGCAGTCCCAGGAGTGCAAGGTATCTGTATGACTTACCCATTGCGCCTCGGTCAGTGGCTTCTGAGCTACGATGGCGGTTGTTGGTTTTCTCTTGTCTGACTTCTGGTCCCGATCCATGCCTGTTGCCTTGTCCATACAATATCTGGCAACTCGGACAATCTTCCAAGCAGTCTTGTCACCGAGAGTCTTGGGTTCTCGGTGGGCAGGCTCAACGGCCATCATCTCTTCGTATGTATAACCTTCGTGTGGCCATGCCGGTCTGGTCGTTTGGATGTGCGGTGTCTCTTTGACAGGGAAGAAGTCACGAAGACGGTTTGTGGGTGTCGATGAGAAGAGTCGGCGTTGCTGGGAAGCAGAACACCCGGCTCGAGTAACGGCAGGGGTCCTCAGGAGAGAATCTGAGGAGGATAAAGTTCGAACAAGGCCAAGGGTTGCAGTCTTTACTGCCTGCCTCGAGGCTTGGCTGTGCTGAAGTTGAGTTGACAACATTTGAGATGACGGGTGACTCTCAAATAGTAGTTGTGTGTAGTAGTGTATTCCTATGAATGATAGAGGTGACTGCTCGATATGTAAGGGTTCATGATGTACAAAGCTTCCTACCTGAGGAGGCACAACTTGACCTTTATACACCATTGAGACGGAAGCCCTCGGAGAAGCATTCTCACCAGGGCCCCTGTGGAATTCTATCCAAGCTAAGGCCGGCAGATTATGTGCTTGTACTACCTAACTACGGGTAAGATTACTGACCCGTGTGCATTTAGCTGGACAATTGCTGACAAGATGTGTTACAAGGACCACGAAGAGAGACCGGGAGACGACGCCACAAGGTGAGTGAGTAGAGGTACCTTGAGCATGTAAGAGAGTGCGGCGTATGCGGCATACTTCCCGCCGCCCACTAACGGGCCCAACTTGGTCCAAGTCTAACCAAACCAAGCCCAAGAGACGAGCCGAAATATCGGTCCTGCCATGACATCTGCAAGGACCCAGACAACCGGAAGCGCTAGAAAGGCGTTCCCGATGATCTTGATGAGGCTCAAAAGTTGTGGCTACCACGTGAGTGAGGTTGATCGGGAGGACTCGGGTCTTCACACTTGTTCGATCAGGAAGTCTTAGGAATCACTCACTATCTGACATCAATCACTGTAACAATATAGGATAAAACTCGTGGTACGTGCTACAATTACAAACGGGCCTATTTCTTAGTTACCACAATCTTATGCTATTCCGATTTTTCCTTCTCATTTTCTCTCAATCTCGCTCTTTCAAATCCCGACTTAACGCGGGTATGGATAAGAGAACGAATCGGGACTCTTCGATATTATCCAAGCTTGAGTTTTGGCCATGGTCTATTACCTCGTGACTCTGAATAACGGTCTTTTTCGGAATACCCAAGGGTTGAATGAGTGGGACTGTAATGGTCATCTGTTCTGTGTATATTTATATTATGACGAGTGTCATGAAGTTGTCCGACGACTTCATAGTATAGGGTATGCGACGATCCAGTGGGTAACAGTAAAGTTACCTCTGAGTTTTAGAATAAATAATCTAAGAGTATGGCCTAGACATCATAAACTGACTTACTAACTTTATCTCCCATGCCTTGGGTGGCTAAGTCTTCTATTAATCTGAAGATAGTCTGGCTCTCTACCACCCTCGACTCGTTTGATAGGTATGGAGAGTGCTTCCGTCATCAATACGGTTGAACCCTTATTGAATAAGATAAAGAATATATCAAACTAGGTAAGTAGAAAAGAAGATGTGTAGATTCCGGTACCGCGTTATCTATGCTGAACATGTAAACCCATGATTTGTTTAACCCTTTTCCAATCCTATCAGCTTGTGCATGCTCCCAAAAAGGATACTCCCAGTTCGCCTGACGTCAATTGCCGGAAAGTTTTACTATCGGTATCCATAATTTTCCAAGAGGACAAAAAAAGTTGCCCCTCCTTGATTAAAGACCACTCACTAAGTTACCCCTCCATCTTTCTTTGTCTTATTTGGGTTGATCAGTTTTGTGCCTGATGAGTAACACTTGTTTTATGTTTAATATTTGTTATTCATTGTCACCTACCTAACACACCTAAATCAGTATATATATTCGATAATATTGAGCTATCAGGTTAACAGAGAATCAACTGACTTTAGAGTACCTGCACATATACAAAAACACACATACATATATAGATGTTGAATGGAAAGTTAACAACAAGCTTGGGTACATATCTACCTAGGCAGTAACAAACTTAGTGGTGGTTCTATGTGATTTTCAAAGTCTTATATCACTCTGCAGTTTGAGTCATAATATGTAAATTTCAAGAAAACAACCTTATTCTCATACATAGATAACAAAGCTGCTGAACAGCTAGCTTCCACTTCTTCTCCCTTCAGCAGTAGGTTAATACCTGGTAGTGAGTACTAAGTTAGGTTGTTGGAAGATCCATCGACCCGTTTTGTACCGTAGCCAGCCCAACATCAACACCCACCCACTACAGGCGCACAACTTGGGCACCGCACCACACACAAAACTTCATTTCCCTCTACTACATTCGCGCGCCCTAAAACTCAACTGCAACTTCAATCTCCCGCAAAACCACCAACACAACCCGCCGTCAAAGACCGACAGACCGACCGACCGACATCATGCCTCCTAAGAAGTGGGGTACGTAAATCTTCTTGCCCAGATTATCGTGACGTCTTATCCAAAGATGGATGGACTTTTGCGGGGTCGATCTATATCCCTTCCCTCACGTTCAACATTGTAAAAAAGCAGGACGTCCTTGCTAACACACGCTTCTTTAGACGACGAGGAGAGCGATAGCTCCTCCTCCTCCGCTGCTCCCGCAGTTAGTGCCGCCGCCATTGCTGCTCGCCGTAAGTTCGACGATGAAGAGGACGATGGAGATGTAAGTCTTTGATCTTTGCGGTTTTGTCTTGTTGCCTTATGAGTCCCGTTGCACCGGGATGTCCACTCCCGCGCCTGGCTGACATGGTATTTATCTACAGGTCCTAGATTCGTGGGATGCCGATGACTCCGAGGCCGAGCGTGAGAAGGAACTCAAGGCTGCCGAGGCCAAGAAGAAGGCTGCTGCTGCCGCCGCAGCTGCCAAGAAGCCCAAGGGCCTGCGAATTGCCGAGCATCAAGCTGAGCGTGCTCAGAAGAAAGCCGAAGCTGAGGAATCCGATGAATACGAGGAGACTGAGAGCGAGAAACGTGAGCGACTCCGACGTACCGAGCAGGAGGCCGACCTCGCACATGCTGCCGACATGTTTGGAGATATTGGAATCAGCGCCGGCCGTGCCAAGGCTCGTCCTGCTACCGTCGTAGTCGACCCCAACGATCCTACAAAGACCGTCGACATCTCCAAGATGCCTCTCTTCCAGCCAAAGACCAAGGTCCAGTTCGAGACCCTCCGTACGAGCATCGCCCCTCTCATCTCGGCCAACGCAAAGAGCGCTCACTACTCCCTGTTCCTCCAAGACTTCACCAAGGCTCTTGCCAAGGAGATGAACAGCGAGCAGATCAAGAAACTCGCCAGCAGCATGACTGCTCTGGGTAACGAAAAGATGAGAGAGGAGAAGGCCGCCGACAAGGGTGGAAAGAAGTCCAAGGCCGCCAAGACAAAGACTTCCCTCGTCACCGGCCGTGCTAACGTCGCGGACACTGCTACTTACGACGACAATGATGACTTTGGAGAGTGAGTACTTGCCTCTGCATCTTGAGGAACTCGGCAAACTAACCTTTCCACTAGTGATGACTTTATGTGAAGTGGTTCTCGGTAACACACGAAAGAGACCTCTCGCCTCTGGGTTTCGACCCGCCGCTTCCAGCCTCGACTTGTACACTCCGGCCCCCGTCTAACTGTTTGCCAACTCGGCATGCCTTCGACGCAAAGATGACAACCAACTCCCGCGGCGTCGCCTCGAAACCCTCTCGGTTACTCGAGCAGGACAGGAGCAGGGGAGTATGGCGGCGGTGCTCTGGGAGGGAAAGGCAGCATGCAAGTAAAAGTGGTCAATGCCCAAAAGATTGAAAAGCGTCAGGGATCATATACGGGAAACATGGCGAATCGCGCTCATGGCGGCATCATTTTTTGCTCTTGGTACACTAGATTTCCACAGAAGGGCCTAATGTTAGTAGACGAAGATTTGCTTCAAAAAGTTTTATGCTATATGGATATGTCAGGTCGGGGTTGTCGAATGCTTTGTTTCACAGTAACGGGATAGCCGAAGGCTGTAATGAGCAGTCTTGCGCCTCATGCCTGCAGGGACGGGGAAGCCAAGTCATTGAAGATGATAACTCATAGATCATGTTTATTCGTATGCAAGAGCCTATCTATGATACCTCATCTTTGGTGAACATTACCAGTACCGCAAGGGTATCTCAATCACCCGCTCATCGTTTTGCTCCGTGGAAACATTAAGGAGTTGAATATAATCATGGAACGAAATCTTGTCGTGGATATATCAAAGCCCACCAACGCGGGTAACAAGTAGTTGTGTCGTAAAATAACCCCAAACGCCTCTGTTGCCTTTTACAAAGGACGTTGTCTCCAAACAGCGCCCTAGAAAAAAAATACAAGTCGCATATGCGTCATTTCGAATCATATGCTCAAAGAAATTAAGAGCAGGACAGATCGAAGAACGGTGGTCCGTCTATAGTAGTTCACACCACATTACCCGCCATGCCCATGAAGAGGGCATGTACAGCAACGGACAAGGTCCAGAAGCCGACCTTCTTAAATCGCCGGACACGGCTCTGCTGATTTTCAACATCGTTTGCGAACGCATCGTAAGTTTCTGCTGACATATCGTTCATGAGGCCACAGTCAAAGATGGACCAACTGCCATCAAAATCGCTGGCTCGCTTCACAATGCGACAGCTGATCGGGATGTACGTCTTTTTGGCGTTAATGTACGCAACAATAGGCCGGACTAATGCCTGGTTGACATAGGACATATCCTTGGTGAAGAGAGGCACTGCGGCTTTAACGTCGTTCATAGAAATTCGAAGGTCCATGATCAGGTATCGGCGATCTTCCTCACTTGTTTGTGGCGCCTCGGCAGGCTTGTCGTCCAGACTATCACTGGTAAAGTCCGAAAGATGCCCTGATGTAAGAAGCGCGGGCCCCTGTTCTTGTATGTTGCGAATAAATCGATGTCTGTTTGTGTCGACGATCTCTTCGAGCTGGTCGTAGAAGTCGGCCATGACCTTGGTAATACTCTCGTCAGTGTCAGCGGGGAACATAACATCAGCTACAATGTCAACATTTCCCTCGTAAATCCAGCCGAATGGGCCCTCCACGCCACGATTGAGGTGATCTATCCTCAAACCATCAATGCGAAGCCGGCTAAATTTCTTCCAAGCCTTGGGGTCGCCGAAGCCAACAGAGGCTTCTGGGTCGCCATTACCGCTGGGCACCACGCCGTGGACTTGTCGGGGATGGATTGTAAACAGGGAGCCATCGAAAGACCCTGACATGTGGTTGGCTGAGAGGAAGTCGTAGAAGAGCCACTGCTTTCGAAGTTGAGGCAACTCGCAGGAGAATATGCTGATAGAAAATGGCCGAAATCCACCCGGCTGATGGACTGTAAGCAGAAGATCCTCCATCTTGAACTTTTCAATCTCGAAATCTCCCGGTTGGTGTTTATGGCGGTACGATAATGGATCAACCTCTTCGACTGGCCAGGTTACCGAAGTCCTGTCAAGAACACCGCGAACGCCTTTGATCTCAACATCCTTGAGCAAGCCTTTGCCGTTCCACCAGTTCAAAAATGAAAGTGTGACGTTGACTGTTGATAGCGTAACATCGAACTGAGTGTAATTACCGTCGTCCTCGACTTCGGGCGCTTCGGCTTTGCGGCCAGCGGCAGCTTCAGCGGCAGCATCTGATGAGCCCTTGCTCACGGACGAGACATTACCCTGACCAGGTCGTCGCGATACAAACACATTACGGAAAGAAATGACGTTGTCCCGCCACTTGGGAACAATGGCCGACTCGAAGACGACGGTAACACCGGCGGACTGAGTAAGATAGTCGCCTACCCATCGGGCGAGTGTTTCTATTCCTCGTTAGCAAGATGTCTATTTCACGCAAAACATATTCTTACCTTGGGCTACAACGGTGTTGATGGACAAGATGATCAGTGAGAAGAACGTTGTTGTTCCGACAATAATCCAAGCGAGGTGACCGAAAAGAAACCATGACACAAAAGCACCCCATTCATCGATATTCCACGGTCTCATACTCCTGATCGATACCCATTTTAGACGGACCTTGAGTCGTTGCCAAAAGCCATTGGCGGCCTCGAGCAGCTCATCCTTGGTTGGTCGGTGCGGCATTCTCGGCAAGTGTAGGTAGGACATGTAAGAAACTGGCTCAGAATCTGTTCCTGTGGTCCCTTGATCCCCGGGCTTGGTAGTCTGGTTTGAAGCATCTTTGCTTGTCTCACTCAGTGTCGATGGCTTGACTCTTTTCAAGTCTTCTGTAGTTCTTGCTGGCGTCGGGGGGATATCTGTGATATCCTTGCCACAAGAACATTTCGGTCCATTTCCACTGCTGTTACCTCTGCCACTGTAGAATCGATGTTGCTTCCACGTAATCGCCGACCAAACTAATAGGGAGGGTGGTTGAGAAATTAGGGATCGTGTTGTAAGAGGAGTTGTGCGCTCGCGCATAAATTTTTGAGGCTTGATGGCATGACATAATGGAAATACCGTCGTTCCAGACACACCATTACTGGCGGTTTGCTTCCAAATCTGGGTTTGTCGCTGGGTATGATTCAACCGGACGTCGGAAGAAACAACGGGAGTCGTTGGCCATCTCAGACTGGGTTTTGTCACAGTTCGTATGGGTGTCGAAGCGAGTATTGCTGGAGAATAGTTGGAGGAGGTCCCCAAGCAGCGCCCGATCACAGAAGAGGGGATACCCTTGGCCATCATTCCAGCGTCATGGTGTCTGACTGAAGAACAAAAAGACACAAGAGCTAGGGTATGGCAAAGGTAAAAAAAAACCAAACCAGGAAAACTTGGGGTTGGAAGGTTTGGAATTGGAACAGGAAGACGGACGAAGACAGGACGGAGATAGTGAGCAACAGATTCCGTCACAGTCGATTCATGCTAATCAAGCTGTACGGCACCTTTTCAAGGCCCTGCAGAAAAGTCACTCCATGACGCGCCTAGCCGACTGCAAACAGCGAGCCAATCGATAAGCTCTGATAAGCCACACAAATTTTTGTTCAGTGTGCCCGAAAGTCGAGAAACACACCCCCACTGTACAGACCCTCGAAAGTCAGTTTGACCTTGACGATTTTTTTTCTCCTGTTCGTGACAAACCCCAGACAGTTCTTCTCGAGGCACGTTTCTTGCATCTTAATCCCATAAATCTTCCCGAGATATCTATCGGATAAATTCAAAAATGCCTGCGCCAACAGCACTGAAGCAGGCCGAGAGTGCCCCGCTCGCCAACGATATCTCGCTCCCAGTCGAAGGTAAGTGCAAAATGTCTGAACTATTCTAGATGTGTCTGACTTAGATCCAGCCACCGACGAAGAGTTCCTGTTAGATGCGCCTGGCGCTGAGTCCGCCGATGCGGATATTCTCGTGCCTGTAGAGGAGAGCAACGAAGATGGCATGCAAATTGATGAGGAAGGACGACCTCGATTTGCGCCCGCCAGAGACATTGTGAGTGAAGAACCTGCGCCACCACAACCTACTCATATCCTAACCGCATTACTAGGATCCCGTTACCAGGGTCGAGACACGCAAGATTCCTATTCCTCCTCACCGAATGACACCTCTAAAACAGTCATGGACATCCATTTACCCACCTCTGGTTGAGCATCTCAAGTTGCAATGCCGAATGAACATCAAGCGAAAGACGGTCGAATTGAGATCATCAAAGCACACTACCGAGTCCGGAGCGCTGCAGAAGGGAGAGGATTTTGTCAAGGCCTTCACCCTGGGTTTTGACGTGGACGACGCTATCGCCCTGCTACGACTAGACGATCTTTACATTCAGAGCTTTGAGATCAAGGATGTGCGAACGATGCATGGCGACAGCCAAGCCCGTGCTATCGGACGAATTGCTGGAAAGGATGGAAAGACAAAGTTCGCCATCGAGAACGCCAGTCGAACTAGGATCGTACTGGCTGATAGTAAAATCCATATTCTGGGTGGATTTAAAAACATTCACCTTGCTCGCGAGTCAGTCGTGAGCCTCATTCTTGGAAAGCCACCCGGCAAGGTGTACGGCAACCTTCGAACGGTTGCGGCGAGAATGAAGGAACGTTTCTAAAGAACAAAATCTGGCGAAGGACTTGGGTTGCTACAAACGGCGTTTCGGGTGGGCAGCATTATGATCTTGAATTTGTGAACCAGGGATACTCAGTCAAATGGATGGATGGCATAGTATGTCGATAACGATAAAGATAGAGATGAATCGATTAGTCGCTCTGTGGATACCCACCAACACCCATACATGATATCCTACAATGCGTGATAATATCTAATTGCAGATACTGCCCTCTACAATCAGATCATGTCTAATACATCGCGGCAAGGCCGCGCTCTTTGAATATCAAACCACATCTTCGGCGTTACAAGCAATCCAAGATCCATTATCCCCTGGAAGCGAGGGGGTGCGACATCTCGGGTCTATTGTTGGGCCGCAGCGCCCTTTGTCATGAGATGATAATAGGCACGGACTCAGATCAGTCCATCTGCATCCATGTTTATCAGAACACATCAATTTTCATCGACCGATATTGAAATTGACCGACAATTGGGCGTAGTACAGAAGGTTGGTGGCATTCTTATTGGAATACCGTTTACCTAACAGAGCGAAGTGTGAACATGATTTACTCTGCAGGAAACCGAGTATTTGGTAGTTCGATTAGAATAGACCACCAATATAGGCCTTGCCATCATGTACCTTGTTGATATGCAGGCTTCCGGAAGCGCGAGGCATCGTGTTGTTCTCATTATACATACCTTGTTGACTTGGCTCCCGATCGGGATGGGGACTGTCCAACCGGAAGACGTCCTCAAGCCGACACGGCGAGCCTTGGTTGCGATGAGGCGGGCAACGGGCAAGATGAACCCGCATCGCCGGGAATCAACGGGAGCGAAGCACGAATCTGATAATAGTTGTATGTAGTTGAGTTTGGTACGTGGAGACAATGCTGTGCATATTGACACAGAGAAACAGCTTAAAGTATGACAGAACATGATATATTCATGCCTACGTGGAGTCACCAATGGTGGTGTTTAGACGACCTACGGTGTACTGTCCCGTTCTAACTTTCTCGGTCTCGGTGCGGCGCTGCATCGGCGGATGTGAAATGTGCTGAGACGGCAAAAGGTGATTCTTCCACATGGATCTGATGTTTGACATCTAGCAAACCATGCTATTCCATATTCACCGTCCAGTGTCCTGCTACATCAGGACCCTGGCATTGTCTCTCGTCGGCCGTTTACTGTAGTGCATGCAATAAGTTATGGATCTCCAGAGTGAGCGGCGAGCCATTGGGATGGCATCTAGCGAGGTGGGCGTGGGATGGGTTGGATCTGGGTGATTGTGAAGCCTCGTAGGGTGGGACCAGTCCAGGGGAGAATCGGACCCCTCCTTTAGTCTCTGGTCAAATTGGCCAAGGGTGAGATATTGTGAGATCATTTTCACCCCTCCAACGTCAATCAATGCCCCACCTTGTAGGTAAATTTTGGTGAGAGACATGGAGGAATGTGCAAGTTGAGAGATGGGGAGGGCGACAGGTACGTAGGAGGCAAGCAGTCTTTCTCGTGTCGACCGTTGACTGGGTCAGAAGAGTGGTAGGGATTGGCTTCAACTTTTGTCAATCCTGATCGACAGATTTCCTCTTGCTTCTAGGAACCATTCATAAACACTTGGTCCTCCCCTTCCTGTAGCCAGCCTTTTTTCTTCTCTCTCTTTTCTTCCATCTTCATTCCATCCATTACCCTCTTCTCTCATCACATTATCTATTTGCCTACCAGACTGGTTTCTGTTGGCTCCAATTGTGTCTGATACATAAACATTTTACCTAAGGTGAGCTTCAATCATGCATGATAAAAACAGTCACAGCTATTATCAATGCCCCTCATCTTTGTTTCAAGCATCCGTGTCTACCTAGCAATCGATAGCACAGCACGGCAGAGCAGGCTACCTACCTACCTACCTGACCTCAGCTTAGGTTGAGCTCCCCCCTCCCCCTCCAACCCCTCCTCCACCTTACACCACCCCTCCCTCACCGATTGGAAGAAAACCCCCACCAAAAATTCCTAGGAGCTGGTTCAATTTGGCTTGGGTTGGTTTTGGTTTTGGTTGTGCTGAGCAACAACAACCAGCCAGCCGCTGGGCACTGTTGAGGCATATTCCACCTACTTGGTGACGCGCACTGGCACCGCTTTGCCCAGCACTGTTCAGCTTAATAGGCGTGGTTGCTACCTGTTTTGGGTACCTATCTGTACCTACTACCTTGACTGTGGATGGTACTGTCCGTTGAAGCGCCGGCCGTCCCATCGGTAGAACCTTCTACGCCCTGACTGCTATATAATTTCTTTCCCTTCTCCTTCTCCTCTTTTTCTTTCTCTTTTACCTTCATCCTTCACCTTTCATTCCTAAAGGCAAACACTGATCCAACCACTCACTTAGAAAACATAACACAGAGTCAACATGGCTATCAAGAAGGTCTTCGCCCGCTCCGTCTACGACTCCCGTGGAAACCCCACCGTTGAGGTCGACGTCGTCACCGAGACTGGCCTCCACCGTGCCATCGTTCCCTCCGGCGCCTCTACCGGTTCGTCGCGACCTTACCTACCCACCTCCTGTATGCATCAGCTAAGTTTAGAATAATATAGGCCAGCACGAGGCTTGCGAGCTCCGAGATGGCGACAAGTCCAAGTGGAATGGCAAGGGTGTCACCAAGGCTGTCGAGAACGTCAACAAGGTCATTGCTCCCGCTCTGATTGAGAAGAACCTCGACGTCAAGGACCAGTCCGCTGCCGATGCTTTCCTCAACGAGCTTGATGGTACCACCAACAAGACCAAGCTTGGTGCCAACGCCATCCTTGGTGTTTCTCTGGCCGTCGCCAAGGCCGGTGCCGCTGAGAAGGTAAGCTACAGATATACACCACTTCGTTTGTATTCTAAGTCATTGCGCTAACACCGTCACAGGGCGTTCCTCTGTACGCTCACGTCTCCGACCTCGCCGGAACCAAGAAGCCCTATGTCCTCCCCGTTCCCTTCATGAACGTCCTCAACGGTGGTTCCCACGCTGGTGGCCGCCTCGCCTTCCAGGAGTTCATGATTGTCCCCACGTACGTGCCTTTATTCTATAAACCACAAAACACATCACTGACATAGCTACAGTGACGCTCCTACCTTCACTGAGGCTCTCCGCCAGGGTGCTGAGGTCTACCAGGCTCTTAAGGGTCTGGCCAAGAAGCGATACGGCCAGTCTGCCGGCAACGTCGGTGACGAGGGTGGTGTCGCCCCTGATATCCAGACTGCCGAGGAGGCTCTTGAGCTCATCACCGACGCCATTGAGCAGGCTGGTTACACCGGCCAGATGAAGATTGCCATGGACGTTGCCTCCAGCGAGTTCTACAAGGAGTCCGAGAAGAAGTACGATCTCGACTTCAAGAACCCCGAGTCCGATCCTACCAAGTGGATCACCTACGAGGAGCTCGCCAGCCTGTACTCTGAGCTCTGCAAGAAGTACCCCATCGTCTCCATTGAGGACCCCTTCGCTGAGGACGACTGGGAGGCTTGGAGCTACTTCTCCAAGACCCAGGACATCCAGGTCGTCGGTGATGATCTGACTGTCACCAACCCTCTCCGCATCAAGAAGGCTATTGAGCTCAAGTCTTGCAACGCTCTCCTTCTTAAGGTTAACCAGATCGGTACCCTGACCGAGTCCATCCAGGCTGCCAAGGACTCTTACGCCGACGGCTGGGGTGTCATGGTCTCTCACCGATCCGGTGAGACTGAGGATGTCACCATCGCCGATATTGCTGTCGGTCTTCGTGCTGGTGAGATCAAGACCGGTGCTCCTGCCCGATCTGAGCGTCTCGCCAAGCTCAACCAGATTCTCCGCATTGAGGAGGAGCTCGGTGACCAGGCTATCTACCCTGGTAAGGACTTCCGCAAGTCTGTTAACCTGTAAATGAGGGTTACCGGATGTGTGGAACAAAAAGTCTTGTGATGATTATGATGCCTTGAGGTCTTAGCAAGGACGCGGGACCCTATACCAGGATGGCAAATTGAAAGTAATAGAGGCAAAAATAGTAAAAGCCAACTGATCAATTAATGAAACTTTGATTGAAGTTCAGTACATTTTTCTTCTTTGTGACTATGCCATGATAATGGCTCCTCTTCTCGTTTTCCATGTAATGCTTAACCATAAAAGCAGAAACCAACGTGCTTTAAAACGTTCTTGACCATTCGATGGTAGTCTAAATCTTTATTGTATAGATGTTCTGTTGTGGCTTGTGCTGTTGTGGCCACATGTGGCTGTTTCTACAGCAACAAGCTCATTGGCGCATCGTTAAATCAACATTATGCGACCATCCCACTTATCTAAATCGTTAGCCCTTCAACAACAATCACACCGATTCCGAGAGTGACGCGAACGAACACCTCTCTTGAGGAGATACTAACTCATCATGTCAGGCTCAGGAGACCTCGTCGACTTCGACTTGATCGAAGGCCAGAAAGAAAACATTCAGTCCTTGCCAGGCGGTCGTTCAGCAAAGAAACTCGCCCAGCTTTACTCACCATCACCACTTCACAAGCAATCGACACCTACTCCTTCCGATACACGCAATGTCAACGACTGTATTCGCGCCGAATTCGAACAAGAAGTCGAAAACATTGCCGAGTCAGACGATCCCCTCGACGTCTTTGAGCGTTATGTACGATGGACACTAGACGCCTACCCCTCAGCACAAGCAACACCGGAGTCACAACTTCACACTCTGCTCGAGCGCGCAACAAAGACTTTCATCGGCTCAGCACAATACAAAGACGATCCCCGATATCTTAAACTCTGGGTTCACTATATCCACTTCTTCTCTGAAACCCCACGTGAGACATACATGTTCCTGTCACGCCATGGAATAGGAGAGTCGCTTGCCCTCTTCTACGAGGAGTATGCTGCCTGGCTTGAGGGTGCCGGGCGATGGGCACAAGCTGAGGAGGTGTATAAACTGGGAATCGAGCGTGAGGCTCGACCCGTTCCACGCCTCTTGCGCAAATTCAAAGAATTCGAGGAGCGTGTTGCGCAGCAGCCAGATATTACCAACGAACCCTCATCTCCAGCATTGCCTGCCATGCGGCCAGCACTTGCTTCCAAGGTTGACCCTTTTGCTGCTGCTCGTGAAGCAGACCCCCAAGCACAACGAACATCAAGTGGTGGAGCAGCAAAGCCTGCAAAGGCGAAAATGGCGATCTTCTCTGACGCCGATGCTCAACCCTCTGCCATGTCGTCGATGGGCGCTGGATCAAAGGGCTGGGATAGTATTGGTTCACTAGCGGACCGAAAGAAAGAAAATACTATAGAAGCTAAACCTTGGGCTGGAGAGACATTACATGCTGGCGGAAAGAAGAGTGCAGCCCCCAAGATGTCGGTGTTCAGGGATGCGGTAAGTTAATCCTCTTTCCCCTGACTCGTCCACATGTTGATGGTCATAGGACTAATGTATGGTTATGATTTGTTATGGTTGAATAGTCTCTTTCGCAAATACAGAATATCGTTGTTGTTCCGTCAAAGCATCAGATCTCCCTTCATCCACAAACCGGGAAGAAGGAGCGTGTTTTTGTTGACCTCGCAGCTATTTATCCAACTCCTGAAGAGATTGGCACCGAACTCAGCTTCGAAGAGATCATCGCTGCCAACCGGGGGTGGCTCGGCCACTGCTGGGAGGACGATGTGTTTGAGAGCTTCGTCCCTCAACCCACTATGCCGCTTGAAATTGAAGAAATCAGCAACGGTATGGGAGAAAAGCTAATGATCCATCAAGATACTGTTGATAAGATCCCTATCCACAAAGACCCTGGTGACAAATTGATGATTCGCCCGGGCCCTGTGGATAAACTCGTTATCCATCAGGACTCGTCCACCAAGTTACCAATTCGCAGGGATAATGCGCAATATGATGAGAACGGCAGGGCTATTGAGCAACCTCGAGCACCACGGGGTAGTAAGAAGAAAAAGATGATGGAAGTCAACGAGACTCAAATCAGTAAGTCGGCCCATACAATAAACAATATGAGATAGCCTAACAGTTCAATAGTTAAGGCAAAGCTTGATTCACCCTCCAGACCAAAGCTTAAGAAGAAGAACACTTCTGAGCCCACAATGACACTTCACACCAAGGCTGCCACTGACGATATTTACGATATTTTCAACGCACCTCTGAAGCCTGCTGGTCAGGAGGAAGAAGAGAGCGCCTGTGAAGACGATTATGAGAGTGATGATAACTACACGAGTGATGCGGAGAGCACTGGAACCACAAGGCAGATTGAACCCAGTGAAGCTGGTGATGACGATAACGATGAAGACGCAAAGAGTCTCAGCGAATGGTCGGACTTTACAACACAAAAACACATTCCTGGCCTTGATGTAGAAGGAAACGAGGACGGAGATACTCAGGCATCTGGTCTATTCGACACCAATGCGGCAGAACATGAACATGAGTCGACCGAAGCTCTTGACAGCATGTATGACCAATCACGGAATGGAGAAGAACAAGACGAAGATGAGGGAGATGTCGAAACACCTGTTTCGGAGGACTTCCCTCCTCAGCCTCGGACAACATTCGTTCCAATCCCCCCTGAAGATTATGAACCACCCACGCGGCCATATAGGGATCCGGCCGAGGTGGCCAACAATCGACTGCCCTTTATGACTCCTATCACGGAAAGGACTGAAGTATCTCTGGACGTGACAATGGAGCGTCACGAATACAAGACTCCTTGTAAGAGAGAAAGTTCCATGACTATTGACGAAGAGGATGAAGAGAGTTCGGACTTGGAACCTCTCAGCAGTCCTATTCGAGAGATAATCAACGGTGTCATTGCGGCGCCGAAGATGTCTGCACCTTTGGCCCCAAAATCTGCCGGTCCTCTGGGGAAATCAATCCCTTCCAAGTTTCTCGCGGCGAAGGGGCCTATTATTAGGGAGCCGCAGTGCAACCCCGTGGATGAGGCGATCCGCTCCGAGATTATTGCCAAGATGTTACCCCCATTGAGCGCCTACTCTGGGTTTTATGATCATCGAAGTGAGAAATTCGAAAGAGGAGGCGAGATTCGCAGATTCGCCAAGGCTCTGGCCAAGGCCAACAAGACTGGCGATAAAATCGGGCCTATCACCGCTCCCGTAACGATTGAGTTCCCTGATATCCAGTCTACTTACACGATTAAAAAAGAATTGGGAGCTGGAGCTTTTGCCCCTGTCTACCTTGTTGAGAACTCCGCTCCAGGAGCTGATGAGAATGATGAGAACGCTATCCCTATGATGGGCGAGGGCGCCTTCGCCGTCAACCATCGAAGTGAGATTGAGGCTCTCAAGATGGAGAACCCCCCTACACCGTGGGAGTTCCACATGATGCGCCTGGCTCATACGCGCTTGGGCCCTCAGCACCGTGCTTCTGCTTCGTTGTCTCATGCGCACGAAATGCACCTTTACCAAGATGAAGCATTCCTTTTCCTACCTTATCATCCCCATGGCACCCTCCTAGATGTCGTCAACTTCTTCCGAGCTGAGCCATCTGCAGTTATGGACGAGCAGCTGGCCATGTTCTTTACTATCGAGCTCCTACGGACTGTTGAATCTCTACACTCCAAGAGTGTTTTGCATGGAGATCTCAAGGCTGACAATTGTCTCCTCCGCTTGGATGCACTGAGGGATGATGGGTCTCTGACCAGCCAGTGGAAGGCCGACGGAAGCGGTGGATGGTCGTCCCGTGGTGTTGTGCTCATTGACTTCGGTCGCGGTATTGACATGCGTGCTTTTGTCCCTGAGGTTGAGTTCATCGCAGACTGGAAGACTAGCGCACAAGACTGCGCTGAAATGCGAGAGGGTCGACCCTGGACATGGCAGATTGACTATCATGGTCTTGCGGGCACGATTCACACACTTCTTTTCGGCAAATACATTGAAACTATGCGTTGCGATCAGGGCGGACTGGGCAAGTCTCGGCGCTACAAGATTCGCGAGAGTCTCAAGCGCTACTGGCAGACTGACCTCTGGTCAGATTGCTTCGAGGTTTTGCTCAATCCAGTAGCGGCGGCAGCAGCTGGTGGTGAGGAGGATGGCAAGATGCCCGTGCTGAAATCCATGAGAAGTGTCCGAGAAAGGATGGAGGCGTGGCTAGAAGCCAACTGCGAGAAGGGTGTTGGCCTCAAGAGCACCATGGGTAAGCTTGAGGCTGCCTTTGGCAAGAATCGCAAGTGAGCGTAGCGGCTTGGTTGTCTGCTGTAGTTTCGTGGTCCGGCGTTAGATATTGGCAGAGAGGCGTTGGTTGTCTTGGCGCATTGTCTGCGTATTTTGAGATGCATGATGAGCAATACCCTTTTGATGAAGAGGACTTTAGATCCGGATGAGCCTTATATAATCATAGTTTATATCAATATGAACCATGTAACATATCAATCACAAACCGCAGGTTCAGGTGAAACTCGGCTGTATTCTAACCAAGAGAAGCTCAGGTGAGTCCAGAGATGATCCTCGGCTTTACTTGAACGTTTTGTTTTGTACAGGTCGCTGTAGCGAGTGGTTCAGGGAGCCGGTTGTGATATATTCCTCGATGACCACAAACCAATAATTTCCTCCGCTGCTAACCCTATTATGATACAAAATATAATCCTCACTACACATAAGTTCAACGGCCTCTAATCGCTCTCATCATCCGACCCATTCTTCTTCTTCTTCTTGTCACCTTTCTTCGTCCCCTTCTTGGAATCCTTGGCCAGTTTACGATCAACCTGATCTTGTATCTTGTTCCGCTCTGACTCGCCTTTTGTTTGCAACTCTATCTCGAGCTCCTTGAACTCGTCACTCTCAGCGTCCATGCCAACAAGACGTTCTAGGAGCTTGATCTCATCAGCCCAAACCTTCTTGTCCTCAACCGATTTTCCATCGGAGCCGGGACGGTCGATAGGCGTCTCGAGAACCATGGGCATGCCGGCAAAAGGTGCGTGGTTCATGATACTATGGAAAGCACGGAGCCCAAGAAAACCCGTGCCAATGTTGGCGTGGAGATCTCTGTTGGAGTTGAACGGCGCTTTGCTGTCGTTGACTATAATTCGTTAGCTACTAAAGCTCATTCAACGGAGCGTAGGGAATAAAGACTTACGATGAAAGGCTTTGAGGTACTTGTGGCCGACGATCTCGTTGAACGAGTCAAATGTTTTCTTGAAAGCTTCTGGTGTTCTCAGGTCATGCCCTGCAGCAAATGCGTGGCATGTGTCAATGCAGACACCCACTCTTGACTTGTCTTCGACCAGCTCTATGATGTCCCTCAGATCCTCCCACGTTGAACCAATAACATTTCCACTGCCAGCCATATTTTCGAGAACCGTGACAACCGTCTTGGTGGCCTTGTGCGATTTGTTGAGCTGCGCCGCGATACGTCCGATGGCTGCAGGTCTTGCATCGCCGCCTGTCGAACCTGGATGGAAGTTGTACAGACGAATACCCAATTGCTCACAGCGCTGAAGATCGTCAACAAATGACGTATAAGCTTGATTCGCCTTGTCTTCGTCCGCTTGCGCCAAGTTGACTAGGTATGAGCCGTGGGGGAGAGCGTGCTCGTTTGCGCTATAGCTGTGGTCTTTACAAAGCGAGATAAACTGGTTCTTTGCTTCGGGGTCGAGAGGTGGGTTTGCCCATTTTCGCTGCGATTTCAGAAAGAGGGCGAAGGCGTTTGCGCCAATGTGGATGGCATTCGTGACAGAGTTCTGAACTCCTGAAGAACAAATGTTAGTGAAGAGTACGAAGTACAGAGCTCAGAGTGTATGTACCTCCTGCAGCACTGACATGAGCACCGATATGCATAGCAGGCTTGAGCGTGGAGATAGCAGTTCGGCCTGCTAAGGGTGTCGCATCTTCATCCTTTGCCTTGGTTTTGCGCTTCTTGGCCGTCTTCACTGCTGGAGCTGGAGCTGCGCTTTCAGGCTCAGCTTCAGGCTCAGCTTTCCGCTTCGTTACAGTCTTTGCAGAGACAGCTTTTGAGGCTGTTCCATTGGCGTTCCCAACACTCTTGCTGGCAGTCGTAATAGCTCTGGCCGCAACTTTCGCCTTGGGCATCTTGTCGTCGTTGTGATCTTCGTTGTAATTGACTGCCTGCTTTTTGCGCAGGGAAGTACGGGGCGTCATTAATTCGACCTCTTTGGTGAGTTCAGTTGGATGCAAGTTGTGCGAAGCTTGACTTGTAAAGAGATACCTGTTGGCTTGGGTAAAAGATGGTCGGGAATCGTCTAAAGGTGTACTGTGTGACGCGATTGACACGGTTCCTCTCTAAAATTGGCGCGCGAGATCACGTGTATCCAATCGTTCTCCTATTACGACTGTAGATGGATCAGTTGGCACTTTACTGCGGTGCTACCAGCCCTGCCTACCTACCTTAGTGTCAGGTAGTACTCAGGTTGATATAAATCAGAAGTAGTAACACTGGTTATAAAGAATGCATACCAGATGATTTAAATCACAAGGTTACTATTAACTTGGGCTGATACTACACACCTGGCCCAGAGACAAATGAAATTAGAAAGCTGACACACGAAGCCAATCTGCTCAGCTGTAAGTGTCCCGTTTCCTGCTGTTCGTTGCTCGCAACTGAAACCATAACCCGGCCACCTAAATAAAACCCATCCAGAACTTTTCCGATACGTACATAGTAAAATTAAGCTACAATCTCCATCTCAGTCTTACGCTCAACTGAAAACTGATCCTTGTATGTTTCCCACAACTTCTCAACCTCTTGGACGTAACGTTCGTGCAGCTCATCGATATCCTTTTGAGCTGGCTGAGGTCCATGAGCCTTGTCGACCCGAATGGGCCGGCCCATCACGATGTTGACTGGCCGGCGGTATGGCATGAGACCAACATCATAATTCAGCACACCACGACCATGAAGAGCCGGAACAGTAAACTTAAAGACCTTGAGAAGGATCATCTGGATCCGGTGAACAATTGGGTGCGTCTTCGGGCTCAGTTGGTCGTAAAGATCGTTCTCGCCAAATCCGATAACAGGAACAAGATCTGCTCCAGTTCGAAGGGCCATCTTGACGAAGCCCTTACGACTTTTGAGGATCAGACGAAGGCTGCCTGGCTGAGCTTCGAGCGACTCGCGGGCACCTCCAACAACGATAGTAACAGCACGGCCTTGACCATCGTTCTTGGGTCCACCCTTAGAGAGGAGATTCCAGATCGACTCCTTTGAGACTGACTGCAGACCAAGAAGCATGATATAGTCGCGATAGAAAGGTAGGCGGAAGTTGGAGTCGAGAGTGAGTAATGTGTTTGTGATCCCAGGAAAGAGTTCACGGAATCCGAGGGCATTAGTACCAAAAGCGGCAAATGCACCATGGGAAATGATACCATGAGGATGGTATCCGAAAATGTATTTCCTATCGGTAGGCAGATCGTGCGTTTTGTGCAGCTTCATGGGGAAATATCCAGCAAAAAGCTTCCACAGCTTCAGGCTGCGAACCCATTCTGAGCGGTACGTCAAGTTTCCATTAGTACCGGCAGTTGATAGAGCAAGGTGAATTAGGTAAGGGATAATAATAGGCCAGGCAAGTGGGTTGGCGCAAATCAACCAAAAAGCCGAGACAAATGTGGCAATGGACATGCAATGGAACAAGACTGCTGCTGTCTGAGACCGTCGCCTCATGGGCACTCGTAGAGGCGCGAAGCGGATTCCTCCAGCACGCCAGCTCGCACTTTTGAGGTCATTAAACTGGGAGGTGATGGGCAACTTGGGGTAAGTCCAATCATCATCACCTCTGCTGTCTTTCGCATCTCGGTTTGCAACAACATCAGCGTAACTTTTATCGAGATCGTCTGCGTCTTGGTTTTTGCTGTCTTGTTCGTCCCCTTCGGCAGCGACTGCGGCATAGCTTTTTGCCGAACCATTGGCATGTCCGTTGTGCACTCCATTGGGTTTACCATTAGACGTTCCATTAGCTGAGAACATCAGATCATCAAAGTCGGCATTGCTGGTAGAGATGCTGGAATCAAAATCACGGTCTGGCATCTGAGGTCGCTCCTGGGCATTCTGTAACCGAGTTGTTAGTTTAGATGATCCAATAAGTAGCTGGCGATATTTGATACGTACGTCCCCATTAACCATATCTTGTGATTGCGATTGCTCCGACGCAGCCGGCTGGTCGTTTTCCGGGTTGGGAATCGTCGTCACCTTTTCATTTGACTCAGATGGGTACACGCCTTTGGATCATTAGCGATTCATGTAAATAATTGGCGAAGCTTCAGACGCTGCGTTCGCGCCATTGTCAACCAATGGCCAGGCTCGTGATCTGTAATCCGCCTGGAGGACAATGAACCGGACTTACCATTCAGGGTGGGAATACCACCATCGACTAGGGGGTTCGACATGATGCGCAACGTCCAGTATCCAGAGTGGCTAGCTTCTCTGTTACAGCACAGCGTCAAGATAAAAGAAATATCCCGAAATGGAGGGGTCAAGGATAAAAGGAAGTCAGAGTAGGTATGGGTTGAGACTTAGGTGAAAAGTGGTTGGCCATACACACAGCCACGTCACAGATTGATATAAAGAGGGAATGACGAGACGAGGAAAGGGCAAAATCAGAAGAAGAGTATTGAATCGGCGACAATGACATAGGCTTTAAACGCCATGTTCTCGTCTTTGGTGGACCTGGGCCGCTTTCGCGTTGTGTTATGCAAAAGCTAAGCTATCAATGATGACGTCGTATCATGGGCAGTATCATTACAGTATCTTACTGGTTTGACACGTGAAATCAGAAGCTTCCATCTTCCATTATTAGGTACCTAAGGTCAGGGGGGGCACCAGTAGGCAGGTTCACTCGGACAAGAGCTCCGCTTGCGTAGCATGTCTGGTACTTATTACACTTACACAGTGTATATCCACACTTATTAAAGACAGTAGGTACTACCCAGTCTGTATGTAGTTACTTGCTGAAACTCCAAATTCCAGGCGAGCCTCGGCATAGACAGTTACCTAGTCTAGTAGGTAGCACAGGAAACCAGACTCACTTCTTCAAAACAGATACCGAACGCGTTAGATAGCAACACAGGTAACCAACCCAGTCTACCAATTTTATTTAGCAACTTGCAGGGTGCATTCCGTACGATTCCGTAGCCTTGAACCAGGTTGATTCTCTATATACAAAGATCTTCACTTTGCACAACTCTTCCCACCTGTATTGGTAGATGGACGGGCCCAGCTGCCATAAGGCACGCTATCTGAGCGAGCAATAACATATGATACACGGAAGAAGAGGGTGAAAAAAAAAAGTCCACAAGTCGGTCGTAACAATCCCGTACCCTTTCTTTTAGCGTGGAGGTCCCTACCATCCACAGAGACAGACAATAACGGAGAAGAAGAAAAAGAAAGAAAGAAAGAATGCTCCCATGTCCCACAAACGCCTCTTTGAGCACCATGCCAAATACTTCCAAGCCAAAAATAAAGATATAAGGTCGTCTCAGTGTACTTTGCTTTACAACTAGATGCAATGGCGCTTGTCCCCCTACACCTTGGCGACAGCCGCTGCCGCCGCGTCGCGCGTTTCAATCTGTTGTTTCAGGTCTGCAACCACATGGTCTAGAGTCGAAACCTTGTCTGTGAGCGCCTTGATCTTCTCTTCCAACGTCTGAACATATGCCCATACACTGGGATCACTTTGAGCAAACATGTTTCCGCTGTCGTTGGTAGACTGTGCGCCGCTCCCGCTCCGCGTATGAGAGAACCCGGTCGAGTTGGGCGCAGCAAATTCGGGATGCGAGAGTCCAGGAAGTTTCGGCCGAGACTGAGAATTGTGCGGCGATTGTAAGTCCGATGCCCGACGTCCAAACTGTGCTTGTTGTAGCTGCTGAGTTAGGCTGGGTGAGCGTTGACGCGCCAAGTTGTTTACTTCATGTGGCTGCACTCCGGGACTCAGAGGTTTGGGGCTTTCTGTTATACCAGTCTGGGAATACATGTTCGCATTTGCCGCCGCAACCGACGAGATCCCAGCATTAGCGTTGTGCCCGGCAATATTGTTGGCAACAGGCTGCGACGGGTTGGAGTTCGTCTGGTTTTGATTGACGTTAGGGGGATACAGACCCCCAGTTCCAGGTCGGGGGCCCGGAGGCGGGTAGGTTCGAGCATGCGTGCCATAGCCATCAGCTTGTGCTCCAGCAACATGCTGAGCCGTGATGCTCGGCAGGCTTTGGCGTCTCAGCTCTTCTTCTTCAGCATTATCATATGCGAGTCCAGACATGGCTGAGTCGTCAGCTTCAGCAATACTATTCTCCAAATCGTTGTCGTCGACAAAGCTACCCATGCTGGATCGCCGTCCTGCACAGCCACCAGCCCCTTTGGAATGACGAGCAAGAGCATCGCCACGAGCAAACTTTCGATCACACTTGGGGCAGACATGAGGCTTCTCGCCAGTGTGCAATTTACCATGCCGCTTCAAGTCATGAAGACGGCGGAAGCGCATCTGGCATTCGGTGCAAACATAGGGTTTTTCTTGGCTGTGTGTCAACAAATGACTCTTAAGATTGTGATGGCGCGTGAACTCGGTGTTGCAGTAGGGGCATTTATGCTTCTTTGAACCTGACGAAGTAGGAGACGTCTGACCAGGTGTGGGCATTGGGAAGCTCATGCCTCTAGTTGGAGTTTCTGCCAGATTACCAGTAGCCTGGAGAGAGCCGGGGTATGACAGTGATCCAGGCTGATGTCTCTCTTCCTGTCCGACTACTTGTTGCGATGATTGTTGATGCTGTTGTTGGTGCTGATCAACTTTGGTCGCGTCCACGTCCATTGGGGTCGGACTCTCTGTGACAGGCACACCGACCAGGCTGTTGGTGCTTTGTGGACTCGTCGCAACATGCTCTTCAACCTGACTTGTTGCGGTTTGCGCCAGCGACACGGGATTTGATGCCTTTGGAGATGGGTCCATAGCTGCAGTTGGCGCCAGCTGAGGCGCGTCAGCAGGGCGGCTCATGGCCTGAACACCTCCAGACATGAGTGAAGTCAAAACCCTGTGACCAGGGTTGTCGCTTGTGGGTGCTGGGCCTCGTGTCCCGTCGTCGTTTTCGTCGGCTTCGCGTCGTCGGCGCTCGTCCTCAAGGGCAGCCGCCGCAGTCAAAGGCGTCGGGGAAAGGCTGGACGCGAGAGCCAGGCGGGCGGACTTGGCAGGTGACCCAAGACCCAAAAGACCCTGGGACTGCGCGGCGAGCGAGCGCGGCGATGAAGGAGACGGTGAGCGAGGCCGCTTGAGTAGCCTGATAGCTGCGTCGTCTGAAGGGATGATAGCAGGAGGGGTCGCCTCTGTGCGCGTTGAGGGCGGGGGATCGATCGCGGTAAAGGCGGAGGTGTCCGATGCCATAGAGGCAACTATGAGCCAGGTAATTGGAAAAATCAAAAGTGAACCGGATCCAACATGCGATCAATTTCGAGGTTTCGTCGTCGCAACAGCCTTGGGTCAAAGGCACATATCGGGGCGTGATAGATTAATGTGTGGCTGGAGAACGTGGCGAGAGCTGATATTTTTTTCCCCGGGTTGAAAGGTCAAAGAGGCGAGTGAGGCAGCAAAGCAAGCACTGGGTGGGCTAGATGGGTTTACGCAGTGGGCAGTGGGTGGCTTAGGCGAGGAATGCAGGAGACAGAATTGAGGCTCGACGAACCGGCTGTAGCGTGAAGAAGCAACAGTTTAAGTTAATTTGAAAGGGGAAAAGTACTCTGCAAGTTGAACCGCGAGGATGGTCGACGGTAATGACGATGTAGTACCGGAGAAGAGTTGGTGCAAGGTAGACGTAGACGTAGAGGGAGGTAAGTGAACAAGGCGACCGATGAGAGAGATGCGAGGCGAAGATGAGCGATGGGCGATAGTGAGGGCCTCTGAAAGTGGACAAGTGGGTGATGGCAGTATCTGATTGGCCTGCTGTGTAAAGAGCATGAGCGAGTGGGGTACGTAAGAGGGAAAGAGCAGTAGCGGAAGTGTGAGTGGGCGTGTGTCAGTGGATTATTGACAGCTGCCGGGCTGGTTCCTTCCAACAAGGCCTGTCCTCTACTGTCTCTCAGGTGGGATCGTGCCAGAAACCTGGTAGGCAAGTAACACCCTGCCACCTATCAAGGAGCTACCTAGGTATGTACATACAGAGCTGGTACGTAGCAGATATGTACTCCCACATCAGAGCTCATAATTAATTGGAACGAAAGTTACCAGGTAATCAACGCCAACAGGCTGTTTTACGGAAGCAAACTGAAGCGAATACCACTATGTACATATTATCGACGATGATAACGAAACAGATATCTGCACACACATGGTACGAATTTATGACCGGAATTCGGTTCAGAGAAACCAGTAAAACACGCCAGTGACGCGACAGCCACTGGGATTAAGAGGCAGTGAAAGTGCATGCCTGGTTGGGAACGGAAGAGAAGACAACCACAGGTTCACAGCCTAAAGAAAGAAGCAGCGAGGGCAAAAATGGACAGAAGTGGGGGATGCGATTACGTTTCTGGTATGAAGTGATGAGCTAGAGACGTGCTGGGGGAGAGGTCTAACTGGAAATGACTGATTTTTGTTTCACGGTACTTTGACGTCAGGTACAGTTGTTCCCTGCAGCCTGGTCTGGTCTTTGGGGAAACATCGAAATGGTCAGCCAGCCAAGGGAGCTAAGGAGCTGGGGAGCTTGTCTTTGGTCCATCAACGGGTTGTTTCGCTGTGCATCCCGCAATCGCGATCCTACCTACCTACCTAGGTACAGAGCCATCATCGAAGATGTACCATTCATCGGCAGACCTAACGCGCTCCTACGATTAATGTCTCTTACCAGCCTGGCTCCGTAGAAGCTGAGTGATGAGATGTCACTCTTATAGGGCATACTGGGGAGTATCCTTAACATGTCTCCGCAAGGGATGGACGGGAAACGGGAGGAAGGTCAATATGGAAGTTACAGGCCCTCCTCTCCCGCCATAGTGGAAATGACGACGGGTGCTTCTGTTCTAGCCTCTCCAAAGTCGACATGGGCATGCCGATACTTTGCTGGAGAGTACATATCTAGCCCTCGAATGACCCGCTGACTACCTTAGGATGCTGTAAAATGACAAGGTAAACAGGTTCCACGACGAGGTGGCATGTCACTACTCTATCGTAGATTGAGAGGCGCATCGGGTGAAGAAACAGAAAATAAGAATTAAAACAGGAAACGGGCATTACTGTAGAATGGCAGAGATTTGCCCATGACCCATTCGACCTGTGATAACATTCGATTGTTCGCCAACGAAAAGACGTGAGTACTATAGCTCAAGATTTCACAGTAGTACTGTACTCTCTGTACTCTATAAAGTAAACTCATATTAACAACCACTAGTTCAACTTTTGTTTTTCCCGCCAGACGAACCATTACAGTAAATCCAGTCTATTGATACGCCCCAGCTGAAGGCTCATCCACATTCTCTACGCACTACGTAGTAATTAACTATTTGGTATCCTGAGCCACGGCACGCAGGTCTCGAAGAAGAAGAAGAACAAGACGTATTCAGAACCAGGGGCAACACAGCTGAACCAATCCTGGTTTAACTTCCCTCAGGTGAGTCGAGAGGTGGCGGTGCATTCAAGCATTGGAAATGGGGCCTCAGATCCATGAACCTGACGGACGACCCGTTAACTTTGTGGCACCCCTAGTAAATGCTTGGCTCAGGTGTCTAGGGTGTGTGTGAAAGAGCAGGAGTTTCCGTCACTGGTTGGTTAGTTTAGTAGTTTATTGAATAATGGTGTGGCTGATCCTAGCAGCTCCTAGGTAGGCCCTGCCCCCCCTGCTCCGCCACTTCCGTCGTCACTGATACCTTTTCTGTATTATTCTCCCATCCCAGACGACCTTCACAGCTCGTGTTCAAGAGGCTGATGAATGACAAAACTTGGAATTTCTCTATCAAAGCTTTTTGTCGGATCGAGATACGCCACATTATGCGCCACTCTGGTACAGAGGGCTGGCTCATGTATCCGCACGACTAAACCATGTTCTGTGTCGAATCACAGACTCTGTCCCTTCATCTTCTCATCATCATCGCGATCATGTTCCCAACAAACCGCCTCATATCAAACAACAAGCCAGTATCCATAGCCAAGTCCAATCTGCCTCGGGACGGCTTCAGATTATGCGCTGATCTTACCAGCATTTCCCCAATTCTCGAGGCTCTAGCGCCATTTCCACCGTCAACGTCACAGTGATCACAGCAATTCCGCCCACTTGTTGCTGTGGCTGTGAGACATTGAAGCTTAGGTAGGTAGGTTCGGTACACCGGAACCAACTGGATTCACTCAACGCTTGTCACACCTCCTGGTCTGGAACTTCCTCCTCATCTCATCTTGTCTCCCACAATTCGCAATTTGAATATCAAACTTGTTGGCTGTTAATCTCGATGTTTATTCGTCTTGCCCCACGCTTATCCTTATCAGTGGGAGTGAGGGATGTGTGCTCTAACGTTACAGTTCGTTTGACCTCGTTTATGTTCGGCATGCGGATACAGACCCGGCACTTTGGTCTAGGCATCCACTGATATTGCTTACCTTGAATCTGGATGCCAGTTTGCTTCCAATGTTTCTTTGAGACCTTTTTTCTTCTTCTTTTATTAGGACGGGGGAATCTGTATTCCCACACCGGCCAGCCCTGTGATACCATTTACATCCAACGTATCGCATCACCCGTTTAAGCAAAGTGAGTATTTATTGGATTGTCCTCTTCACTTCAGCTATCAAAGATATGAGGATCAGCCAATCAAGTTTTCCAAATTGCCGTGGCGTTTCTGATAGTAGCTATAGGTTAATAAGCCAGGTCACGCGTTCACAGCCATCATGTACTATCATAAACAAGGAGCCTATAATTGTTCAACTCTCTGTATTGGAGTATCAGCCCTGTTTCGTCGAATTGTCTTGACTTTGTGTATCGCAAATCATCGTGGATTCTTCAGTATCGCTATGTCAACCGCCACTCAGTAATCATACAGGTTGCGTGGGTGAGCCAACCGTCTGCCGTGACTAATACTACGTTCTTCTTCAAACTTGTCATCATTTCTCCCGATTCATAGGCAGTACTTCTTTTCTGTACCATCGACGCTATCCAGTACGAGAAACTCGATATTATCTTTGGTATCGTTGATATGGTATCACCGAAACCGTGTTATGGTCTAGCCCATGCAGGCTGCGTCAAGCCAGTCCATGACTCCATATGTGTCGGGCATTTAGATCAAGTACAATGGCTGGTCTCCATCGTATGCTGCTGGTGGAACACACAGGTCTGGTCTTGAGTGTTCATTCCATCGAGGACGAATCTGAATCACTACGGGCCGCATACATGTGACATCTGGGAATAAAACACATTCCAAGTCCCATACCAAGTCATGGGACCACCTGGTCTAGATTGTTTACATTGTTCTTCTCCTCCTTTTCTTCTTTATGCAGGGCCGTTGTCCTGACCGGTAGTTATTGCAGGTTGTGTTAGCTGAAACACCATTGCGCCATCCACCAACTGGACGTATCACATTCTTCCGTCTGATTCGCATCCACATATTTGTGGCTGTTTCGCCATTTGATCAGTTATATGTCTAAGATGAGCGAGTTTTCGTCTTGTTGTTCGACTAAGACAAGTCGACATGTTTCGTACCTTGTTTGGTTACTGCTGGCGAACCATAGTGTTGACGACTTCCGACTTGCGACATCTTGTACATGTGTTATTGAGCGACCAGGCATACAGAGTTGCATAGACCTGTCAGATTTGTCCATGTCAGATTCAGAGCCCCAACCTGAGGACTTGGATAGATCTGAATCAGATTGTCAATATGTTGTCACTTTCAAGAAGTGCATGTATAGGGTATGTATAGGGTATGTTTGATGCCATTTCGGAAGTAAATATAGACGGTCAAACAGTTAAATAACACATTCGTTTCTGTATTGCAAAGTTATCACATAATCATGCAGGATCTGAAACGATCACGATACTGATCACTATCGTTTGATATCCATAAATATGCAAGACCGACGGTTGTGTGCAGACAGATAGGTGAACTGCCATCAGCACTGCTGTAAGATGTACAAGAAAATACATGGACAAGACCATTCTTCTCTATCCTGGCATAATGGAACAGGAATTGTTTTAAAACATCTGCAGACAAAGGACTCAACTCATATGACCAGACCAGGCCGATCTCAACCATTAATCTGCGTCAGAGTAATATCACGTAGCAGGACTAGACCATTTAGAACCCAGCCATGGTCAGTCTATCATCGGATGGTCTTGATATGCGGATATTAGCAGGCACATAGTCCGCGGTGATGCAATTCATGTTGGAGATGGGAAATGAAGCGACTGATAGCAACATGGCTATTTCCGTATACGCTGCGGTCTCGTGTTCATGGTTTATACGGCACGGCATCAACTTCGCTCTCACTAGTTACTGCGACAAAACGAAATAATGTGGCGGCGGTCAAGTCAACCACAGGTAACTTATTCAAATGCTGACGTGTGCTACTGAGCCGGAAGTATCAATCCGACGGATCGTGGCATGGTATGAAACCGATCCAGCTAATGTAAGGGAGTACATAGGAAAAGTGGAGAGAAGGGAAAGGAGAACCGTGGATGAATATGAAGAACTTGTTGCGTTTGCTGTTTGATGAACAAAGAATCATGCCGGCCAGTTTATAGCCGCCTGGCCGAGGTTTGAGCGGCTGCCAAAAGATGGCATCATTGGCATGAAGGACAAAGAAGAGAAAACAGCAACTCATCATGACAATGGAGATGCTTCTTTTGGAACCTCAGTTTTGGGAGAGTCAGGAAAGACAATATGAGTCATCTCACTCGGTGTCAAGAGATCAACAATCGACATATGAGTGACCAGGCTAGCGTTTTCGTTTCCAGTTATTGTGACTGAGTCAAACCCATGTAACTACAGAGGAACCATGGGCAAGAAACGGTAATGCCGACCTGGCCTCGATGTTATGTCTGGAGTGGAGGCAGAATAGACACTTCTGTCTAGAAGCCGAGAACGTGGTTGATCATGCTACGGATATGAACCTGAATCAGAGATGTTTGAGTTTATCGTCAAGCTTCATTAAACATTTGCCAATTGCAACGAAGGAAGCAGGTATTGCCAACGGCAATAGGAGGTAGATATCCGTAGATCATACTAAAACGAAGATCATGCTTATTGTTGGCGGCTATCAATCGAGATGAGTCTGTCGCTACGATTCGTTGCTATGATTGGCTTTTATTTTATTTTCGATCTTGAAACGGCCAGCGGCCAACCGGAAAAACTCTGGGTTCGTTAAAGCTAACCTCAACAAGGTAGCGCAGCTGTGCTGTATGTATGTACATGCTGTAAATCAGTAGTGAGAGCTAATATCCGCAAGCAAATGCAGCTAGGGTTTTCGCTAATGTGAGTTTCCCCTGAATAACCCAGATGAATGAAGCGTACAGAGTATAATAGGCAGAATTGGCGCAAGTCGAATCTCCGTACCTCGCTAAGGTTGACTTGTATCAATAATATCTCGGTCCAGTGCCTAATGGATCTTCTTCCCTGTGATATCTGCTGAGTCTGTGTGTTCGTGATGAAATGAGATTCGTAAGCAACATCGACTTGGAGAGACTCTTTGAAATCCATCGATCGCCGCATGTTTTCATTTTACCTTTGATAAATGGTAGATCAGATCTGGCCGACGTTTGATCGATAGCACGCCCATATGAAAGAAAACCAACTGAGCATAAGCTACTTTGCCAAGACGCACCAGAGTTAAACTGACTGAAAGCCAAGCATCTGACAATCCGCGCTTAGACAGTGGAAAAGGGGGCCTGTGCCTGATGCGTGGTACGTAGCACCCCCGCTACTGTACGAAGTGCCGTATCGTGTGATTTTATTTGTTCAAAGGGCCGGTTGCCTTGATAGAGACGAGAAAGTAGCGGTATAGACTGCGTCGTCGTCGTCGTCGTCGTCGTCGTCGCAAGCCATGATGGTCAAAGATCCCTTCTAGCAAGGGACTAATCATATCCAGAGCTAGAAGCTCACTGATCTAAAAGAGTCCAAAAGACGGGGATCTGCTCATCGCAATTTATGGCATGACGACGACTGGACGACAACGACGCCGGGCAAATGAGCTGATGCAAATGACAATGCATTCACCTCCACACACAAACAAATAAAGCCTTCAATATGTGCTCAGCCATGGGTGGTACGTAAGGCGTATGCAACCAGCGACGGACCAAGGAACCAAAAGAGAGACTGGTTATCACCGATAGGTACAATTGTCTTGGAAAATCTTGATATCGTCTCAGATGCGAGAAAGCGAGAGTGAGATATGTACACTACCTTTCTCAGCGCGGGTAATAGTTAGTACTAAGGTAGGGACAATTCCATGTTGATTCCATTTCTGGAGCATTTCCGTTGGTAATAACTTCAGGTAGGTGGTACCAGTACTTGTTTCTATGAGTAACAAAGATTCGAATGAGCATTTTAAGGTTGTGAATCTTTTGGCAGGAAGGGTAGTGGGTGACTTGTTTTGGCAGGTGTGTCTGACTGCGCCTGGTTCCTGAAATTGAGATGGAAGCATTGTCCAACAGAAATCGGCCCAGGAAGGAACATCCGACATGTTCATGTTGGTTAACGAGGGAGTGCAAAGATGGACCTTGGTCAAGTCCTTGCATCCAATCATAGCAAGTGCTGGATAGGTAATCTCCCTGTACTGGGCAGTCGTAAATTTAGCGGCGACTAGTACCAATAGATGGCCTAGCATGAATTTCCATAACAGTAGCCTCGCATCAATCTCGTCAGGTACCCCTGGATTGCCGTTGGTCTGGTGTCTTCACAACCTCTTTCCCCTGGATCTCTGTAGGCCTCCCCTGGACATGGGAGACGGTCGCCCTCGACTTGCCTGGACAAATCTCTAAATAGAAACTCCCTTGACTGGGCCATGAAAACCATGATCCAGTGTATTCGTACCGACGCTGGAACTGATGCTAGCCCAATTGAGGAACAAGTTACTCTTTCTGGTATTCTCACTTGGTATCATGTCTTACTCCTTGATACCTTAGAGGGTCTGTTTGCATCCTAGGCCTCAATCTTTGACCGGGTGTGCATTCATTACAATGGACGTCCCGACCTGACCTGGCTTTTTCGGGTTCATGGATGGCAATCTCTCCTGGATCCTTGCTTTAGTTTCTCTTGGACTTAATCACCCCCTGCTCCTGACCCTACCTTAGTCTGCCCCCTTCTCCCCCAGTCCCTGGTCCCCTGTCAAGACTCTGGGCCTCTTTTCATTCTTATCCCCTTTCGTCTCCGTCGACCCCAGGCGCATTGTTCCTTTTGATTTCCTCGTGCGCTCTTTACTTGTCAACTGAGAGTTTCATCTTTACTCACTCTCTTCCACACTCATTTATACAATTGTTTTTGTGTTTTCCTAGGCCTTTTTTGCCTCACCACGTTCGCTTTACAGCAGTCACTCGCTCATTTGACGGATTTGATCTTGCTTTCAAGTCATTCTTCAGGAAAAGGTTAGTGTTTATCTTCAAATCAAAAGGAGTCGTCAAGTTTCCAGAGGCAACCGTCGTCGATCGCGGAACGTGATACTATAAGGACAGCGACTAGGATAAGGATAGAGATGAGGAACGACGAGCGACATCGAACATGAGCACCACATAGATGCTGGAAATCTCGGTGAAAAACAGTCAAGACAACAACCGACTTCACTGAAGACGGCTGGCCATCAACATTGGTCGACCAGAGCAGAGGCAAAACCAGGCAAAGAACCAAAAGCAAAACAAATCAACATCAGCACCCTGATCGACCAAAGACAACGGCGCGCATTCCCGTAGCAATTGGGTTTCCTTTTCCACTTTGCAGCCAAATATGGAGCACTTTCGACCTGACGACGGGAACCGGATGACGCGTCGGAATTACTATACTGTTATTGAATCTTCGAAAGCTAATCAAGATCTTAGATATTACAGTTGCATCACGCCATATACCGTTACCATGAAGAACCTCATCACTTACACCCTTGCGGCCACGCTCGCCGCCGGCGCCACTGCCCAGCACCACAACCACCAGCACATGCACGCTCGTCGTCATGCTGGATCCAAGGTCGAGAAGCGCAGCCCTGACGTTATCACCGAGTACGTTGTCGGTGCCACCGAGACTGTCTACGAGCTTGCTGGCAAGGAAATCGACATCAACGCCGCCAAGGCCGGTCTGAACGGAGGCAACCTCGTCATTGTTGGCGAGTCTAACCCTACCTACGACGCCCCTGTTGCTCCCCAGACCCCTGCTGCTCAACCCGAGACTTCTTCCGAGCCTAAGCAGGAGGTCGGCGCCCAATTCTACGAATCCAAGACTGTCGAGGCCTCTACCGCTGTTGCTGAGCCTGCCTACTCGGCTCCCGCTGTTGTCAAACCCAAGCCTACCAAGCCCAAGGCTACTCAGCCCAAGACTGGCGGCTCTACCTCTGGTTTCACTGGCTCTAGCTCCGGTGTTGACAAGAAGTTCAAGAGCGGCGAGGTCGACTGCGACACCTTCCCCTCCGAGTACGGCGCTGTTGCCCTTGACTGGCTCGAGCTCGGTGGCTGGTCTGGTATCCAATACGTTCCTGACTTCAGCCTTTCATCCACCAGCATCGTCAAGATTGCCACCGCTATCAAGGGTGAGGGCTGCACTCCTGGAGCTATGTGCTCCTACGCCTGCCCCGCTGGCTACCAAAAGACCCAATGGCCCTCCGCTCAGGGTGCCGACAAGGAGTCTGTTGGTGGTCTTTACTGTAACGAGAACGGCAAGCTCGAACTGACCCGTGAGGATTTCGACACTCTCTGCGACGCTGGTGTCGGTGGTGTCTCCATCCAGAACGACCTCGACGAGGATGTCGTCACTTGCCGAACTGATTACCCCGGAACTGAGAACATGGTCATCCCTGCTCTTGCCAGCGCTGGTGGCTCCGTTAGCATCTGCAACCCCGACCAGGAGAAGTACTACGTCTGGGATGGCTCCGGCACCTCTGCTCAGTACTATGTCAACAAGAAGGGCTACAGCATTGAAGACGCTTGTGTTTGGGACAGCCCCAAGGGCAAGGATGCTGGCAACTGGTCCCCTGTTGTCCTTGGTGTTGGTCAGGCTGCTGATGGCAACACCTACATCTCCATCTTCCAGAACCTGCCCACTAGCACTGCCGAGCTTGACTTCAACATTGAGATCAAGGGAGACGTTAACTCCAAGTGCTCTTATGTCAACGGAAAGTGGAGCCAGGGCGGATCTGGCTGCACCGTAAGTTATAACCCCCAACGTGAAACGAGCTACATACTGACTGATTCATAGACCACCATGCCCAAGGGCGGAAAGGCTGTCATCCGATATTTCTAAACAAAAGTAATTTTTACTTGTGGAGTAGGATGTGCGTTTTGGAACTTCTTTGTCAATATTCTGGGCGGCAGAGCTCAGGGCCTTTCGGCCGCAGGTCACGGACGAGCGCGAGGCTCCCCCCTTTGAGCTGATTTAAAATATTTTGGGTACCGGTTGGATAACGAAAAGGACTGATGCTCAATTCGATGACCAATCTTAGTGGTAGTTTTGATATCGGGGTCTTTTACCAGCCGTACTTGTTTTTTTGCGATTTATTTCATATGTCAGCACGTACTTCATACATTGCATTTTGGATTGTGTCTTGTATAGTGCACTTGTCACGAACCGACTATGCCTTGAATCATTGTATGGCGACGAACGAATGCAGCCAGCGATTATTGCCATCAACTTTTGCATTGGGAGGAGCCCGCGCGCGGCGTTTTATACCCCGAAGAGAGGGCTGTAGGAGAATCTCTCGGAGCATCAACGACATCAGATGGTCGACGCCGTTGGGTCCTGGAATAAGATGCCACTCTTAGAGCTTAGCTTGTCTATGTAATGTCTTTGGATTGAATAGTGTATAGTGTATTTCTGATTTTGGTAATTGAACTCTTCTCTTGCCTTTACGGACCATGTCTTGTGCTGAATGAGTTACACTTGATACCGTGTGGTTGTCGCCGGCCAGGACATGCTGTTGCCGTTCCATGTCTATTATTTCCCCAGACGCCACAGCCGATACCTTGTTTTAGCCGGCTCTGCCGTGCTGCAAGTACGACATAGCTGCTAGCTAAACTCGGGCTGCCAACCAACATCTTGCATTGCCATTACTGCATGTGACCCTCAATCGAACCAATCCCTCTTCTGTGTCATCCTATAAAGATGAAGGAAGGGTGGTATCATTGGCACGACCGGTGTCTGATGGTTCTATCTAGCACCCAGCAATTCTCATTGTCGAACCAATGTTGGCTTAATACCTACCTAAGAAGTGGACTGACTTTGCGTCTTGTATCAATCAATTCCTCTGGGTTGCTAAGACAATGACACGAGCAGAATAGCAGTAATAATAGAGTGGAGGCTCAACCTGGAGATGTGCAGGGCTTGGCTGCAGCTCAGCGTCGTATTTGTTAGTGACAAAATAAGTCACTGGATATCATCCCCAGGTAATATGGATGAATGATAAAAGATAGGCAGCTAGGTTGGCGGCGCCGCTAAAGAAGCGTTACTGCAGCCTGCCGACTGGTAGCGCACCATGATCCCATGCCTCCATCGTCATCGACTCCACAAATTGAAGGTTTACCCGGCGCCTGTTTAAATAGGTAGATAGTCCAAGCCTTTCTTATCTGGCGTTGACTTGGAGCTACCTGCTGGAGTTTCCATCTCTTCATCAACGGTTCTTCCAAACTTCCGGCATCAAGATACATAAAATGTCGCTGAATCGAGTCCAAAGCATCGAGACGCTGACTGCTCCACCTGGTCATCATGGGGCCTCTATCGAGAGAAGAGGCAGCGATGCGAGTCTGAGGGTTCGACGGTTGACATTCAATCCTGTACCGCAAGACTTTGAGACCGCATCTTTGAGGCCGGATGAGCAGCCTGCTGAGACTGTTGGGGCTTTTGAGGTTCCTTCATGGAAGAGATTGCGTAGGTCGTCACTTAAATGGTAGCAATACAGGAGCGTTAACGTGTAAGCCCAGTCCAGATCGCTGCTGCTGTTGTACACTGCCTTTTTGCAGCAGGCATAGGTCAGTATCTCCCCAGAATTGGTACTGAATTCACAAAGTGATTGTCTGATACTGTATAGTTTTTGGTTATGCTGCTATCAAACCCGTCCTCAAGCTCGAAGGCGCATATTCCGGTATCTGCGATGCCACCATTCATCAACGCCCGACAAGTCATGTAGGCGCCGTTTCTGACGATCCGCATAACACATGCGTCGAGATCAGGCTGAACCTGATGTTCACAGTCGCCGCCGTCGGCACAAATGTTGCCGCTCTTCCTGTAGGCGCGATCCTTGACAACTATGGTCCTCGTGTCTGTGGTTTGTTAGGATGCGTCTTTTTGACCACAGGCACGTTACTCATGGCTTATGATCAGTCTCTACCGTTTGATGGACTTCTACCAGGGTATCTATTCTTGGCTCTTGGAGGTCCATTCACCTATATCTCGTCTTTCCAGCTCTCAAATGCTTTCCCGCGACACTCTGGACTCATCCTCGCACTTTTGACCGGCGCATTCGACTCCTCGAGCGCACTGTTCCTTGTTTACCGTCTTATATACAACGCCACTGCGGGAGCTTTTACTTTGCATCGGTTCTTCCTCTTTTATTTAGTTGTCCCGATATTGATCTTCATCAGCCAGATTCTCATCATGCCGGGCCAATCTTACAAGACTGTTGGAGAACTTGTCGACCAAGCTGCCGAGGCGGATGACGATATCATTATCCACTCAACTACCAGCACGCAGCAGGAAATTGACGAGCACACGGCCCTGCTCCGTGATGAGCGCCGCGAGGAAAGGGAGCGGCGCGAAGCCGTGGTACAAGACATCGAGAACCTCCTGGGATCAGCCAAGGGCGATGATCAAGTTGAAGCCAAGGAGCGAAAACATGTTGCCTCGGGAGTATGGGGAGTCCTTCATGACTGTACCGTTCTCGAGCAGATTCGGTCTCCTTGGTTCATACTCATCTGCCTCTTTACTGTCGTGCAGATGACGCGAATCAACTTCTTTGTCGCTACCATCCGACCACAGTACGAGGCTATCTTTGGTGACCGCGAACGTGCAGTCAGGGTGAACACCTTCTTTGATGTCGCCCTCCCAGCTGGTGGTATTTTTGCGATTCCGTTTATTGGAACAGCTCTTGACCATGTCAGCACTGTCCTTGTGTTGTCGGCTCTTGTGGCATGTGGCACGCTCATCGGTATTCTGGGCGTATTGCCTTTTGAGTGGGCAGCGTACGCCGGGATCATTCTCTTTGTTCTGTACCGGCCGTTTTACTATACAGCCGTGTCTGACTACAGTGCCAAGGTGTTTGGGTTCCGAACCTTTGGAACTGTGTACGGTCTTATCATCTGTCTCTCTGGCTTACTGAACTTTTCCCAGTCTGGACTCGATGTTCTCTTTCACCAGACATTTAACGGCAACCCAGTGCCCGTCGACGTCATGCTTCTGGTTATTGGCCTGGTCGTAGGGGTCGCACTTGTGGTTTTTGTAGCAATGGAGCTTCGCAAGATTCAGCAAAAGGCCAGGGCGGGTATATCTCAATGATGCGGGATCGCCGAATCGACGAAACGCCAACTTTGATTATATGTTTCTATCAAAGTTCTCCCTCTTCAGTGCTGTTGAGACCGTCCTGAAATCTGAGAGTCGGCCACTGTGATCAACTCACTTATTTAGCACCCAAGGGAGAAATTGTACATAAAGGCTTTGGCTGGTAAAGAATCATCTTACAACTGACCCATCTTATCTTGTAATGGGAGTGCCCTCTTTGGCAAGTGATGTGGATCCGTAATTGTCGTCCCTTCTACTGAGAGCTTTCCGCTTATTATAGATTCCCAACTCTTAATTCTGAATGTATGGATGTGTTTTCCCCAGAAAGAATGACGGCAGTAGTACTGGATGGAAATTAGTTAGCCGCAAATTTCACAAAGGCAATAACCCTGGAATAGAATCCATAATCAGTCTAGAATTTATTCAAGGTTTTGCGAATTTCTAATGCTCCTTTTAAGGATAAGTATAACAAAAAGAGGAGTGACCGTAACATCAGTGCCACAAAAATCCATCAGACAATATCGCCATCTGACATCTAACGGTTGGATATTTGTCAACACCAAGCTCAGATGCCGCCCCAGTACTGCGTAAGTACTAAAAAAGAAGTGCAAATGCTTAGGTATGTAGTCTAGGGGTTTCGAACAACGTTGCAGCCAGTCCCCTTTCCAAAGACAGCAGCTGCAAGGTTGAAGTTCCATAGGTATTGACTAAGAACCACAAAGTTAGATATGAACAATACCAATACAGACATATGTGTACTTACTCATGGCCGGCAGACCCTTGTGCTTCACTTTCGTCAATCACAAACATTCCATCTGTCCAAAAGCATTGTACGTTGGTAGGCCCACTGACGACCACCTTGAGTTGTTTGCAGAACCGGTCAATGTGCTCGTCATTTCGAGGAGATGTGATGAGCTGCACTAGGTATCTTCTCAAGGCACTTTAGTACCAGTTAGAGACCCATTGGAGGGTCAACTGGGGATGGTATTTAGTACTCAATAGCCTTGGTATTAGATAAACCCAGAGACTTACCTTGGGTCGTATCAGTGTTGGCAGGAATAGCTGTGGCAGTAGCAGAAATGGCTAGAATTGCCTGTAGGAGAACCGAGAATTTAATCTTGTAGTAGAATAGGAGAGTTGTAAGAGAGTTAATTCAAGAAGATAGGAATATGTACTTTAAAATTGTGTACAGAGTGGAATAGAGGAGCCTATTCTTCAAGGCAACGTTTTCACTTTATAGTCTAGTAGCTTATGATCAGTGAGTCTACGAATAGATCTATGGCTCCCGGCGTAACTTGATACTCCGTCGGACATTGCAAGTCAACACTCTGGCAGACTTGACGGCGAATCCACAACTTGATCCTTGAAATGCCTCAACAATCTAAAGGAAGTTATACGCAGCTTGAGCAGGCCTTGCAAAAGATATGATTGTTGGAATCTGGATGCAAGGCCTGGAGTCACTCTACCCAAGGGTTGCTGGAAGATACTCTTGTAAGTTATCCACTTCGACAGGCTGGTTACACCGCGTGAGAACAAATTGTGGTTCTGCTCATAGCATTGGCATCCGATCCGATAAGCGACTAGATAACAAGACTAGATGGAACCCTTAAAAAGTGGCGACAGGATATGTAACATTGTCGAATGTATTTGTCTAATTACTATCCAGGGACGATAGTTTATGATACATCGGCCGATTCACCAGGGCCTGCTCGTTCTACTGTAGTTGTATTAGCAGTGGGTTGGTCAAGCCAAAGAAATACAAACGGCAGTATGTATCTCAAAGCAAATTCCCCTATTATGTACCTATTTAAAGGATGCTGTATGTTACCTATTACTATCATAATAGCCTGATAAATGTTTCGGAGAACTTCTTGATCAACTCTTTCTAGAAAAAGGGTTTACTGACCCCACGTTCCCCGCACTCCATGTCTCCTCATTATAGGGCAGAAAGTTTTGTCGGGGAATACTCCAAGGCGTAGTCTAGTCGTTCATCCACTTTCAAAAGGGTCACCCCAGATCATCTAAATACCTGAACCCTTGAATAGTCCCCGTTTAACAATGGGCCGAGGATGTGATTCCCTCAGTTGCCCCCCTCGTTGTCACCCATGTTCTGGTATCACAGCCACTCATAATCCAATTCTCATCGGACCACAGAGTGTGGGCCAGATCCTACAGAATCCAATACCCGAATGTATATGCAACGTGCCAGCCGAATCGCTCAACTTCTCCTGAAAGTCTTTGGTGGTTTCTGCATATCGTATTGTAGCCTACCATCAGAGAAATCCTACGTCCTAGCAAGTCCACAAAAAGAAAATAGGCACGTAACTTCACTCTGCAGTTTACTCAAAGGTCCTGGCCTAGATGGGAAATCTATGCTCTCTCGTATAATTAGTTGCCTAAAACGGAAAATACATCTCTGCCATCGATACACCGCCGACTTTGTGGTATCATTATAGACTGATGGCTAGGGAAGAACTGCTCAGGCAAGGGACAGGGGCCCGTGTAGAATTGCATTGCTACGGGCAGATTGGAAGACATCTGTTATTACAAAGAAATAGACATCTTCATCTATAAAGACAAGGCGAGATTCCACAAGTTACCCTTCTTCTGTATTCATTCCATTCCCCGGTAACATCAACCACGTGTGGAGAAAGCTCGTCGGCGAACTGGGTCATGATTTAGGATGTTCAATTACGAGAGTGCGAATAAGGGCCAATGGCAAGTGAATGTTTTTAGATTGATGATCGAAGTAAGCAGTGAAAACTATGTACCAAATAGGAGACATGGATATCATGGGTGAGATAAAGGGAGCCATTGCGCTGAAAGAGGTAAATCAGACAGTCATGGCAGACAAAAGCATAAATGGCGATGAACCAATTAACTATACCCCAACGTTGCCATCGGCAATATCCTGACTCTCGCTGATTGCGTCTTGGCGCTGAGTTCCCTACTTCAGATTGCCTATTCGTATGTGTGAGCCACTCTGTGGGATACAACTGAGAACAATGATAACTCATGGGGATTATCGGACTTTGAGATATAACCCTTAATGGCTGTTTGGTGGCCATTCGTGAAAAAGAATACGAGTTTTCGAATACATGACAGGATCAGAAATGTGTAAGTAAACAACAGCAAAACGCTCTGCGGCAGGAGATTAGCTGAATCCTTGCACAGGAACCATGTACTTGAACGACGCAGCACCCTTCTTGATCCGTTTAGCCGGGCGGTTCATATAAGCTTCATCGACACCGCAGAGGATTCGGCTCGTGCTTTTTCAGAAGCAGTGGAACCGCATTTTTGGTTGACCATGACCATGACCATCATCCAGTCTAGCCCTACACAGGAATTCGGATGTTGAAAAGTTCTAGAGTTGCATTGCAGTTCCCACCGCTCCCACCGCAGCTTCTCGTGCTCTGCGGACCTCATCCCGCCTTTCTTCGTTCTCCTCTTTGATCCTTTCCTCGACATCATCTCTAACACCACCAAGGTCGGGAGGTATCGTCTGGAACTGAACGCTCGGTGCTGCCTCCACAAAGCGAAGTTGTTCTGTAACGTGCTGCACGATTTCTTGCAAGCGCTTTGGGGGGTTGCGATTCACTCGGGGTTCTCCCAGGATTTGTTCGAGAGTAGGGAAGAGAGTATCCTGTCGGAAATGATCGCGCCAGGGGGCATGCTCTGGAAGAATGGGGTTGATCTTGTCCTGGGCGTTAATAGCGATACTAGTCTCATATGTCCAGGCCCTGGCCACGTTTCGAGGAGTATACCCGCCACCTCCAAAAAGAATCATGGGAATGCCCATGTCTTTACAGAACTTGACGCAAGCTCCGTGCCCTTGAACTTGAAGGTTGAACCGACCGAGGCGGTCACCGGCTAAAGAGTCAGCACCGCATTGTAGAGCGATGGCGCCCGGTCGGAACTTTTCAACGATCTTGCCAATCACGGTGTTGAATAAATGATCGTACTGTTCGTCAGTGATACCATCATTCAAGGGCACATTGAAAGCGTGGTGAGCGCCCGGGTTGTGCTCGCTCTTAGGACCGTTGTCATCAAGAGCGCCAGTACCAGGAAAGAAGTTGTTTGGGTCATATTTATGAAAAGAGACTGTCATGACTCTATCGGTCGAGAAGAAGGCTTCTTCTACTCCGTCACCATGATGGACATCAATGTCGATGTACAAGACTCGGGGATAATGGCGAAGGAGTTGAAGGATGGCTATCACGATGTCATTGATATAGCAGAACCCGGACGCTTCAGACCTCTTGGCGTGATGAAGGCCGCCGCCCCAAGAGATGGCGATATCAGACTGCTTTGAGCAAATCTTTCTGGCTGCATCAAGGGACCCACCAGCGGACAAAGAACAATAGTTGAAGAGGCCATCAAAGAGGGGACAGTCAGATCCACCCAGGTTGAACTTCAGGTCGACTCCTTGATTCTCAAGATCTCGAGGTACTGGCTCAGGCAGTACTGTGCCAAGGAAGTCTAAATAGTCCGAAGAGTGAAACTCGGCGAGCTCCTCGTACGTGGCCGACCTGGAAATATAATTGTCCATGGCAAAAGACATGCCGTAAGAGTAAATGAGACTCTTTGAAAGAGTTAACCGCCAGGGTTTCATGGGATGAGTGACGCCGAAGTGATGTTCCTCGATGTCCGGGTTACAGTGGAAGGACACATTGTATCCCTTGGGCCGCGTGATGCCAGATTCTTCGGCGAGACGTTTGCATTTGTTGTAGAATTTGGCATTGTCCATCTCACTGGCTAAGCCGAGCGGAGTGTTGGAGTACTCTTCCACGAGAGAGTTGTCGCGATCATCGTCTGGTATATGTGGGAGATAGTTGGGCTTTGGCACCCGATACCTGTAGGAGTCTATATCCATTGCTACGGGAGTATAGTTGATCCCTTGGTGGGAATCTCTTATGCAATATAGAATGCGACGCAGCTGGTTGATGGATGGATGAGTGGGTGACTAAGTAAGTTAGTTTTGTAGGCGCAGTGTGTTTCAGAGAATAAATCTTGCACTATGGTTTTGTGGGGGTACAATAGAGAAGAATACGTGTAGTACGGTGTTGCTAATAAGTGATGCTCGTGTAGGAAGTTGGTGGTTGAGTTGTGTGAGTTGAGTTGAGTTGAGTTGATGTAGCTGGTAAAATGAATGGCTTCAGATGTCCAAAGTCGAAAATGACAAATGCAAGCGGCAACTCTTAGCTAGGTACCTTAGTAGGTAGGCTACCTAGGTACCTGAGGTAAGTGTGCTGGACTTGGGTCTGGTCACTTCGATGTGGGGAGTGAGTACCACCTATAGTTACTGACCTAACCTCCTAGACTGATAAGTAGAGCCAGAAACCCTTGCCTTCTCAACTTCAGAGACTTGTTGTTGGATGGAAATTGCCAGGAACCACCTGCAGATTCCACAACTTTAGCAGTTTGTCTTGATTTATCTATACCGTATAAAGTCTAGTCAATGGCAGCCCAGACTTGTGGCTGCAGCATGTGGCGGTGATTGAAAGGCTGGTTTAGACGTCACTTGACCTCTTTAGGTCGCTGCCTTACAAAACTTACACCAACCTCATGCCTCCACCTTTTTCCTATTCTTCATCCTATCGTATTCAAAGAAAGCGCTCCCACAGAAAGAGAACGAATATCAATCTGAGGCTGCTTCTTGTATTCTCTTGACGTTAGCTGAGCTGCGCTGACTGAGCACTGCGACTTCTACGGTTGTCAAGTTCAACTCAAAACCATCATCTCAAAACAAAAGGCACAAGCGAGAAGCAAGTGGGTATCGAGGTGAGCTGAGCCGAGTCATTCATGCTGATTGCTCTCCGCGTTCTTCTTTGAATCTGAATCTTGAATCTTGAATCTGGTTTTGCTTTTGGCGTTGCTTGCGACAGCCAAAGTCCCCCCCTGCTTTTTCCCTCTACCTACCATTTGGCTTCGGAAATTTGCGTCCACTGTATAGGGACCACTTGCCTTGCATCTTCCAGAAAGCCACTCCTTGTCCTGCCTTTTGTCTTGTTTTGATCAAATCAAGAGTAGACCAATCCACTTGTCGGATCGTGTCATTTGCATGCCTGGTCGTACTTCTTCTATTCTTCTTGATCCGCATCCGTTCACACATAAATACATACGTTCACTGGCCTGACGGTATAGCACCATCTGTCGAACGGTTTTTGAGAGCTTCGACTTTGTCGCAACCGCATTTCTCTGTTCGCTCTTATCGCGCCGCATTCTCATCGTTAATAATCATGCCTAGAGACGATTTGTCCATCGACTTCGTCAAGAGGATGCCTCAAGCCGAGCCCCTCGATCCCGGCATAATCCTCGAAGATTGGATCAATCGAGTCCAAAATCTCCCCGAAGAGATTCAATTCGTTCAGAGCGAGGTCGCCGACAAAGACCGCCAATACAACGAGTGCGTACGTATAATCGAAGATCGCGACGGGAAGATTCAAAAATGGATCAAGACCAACGGAAGCCACGAGCCAAACCCTAAGGAGGAGCTTCTTCGAGCCCAAGTCCGCGAGAATTACGCCCGAGCAGATCAGCTGTCGCAGGAAAAGATCGTTTTACACCAGAAGATGCAGCTCTTAATGGACAAGCACCTGCGAAACTTGGACTCTCAGATAAAGCAGCTCTACGATAGAGCAGAACCTGGCTTTACTGACCCCGACGAGGTCCCGTCCTTGCTCCGACCAAGCGCCGCAAACCATACCGCTCCCTCGATTCGCGCCATCAACCCAGCGAGCCACATGACGACTGCCGCTGGCCCATCTACTCCTCTCGCAGCCGCCGCTCAAACCTCTTCAAATCCTACCCTCGCTCGGCTTCCCAATCATCCAAATGTCCGACACGCACAGGCTCAGCAGCATGCTGCATCCGCCCCTGCAACACCTGCGGCCAGTATAATTCTAAATAGACAAAGAGAGGGATCTGCAGGGCCTGTAACGAAGCGGGCCCCTCGCATAAACCCTGCTTTGGGTACTTTGCCGACTGCGTCTAGTGGTTTGGCAAGACACTCTTCGCTCGGTCCAGGCACCCCTAAGGGAGGCGCACCTGGAGGAGCCGGGTTGGCGAGGGCAGGAAGCGCAGGTCCCAGAGCGGGTTCTGTCAAGTCAGTAGGAACAGTGAGCGGGCGTCGAGGCACGCCAACCGGTGGAGCAAGAAAGAAGATGCCCAACAAGTCGAATCTATCGCGAGTAAAGAAGGCTTCGAACAGAAACTCCCCTGCGGCGACGAATGATAGTGAGCTTTCGGATGTCGACAGCGGTAGTGGAGAAGAAGAAGAGGGCGCTGACGGTCGGTCAAGGGGTACGCCTGTGGCCGACGGCAAAGATATGGACGGTGACGACATAATAGGGGATGCTGATGAAGACGATGAAGAGGGCGGTGACGACAAGAAGTATTGCTTGTGCCATAACGTGAGCTACGGCGACATGGTTGCCTGCGACAACGACAATTGTCCTTACGAGTGGTTCCACTGGTCCTGTGTTGGTCTCAAAAGCGAGCCCAACGGGACGTGGTACTGTCCGGTGTGCGCTGAGAAGTTCAAGAAGAGCAAGTAGCCTTGGCTATATATGGGTTTTGGGCGAGATGAAATCGAGTGCTTTGATAGCAAAGTCACACGCACTTGATAAGATGGGCGAGTACCGGCGTTAAACGGGATGACATATACCCATACTGCTTCGAGTAGCCAGTATCTGACCCTTTGGGTGAAAGGGCAGAAACTAGGAATATACTCTTATTACTTCAATCGTTCAATCATCCTTCTATTTGACTTTGTAATGAGACGTTACGCAGGCCCGAGAACGCATTCGACAACACCTCGTCTGACCCCCTCCGCCTCTTCTCTCAGTTGCTCTACCTTGGCACCTTTTTGTCGTGCCTTGTCAATAAAGTCATCGAGTGAACCGCCAACGCCAAAGTACAAGCGTTTTGCGCCGATATAGGCACCTGCTTGGCTGCCCTCAGTATCCCGCTCTCTTTCCAGGATCAAGAAGAGAGTCTCAAGGAAAGCTTGGAGAGCAAACGGCGAATAGATTGTCTCGGCACCCAAGATTAATGTAGCGTTTGGCTGATCACTTCCCGAAGGTAGAGTGTAGAGGAGTTCTACAAACTCTTGTGACCACGCACCGGAAACAAAAGACAGTGTGATGTTTGATTCTTGAAGGGACTGTTGAAAAGCTGCAAGGACATCAGGGCCAAGCTCGACTTCGCCCTCGATTGAGAAGGCCTCTTGTAAAGCAGGTAGTTGAGTGTTATTGAGAGCCCAGGAGAGAATGAAATTGGGAAGAGTGACCAATTGGAGGACCGAAGGGTTGTAGTCCGCCAAGATGAGAGACAGAGGCTTCCTTTCTGATTTCGAGGTCATGGCCCATTGAAAGACGGCCAGAGATGGCAACGCAGTCCCGCATCCAAGCTGTTGGTATGGAGTTAGATATATCATGGTGCGCACATTGACCTCTCTCTACTTACCTCCATAACTCGAAAAGGCTTGTGCTCCAACGTTGAGATAGCATTGTTCGCGGCCAGGACCTTGACAAGGTCAACACTGCTCTCCCAACTCTTGAAGCCGCCCTCATAAACACCCGTTTTCACATCATGACTACCCAGACCCTCGGACTGCGCTCCAGCGACATCCTCCTCTTCAGCCATCAGCTGTACCCTCACATCCCACAACTCTCTCCGGGGCAACTTAACAGTTGCTCCATCGTCAAGCTCAACATCAAGAAGGCTGTAGGCGATCTTGGATGGTTGCTGGGCGAGAAGATCAGACAGTTGGTGGAGAGTTGGTGGAAGTTGAGGTTTTCCTGCGACAGGGAATGCGCTGTTGGTGGCTGCAGGAGCTGGGGCTGTTGGCTTGACACTCGAGGAGTTTTGCTCGTCGTCAGAGATATCGTCGCCTGCAAAGCCAAATGAGAAAGACATGGCGAATGGTGTTTAGTCGTATCTGTTTTCTCTCACTTGTGAAGTGACAGTAATGGATAGCAAAAAGTTGTGAGTGTGTGCACTGTGTTAGGTAGTGTAGTGGGGCGTAGGGGCGATAAAGTTAGTGAGTGGTAATGTGCCGGACACTGTCTTTGAGAATCTCATCGACTCCCGCGATTCTATCCGTCGTCAATCTCGATAATTCATTCTTCTCCCACTGCCAACGTCACCGCGATTGAACTCTCTATTGTATTCCCATTGGAAAAGGACATAAAAAACCATCTTGATTGTCCAAGATGCGTCCTTCCTTATTGAGGCTGGCATCAGCCACCACTGTCCAGCGTGGTCTGAAGCCAAACCCCATGGCTCTTCTCCCTCCCATTCCCTTGTATCGACGACTCCTACGTGCCCATCGCAAGCATTTACCGCCAGAGATGAGAATTCTTGGAGACGAGTACATCAAGGCTGAGTTCAGAGCGCATAGAAAGGTGGATAACCCGGCTCATCTGGTATGTCAATTTGAAGAGGGACCATAAAGAGAGATGTGTTGACCCGAAGAACAGATTGGGTTCTTGACAGAGTGGCAGATGTATGCACAAAAGATTGAGGGTGACCAGTGGGTAGGCGATAAGCTAGATGAGCAGAAGCTCTCGAAGATGAGTGGTGAGTACATACTACGGCCGAGTATCATCTTGCAGACCTGTTACTAATTCTATGAAAGATGAGCAAATACAACAACTATACGAGCTGATGCAAGCTATTCAAAACAGAGGTAAAGAAGGTGGCGAGCAGGAATCGTAGGCGCCTAGATATTATACACGCTGTAGACATACATTGTACGACTAGATCAAGCAAATCTTTCACCTTGATGAATCATGAATTTCATTAAGCATTTACATGTATAATTAATGTCACGACGGCACATGATAATGCGGAGCTTGCTGGATGACCGCAATGAGCAATGAAATAATATTAATGAATAAGTAGTTGGAAAGGCCTTTGGATGCCTTCCTATATCTTCGCAAATGACACATGACTGTCTACCATGTATTCTTACCAGATTTCTAGCATCCGACTGTCTATTTCCCTTCCAATGCCTCCGCAATCCATACTGCCTGAATGGCGCTGACCTTTTTGGCGTAGTTCTTATTAGTATAAACGTGCTCCAAGAACATGATGGCCTCCTTCTTTTGTCCATGCAACACGCTGGCAGGATGAATAGCCACAACGTGCTTGCCCTGAACCGTGACGTAACTACTGTCGGGAGCCAGCATTGCAGTCTTCAGAGCGAAGCCTCGCATGAAGCATTTGAGGACTTGCTCGGCGCGCTCTGGCGAGATTGGTACAAATGGCTGGGGATCAGCTGGTGGAGCCTCATCCAAAAGCTTCTCCTTGAGACACATGCCACGAAGCTGCCTTCGGATGTTCAGAGCCTGTCTCATGTTGCGCATGTTAATCTTCCGCTGCTTACACCAATTCACTCGGTCTGCGTTCTCGGCCGTGTACTGCTGAATGGTGGTAAGATACGTAATGATGTCTCCCTCACGACGCTGAAGCTCCTTCCTAAAGGTTTCGACCTCTTCCTGTGCCTCCTCAGACTGTATACTCAAGAAGATGTCTTCGCCAGATGTGATGCAGGAAATAATGTCGATTGCTTCAACCACGCAGTCAAATTCGGGACCAGCAGCAGCAAGTAGCACAGCTCCCAGGGGCGCAGAGATAGGGAAACGGGCCATTGTTTCACCAGTCTTTGTGATGGTGCCATCATCGTTCAGGGCGCCAAGGAAATGCAAGTGAATCAGAGCCTTCTCAATTGCTTCTGTCTCTGGTGGATCCATGAGAGGAAATGCCAGAACATCTTGAATTCCACGTGCTTTCATGGTCAATACTGCTCCCAGGACGTCGTTGCGAAGGATTTCCGGAAGATCAGAATCTTGGAGTGTCTTGAATGCTGCTTCTGGGTACAGGCGGAAACATTTACCTGGGCCTTCACGGCCAGCTCGACCAGTTCGCTGAACAGCAGACGACTTTGAGATAGGCTTGGCGAGGAGAGATTCCATACCAAGACGAGCTCGATACTGCTTCACCTTGGCTTTTCCACAGTCCACGACGTATCTGACGCCGGGCACAGTGACTGATGTCTCGGCAATGTTTGTTGCCAATACGATCTTTCGAGTAAATGATGCCTTGACGGGCAGGAACGCCTCGCGCTGTGCATCCATCGATAATTGACCATACAACGGGAAGACCTTGATCTTGGGGACGTTCGATGCCAGCGTTGCCGCGTATTCTTCGATTAATTTTTGCGCCGCCTCAATCTCTTCTTGGCCTGTCAGAAAAGCAAGGATGTCTCCAGGAAGTTGTTCCTGCAGATGAATTTTGTATATCGTTTTAAGAAGCGCGTCCTGAAGATCAGCTACTGGCCGCGGCTCGTGGTGAACCGTTACCGGGTATTGTCGTCCTTTGATCTTGAGAATCTGGAGCAAGTTCTCGTCTTGCGTCTTAGGGCGAACGTCTTTGAAGAACTCTTGGATACCCTCCACGTCTGCCGTGGCACTCATGATGACGACCTTGAGAGGGATGCCGCCGCGACCAGACAGATCGCTGGCGAGAATCTGCTTTAGAAAACCGACCAGCAGATCAACATCAAGACTCCGCTCGTGGATTTCGTCAACCACAATAGCGCTGTAGTTCTTCAGATTAGGGTCTCGCAACAGTTCCTGGAGCAGCATTCCCTCGGTCAAGAACTTGATCCGTGACCCCTTAGGAACCTGGTGGTCGAATCGCACCGAATAACCTACCAAGCCATCTGGTCGCCCTTTTCCTAAAGGAGTGCCGGCTTCCTGAGCGACTCGATGGGCCAGTGTCGTCGCGGCGACTCGTCGAGGTTGCGTAATAGCAACCGTGCCCCCAACTGAAATCTCTTCGTCGGATCCAGCGAGCTTGATCCTTTGCCGCCTGCACCAGGGCTCCTGGTAGAGGAACTGAGGCACTTGTGTACTTTTACCGGAACCTGTCTCACCCACTAGAACAAGAACATCGCTATTGTTCCGCAGCGCCTGCTGAATGTCCTCGCGATACTGCCAGATGGGAAGTTGTTTGCGAGTTTTGAGCAGTTTTGGGTCTTCTCGGCTTCGTGCCTTTTCATTGTAACGGTCTTTGCCCTGGCGGTCCTTGGGGTTTTTGGCTGACCTTTGCTGTGTGATCTCCTTCTTCTTCTTCTCTAGTACGGTGGTAGTTGTTATTGTTGTTGGGGTCTCGCTGTCTGTTGTTTCTGACACCTTTGTATCGGCTTCTTTAGGCTTGGAGGGCGCTGTAAGGTAGCCCTCTAAAGAAATGACTTTTCCTCCGACGGTCACAGCGTTGGGATCCTTTGACTTCGTTTTTCTCTTCTTAGCTGGAGGTCCAGAATTATTGTCGGTCGCCATCATGTTTATAGTTGTTCGTGCTCTTACAAATTCATTGAAGCCTGTGGCAGCTTTTTGCTTTAGAAAATTTCATGCATGTTTAAGTGAGTCTACAGTGTTATGATGAACACGCACTGTACAAACTAATACACACCTAGATTTGCCCATCATGGATGCTGTTTCTTTTCATATGAAAGGCTATAAAACCTTAAAATAAGTTCCTCGGTCTTAGGCGTACAAGATTCACATGGCAACCTCATTTCACTAAAGCTTTTAGGATAAAGAAGTTAAAGTTATGAGTCAAATATAAATGATGCCCAGTTCATTTGCATATTCACATCTCTTACAATGCCTAGAGCGCGGTTATTCGTGCGTGGCCTAGGCAACAGCCCAAGACCAAGTCAGAACGGGACTTGCCATTTTGCGGCATATATATCTCGAATTGGCAAATTAAACCGTTTCTCATTCTTCCTAAACCAAAGACGTTTCTATGTTTCATCATATTGTGTGTGAGCCCTTTCTACTTGATACGGGCCAGGCGTTCTCGGTTCATTCTCGTAGCATCATCAACACGATCGCTCTGTTCTCGAGGTTAGCAATGAATCCAGACTGGTCGAAACGAGAAATGACTTGCCTTATCCATAATACGATCGATCTGCTTATTCTGCGTATCAACCTCCTTTCCAATAGCTCGGCCGACCATGTTCATCATGGACACCTGGCCCTCGAGTTCGGTGATACCATCGTCGATCTGGTCTTCAAGTTCATCGGCTCCTTCTTCGTCTTCCAAGTTGAACTTTCCGTAATCCTTTTTGCGTGGTTGTTGTCGTGGTCGGGCAGCAGCGTCTACTTCTCTGAAGTTGCTCTCCATGCGCTGATTGGCTTGAAAACCATCACGGCGAGTAGCCTCCCGCTGCTCTCTTTCTGATCTGTGGCGGTTCATAACTTCCTCGTCCGCCTTGGCTTTACGCTGCTTCGAGGTAAAAGGGTTGCTGACATGAACGGCGAACATGCTACCGTTGAGTGTCTTGAGCTCGGCAGCTCGATCCTGGGCAATCTTGTTCTGGTTGGCAGCCAGATCGAGATGCTTTTCAGTGTTGTTAAGTCGTTCTCCCTGTGCTCCCAGACGAGCGAGAGTGGCACGACCAACCTCGTTGGCTTGGCGAGCCATCTGCACTGAGCGGTTGACCGACGAGGCACTCTCCTGCTGGAGCTGTCGCTTCTCGGCAAGGATAGATTGGTATTCGGCTTCTTCCTGTTCCTCAGCAGTCAATTCGCGCTCCTCGCCATAACCACCGTAGGAGCCACCAGCAGCCCCCGATTGTGGGCCGTTGTTGGCAGGTTGCTGCTTCTGGGCCTGGCGTTGCTGAGCGCCGGCAAAGAGGTCATCGCGGTTGTTGTCAGGCTCGCTAGGCCCAAATCCACCATAACCACCCGGACCTCTTGCACCAGTAGGTGGAGCAGGGCGGTTCTGAGAAGGAGCATCACCATATCGGTTTCCACCATAACCACCGCCGGATCCGTATCGGTCAGCACCATAACCACTTGGGGGCTGAGAGTTATAGCCTCCTTGGGCAGGAGGAGGAGCGCCGTAAGAGTTGGCGGCTTGAGCACCGGGGCCAGGGGAAGGGCCACTGCCTAGACCAGCGCGGGCTTGCTGGTAAGGGGTCACGTTGGCGTATTTCGCATCATCGGCGTAGGGATCTTTGCCACCTTGTTTGGCGTAGGGATTGTCGGAAGATACAGACTGAGTCGACTTTTTGCGACCGAATAGGGCGTGACGGCTGGCGTCGTCGCCATCATCGCCTTTCTTTCCGAAGCCAAACTTCTTCATGGCGGATTTTTTTTTATAGAGAGTTTAAGTATGAGTTGAAGTCGGGGTGTTGTCGAGATGAGTATTCGTGTCAATGAAGGAGAAAGAGAAGAAAAGGAAAGGAGTATTATGGATGTCAGAAGTTGAAAGGAGACGAGGATGGATGGATGGTAGCGCTGGGCTGCCTTAACTTATGAGCGGCAGTTCCATGGGTGCTAGCTTCCCATACATGGCTGGGTACTCCTCAGGGACCTAGCCTAGGCAGGTACTGGTGGGGGGAGGGCGGACCCTGGGGGCGGTGTCCTGTGTGTACCTGACTGTCCGCAGTATGTATCTGGGCGACCTTTGGGTTTTCTTGACTGGCTGACTGGCAAACTGGATGTCATGGGTGGCGTGCCCATCAATCTAATTCTAGCATCGGTTTGGGGATGGATCAGGCGTTCGTCAGGCCTAGACTGTGAGAAGGTTTGGATTTGCAGGGCACTTGTGTTCTTGTTGCCTTTTTGCAATACAATGGGTGCAATGTAATACCTAGACGCCCAACAAGCAGGCGCCTATCGTCTAATATGCATGGATCCATACCGAGCCCCTGGTGTTACAGCCGCAATCTGGAACTGGAAGTCCTCTATGCAAGTCCCTGAGTCCTTAACAACAGTATACCTTGGGCAGCAGCGGGTAGGAGTACATAGGTTAGTAGCTGTTGAGATTGTGATTCAGGTCTTTCAGCAATGGCCATGCCTTGTGGACACAAAAGCCCAAAGTTTATACAGGACAACACCTAACTGCACGGATACTTTGATTGCGAATGCGAGCATGTACTAAGGCATCGAGTAGGGTAGGTGGCTCAGCCTTTAATTCGTCAGCCTGTGGCGGCATTTGCACGTACTAGGTAGTCAGTCTTATCAACCTGGATATTTTATACGAACAATACCGTGTTGTCCAAAAAATAGACACGAATTTCGGTTGAAGTGTCGCATTAAAGAAAGCAAAGCGAACCATTGTCTAAAAAGCAATGCGGATACCTAGACTGAACTCCCGTATCAATATGGTTTCATATGTGGGGTGACAGATCTTATGCCACATTCCGTGTTCTAGAAGGGATCTGGAATGGAGATTCGGCCAGTGGTTCAGCATTGATCATGAACATCTGGTATTGAATGCAGTAAGAGAACATGGTGCTGTTTTTTCATCTCTTATTAACAGTCAATTCAGTCTTTGAAATGATACATGCTACAGTTGGTATCAGCAACCTGTAGGCGGTCCATGTTGAGTAATTCAACTTGACATCGAGAACGAATGCGCGATGCCGGCCTGGAATTCGAGTTGATGCTTATCTGCAGTACATTATCCGCGTTCCAAAGACTGCCACTGATCTAGTCTAGGACTTAAGTCGATGATCGCTCCAACGGGATAGGTACATCCATTTATTATATATGTTCACTCAAACCAAAGAGCAAGCTCGAAAGAGAAACGTCGCAATGCTAATTTATAGGTAGGAATCAGCCGATGATTCATCAAAAGAGTCTCTGACTAAAAGAATAGCTGCAACTGAGTCCTCAGGGCCCTACGAGACACGGGAAAAAGAACACGGTACAAGCCAAGAACGTGTGCTGAAAACGCCACGAATTGTAATGCGTACATGAAGGTACCATCTATCGGGTATGTAGGTTTCTTTGAAGATGGAGAGCTCTACATTCGGGGGCAGCAGGTTGTATCATCACAACCCACTACCGCAATCGCTGAAGATCTAGGCTGCCAGGTCTTCGCTGACCCCGCCTGTTCTAATAATGCTGTATTGCTGAGACATGGAATCTCTGCAGCTTCAGTGCATGTAAATCAGGACCTTGGGGAGGCAACCATAACATAACAGGCAGGGTTCTGATGAAGCTTTCGTGATTGGCCACTTCGCCGATGCGTCACCTCTGACTCGCTCCCCTCCGATTCAGTCAGCGTGTGTAGGTAGGTAGGTATTGTTAGATAGGTATTTTGACTTTGAGTTTCATCCATTTTTATCCCATTCATTGTTTCAACTACAAAAAAAGCGCGTTGCGCTTTGTCACGTACTGTTTCGGCTTTCCTCATCGATTTCTATCTCATCACGACTCAACTTCTACCTTGCTAATTTACGTCATGCTTGACATCTCCTGAGCCGGCAACTGACCGCCTCAACCCAATCCTCCCTAGAGTCGTGATCGTTTTATTATCACTACTCTCTTATTACGACTCACAGCAATTCTCAGAAGTATTAGCAAAATGATAACTCGAATACACTACGGACTCCCTTTTCTTGCCATTAGATACTCCGCCTTATTATCATATCTATTACAGTGCCCAATATTACCAATATCTTCTTGAAAGATTCAGTCTACACTAATCCAGTCCTGAACTTGGTCTGATTATCTTCTTCGTCTTGGAAACTGCCTTCCGGTATCGGTGCAGTCATGTCGGTCTTTACTTATGATCCAGATCCTCCAAGGGTCTCATCTCCTTGGATGAAGCTCAGTGATTCTGGCAAGGATGAAACTGAGCATCTAGGCTCAGACGTTCCTGGACCGATCCGGCAGCCAGAATCCGGATTGTTATCCGACTACGGAGTGACCAAACTTCAAGCCGAGCCACAAGACGGCCCCACGGAATATAAGCTTCATCTACTTCTTCGACCGCGGAGAGTGTTCACGCGCATGAGTACAACCAACAAGTCGCGTCATGGACGACCCAAGTTGTCAGCCCCTTCTCCCGCCGCGTCCAGCCAGCCTCGGCAGCAGAGACTTGAGAACTTGACGACTCAGCTCTTGTGGAGACTTCAACAGTCTTCCCCCTATCACTTGTCCAGTTCCAAGGAACTGGCACTCCCCAAGCTTCCAGACGACAACGTTGATCTTACTGCTCCCGTGAAGCTCAGGAAACTTGTCCCCGGTTTGGAAGAGTCTAGGGGGGCTTTGTACGAAATAGGTGTTGCCGACGATGGTACGCTTGTTGGCCTTACCAAGGACGAGATGGACGAGAGTATTACAACCTTGAGAGTCATGGCCGCAAGTTTAGGTTGCACTGTTGATGTTCGTCGGAGAGTCATCGTCGGTGATTGTGAATGGGCTGAGTCTACAGAATTAATCGACAATAATGTGATCTTGCCAGATGAAGTCATCAGAAGCGGCAAACTTTGGGTCGCCGAAGCGCTCGTCATGCCGTATCTCGGTTTGATAGATGGAGAAAACAGGGAAAGCAGCACCGCCTGCAATCAACAGTCTGCGACAGAAAACGTCGCTGTGCCTAGTCGTGGTAGCTCGTCTACGCCGCAATTGAGAGTCACTTTCACTGGGCCTACAACCTCTGGCAAATCGAGTCTGTTGGGGACATTATCAACGGGAATTCTAGACAATGGTCGTGGCAACAGTCGCCTCAATTTACTCAAACATCGTCACGAAATGGTTACCGGAGTTACGAGCTCTATAGCTCAAGAACTCATTGGATACAAAGATCAATTAATTCTCAACTGCAGTCATGGAAACATTGAGTCCTGGGTAGATATCCACGACTGTTCTGAAGGCGGTCGTTTAGTATTTGTGTCAGATTCCGCGGGCCATCCAAGATATCGACGCACAGTTCTTCGTGGTTTGATGAACTGGGCTCCTCATTGGATTATCCTGTGTTTGGCGGCCGATGATACTGAAATAGCTACCAAGAGCCAAGGAGTGCCCGATGGCCTGGGCGTCTCAGCAGGCGGTGTTGATCTCGTCAAAGCACATTTGACTCTATCCCTCAAACTGGGCCTTCCTTTGGCAGTTGTCGTTACCAAGATGGATCTCGCTTCGAAGATGAGTGCGCACAAAATCACCAACAAGGTTTTGTCAGCTGTTAAAGAAGCTGGGCGTGTACCTAAAATCCTTCGACCTGATCAAAAGATATTGGGAGACCTGAGCAGAGTGCCCGATGACGACTCTGCCAAAGTGAAGGACTTATTGAAGGGGATCACGGAGAGTGGAAATCTGACTGAGATTGTTCCAATAGCGTTCTCAAGTGCAGTCAAGGGGAGTGGGATTGGCCTGTTGCATGCACTTTTGGAAAATCTACCACTCCCGCCTACACCAACCGCGCGCGATTATATCGGAATGGCGTTGAATCCGGAACAGCCCAAGTGCCTCTTTCATATCGATGACACCTTTTCATTGTCAGCATCTTATGGCAGTTCGATGAGCAGTTCCGGGGAAATGGCTGGCCCCGATATTGTTGTATCTGGTTACCTCAGGTTTGGACAATTTTCTATTGGGGACAAGATTGTCGTTGGGCCTTTCCCGCCCGAGGATGACGAACCCCGCGAGTTGACTCCAGAGGGTAGACAATCTCCAAGTAGTTATGGACTGTCGATCTCACATCCATCATCAGCAGAGCTGGCCCGTGTTGCCATGAAGAACGCTATATCTGCGTCGGCAATTGCGGGAGAGTGGCATGATGCTCAGATTGTTAGCATACGTAATCTGAGACTCCCAGTCTCAACTCTCGAAGCAGGGCAAGCAGGGTCAATTGGCCTCAATATTCGATCACCCACGACTCGTCCCCAGAGCGGCAATGTAGACCATCTCGCTGTCGCCGAGATTCCTCGCATTCGCCGCGGCATGATCCTAGCGATACCATCGAAACATATGGCAGATACCGGATTGAAGTTGCAAGCTGCAAGCGGATTCACGGCAGTTTTTGAAGACCCAGACGTTCACACACTAGCTGTTGGCTCTTTCGTAAACATATACATTGCTAGCATTCGAACGGTAGCGCGCATCCGCCGAATATCTCGCCAAGACAACGGATGGGAAGCTGGCACGGAGTACATGGATGAGACGGAGGAGATTTTCAACCTCAACGACGAACCTGGCTTGAACGATGTCAGAAATGAGAGCGATCATCTCAAGGGCGGAGTCGAGATGGGCCTGGAGCTTTTACATCACCGAGAATGGATAGAGATGGGTTCACGAGTTATATTGTTAGAAGGTGGGAGTCAGGATAAATCTGGGCTAGAAGGTTTCGTTGGTAAGGTCGTTGAGATCGTTGACTAACAGTTAGAGCGTATTGGTTTCCGGAGTATTGTTGCATCATTGATGCCAGTATTTGCTTGTTTCTTTTTGTTTAGTATACTTCATCATTTTGTAATAATTGTTTGATGACACAGTTCGTTTCTTGGATGTCGCATTTCCATTCTAACAATTCTCTTATCATAACTCCCAAGACGCCAAAGGTAGATGCAGACTCGTGGTGCTGTTGACCTATGCCCTAACTAATCCATAAAATAATGTCCACGTCAAGACGAAACCCGAGATGCCATTGGAGATGCCGCCAACCCAGAAATCAAAGAGTCCTCGGTAAAATCGCGAGGGGTCGAGAGGAGCATGGCCCTTGGGAAGCGATTCAGGGGCGACCTTGAGGACGTAAAAGAGGAGAGTGGTGATGAGAGAGAATACGATGTAGACGAGGAAGCCGTAGTAGGACTCGAGACCGAGGACTCCTGCAGTGACTCCGAAGAGGGAGGCAGTGAGACTATGGAGATTGGAAAGAGCCTGTGCGTAGAAAACGTTAGCAAATGCATCTCAGAGTCAATCGATATCATAGATAGCTAGCTGCTGACCTTGGTGTTGTGAATCATAGACTCCGGAACGATTGGGTTGATTTGGAGTTCGCGTTCGGAAGGCATTATTGCGGATAGTACGGGACAGCTGTACTCGCATTAATTTAATCGTTTGGTCGTGAAGTATTCTCGGACAACCAGCAGGCAAGAATATGAGTAGCTCAGTATCCTCGAATGAAGCTATCAACGCGTGGTACTGACTGTACCATGATGACAGCGTGTCGGTCCGTCCTAAGTTCCGAGAACCGAAGTAAGTGGAGTCGACCAATCAATACAACCAATCTAGAGCTCGGTTCAGCTACCGACAGATGAAGAAGGGACCCCTCGCCCCTCCATTGACCATGATTCCAAATGGGCAATTGCTTGGTGGGGTTCTTTGCTGTCTAACGTTAGTATGGGTAGCTTAACTGGAACTTCTTCTTCAAGATCCCGCCTGATCTGTAACTTGCAATTCTCTATTTACTGAGCTGTAGTGCCAACTTCTATTCGCGAATTCCATCAATCACAATGACGCAAGACTTCGCACCTCTCAAGAACGACCTGTTGCTTCGCACAGCATGGGGTGGGTTATCAGCGCTTCGGTTGCTAGAATCATGAGAGAGCTGTGCTGAGACTTTCTGCGTTGCGACTTAGGCCAGACCGTTGAGCGTCCTCCCATGTGGGTTATGCGACAAGGTAAAGATGCAATGCGACCAAGAACAAAGATACTTGTAACATCATCTAACTGATTCAATCCATAGCTGGTCGTTACCTCCCCGAGTATCACGAAGCCAAGGGCAACCGAGACTTTTTCGAATGCTGCCGCGACCCCGAAGTTGCAACAGAAATTACCCTACAGCCTGTCCGCCGATTCGCAGGCCTCATCGATGCCGCCATCATCTTTTCCGATATCCTGGTCATCCCGCAGGCCATGGGCATGACTGTCGAAATGGTTGACAAGAAGGGCCCGCACTTCCCCAACCCGCTCAAAAGTCCCGACGACGGACAGTACAGCCAGGTTCTCGCCAAGGATGTCGACGTTGCTGCTGAGCTCGGCTATGTCTACGACGCCATCACACTGACACGCCAGAAGCTTGATGGCCAGGTGCCTTTGATTGGATTCTGTGGTGCTCCCTGGACGCTGTTCTGTTATATGGTCGAGGGCGGTGGCACCAAGCTGTTTGCGCAGGTCAAGACATGGATCTACAAGTATCCCGAGGAGGCAAAGAAGCTTCTGTCAAAGATCGCTGATATTTGTGTCGAACATCTGGCTCTGCAAGTAAAGGCCGGTGCTCAAGTAAGATCCCTCAAAAGCGTACGGGGTACGATGGTGTATAACTGACACAGTTGTCTTCTTAGTTAGTAATGGTCTTTGACTCGTGGGCAGGAGAGCTTGGCCCTGCCTCGTACCGCCAGTTCTCTGAGCCTTATCTCAAGCAGATTGCAGAGAAGCTCCCTACTAAGATCCAGAGCCTGGGCCTGGAAAAGGTGCCTATGACCGTGTTCCCTAAGGGCGCTTGGTACGCACTCGACTCTGCCTGCAACCTAGGATACAACGTTGTTGGAATGGACTGGCTGCACGACCCCAAGGAGGCTGTCAAGATTCGAGGCGACCGCAACATCGTTTTCCAAGGCAACGCCGACCCTGGTGTACTTTACGGCACCAAGGAGGCTATCACCAAGGCTGTAGAGGAGATGGTAGAGGGCTTCTGGGTCGGAGACAAGGGCTGGATTGCCAACCTTGGTCACGGTACGTATTTGGTGGTATGAAGTCGATGAAGACAAGCACTAACGAAAGTAGGAATCACACCTGGCGTGAACCCTGATCACCTTAAGCACTACTTTGAGGAAATTCACCGCCTCACCAAGAAGAACTGATGGTAAAATGTGAAGTTATTTTACATTGGCGCTATTTTGAGATATTGTAAAGGGGTGAAATAGGTGTGAGAAAAAAAGGGTTAGCATAAGACTAAGGACACCAAGAGCTACGTCCTGGAAAAAAGCAACATAGTAGAACAGTACCCATGAGCAAAATATTGAGAAGATCAATTCTCATTGTAGGTCATTTATTTAATAGGATGGTATCTCTGTGTTTCCTCCTATTAGGTACTACATCTACCTTTCCTAAGTCCTTCCGTTGCCCCATTTTGTTTTGTGAATGGTCTACGTTATTTAGTAGCCAGAACCCCTCTTCCGGGTCCAATGTCAAAGGCGCCAAAACACCAAGCTGTGAAAAGAAACCCAGACCCAATGATAGTAGAACATGAAAACTTTTGTTTCGTCCGTAGAAATTAGAACGACGATGAGAGACTTTGAAGAAGCTCTCACACGTTAAGCCTTCTTACCGAAAAGCCAGTTCTTGCCTTTCTGAGTCAATGTCTCGCCAGCAGTAGGTGAAGCGGCAGAGTTGGGTTCCTCGTCGTCGGTAATAGCGCCTTCGTTGCTGGCCTTGCGTGTAAGTTGCACGTCCTTGTCCTTGAAGACATTGCCAGCGCCACCGCGACCCGAGTACTGAGTGCCATAAGAAGGACGTCGGGGCACACTGTTGTCCGAAATTAATAAATGAGTTCAAGAGCGTGAGAGGAAGGGGAAACATACGCCTCAACGTCTTGACGCTTGCGAGTCTCGCGAGGATCGTCGTTCTTGGCCATGTTGCCTGTACCACCTCGGCCAGTGGTGACAACGGGGCCCTTCAAGACAGGAGTCTGGAGCTTGCTGGGGTCTGTCTTTTCTGTGGTGGCTGAGTCGGCCATGTTGCCAGCACCGCCGCGACCGTGAGAGGCAAGCATTTTGTTGAAAGTGATAGTTGCTGAATGTGCGAGCGAGAAAGTCAAGATGACTACTTAGAGTTGTGGTTGTTGAGTGAGTGAGTGAGTGAGTGAGTGGGCCGTGATATAGTTGACTGAGTGAGTAGTCAAGTTCTGGATCAGACCAACAAAACTATTTATGTATTGTTCTCAAAAGAATTGCAGTGGCAAAGAGTGTAGTTCAGATAATCAAAGTACGAAAAACCAACATCAGTTCCAGGCGGCGGTGGTGACACTTTTTAACTCAATGCCAAGTCCGTCCTCGTGATGTCGTTATTCGGTGCAAGAAATTTCCCCTGCCCTGTCTCTTACCTGTAAGACTTGTTCCCATGATCAACAAAACAGGGGAAAGAAAAAAAATTCGGTAGGTGCTTGGCCACTAATGTACTAAGTCGCCCTTTTCCCACCCACCAAATGCCAGGAACCGCTGCGCCCAGCCAAAGAGTGTACAGACTATCCAATAGCCTAGCATGGCCAGGCCTTGTGGTCACTACCTAAGTACGTTAGGCTGCTCCGAAGCTGGGCTGGAGGATTCTCGTCAAGACGAGCTTCTGTGATCAACTGGGCGTAGGCTGGGCTCGCTCTTGATATTTGCTTGGACATATATAAATCAGCCGATGCTTCAATTTCTTCAGAAAGCATATGCAGGTACAAAAAACACTTTGTTTTCAACCACCCATGTCTTTTCAAGAATGAGGCTCAGTTAAAGCTCAGCCAAGTCATCAAGTCTAGAACAAGTAGAACCAAGTACCCGAATACCAGTTCCACTTAGTATTTTCACTAAGGAGCCAGGTCCAGTCATACAAATGTGGTTGCGTAATGAAATTTGAAGACCTCGTGCTGCCCCAGATCTTGGCAGAATACCTGACATGTACGAGGTCAATACAAGCTTTTTCAGCCAGATTCAGTCTTAGATGCCAGTTGAGAGGAAGCGACCAACCAGTCTGAGATCTGGATCTCAGTACTGCACATTGAGCTACTGTGCATGTTAGACACAAAATGGGAAAGGCTTTGCCGAGTCTGACCAATGATTACAGAAGTGTATGAATGAGTCTTCTATAAGCAGCTACAAGGTAACTACGTACACCATGAAGTTCTCCGTCAACTATGGAACTCACCCAATTTTTCAAAGGTTTTCGGCCAAGTAACCAATGGGTTAGGTTAAGGTGAAGTTGGGTTGAGTTGGCCGAGGTTTCCTTCTACCCAATTGCCAAGACAATCTCGGTGCATACAGTCCCACGATGAAGTCACCTCTCTTCGCTCTCGCCGGGCTCCGAGTTCCAGGTATTTGCCCTGGAGATCCGAAGCCGCTTCTGGACTGGCGTGCACCGAGACAGCGGATGGGGTTAATTTGGTGGCTCACAGCTTAGGTATGGAAAAGACTTGTAGCGCGAGCTTATCTTATTCGAAAAAAATTGGTATTGGCTCGTGTCGATTTCGGGTCTTCAGCAGGGCTGGCAGGGTAGGGCTGGTCCCATGCTGATCGTCTAGACCCTGAAAATGGTGGCTAAGCTTGTCCAAGTGTAGGTAATGACGTTTGCTCCTTGGACCCCTGGCTTGATCATGAGTTGTTGCAACTAGCTTTGCTCAGCTCGACCGTTGCTCTACACTGTTGATCCTGCAAACCCAAGAGCTGTTCTTGGTCCTCATCCACATACCAATTTGTGTTCGTTGTTTTGCATCGCGGACACAGTGCAGATCCGAGACAAGATATATGGTAAAGTAGCCATCAATCAATTCCAAACGCCGACGCCGGTATGCCTCCCCAATTGCGCAAACCTTGACCTTGTAGATCGGAGAGGTCTCCTGTATCTATCCATGCATCCATTGGCAGTTCACCCTTAAATACACAACCACAAAGGACCATGTTTTGGTCTCTTCCTTAGGTGCTGTGGTCTCACCATATATGCCTTTCCCATCTCTTGCGGGTATAATGCTACTAAACGACTCGAACCTGACAGCTCAATTTTGACGCAGTTATCAGCGCCAAGGGATATTTCCAACCACCAAATAGCCTTTTCAGTTCTGATCGTACATCATCTCATCGTCGCCTTCACCTTTAATGTTTGTATCTTTTCGAATCGGGATCTTGATGCCTTGAAGCGCAAACGTTTTGCTCAAAGGTGTGCTTTCACACACACCAGGAAATTTCTTGGCCGAATACACACTGAAGTCCTGGCTGTAGCACGAGGCCAGGATTGGAGCTCGACCTTGGTTGACATTATTTCCCATACCAGGGCCGCCTCCTCCAACATTGACAAACGAGAACCGCAATCTAAAAGCTCAAAATTAGCATTGGAAAATCGACACTCGTCCAATAGCTGTCATCTCGCTCTTACCGGAATGTGCCTTCAGTGCGAACGCTCAGATCCTGGAGAACAAACCAGATACCTGCTTTCTTTTCGGTGTCATTAAGTCGGAATGCACTTGCAGCCAGACTTCCGATCAGGTTCCTCGTGAACATTCCCTGGGGCTGACCTCCCACCACCGCCATTCGGGTAAGCGCGTTCTGATCCTGGCCGTAGCCATTGCGGTAAGGAGGATTGGCCGAAGGAGCGGGAGGATCGCCACTGTAGCCGCTATGTCGCGGGTAATATTGCTGGGGCGGGCCGTAGGAACTGCTCGACGGGTACGACGGTGCTAATGATGTGTCAGATATCGAACTGCTTGTGCATTTATCGCTTCGGTTTCAACCAACCTTGCCCGTAGCTTTGTTGCACCGACGGGGGATACTCCTGCCCGTACCCTAATCCCTGGCCCTGTGGATAACCAGACTCGCGGCTTGGAGGAAGAGCTTGCTGCTGATAAGAAGGCGTACCAGGCTCGAGAGTTGAATAAGAGTAATTATTCGAGGATGCCACAGAGCCTGGCCCAGTTGAAGATCGGACAAGGTTCACTTCTTTGATACCGTCCTTATCCCACAGATCGACCGACAGCACGAACATGGCGTGATCGAGGGTACTACGGGTATCGCGTTAGTAAGAAAGCCAGTCTGTCGAATTTCAGTATATGCAACGCACTTGTAGTCAACCTCTTTTCCTGTCTCGCTGTCTATTATAACAAGACGAACGCACGGCGGCGGTGTGATTGGGCGGCGATCCTGTACGGGAATTGTGAGAATGGTGGACAAAATCATGGACGGGAAGCAAACGCACCTTATCGCCGAAACCACACATGCGCGCACGTATGGGTTGCTGTTGCACATCAAGACTAGCGAGCTTGTTTAGCCAAAAGACGAGACGACACTTTCAGAGGTTATGTGACCAACCTATACTTCAAGCCCGTGCCTTCTTCAACCTTGGAAAAAGATGGGGGTTCGTATTTGGGCTTTTCATGCTGATCGTTGGGAGATGGCTCTGAGGACGGTGGAGGAGGTTCGTCGTTCCGTGAAGGAGGAAGTGGATGAGGTCGAGGGTATTGGCTCGGATGGGGCTGCTGATATTGAGTTGGAGGGTATGGCGGAAGTTGAGAATGATGATGGGGCGGCTGAGGAGCGTGGTGTTGATGCGAGGACAGCGAGTGAGAAGATGGAGCAGGCGGCGGTGGCGGAGGAGGAGCATGAGAAGAATGATGATGCTGAGTTGGCGGCGGTGGTGGAAGAGACGGCGGGGGGTGTTGGTGTTGTTGTTGCTGTTGGTATGCGTGAATAGGTGGCGGTACGCTGGACGAATAGCCAGGGCCAGGCATTCGCTGCGACATGTCGGGAGGGTGATAGGACGAGTTCATTGCAGATTGTGATCGCGACAACGATTACGGTCGACGGTAGCGAATATAAGCGAGTATATATATACAAATAGGAACAGGTAGGCAAGTAGGTAGATGTCCGAAGAGGATGGACGGACGATTGGTGGAGGATGAAGTAAAGAGGAGAGAAAGATGAGCGGACAGGGTGAGCTATAAGAGCAAAGTGCTCTCAAGGTAGCTACTTCGCTTCGCTTTGCTGTGTAGGTAGGCTTTGTGCGTTGCGTTGCGTTCATCCGTTTCCCCGTTCGGACCGTCCCTAGCGAAGTATGGAAAGTAAAGCAAGGACAAAAAAGCAGGGAAGCCAAAACAAAAATAAAAAAGAAGGTTACGATCAAGTACGTTAAGTGGTCAGAAAGAAGAAAAAAGAAGAAAGCGCCAAGACACAAAAGCCACCAAATGGAGAGGCCGACGATTATGATGTCTCTTCCCAAGCAAGGTGTACCGGTACTGGTACTGTGCGTGCTGTAATGGACGTCAGTCTTTAGGTGAGTTGTCCGAGGTGAGGTGAGGTGAGTTAGTGAATGTGGATTTGTAGTAAAACAAGTCAGCTGGTGGAGAACCCGGAGGCCCGGCTGAAGGTAAAGTGTAAATTGAGATTCTTAGCTCTCGAGTGGCGCGGCCCGGGAGCGCTAAGAAAGGGTCTCAATCCCTTTGGTTCATCTACTTGGTGGGCTCCCAGGGCCCCCAGGGCTCCCCAAGTCTTGGTTCAGATGTCAAAGGAACTTTTTTATTACCGTAATGGTCGGTCGCTGAACTTTGCTCCCCACGCCACAATGATTTCAGTTTATCCCAAGGCTATGGTTAAGGTATGGCATTCCGGTCCATTCATGGCATAGGGCAACTCCAAGGTAAGGCATCTCCGAGCACTAGACTGTTACTGTACAAACTCACGCAATGTCACTGAAGGCTTAAGCCAATCCGGGAAATATGTCAGAAAAGAGCCGATTCAAAGCTGAAAAGACTGAGACCTCGAACAAGGACTGGGTCTTCGGAGTCGAACTAGCGTGCATTGTAGCCATCATAGCTAGCTGTAGTTATGTGCTTACAGTACAATCTAATACAGTCCTTAGAAGTAGGGGATAAGGCAACTGAGTTGTCCATACTCTGTACTCCGCGTTGCGTGCAGGAAGAAAAGAAAGGAAAGGTGCACGCATGTGAACAAACGCAGCAAGCCACTTACCTCTCCCTCCAGTGCCACTTACATACATGCTGACAGTGTAATGTGCTCACAAGAGCAGCTATCTATCTGATGTATGTAGCACAAGGACGCACACTATGCCTTTCAGTTCTATCATTATGAAAATGAACGGAGTTTTATGGAGCAACAACAAGCCACTCTTACTTCCTCAGACCGAATATCGTTTGGATGGAGTCAGAGGTTGCCATTGCTTGCGGGAGTACAAGTCTTTGTTCAACTTTCTTTCTCTTTCATTCTAGGTGCATACTTCTCTATTGTATTCATGAATTTCGACCCACGACGGAACAGACTCGAGCCTCGACTGTTATTTGTTCGTCCCTGTCCCTGTCTCAATTGTTGTAAAATGTTACATAGTAAAGGCTAATGGGGCGGGACAACTTCGGATGAACTGAACCGACTGTTCTTGAATACCTACCTTAGTAGGGTAGGTACCAAGTTACTATTTATTGCATTTACTTAAGCGGTTTCATGCTCCAATACTACCAAGGTAGGTATGTAACTACTAATAATCTTAATTACCCAGACACCAACGAACAAGAACGTTTTACTCATTTTTTTCGTAACCCACGTTGTGTATATCAGTAAATGGACTTGTTCTCGTTTGACAGCTCAAGACGATCTTCCTCGAGTGCTCAACATCGTGTTATCTCTGTGTCTTATAATTGGTGGGCCTTCACTGTCCTGAACCCCCCCTGGCCCCGATGGTCGGGCAGCCTGCGTCAGTGGTGGTTCGCTTTAGTGGTACCTGATTAAACCCCCAATCATATCTCTTCAGTGTCCCCTCCATGCTTGGGGCCTCAATCAACGTTATGAGCCCCGCCATCGTTTTGACATGAAAGCCCCGCAGTCGGAGTCATTAGCAGTCATAGCGGACAGTGATAAATTCCCCGACTGTTCTCTACGTGCAGGCTCTACATTGACCATACTGTGATTTTTACCTAATTCAAACCCAAGTCCAACGGAAAACACATCCTGACCACTACCTTGTCTACCTATAATACCCAGCCCGCCATGGATCTCGTCAACAGGTTGGTTCGCCCCGTTTTGGACAGTTTGAGTTGAGCACTCAACCTTTGACATCCCACCTTCCACATGTCCGGACACTAATTGATGTGAAATTCCCTCCAGTCTCGAAGGCCGTCTTCTGTTTGCTGTCCCCAAGAGTAAGTCGACTCAATTTCTCCACCTGAAAATGTGACGATCATGCTAATTGCCCTTGTAGAGGGTCGACTCAATGCTGCTACACTTAACCTCCTCGAGGGCGCCGACGTCCAATTCCGCCGTGAGAACCGCCTCGATATCGCTCTCGTAAAAAACCTCCCAATCGCTCTGATCTTCCTCCCTGCTGCCGACATTCCCACCTTTGTTGGCGAAGGCCGTTGCGACCTCGGAATCACCGGATGGGACCAAGTTCAGGAACACGATGCTTCGGTTCGCGCCTACAACCAACTGCGACGTAGCTCAGTTGATCTGACTTCCACTGAGGACAAGGTCGCTGGCTCTGACATGGTCATGGAACTGGGCTTTGGAAGCTGCAAGCTCCAGGTTCAGGTGCCCGAGAAGGGCCAATACAAGACCCCTCAGGATCTTGTTGGCAAGACCATCGGAACCAGCTTTGTTCACCTCGCTGCCGACTACTTCCTCAAGCTTGAGCAGGGTGACAATGCCGACGGCGAGCTGTCACCCCGTAAGATGCGCACCAAGATTGTTGAATTGAGTGGCAGTGTCGAAGCTGCCTGTGCTCTCGGTGTTGCTGAGGGTATTGTCGATCTCGTTGGTATGTGACCTACATTGTCTGGTCAAGTACTATGGCTAACAAAGATCTTTTTCCCTTAGAATCGGGAGAGACTATGCGGGCTGCTGGCCTCAAGGCCATTGATACCGTTGTCGACTCTACTGCCGTACTCATCAAGTCGAGAACGCCTTCCAACCCCGAGCTTATTGACCTCATTACTTCACGTATCCGAGGTGTCATTACCGCAAAGAGCTACGTCCTTTGCCAGTACAACATAGAGCGAAGCCGTCTGGCTGAGGCAACCAAGGTCACCCCTGGGAAGCGATCGGCCACAGTCACGACTCTTGATGAGGAGGGTTGGGTTGCTGTCAGCTCCATGGTTGAGAAGAAGAAGATTGCTCTTGTGATGGACGATTTGACCCGGCTGGGTGCCGAGGATATTCTTGTACTCGATATTCACAACGCACGATAAATGGGGACAATCTAGACTGAACGGCTGTACTGGATCAGACACAAGGGGCGTTGGTATGCATAGGTCGGTACCGGTAGGCATGGGTCTTATATGGGCAAACGGCGCTTTGGAAATTCAATGGCTGACTGGATATGGGCTAAGACAAGTTAAAATAGATAGAGTGAAAACGTACGTGTAGCAATCTAGGCTGCATGTAAACCGCCATATCACCTTTGCTGTAATTGGATTTTCCCATGGGAACTTTTGAATGACATTCTTTTCTTCTTTTCCCCAATGCAGATCATGGAGTTGTGCCTGGGCTTGAGCTTGGCTAGGCTAGATAGAAAAGATCGGCGCTGCATACGTCGTACTATGATGAGGCTGATTGCTGTGAAATGGTGGCTTAGTGATGAAGTGAGGACGATAATACACTACCCATGCAGGTGAAAGCGATGCCATGGCTGAGCATGAGTACTAGTAGTGTTGTGCTTCCTTTTAGAACTCCAAAGCTTCCAGAGAACTTCTTTCCAAGTGCATAGTTCTCTAAGAACAGGGGTCTGTGGTCGGAAGCTATGCTAGCTCCAAGGGTCAGAATGAAGTTATGATGATCGGGAGGCTCGGGAGTCTTGTGGGTGTTGAGACAAGGCGATGACCTCACTCCTCACTAGGGCGGCTACGTAACTGGAAATGAGCCACAACCGCACTCAGCTCATCAGATCTTTGCTTTATTGCTTACATAGTAATTAGGTGGCTACCTTAACTACCTACCTAGGTATTCACTTATGCACTGATTGAACTTTTGGTACAAACATCCAAGACAACCTTTTATTTTCCCCCAATTCTACTCTATGCACCCACCGCTGAGCTGGGAATACCTGTCTGACGCTCGTTACTGCCCGCTCTAACTAGGTATACTTACAATCATGGCCAAGGTCGGTCCTCCACCGCCGGAAAATGCTGGCAATAACCAGCCTTCGACTATCTACTCTGTATGTCTCTAGTCTCTGTATTCCTATCAAAACTTCTTTCAAGGTTATGCCTTATACAAAAAGACGACAAACCTCGGATGAAGTAAAATGCAATGAACCAGATGGCTAACAAAAATGCCTATTTAGCTTGTCATGACACCAATCAACCTCACTGTCTTCCTCCTCTCACTTCTTCTGGTCGATTTCCGTCACACTGCTGGTCGCAACAACTTCTACGCCGCGGGTAGCCAGCAGACAAGATGGATCCCTCGATGGCTTCTTCAGCCCTATCAACATATTGGCCACAACGATGACGATGCTCATGGTCGCTGGCATTATCACAGCAAGCAGAAGAAGCTCATGAAGATGGAAGCAGACGAGGCCTTTCAGATGAGGTCTACCGTGCTCGTCTTCATGGCAGTAGCTTTGGCTCTGGCCACGAGCGCCGTGTGGCTAGTGACGAGCAGTTTGTATCACAGTGTCGCTGCTCTTGTTGAGCATCAGGTCGACAATCAAACTGCTCCGTTGCTTTCGAGGGTGTGAACGACCGATCGTCCATCCGTAACGGAGCCGAGCAAGCCAGCAATAATGGATGCTCCCCTGCGTTTCGCGGGGGTGCCATCAGGTCATACCATATCACTTCGCATTAATACATACTCATCACAACCCGACACATTTATCGACTCTTGGACATTTTTCGGACTATCAGTATCCCCTTGTCTCACGAGAGTTCTGATGATTTCCTTCGCCTTACAATTACGGAAAAGATTGCTTGCATCATTATCCTGTGGACAGCCGTTTTAGCACTACCATCACGTCACGATGCGCTGACTGGCTTTGAAATGTCGATCAAAAGTGGCATCCATGCTGCTACAAATGCTGACATCGACACGGTGGCACGGGTATTTCAGGGGTCTTTGTGGGCTGTGACATGTGTTTCGCACCCCTGCATACGTTACAAGCGAAGGAGAACATCGCTATGAGTTGGAAGTATCGACAATTATCATGAAACCGGATGTTTTGGTCCTGCAACACGGGAAGAGGCAACAAAAGTTTGGGTGATTTTGAATCTGAATTTGAATGTGGAATTGAAACTCAGTAAGACTATATGTCTAGATGCCATACCGAGAGGTGAATTGGCAAGAATTGAATGATAAGAAAATCATATATACCACAAACGCCTATCCTGTTAGATTCCCTTTCTGCCAGAGACCTGAGAGGCTAGGCCAATAAAACGTTGAATTCCCACACAAAAGTAAATCCCCTAAACATTGAAACCGTTAAACAGTAACCCTTCATATTGAATCATCAAGATAGCGAGTGACACACTATCCCATACGCTCCTCCACACTGCCCCAGTAGACAATGGGCCTGGGCTCGAGGAGACTCAGCTCACTCCCGAAGCTCTTTCGCTCAGCTTCTAGATGCAACAGAGAAGGCTGGCGGGAGATGACGCTGTTGATGGTAGCGGCAGCAGATGAGCCCATCGTGTTGACAGACGAGTATGAGGCTTGTGTGGAAGTGGAGGCTGAAGAGCTACGGCGTAAGGAGTTACGCAGACGAGAGGGCGAGAAGCGAGAAGCCATGGTTTCAAAGCGGGTGTTGTGAGCCATTTTGTAGTATTTGTTTTTAGTGGTAGGGTTGAATGTAGTATTGGTTCCCGTTGCGTGAGACTGTATGTATTGTCGTATTATATGGTGCTGGTGTTGATGTTGATGAGAATAATGATGGTGATGGTTCTTTGTAGTCGTGTAAAGTGCGTACTGTCCAGCAGTTGTCGTGTAACGTGGTAAAAATCGGATTCTTGAAAGAGTGAACGAGATCAAAGGATTGAAAACAGAGGCACAGCCTTTCGTATTTTTCTACCGACGACTCTTTGTGTTTGTCAACGAAAGAATGAAGAATGTTTCTTTGGATGAATGCAAAGACAAAACAGACAAAGCAAAGGGGAAAGACGTCGTGCATTTATCTAGCTTTAACAAACGACACAAGACCCAAAAAAGGATCATCCTGGGCTCGCCGCACCGTCCTTGTCGTTTGTATCAGGATTGCCAAGGGTCGTTATGGACGGGAATGTGGGTGCATGCACGGATCATCTAAACGTCGTGACTAGCAGCTGAAACAGTCGCTCGCAAACTACTACTACGGAAGCAAGGATTCTTTGTCGCAGGCAGATACATAGTACACTCTTGGGTTGATCAAACAAGCCTGAGTACCAGACCTGGTTGGATGATTAACTGGATGTTGCGTGCCGTGGCACGGACTGCGCATATACTGTCCTGTGCATAAAAAAGCAGATGTCTATTTTTGATCGACCGAAACAAAGTCTTGTACCTAGCCAGGGACACCCTGCTTCCCCTTTTACTCTAAGCCTTTAACACTGACCTGGAACGCCGTACCTGGGTTTGAATCATGCCATGAGATGAATCCATCGTCCTGAATTTGACTTCCATTTAATGCATTGCCATATTGTTCCATTAGAATAGAAACAAGAAGAAAGAAAACGCCTTGCAATATTCTCGTTTCCTCACAACTGAGGTGTATAGCATTTCGTCCCTATCCTCTCCTCCATTACGCCTTTCGGCTTCATCGTCGGTGAAAGTCGTCGTGGTCGTTCTATGACCGGTTCTGTGTCTGCCTAACTGTAGCACTTCGGCGGATACTTTCGCCCCAAACCGAATCGTCAAGCATTCCCCGGACTTGCACAGGGCTGGTTGGATCCAAGTGATTACTTTCACGTCCTGTGGGGACCGAAATTCTCGCTTGTGTTGTAGGCTGCTGAGGTTCGTCCTCTTCAATCTCGAAACTGAAGGCCGAAGGTTGGGCAGGTACCGTCGGTGATGGAGGTGCAGCTCTGGGAAAGCTGAGAGGGTGGCTCCACGATGTATCGTGCAACGATAGATCCACAGACCCCAACCAATTGCGTGGCTCTCCTGCGTCAACACTTGATGGGCGTGAGGTTGGTGAAAGAGGAGATCTTGATCCTGCTCTGCCGGTCTCATCCTCACTCAAATCGTTCTCAACCATGATCTCGGGGATATTCAGCTGTGGCACAGCAGTCATCCGTGCCGATTGCTTGCGCATTAAGTGCTTCTTAAATTGCCGTGTGTAATATCTGTAGTGGTGTTAGTGGCTAACGAAGTCTCTCGGTGCTCAAGCTTTGTAGCTTACAATGTGTCGAAGAAGCCCAGCACCACGCCACGTCGGACTTGGTCGTCAACTCGTTGGAGACGTGCTCGACGTCTCAGAAATTCTTCGAGTCTGTGCATTATGTTAGAACTGAGGCCAAAGGTGTAGTCTAGATTGAGGAACTCACTTCAAACTCTTGTTGTCGCTGATAATGTTATAGTGAGCCAGAATCATGAGCACACTCGTGAAAGAAATGCCCCTATCCGGGTCCGCGGAAACCAAAACTTCCTCATAGAAAGTATTGAATCGTCGACGCTGATAGCGGACCTTTTCGGAGTCAATGCGTCTTAACCTGGCGTTCAGTTTGTTCAAGTCGATCCCGCTGAACCCGCTTGTTGTCGCAATCGATGAATGGTGCGTCAGTTTCACATCGTCCCTGATGTCCTCGAGGATGGAGTGAACACTGTCCTCAGGGTCGTAAATACGCATCTGGAAGACGCCTGATAGCTCGCCTAGCAGCCGAGGGAAAGCCGCCTTTGTGATGTATCCAGTGCCTGCCGGGTCTACACTGCGCCAAGCTTCTTTGAACCGTCGTATCTCATCTCTATCCACAACTGCCATGCCACTTGAGCGTTGAAAGACATAACTGAAGCTTTCGTAAATGAGTGATACAAACAGGTTCACAAAGATATACATGCTGACGATGTTCCAAGCAATGAAGAGAATCCTTGCCCATGATTTGCTGCCACAATCACTGTTGAAGAAGTTATCTTCATCAATAACGCAAAGCGGTGGCTCGATATCGGCATAGTCTTCCATGACCGCGTTCCATCCCTCACCAAGACTCATCCTGTACAAGAGAATCAGGGCCTTGGGAACGGTTCTGAAATTAATATTTCCATCTGTCTCCTCTCCGAACCGTGTCAAGCTGAAAGCCTGTGTCATTGCAATAGCAAAAACAAGGAAAAATACCAGCCAGGTCGCAAGCAAGTTGCCAATTACCGTCAGACTAGCTGCGGCAGTCTTGAAAAGCTGATCTAGTGCGTCGTTTCGGGGAATGAGCAATAACACAATGGCTACCAAGAACACCTTGTGAAGCTGGACGTATGCTTCCACCTCGGTATCTGAAATCAAGAGGGCAAAGGTCGAAACAAACGCGCCAAAGACGATGAAAAGCGAGTAGAGGTCCCACGAGCTTCGTCTGAACCGTACCCAGCCCAGACCAATGATGCGGATCGCGATGTTAGCAGTATAGGCCACAATGAAGGCGAAGAAAACAAAGTCGCGATATCTCGTCCACCACCATGGTTCGTCGGCAAACTCTGAAACAAGAACAATCAAGTGCAGTACCAGAATGACCGTGATTGTCCGATACCACTTGCCCTTCTTCTCAATAGCTCTTTTGTGGCACCACTTCTTCCAGCTCTTTTCGGAATCATCGTAAGAGCTTTTAGAAGGCGAAATCTGGCGAAGAATCTTCCGCAATTCGAGCCACGAGCGCTGCTCAGCCGTCAGATATGCCACACCAGTCTGCTCTGTGTAGTTACGCATGAACACGGAGATGAACAATGTGAGTACGAAGACGGTTGCTAACAGGTTGAAAATGACAATGAAGACAGCATTTCCCTGCGAGGCCAGGTCAGCAGGTTGCTCCATCGGGCCGGTTATGGCCTGCACAGCGAAGGATACATCCGTCCATCCTTCCTGACTGACAATCTGGAAGAGGATGAACAAAGATGAGCCAAAATCGTCAAAACTGAAGAAAGGGTTTGCAGCAACACGCGGGGCAAGCATTGGCCAATCATCACTGAATGGCGTGCTTTGAAACTCTCCGTAGCAGTTGTCCATAGTCTTGATTCCATCATCACCATCGTTGCAAGACAAAAGTAGGCCGTTGAATAGATTGAGGCCGTAAATGGCAGCCGGGATAAGCAACGACAAGGAAACGAAAGCAGCCTATGAATTTCTATTAGCAAGAGGCATGATCACAAACGATGAGATACAACTTACACCCAAGATCTTCCACCAACCAACGATAATGAGATCATGGAAGGTATTTCGAGCACTGTTGCTAACATTGAGCAGACGAAGGGCACGAAGGGCCTTGAATGCGCCGATGGCTCTTGAAATAGCGCCATCGTTGATGAGAAGCGTGACAACATTGATCCAAAGGGTTACCAAAACAATAGAATCCATAAACCCCCACGAGCTGCGTAAGAATGCGTTCGGGGTCCACAAAAGTCCGTCCGCAATGATTTTGATCCCGGCTTCCACTGTGAAAACGACGGCAAAGGCCATATCAGTCCAGATGTACCAATTCCTAATACTGAAATCGTGCTGTTCTTGATATTCCTTCTGGTAAAGAGGAGTCGTGATACATGCAAGAATGACCATGGCCGCGATCGCGGTATATACAAAGATCGTGAAACAATACCACAGCACGGTATCAGGTACCACACCATCGATTCGTTCGATACCACGAGAAGGGCCAACTACCCGCTGACAAAGCCGGCGCAGGCTGTTGTTGGGTGTGAAAATATATAACGAGTTGTTATAGTTGGGATACTTGGCAAGGTATTCTCGTTGGGCTCTTCTTCGACTCATCGTAGCAGACATAGCCTGCTCGGCCATCTGTCGAGGGTCGGAGGTATCGTTCGCACCATCAAATCTCAGGCTCGAGTAAAACGGATTAGGTTCCCTATCGCTGAACCAGTCTTTGACTTTACCCCAGACGGCGGAAATCCGTCCGGGCTTGATCTCGCCGCCCAAAAGCGTGGTCGCACTTCTGACAGGTGCGTGGTGTTCCGGTTTTGGGTTCATCTGATCGTCTAAGAACTCACGAACAACCGCGTCTTTGAGGAGCATCTCGACTGTCGCAGGCCCATAATCGAGAGGGTCCTTATTCTTGCGATATTTCGAAAAACCAAAGATAGTAGAGAGCGCTAAGTTACTGGAAGAAGCACCAAGATCGCGCCTTTGAAGGAAAGCCTTGACTTGCTGAAGCCGCTTCTCATCCTCAGACACGTCAAAGTTCTCTTGAATGACAGCAATGAACATATTGACGAGAATGAAAAAGGCCACAATGAACCACCCGATCAACAGGATAGCTCCGATCCAAGCAGTGTTTTTGTGTCTCGTATAGGATGTGACAGTATAGAGGATCTCTGTCCAGTTCTCGCTCGTCAAAATCTGATACATACCTAGGAATGAGTTGTAGATGGTGTAGAACGATATGCGATTCAGATCACCATCTTCATACAAAGGTATCTGGCCCCTGAATAGCTGCGCAGCAAAAATCGCAACCAAGAAGGTCATGAGGAAAACAAAGAACATCAGGTTTCCAATACCAGCAGCGTTTCCCAGAACGAGCAGAATCAGCTCTCGTGTCACAGGTACTGCCAAAACGATGCGGTAAACCCGAATAATCTGGAAGACTGTCAACCACCAATACGCTCTTGTACTGCGAATCGGAGGTATTAATATGACAGAGGTAACGATTGCAAGCCCCAAGTCGAAAATATTCCGCCAGCTTTTGTGGAAGTAATTCCAATCGGTGACAATTCGAATGATCATTTCTATATCAAGAAGGATTGTAACAATTATTTCTGCCGTGTCAATGATCCGTGCTCTTCTCGACGACATAGTTGCACTACGGCAAGCCTGGCATATTAGCCCGAAGGCGATGACAAGAATCCAAACTGCCCTGGTTTTGTGGTAGATACGTTGCAACGACGATGTGCGGCGAACTCTTCCATCAGAATGAGCTTGAACGGGTGATTCTTCGCTGACCGTGAATGCACTAGCCTTGCTCTCTTCTCGAATAACTTGGAAGGATGATGTGATGACGGCGATGAGTAAATTCGTGAGCCAAAGCATCATGATCATGGTTCCTGCACCGAAGAAGAGTGCGGCTTGAAAATAATCGGAGCCCATGGTCATATACATAAGATCGGTGAAGGTATTGGCGCTCATGATAACGAACACTAATTCCAGGGAATTGAAAATGTTGTCGAAGTTGACAGTCCCGTTGTATGGGTTGGACTGTTGAAGGCAAATGGAACCTCGAGGACACAAAAATCCTTTTCCTTCGTTGGTCCCGTTTATAAGGTCTGTCAAGGAATCCGAGTTGTTGAATTTAAGCCAAGGCATGGTCTCTCCTGTCCGGTTGTTCAGGTAGCCGCCACAAAAGGCATCCTCATTCGTATACGAAGCCTCTAGATTTGTAGGCTCAAGCGGATCTAACCAAACACATTGCCGACTCAGACTGGCCTTGAAACTTTGCACGCCAATAATGGCAAAAAGCAGCCAGAAGAACGTGATGAGAAAAGCGACACGGGCCAGTAGCGGAGTCGCTTTCTTCAAACTCCGGAGAATGATCTAACGACTTGTCAGTTCATTTCCATATCATCATTTATCAGTTCGTACTTACCGCAGTACCATTTGTCAATGCCAGCAGTCGCAGGATTCGCAAGCAACTCAACATTCGGAACGCGTACATGTCATGTTTAGTTTCAAGTCCAGAAACGCTCAACCAGAAAGTGATCCAGTACGAAACGACGGCGACAAAATCAAACCGGTTGAAGGAATGTCGTAAGAATGCTCGGCGAGCGAGTTGAAACCTTTGGTGTTCTTCCAGAGTTCTTGGCAAGGCCTGCTGGCCCTGCATGAAGGTCGTGAAGGAACGAGAGATAGCCGATGGTTCTGGGTTATATTGCGACGCCTTTTTTACCGACTTAATACGTTCGGGCTGGAAAACGGCACGATATTGGTCTGCGATTGCAGCCCGGATACCACGCTTGCGATCAATCGTGCTGTACTCTGGTGCGTTGAGCACAAACCCGGACACTATGATTCGCGAAATGATTTCAAGAGTGAATATTATAAAAAGTGCAAGCATGGCCCAGTCGATACCATGCTTGCCCCATCGCTCAGGGCGGCCGCTCTCGAACACGTTTGGGGCAGACTCGACTGCCAGGAGAATTGCCTGCAAGACGATCAAAAGCAAAAGGAAAGGCTCGGTATATGGGTTGACCAAAAGATCGCAAAGTCGCAGCCGCAATGGGTTATTTGGTGAGAAAATACCCAAGGATTTTCCTTTCAGAGGGTTCGGCAGAGGTGGCCTTGGTAGCTCTGGGTCTGACGTTTCTTCCACATCGAAACGTGGCTGCGTGGACTTTTCGCTGGATGAACGAACCAGTTGCGGCTGGTATGAAGTATCGGCGAATATCGAATTCACAGTATCCCGGTTCCTGTCTTGACTATGCCCAACAGGCGAACGTGAGCGATGCCTGGACGCCCGATGATCAATAACTTCGGTCTCTCCGCTGATATTGACGACACGTTGTGACATTGCCCGAACAATAGATCCAGCGCGCGACAAGGCACCTGATGTGGAAGGTGACCTGGGTCTTCCGTACTCATTCGGGTTGAGAGAAGAACCGAAGTTACGATTCCGAGTAGATCCATAGCTGGCTCTCAAATTCTCGCCCAGGCTTCTTGTGCTGCGCCCGCGAGAAGGGCTGTTCTCTACGCTTGATACGGTCTGAAAACTATCTCGGTTCCGGCTGTCCAGGTTATTGGCGGACAAGGAACCGGAGATGGGCTCAACGCCAGCTGTCAACGGCACTCGATCGGATTCGGCGTAATCGGTACTCGGCGCATCTTCGACATATGGAGCAGGAGGGTCGTAGGTACGGACGGGCGTAGAGGGCAGTGGTGGACTTGGTTCATGATGGTCCATACCAGGCGGCAAAGCAGCTTGCAGGGCCATGGGATCGATAGGCGACCCTGGGCTAACATCATCGTTGAAGTGATCATAGGGCTGATCCCAATATGTCGAGATACCGGGGGCGTTAGCAGACATTTGAGGAGTATCGGAGAGGGAAGATGAGGTCGGCTGTTGATAGAAAAGCCCGGCTTGGGTTTGGTGATTATCGACATGCGATCCATCTAGATCCTGCAGCGGGATAGACTGACGGCGCGCAGGGCGCCCGTCTTGATCCCAAGAGTTCGAAGACATGGACCAGCAGACAAGGGACTAACAATCGCCAACAAGGTCCAATGTCAAGAAAGGTTGGATATATGGAGGCCGTCGCGGCAATAAAGCATCGTCAATGCCTCAAAGAATAAGCAGCGTATATACTATGGTTTGCATTGGTATAAGAAGAGTTAGCCAGCCTGCTGGATTCTTGCACCCTTCTCACTTCTCAGGAGTGCCAAGATACCCACGAGTGTAACAGTATCTCAGCTCTAACGCACTGTACTAGGTACCTATGTACGACGGCCTCCTGCATCTTTTGTGGTGAAAAGCCGTCCTATGCTTTTTATAGAACTACCCGTTACAGTGTGGGGAATTTTAGTCCCCTGAAGCGCATGTCGTAAGCTCTATCCATGCTGCCATGGCATGTGGTTGTGGCTGACTGCGCCACATTCTGTGGATCCTTTCGCGACCTCGGAAACACACTAAACACGCTTCCAACATTTGTGACGCGACTGGAAATCGTCCTTACATCGACATCACCAATTTTCCACCATGCCGTCTCGAAAACGCCCGCTCGCAGCCTTCGACGGAGATGATGGCGAAAATGAGCCGTCCTTACAGCATCGCATTCGAAATATGTGGCAGTTTGCGAATTTATGCCAATGGATCTATATCTTTGGCAAGGCTGCGAAAATCGACGAGGCCATTGACGTCGAGGTATGGCCACAGATGAACCCAGATCCTCTTTTTTATCATTTGTATCGTTACTTATTCCAGTTCGCAGGAGATAGAGGCAGAGTGCTTGAAACCAAACTCGACCATGCTGGCAGATATTGCCCTTGCTCTTCTCAAACTCGTTTCGTCGCATCGTGGTTTAACGTATGTTCTACGAGTTCATGAGCAAATTTTGTTACTAAATCACAATCATAGACATGAAATTTTTGACGATCAAGTGCGCAAACAGTTCGCGAACAGATCACCGAATTACAATCCTTTTGGTTCTGCCGATGCGCCCCTGAAATTCAACGATTTTGATATCTTTACGAAGGTTAGCTCCTTTTTTTCATTGCCTTGCGCTGTTGAACATTGAAGATTAACATGTGTTTCCTCAAGATTAAGGTCATGCAACAGCTGACGCAATGGGTTATGATACACCCTGAGCGGATCCGTGATAAAATGGAGGAGCAAAAGGATGCCGAGCAAACAAGTTGGGTAAGTGAACATTACTACAAGGCTGCGACACTTACTAACACTTGTGTAGCGGATAGAACCCTATGGCTGGGATGCGAATGATCGAACGTATTTTGTGCTCGATGACAACCGAATCTATCGACTCACAGAAGCCCCACCAACCATTAAAGCAGCCAGACCCAAAAAGCCAAGAGTATCTTATGGCAGCCGACGCTCAAGTAAACGACGACGCAGTAATATGAATGCCGAAGAAGAGGCGACCGAAACGGATCAAGAAACGAAGGACGAAATGCCTTCAGAAGACGACGGCCTCGGCGGGATGACATGGGAATGTCTTGCTGTAACATTGGACGACGTACGAGCTGTTGTTAATGGTTTCCGTAAGACACGCGACGAAAATGAAAAGATCCTACGAGACCAGCTAGAAGAGCATCTCGTTCCGATTTTAGAAAGGCAAGAACAATCTCGACAGCGGAGGGAACTGCAACGAGACCGCGAACTAGCAAATGCAGCCAAGATGGCAAACGCGAAACGATCGAGTCGAATTGCTGGAAAGATTGAACAGCAAAGACATGACGAACATCTTCGAGAAGAGGAGCGACAGCGACGAGAAGAAGAAGCAAACAGACAGCGAGAGGAGCTAGCACAAACCAAGAAAGAAAAGGAGCGCAATAAGCGCATGGTCTCACGAGAACAGCGACTGCGAGAACGAGAGACCCGACGCATTCAACACGAGGAAGAACTTGCGCAATTGTCCGAGGACAGCAAGAATCTTTCAAACAGTGGACGGGTTTCCGAGCGTCGTCTCAAGGTAGAGATCGAAAGAAACAAGCAGGCTTTGAAAGAGTTAGAGGAGGAGGAAGACGATTGGATCTTTGACTGCACTTGCGGTCTCTATGGCCAAGTCGATGACGGAGCTCACAGCGTAGCCTGTGAGAGATGCAATGTCTGGCAGCACAGCAAGTGTATGGGGCTTAGCGAAGAAGCCGCCGACCAGCCAGAGTTTCATTACATTTGTACTTCTTGCACTCGTCGTGAGCAAGAGGCCAAGCGGCCCAGGCCGACTATCAAACTGAAACTCAACCGTCCAGTCAGTTCAGGAGCAGAGACAGCGAGACGTGGATCTTTGAGTCACGATGGATCGCTTGCGAATGGGGAGCAGTCCCAAAGAGTTGACAAAACATCCGATGAAAGTCGCAGCACAGTCAAAGACAGCGTTGAAGACGGCTTGGCCTTGTTGACTACTGCGCATGGCACTACTGTCAATGGCGCCGATTTTATCAATACAACGATTGACGCCCGTCCAGGACCGAGCAGGGGTTTGTTCGGCACACCCAAGATGACACCGGTGATCCCGGCACCTGTTAAGCTAGATGCTAGCTTTCAGGGCAGCCCTTCAGGCAGCGCAGCCATGACCAGTCCAATGACGTCTTTCCGGACACCCAGCCCTTCTAAAGGTATCGACAGTTTTCAAGGAGATAAGACAGTTGAGTCAGCGTTGAGTACACCTCAGATCAGTCGCGAAATTTACAGAGCAGCACACGAGCAGAATGGAACACTACCCTCTACCGCTGGGCTCTCTCCGACAAAACACTCGCCCCCTCGTCCGTTAGATTCTGCCAAGTCAAACAGATTCAAGGCTGCTACTCCAATATTACCTCCTGTCGCACTTTCACCCTCCCCACAACATCAGATTCTGACCCCGCCAACCAAGCATTCAGAGCCGCCAAGACCGTTCGAAACCCGATGAGAACTCCAAACACAGAACTTTGGTAAGGCATGGGTCCGGAAAACGCCATGGCTGTATCAACAAATTGCCGAAACCTCGTTTAGGCATGGCATGGGTGTTTTTTAAGCCGTTCTAACAGTTGATCATATAGCCAATGCCAGGCGAACATTTAACGAGAATAACCAACCTACTGCTCTCATTGGAGAGACATGGTGGTACTCACAAACATTACTTGTCATGGGATCTCAAACGAGACTCATTTTAGCACAGCAAAACACCACTTTACCTTATACGTATGAATTCTAATGTTATCCTCAAGATCAAATCAGGCAAGTGAGCGACCAACAAGAGTTGTGGTCGAGCGCACTGCAGCAACGCGAAACGCGAATGGCCGAACCCATACCGAAAATAGGGTGCCTACTAGCAACGCCATCCCATTGAAACATGGTGGTCAGGAACAAATGGTCAAAGCTTGGGAGAAAGAGGAATGTTTCTCTTTTGAACGTCAGGGCAGAATAGAAAAGAACAGCCCTGATGGAAGGATGATCTACCAAAACAGAACCAACAGATAAGGCTATGGCAGGGATTGATGAGGCTGGCCAAGTATGGACTATTTGGTTGGTCAATTGTTCGGCTACCGCGACATCAAACAGACGTTTACCAGCAACACCGCTTGTGGTCCCAGCTATCCGGCACTTGAAGCAAACATACTGCAGCCCCCCATTCAACAAGCTTGGAGGTAGGTAGCAACGTGTGCAAGACAAAAAGAAAACGGTGATACACCAGGCAGGGATCGTAAGAATACCTCAGCGGACAATGATATGCCCATGTTGCTAAGCAAAAGAGCAGTTGTGGATAATAAATTAATTAATCGAAACAGCCAAACTCCCTGTTTAACATGTTTTACTATCAACATCAATAAAGTATGAAGCTAAGTTGGGATGACAGACGACGGAGAGGGGGGTCTGGATGTGTACGTCAAAGGAATGCGCCATGGCTGAACTAGCGGCATGCGAATAGGGCGGCGCAGGGGAGCACAATCGAAAGCATGACATTCTAGTTTCTATTGAATGGATTGCGGCTGGACGCCAAGCGAGCCTATCTTTTAAACCCATAGGGACTCTATTCTGACCTATTCTGACCGTGCTTCTTTGACCTGGCCCGGGCGTTGCGTGGTGGATGGATGGTCGGCCAACGACACATGAAGATGCAGCTTGGAGAGATCAACACATGGGCAACGGTCTGCATTGCGGTCTGTTTCCTAACATTATGGTCGTCGTCTCCGCTTCTCTTTGAACCAAGCCGTTGCTTGTCCATTTGTGGGCATGGTCCTGGCGTTGTAGACAAGTCTAGGGTATCAGAGTGTCCCCAGATATCATGTACATACAAAACCACATGCGGCAGCTCTCAAAGAAACACAACAAAGGGAACTCTACTCTATCTGCTATCTTCAGGACCGCATAAGACCAACATAGCTACTTTCAAAATACCAGAATTAAACTCTCCGGCTACATTGTGCTTCGTTGCAAAATTCAGGCTACTTTGCCAGATTTGGTTTACACACTGACACCCTCTTTTTCTATCACCTCCATCAACATCAACACCATTAACACTATCGACATTATCCTGACTCTTTCACTTAAGCCTTGTCCAACTATACTTCGACCAGAGTCAAAATCGCAGACAGTGGAAAGAGCATTACGATATGCAACAACATATACTACCGACGCCGCCATCGTCCTCTGACGGCTTCTCTCAACAGCCAACGGCTATGATGGACTCATACACGCACACTCAAGGCACCATGAGTCCGGAACAGAGTTTAGCTGGTTACCCATATGCCACGCGATACTCCACTCCCATTCGCGAGGATGACTCTTCAGTGTACGAGCCATCTACAGTCTACTCTCAAAGAAGCGATGTTTCGTTTGTAAGTGTAATAACTCTTGAAGGATATATTCGAGACTGACCTTGGACGAAACAAAAGACAGGTTACGCTGGAGGCCTAGGAATCACCAGTAATCCATATGGACCTTTGCCCGACGAGATTGGCTACAATGTAAGTAAGAAAAGTAACATGTAACGAGCCTCAGACTAACTTAGCAGACTCATCTGCCATATACCCCTGAGGCATCGCCATCAGCGCCATGCCAAACAAGTGATGCTATAACAACCCGCAGTGGGCTCAACATCGCTAAGAAGTCGCTCCCAACCAGATCACCAGCCGTGAAAAGTGGCCGAGTGCAGAAGAGAAGACGGGCTGAGAAGACCAAAAATGCATCTAACATGCTTTCGAAACCCCTTTCTGAATCTGCTAAAGACTTTCCCGAAATCCACGTTGCTGATATCGAGACTTTTGTCAACCGGTCTGCCGAGACGAGACTCTCCGAAACTTCACGCAACAAAAAAGTCGGCCAGATCAAGCGCCCAATGAACGCCTTCATGCTTTACCGAAAGGCATACCAGGAAGTTGCCAAGACGCAGTGTGCTCAAAACAACCACCAACATGTGTCAAAGGTCTGTGGTGCAGCATGGGTCTTAGAGCCAGTTCAAATCAAAGAGGCATTCGACCAGTGGGCTAGGATTGAGCGCGTGAACCACCAGCGAGCACACCCCGGATACAAGTTCACGCCTTCGAAGCCAAAAAAGACCAAACGTGATGAGGATGGAGATGGAGAATATTCGGACAACGACTCAGACTGGAATGGCGGGCGCGGGCTTTCCAACGCAGCGCGGAAGTCCAGGTATCGGCAAGTCACACGACTGAGCGAAGCCTCTTCTTCTGCCTTTGATGCCGCCAACAATCCGATGGGCGATTCATCAACTGCGTCCTACCATGATGTGTATGCCTACCCCTACCATGGCAGACCTCATGTTCTCCCATATGAGCAGGTGGCGTCGAACCCATATGGCATGAGTATGCGTCAGTACAACGGCCTAGGCATCAACAGCGAGATGACCAGCAGAGCGGCTTCCCCTGGAGAGTTGGATTACTCGATCCATGGCCTGGATGGGTTCACCCACAACTACTACGGTGCCCCCCTATCGACTTTTGACAATGCAGCAGCTCCTCTGTTCGGGTCAACTCCGTCGTACGACACATACGACGGGCTCCCTGCAGGTTCTACTCCCTTGGGACAAGAAGGCTGGATTCCCCAGATGGAGAATGAACATGACATTATGCCTTTGGCGGCTGTTTATGAAGAAACTACCGCACAAGACGCTTATCTCAAAGGCAACAAAGATGATTGGAAGGTTGAAGTGATGGACGAACCTGGCCACTTCGAGGATTGGTATGCACAGACCGAACAAGGTCTCCAGTGATCGGTGTTTGCGGGCAAACTTTTGTAACAAATTTCCTTGAGTATCTTATCTTATTGGGTAGGCGGTTTTGGATACGATACAATGAATTGAGCGAGTTAGTTAGTAGTTATCTTAGACAGGGGTTTTCCTATTGGGTGTATTATTAGAAAGGGAAGAAATGCGGAAGTCCTATTGAATATCAAATGAATCACATTCATTCTTGAATATTTCGAAATTAAAATGATCGTTGTTCAATATCATGCACGTAATTATTGATGTTGACACTGAGCATGACAGGAAGTTGATTGCCTGTGGGCATTGCCCGGTGGAGACTCCATTGAAGCTTAGTCATTTATCTTTGGTCGCCATGTCATCGCAGCTCTCTCTGGCCACGACTTGTCTTCAGGGTACCTACCTATTCAAAAACGTCGTCTCGGAGGTTACCCAGCTTCAACTCATCATGACTTGGATCTCTAAAACCGTGACCGTAACTGGTCTTGTTCTTCTTGCGCACGCGTAAGTTAGATTTTACTTTTCTAATGTCTACGAGCTAACAATTGTCGTAGGTGCTACTCTGCACAGGAGCACTCTGTCATCTCATCAGCAGCTGTTCACCATGGCCAGCCGCAACCGCTCGCAACACACTCCCTCCCAATCGATATCTCCATCGAAGCCTTGGTAGCAACCCTGGTAGTCGTTTTGGGTCTGGTTATGGGAACCCCGCAGCTTCGACCGATCAAGTGGCATGAGTGGGCTGGAAAGATTGAGCGCGAAGGAGAGGCTGGTTTTATGACTGGGAGTGGCGAGGTGGAGAAGGATTACCGCGGAAATCCCTTCAGTGTGCTTGAGACGCGACCTGGATTCATCGATATTCGTAAGCAACGACGCGAATTTACGAAGTGGGTTAAGGCCGAGGAGAAGTAAGGACAGCAATCTGTATCTTGGGTGCAATATAAGACGAGACTTCTTGCTCCTACCATTCTACAGCGCCAATGCCAGGATGGTATCGTCCAGTAACGCAGGGGATAATGCGGCCTTTGACTGCTCATGAGAACAAGCATAGGTAAATATCCAATAGGTCATCAAAAACAATTATGGAAGCGAGCGACGCAAACTCTTGTCTCCTACAAATACCTCGAGAACAATCAATGCACCCTTGGTCGCTGTTAGTATTCATGGCTGCTGGAAATGCGTCAATGGCACAGCCGAGTTGTGAGGGAAGGTGTTATTTGCACTGATGACTTAGAAATATTCGAACTCCTGCTATTGTCATATCCTTCCTAATTACCAAAACCACCAGCCGACCTGCCTCTTATAGAAAACAGAGAAGCCCACATGGAAGATCCAAAAGCACAAAGGGGAAGTGCCAACTGCAACCTGCCGAAAGGCAACTGCGTCGGTTCGCCCTGCCGCGATTCGCCAGACGAATATTCACTTGCTCAATTCTGTTATACCATATTTCTTTTTATTATCGCCAAGCAGTTCTTCTCTTCCTAGCGAGCTGGTAATGTTCACACTCAAGGGACGAAAATGCCCAGAACATCAGGTTCGAGTGCTTCTAGCTCCAGCGACCGAGTCCGTGGTTGGGGCAGAGGTCGTAGAGCCCGGGGAGGACATGCTTCTACGCGTAGGAATACTCGGAATTCATCTTCTCAATCTGATTCTTCAGTACGCTCGAGTCCCAATGCTTGCAATCTGACTCGTCGACACTCAGCTATACCCGAACCACCCATTCCCCATGAAGAACAAGATTCCCGAAGTAGCAGCGAGCCTGTTCAGCATGAAGTTGTCATGGCCATGGACATTAAAGACGATTTTACGATCGGGTGCGCATACTTTTCCACTACAGATGGAATCGTTCAAGTTTCCGAAGACATTTCTGCAGCTTCCTTGGACATTGCGGAACAATTCCTCATCCATACTCAACCGAACACTCTTCTTGTGTCGGCAAGAGCACCTGTGAGTTTTCGGGACCACCTCGAGAAACTCACTACCCCAGGAGGCAAGTGACTTGGGATGACTTTCTCAGGTACTGGAAAAACAACAACTAACAAATGAGCTGAAGATGATACGGGTGGCATCATTTTTCGAGGCTTACAGTCTTCTGAATTCTCGATTGAAACGGCATACGAGCGGCTCGTGGGTTTGAATTCTCAAGCCTTATCATCTACCGGCATTGTATTCTCAACCGGTATGGAAGAAGATACCAACGAAGAATCAATACCGGGACATCCGCTGCCCGAATCATGCGCGTTCCGGTCACTTCGATATGGAGGGTGTATCAACATGAATAGCCCCGTCTCTGTGAGTAAAGCCTTATCGAGACTTTGATTGTATTGACCTTGCCTAGGTAGGATGTGCTGGCGCCTTGCTGGGTGACATTCTTCGTCGAAGGTCTGCTGGTTTTCTCCCTGATGGGCAGGTAGCTGGTGTTCTCTTCCGTGTTGCTGACATCCGCATGTTCTCGCTTTCATCTTATATGTACGTCAGTAATGATACTCTTTTGTCATTGCGAATTCTCCAAACTGAAATGCACCCCAACAGCCAAGCATGGGGATCAGATGCAAATCAAAGCAACTCAAAAGAGAGTCTTTCGGTTTATGGCCTCTTTCAACATCTGGCCTCTACACCACAGGGTCGTACACAATTGCGTCGAATATTTCTCCGGCCTTTGTTAGACATCAATATCATTTCAGAAAGACAAAAGTCCATTGCAGCATTACTACAACCTGAAAATGCCGATAAACTCCCACATCTGGCCTTGACTCTCCGCGAGATCCGGAACTTGCACACTACATTCGCGCAGCTTCGCAAGGGTATCGAGTTTCCTTCTGCTGGGCAGTCTTTCGATAAGGGAGTATGGGGAACTATTCATAAGTTCACCACCCATGCCCTGACACTCCGAGAAATAATAGCATCACTTAACGGTGGTTCTGATGTAGTTTTATTCAGACAAGTAAGTTCCTCATATGCCACGAAAACCCCAGAGCTCCAGCTGAATCTATTCCTCAGGTAATTGAGGTTATTCAGCCGCCTATTCTGGTGATTGTCAGAGAAATGATCGATAAAACAATCGACTTTGAGCAATCCAAGGCACGTCGTCGATCGTCAGTAAAGGCCGGAATCGACTCTCAACTAGACGAACTCAAACGACAATACGATGGCATGGATAGCTTCTTGACAGAAGTCATCAACCACGTACATCAAGAATTACCGGACTGGGCGCGCAAGTATGTACAATCATGCATTTTCTTACCTCAAATCGGTTTCCTCACGGTAGTCGAACCAAACCCTGACACAGGGAATGGGCATTATGAGGGAGAAGGTACTACCCTTGAAGCATGGGAGAAACTGTTCAATACAGATGGTGCAGTATGCTATAAGAACAGTTACATGCGAGAGCTTGATGAAGAATATGGAGACATGTACTGTCAAATCGGGGGTAACACAGCCGTTTTTCTCCCTTTGGTATCAGAGGCTAATCATTCATAGATCGAGAAGTAGAGATAATCCACGGACTCGTCGGTAAAGTGTTAAAGCACGAAGAACTTTTACTTTCAGCATCGGAAATGTGCGGCGAGTTTGATGCAATACTTGCGCTGGCTCTTGGCGCTGAAAAGTACAGTTGGCGGGGACCCCAGGTTGTGGAAGCAAGCGTAATTCACATCGAGGAAGGTCGTCACCCATTGCAGGAGCTTGTTGTGCCGGCTTTCGTCCCAAACTCCTGCCACCTCGTTGCAGGGCCACAAAGCTCATCAGAAGTGCAAGATGACTCGCCTCACGCTATAATCCTTACAGGCCCAAACCACTCAGGCAAGAGCGTGTATCTGAAACAAACGGCTATTATCGTGTATCTTGCTCACATCGGGAGTTTTGTACCAGCCACTCAGGCCATCATTGGGCTCACCGAGAGTATCCTTACCTGCATTTCGCCTAGAGAAAGTATGTCCGGGGGTGTAAGTGCGTTTGCCAGGGACATGAAACAAGCCGCTTTGTCGATGAAGACTTCTTCACCAAGAAGTCTCGTCCTCGTAGATGAATTCGGTAAAGGAACGAATGGGGACGACGGTGCTGCATTACTGGCTGCACTGTTGGACCACTACCTGTCACTTGAGTCCGACTGTCCTCGTCTTCTTGCTGCCACACACTTCCATGAAGTGTTCGAGAATGGTTACTTGGAGCACCACAGCAGCTTCAGGGTTGCGCATATGAATGTAAGACTCGAACGGGAGGCCTCACTTGCAGACGACCAAGTCACTTACCTGTTTAACCTCGAATATGGTCACAATACTTCCAGCTATGGGGGTAGTTGTGCAGCTCTGAATGGCGTGCCGGGTCCAGTTGTCGACCGTGCTGAGAATGTTGCCCAACTGCTTGCCCGTAATGAAGACTTGGGTGCGGTTTGTGCTCGCCTATCTCCAACAGATGAGGATTTCCTAGAGAAAGCAGAGTTGACCGCGCGCCTTTTTCTAGGCCAATCATTCAACGATAAGGGTGAAGTTGGATCGGGCGAGGCTGAAGAAAACACCAGAGATTCTATCAAGGATATACTGGAAGCTATGCTTTCACCAAACATTTGAGCAGGCACCACCAGGGATAATCTCGCATTTGACACGAAGAAGGTTGTTCCTAATATGTGAAAGGGATCAGGCTCAGTGACCGGGTTATGATTTTCTTTATGTCACTGCAATGTAGTATCGGATGCCAGTCAATGGCTGTATGTATCATCAGAGGTTGATGCAGTTACCACGCAAGCGTTTAAGTCATAACACCCGGAACCTGAAGAAGAAACAAATATACTTTATATTGGAGGAAACCCTCAGACAGAAGTGGAAGCGGCTGGGCAAAGTTCCACCAGAAATGAGTAGTACTCCAGAATGGACCTTTTGTGATAAACGCTGGCATGAGGAGTGCATGTTCTTCTTCTTCTGATCGTGTATACAAGGGCTATATGTATGCTTCGCCGGCTGGATCCCTCCTTTATCCAGTATCTATCTAGGTTCGATTGTTCGTCAGCTGATACGAATTAGCTTTATATTATGCTTTCACTATGGACAACGGTCCGGCTCAGAAGTGTCGTTGAGGCGGTCCAAGTCAGCATCGTTTTCTTTTTGATCGACATTGGATTGCATTGACCTGGCCAAAAAGCGTTAATCACCGGCCTATATAGAATACGTGGTGTAACATCGAGGCTTGACGATATTGAGACTATTTTACTCCTGCTCGCCTCAACGTTCTATAGCCCATTCCGTCGTGGACGTGTCAAGTCAGCAGATGGAAGACGCTCTAGCTCATTGTATAATATGCAAATGAACCAATGTCAGCCTGGTGAATGTCGTGGCCGACTGACAATGTTACAGTAGATGCCAGCCCAGTCCTGGAAAATATTCAATAAAACGGAAGAAAGACGATATTCAAATATATATATATAGTGTCAGCCGTTTAATATAAGCGAGATTGCAATCCTATATACAACATAAGCACGCTTCATAGCCCACAGCTACTTTAGCCTGGGGCGCTCATTATATGGTTCATAAATTGGCTGGCAATCACTGTTACCGCCACGTCAGTGCCCCCTCTCAGAGCAATTCTTCAAGCTTGCGTTGTTCCTGGAAGCGTGAGTCTGCAAAGGCAGTCGGTCGGGGATACAACCGAGCCTGCAACTCATAGTCTACAGGTAATGGCCATCCACAATGGCAAACTGGTGTGTTCCTAGATTTAAACTAGGAAGCTTAGGAGTGTGATACCTGCGCCGAGACTGGCAACCCACAAGCCATGGCTGTTAGAAGATGAAGCATGGTTTCCATAGTCTGAACAGTCGTCACTGGAAACATTGCCACAAGCACGTGAACTCAAACTTGAGCAGACAGCAGTTGCGGAGGAAGAACCCAAAGCCTGTCCACCACCCTCGACGGTGGTGCCTCCGCCGCCGGGCACAACGATGGTGACACCATATTGACCTCCATCACCAAGGAAGTTGACACATTGATCATAGTTCTCCTCGCAAGCATCAACTGCCGAGGTGCACGAAGCCTCGTTCTCGAAGGTCGCCGCAGCGTAGGGGAAAGCGAAATATGAGTTCGGAACGTAGGATGGTGAAGCGGTTGCTGCGCCGGTGGCCGAGGCTGGAGCTGTACCTGTGCATACAGCCCTGTAGGTTGTCAGTAAAGCCATTTAGCAAGGCACATACGTAGGAGTATGCCGAGCACTTGGAGGATAAGATGATACTCACCCAGAGGGGCAGCAGGCCGGTTCGTCATCGGCATCGACAGCGCATGTTTGGCCGTTTTGACAGCAAATGTCACGGAACCTCTCGCCAAGCTCCTCAGAGCATCGGAATGTGTTGGCAGGGCATGAATCGTCTCGCTTGAAGATTACTGATGCAGGTGGAATGTAGGCTGGATAGTATGTCGCAGTCGCGGTTGCGGTCGCTATTGCTGGCACCTCTGGAATATTCTGTGCCGATGTTGAGGCTGCGACAAAAGCAAGCAAGAAGCAACTATAACCAAGCATGGTTGAGAGAGGGCTTGCCAACACTGGCAGGAAATGCGTACGTAGGCAGGTATCAAAGAAGCGCGCAGGGCCGCAAGATCCCAACTTTCTGCTACGGGTCGTGTCGTTTAAGCAGTAGTTGAGTGGAAGCCGGAATGGGAATTTGTAGAAGAGAAGCCCCAATAAAATCCTCGTGCTCTCTCACCTTTTTAGTTTACTCTTCCTCTTGCTATGCTTCCTTGTAAGCTTCCAGGCTTCTAGCAAGGGGTCCAGGATGCTATTCAGTGGGGTTCTCACCCAAGGCCTGACCCATAACGTCAAAAGTGCAAGGTAGTGCAGCACCGGACAACCTGATCGATCACCTTGCAAGGTTATTTATTCCCTTGGCTGCTTGGGCAACACGGCACAGGTACATAGAAGGAAGCATTGAGCTGGTGGGAAGTCTAGTCCAGCATTTGGATGATGTCATTGGTCAATCCAGGTAGTTTAGTTGGCTGAGCAACTCGTTCCGCCTATTTACCAATCTACCTAGGCGTATCCTTAAGAACCAAGAATTAATGATTTGAGGGGATTATATACCAGTCTCGGCTTGACTGCTAGGTATCTCACACAGACCATCTTCCATGGGGCAAAATTTCTTCAAAACCCTCGAACGTGTGCAAGGACTTGGCGCAATCGATCCAGCGCCTTTGTCTCAGATACTGCTCCAGGGCCTCGAGCTTTGGACTCTTCAACTTCCTTCCGAGCCTCAGCTATTAATGGTTCCAAATCACCCCAGACATGATCAGTATACCCAGCAAGGACGTTGCCCCACTGTTGCAGCCAACTGCTCCTCGCTTGGTCGGTATCTCTTGTACCTAGGTAGAGCTGTCGTTCAAGCTCCGCTTCAGGTCCTGGCTGGTTTAGAAACCCGGGGTTGAAGTTGAGTAGATTATCCAGGCCGGAACCAGACGATGCTGGTGTATTAGAAAAGAGAGCTTCTCGAAGTTTGTCCGCTGCTTCTGGTGTAAGGCTATCGCCATTGTCCTCGGCAATCGGATCATGAGCTCCAACCAAAACAGCATCGAGTTCATCCGAATGACCATCCAGCAGGCTAACAACGGCTGCACCATCCAGCTTCTCTTGTTCAATGACATCCTTTGACGAAGATATAGCTTTCAAGCGGTATATTTGTTCTCGTGCTTCCTCATTAGGGTTGACATTGCCAATGCCAATGCCAATGTCCAGCGTACTGTCGGCATTAACAAAGTCGTTGAATGCCTGCACCGAGGGTCCAGAATCTGGATTTGTATTTGAGCGCAAGCTTTCTGTCTGAACTGATGATCGCAATCTGTGTGAGGATGCTTCTCCTGTGCTTGACGGGATCTTGCCAATGCTGTTGCTGTTGCTGCCACCTGGGTCAGCTTTTCTCGCTGGCTGTTGGCCACTTAGCTCTGGGCCGCTTCCAAAAGCATCGAGAACTAGTCTCCCGGAAGCTTGAAGTCTGTCGACAATTGGGTTTTGCTCCTCCCTCTTGACCTGTTTTCCTTTCAAATCCAGGGGAGCATTATCCTTTGTATGTGATTCGGGTAATTGTTGATTATCCTGGCTCATCTTGCGGAATAACTTCCTTGGGATGGTTATTCTAACTCGGCGCACCCAGAAGAGTTACCTGGGCATTAGTGAAGTTCGCTGAAGCTTTTTAGAATCCTTGGAGGCTTGTAGACAGAAATATGATATATATGCATGTCAACGTTGATGAGAGGTAGTTGTAGTTGAGCCGGAGCACATGTCAAAACGGCCCCGGACGGATGAGCGGGTGCCGATCGGCTTGGTGGGCGTGGATTGGATCGGATGTCCGAGATACCTAGGTTAAGCCCCTCCTAGATATAGAGAGGGCAATGTATGTTTGACAATTGCATCAGGAGGAGATTGAGCGATTCATGTACTGTAGTGATACTTACTAGTTGGGTATCCAACTAAACTACCGCCCAATTCTTGTCACGGCCTGGCACCTGGTAGGTGAGGTGACTGTGGAAGAATTGGATGTATTTAAATGGATAGATTAGGCACTCTAGAGTGCCTGCAGCGACTCCGCTAGTACAACATAGGTCGAGATCCAATACGGATAAATCTACCAATACGGAATCAATTTGAGCTTACACTTCCCAATACAGTTGTAGTGAGAGTAGATAGGTAGGTACTTGGAGGTAGGTAGGCTGAGCTGTTGGGATCGTTGTCCCCCTCTGTCTTACTATAAGCATGAAAATACATATTAAGTCATCGATTCTAGTATGGTGGTGGCGTTAAGCCTCTGACCTGGACAAATTGACAATACCAGGTACTGTGCAAGGTACAAGAGCCTGCCCAATGGCGTTGTTACTTCATATTTCTTCGACTCTCATCATATCATCTTAGGCATAAAATAAAACCACACAATGGAATGAACTAAAAGCCCAAGACGACAACAGTTTGCTTTACGTGTGTTTTTAGAGTCCACCTGTATCCCCGCATCTACGCATTCATTATCAATCATTATCTGGTGGCAGCCAAGTTCAAACTTAAGTTCAGATCAAACTAGGCCAACCCAAAATCGAATCAAATCAAGGATCAATTCTACTGCGTCACTTTCTTCCCATTTCATCGTTGTTAAATTAAAAGGTAAGTTGAAAGCTGCTACCTACCAACTAATTACCTTAGTAGTATAAGGTGTTGTCTCAATTCCGTCAACTTAGGTCTGCAAGATTACCTACCAGTCTATGACAGGATTCACAGGCGAAACTCGGTCGATTCCAGATACAATAGCCAGTCTATAATGTATCTTAATGTTACTATTAAGCTCAGTACGTATGGTAGGCTCATAGTTACCAGATATAGTAGGTAGATACTTAGACCGGTAGGCCAGTACTAAGTTGGTGGCCATGTTGACAAGTATATTCCATATTATTCAGACTCCGCCTCAACACAACGTTGGACTATTCCCTCCAAATAGTTTACATGCTGTACGCTCTTCAACATAACAAGGGGATCGACACAGATAAAAACTTTAAATAAATAAAAGAAGAAGAACAAAAAAGGGCGCATCGGTTACTCTGACCATAAGGCAAAAGCAAGCGTAGCGGGTATGTTCGGTCGTGTCTTACACCAAAGGAACGAACATTTACGCATTATATAGTAACCACTAACCAGAGAAGTACAAACTACACGAAAGATTGTGGCAGGGCGTCTGCATCTTCATCAATATCGTCAAGGATAGAGACCTGAATCATACAACTGAGACCCTCGAGATGTTATATGTAAAGTTTGCAAACTTCAAACTCATTCCTAGTTCCCCGCTGTAGGAATGGGTTGAGCATTAGGGACACTTGGTATTATACAGGTATCTATCGTTCAATCAAATGTGAAATATATGCTGAGGCATACAAGTTAGGAGCGATGTTTTGCCACAATGTGTTGAGTAAGGTGAGGAAAGATAGGTGGATTAGCAAATTGAACAAGCAACACGTTCAAAAAACACGTCAGAGTCAAATACACATCTTCCCATTAATAGATACCTTAGTGCCTGGGCTCTATATACTACCTAGCAGTAGCCAGCACAACACAGCATTGCATACCTAGGCATTAGTACCCAGCTCAGCTCAGCTCGGGCAGCTCTGCGCATAGGTCCCCAGTGGCCTGGTCTCCATGGTACCTAAACAGCTCGCGCAGCAAAGCACAGCGCAGCACAGACTCTAAGTAGGTACCTAGCATAGCGCTGGGCTATTCCCTCCACTCACTCACTGTCTCCTCTCTCATCTCTTTAGCTCGTCCACTCCGCCGCTTCTGCTCTGCTCCTTCTGTCAGTCGCCCACGTCCACATCTCCATCCCGTCATTACCGCTAGGTATTCTATTCTTTTCAGCCTTGGACACCTGTCGACCCTTCAACATCATACATCCATCCGTCCATCTATCTATCACTGTCCTGAACCGGGCATTCTCTCCAAAATTCTTTCTTGCCAGTTCAACTCCACGCAACTCAACAAGAATTATTTTTGGACGGCCGTTCCTTTATAGATCACGGCGGGCGATATCTTGCTAGACCCCACTGCGGCGCCGACAAAAAGACGATATCCAAAACGACACCACCACCACCCTCCACCCACTCACTCACCACCTTGCATTGCCTTGCCTTGCCTTGCCTTGCCTTGCCTTGCCTGACGCTATCCGTCCACCGCAAGACTAGTCGTGTGCCGTTGCTCAATATCCCTTCGCGTCGTCTCGTTTCGTCTCGCTCAAATCAAGAGCTTTTATTGCTACCAGACTCTCGACTCCGATCAACCCTCCCTCCCTCCGCCTTGGCCCCGCCATTCCCACAGCTATCGACTCTGACCTTTGCCTCCCTCGAACTCCAACCACAACCCCTCCTAATCCCCGCCCTCACTGCTCACCAAGATGGTCGATAGCGAAGCGAACTCGCCCACGTGGAAGTTCACACAGTATGTTGGCTATTTCATATGACTTCCGGGCTTGTAGTCCCATTTGAAGGATTGATTGCTGAGCTCTGCTTCACAGGTGTTTTGGTGACAAGGGCGATGTTGAGGATATCACTGAGGGTATGTCATCACCGCTTGCATCTTCCAAAGCCAGTTCATCAACATCGTATTCTAACCGCTATGCTTGCTCTGGTACAGCCGATATTATTTCGACAGTTGAGTTCGACCATACCGGAAACTATCTCGCTACTGGCGACAAGGGCGGTCGGGTGGTGCTCTTTGAACGAAACGAAACGGTACGTCACCATCCGGCAACATCCCCATATACCGGCCACGATCGTCTTGGCGATTCTGTAGCATCTCCTCTGATAATTATTTGCGCAGAAAAAAACCTGCGAGTACAAGTTTCACACCGAGTTCCAATCTCACGAGCCCGAATTCGACTATCTAAAGTCACTCGAGATCGAGGAAAAGATCAACAAGATAAAGTGGTGCAGACGACAGAACGCCTCGCACTATCTACTGTCTACCAATGACAAGACTATCAAGCTATGGAAAGTCTTTGAGAAGTCGCTCAAGGTCGTAGCAGAGAACAACCTCTCTCACGATGTCACACCTGGGAGTATTGCTGGCGGTGGGGGCGCTCCTAAGCCTCTGCCTGCTCATCAGTTCAAGGACACTGCCGACCTGAAGCTACCTCGACTCACACACCACGACACGGTCGTTGCCGCCGTGCCACGCCGAACATACGCCAATGCGCACGCCTATCACATCAACAGCATTTCAGTCAACAGTGACGGGGAAACCTTTATCAGCAGCGATGATTTGCGAATCAATCTTTGGAACCTCAATATCCAGGATCAGAGCTTCAACATTGTCGATATCAAGCCCGCCAACATGGAGGAACTCACCGAAGTAATCACAGCTGCCGAATTCCATCCCATGAGCTGCAACTGGTTCATGTATGCAAGCTCCAAGGGTACTATCAAACTTGCCGACATGCGAGAAAGTGCTCTGTGTGACCAGCACGCCAAACGTTTGTGCACCGTTCTTCGGCAACTTTATTGCGTCGAGAGACCTTTTGCTAACTCGCTGCTGCAGTATTTGAGCAAGAAGAAGACCCTTCTTCGCGGTCATTCTTCTCTGAAATCATTTCCTCCATTTCCGATGTGAGGTTTTCGCATGACGGCCGATATATCCTATCTCGCGACTACCTGACTGTCAAGATCTGGGATATCAACATGGAGAGACAGCCTGTAAAGACGATACCAATCCACGAGCACCTTCGACCGCGGTTGTGCGACACATACGAGAACGATAGTATATTCGACAAATTCGAGGTCGTCTTCTCTGGCGATGCCAAGAATGTCATGACAGGAAGCTACAACAACAACTTCATGATCTACCCTTCAGACCCTGACAAGGAGGTTGAGGTGGTCCTTCAGGCAGATAAGTCTGCCTTCAAGGCAAAGAAGGTTGGAGTGCCTACGCCAATCAATTCGTCTACGAGCCCGACGGCAACCAACGGCAAGAAGGGCGGCTCTAGGGCTGGTAGCCCAGGTGGTCAGGGTCAGCGGATGCGTAAGGAAACAGACGCGGACCAGATCGATTTTAACAAAAAGATTCTGCACATGAGTTGGCATCCGTTCGAGGACAGTATTGCGATTGCGGCCACAAACAATGTAAGTGAAGCCAGAAGAGATGCAATAGTTCGCCAGCCTTTACTAACACAATGGGATAGCTATTTGTCTTCTCAGCACTCTAGACCAAGATACCGGCGTTCATCTCGTGGGCATTTTAGCGAGGAAGGGAGTGGCAGTAGTCGAAGCAACAAGAGCAGGGGGTGCCTCGTCGTCATTAAAGGGACTCGCCCAGTTCTGTTCGGCCACTTCATGGCATGTCAGTGGTGCAGGATATAGCAATGCGACTCAATGCAGCCCACTATACTTAGAAGCGACTACAGAGAGCGTTGGCAGTGCATAGCGAATGCTTTGTGGAAAGAAATAACGCCGGAGGATGCCCTTGTTGGCCGCCGAAGCAGTAGCGGAGCGAGGAGCAAAGCTACCTGCTACCTATCTATCTATGTAGCAAGCGAATGGACGAGCCGGAGAAGCCACACGGGATGGATGTGGACGAGTGCCTGGGTCGGTGTTGAGTCGCCACGTGTAGCAGAAACCACAAAGAGAGAATCAAATAAATGCCACTCGTATTCGAGAAGTGATTAAGCTGCCGGCTAGACCCAAGCGTAAACAACAATTTGTCCTGCAGAATCAAAGGGAGAGTGGTTTAGGAAGGATTTGGTTGGTACAGAGCAAAACATGATGACCGTGCCGTTGATGCACAAATACAAAGTGAGATAGACGCCTTACTTCTTGAGCCGTCTTTGCGTGAATTTATGGTCAAAATTATAACGACGAGACTGAACTTGAATCGCCTGCGCTCCTTTGGAGTCCCATTGCTGTTTTGATTAAGACATCACATTACACCTATCCACATATACCTATAATATGCAGTCGGTGAGAATAAGCTAAGGTTTGATAGAGGTCACTAACTAGCGCGGCGTATCCAGTACAGCTCAACTCGGCCGGATCTGGTGAGCATGCAGGTACAGAGGTACCCCTCAATTGATGCGGGTCGACACAGAGTCTTATCTGGTCTCTACCAAATACATATTACTTACTGCATACTCCGTAGTATGTACACCAGTCTCTCTACCTATCCCTGCCTGTCTCGCCCGTTCTTGGCTCTTCTGCATTACCTGGCCTAACAATAGCAACGACTCAAGGGCAATCGGTACAAGTAAACTATTAGTTTAGTCTACCTGTTGTACAGTAACCACTCGACTCAGCTGCTCCTCTTTTGTCAGCTGAGCCGCTTGTCGAGGGATACGACTTGTCACTCCTTTTTCTAATTTTACTATTAACACGTCCCCCATCCCATCTCACAGTAATGGCGACCGAAACACCTTCTAATATCCTCCGCAAGAGGACAGCTGCCGATATGACGGTCGTCGAAAATTCGGTCCGTCGCGACAGCACCTCGCGGGAGTCTGCTAATGGGGATCTCGAGCGCGGTTCAGGACCGTCAATAGCTCAGCACATTGCTAAACTAATGGCTCATGAGGTTGGACCCTCGTTACTTACAGTTTGTGTGATGCTGAGCTTGATCTTTGGAGGATGCTGTTCCAATGTAGGTTATCGCTTACCAGCGTCTGACCCCAACCAAATGAGTTGTCTCACACAGACCAAATCAAATATTGACCGACTTAGGTGTATGCTCTTGAAGCAATCGTCAAGTGAGTTTTCCCTTTGTGATCGACTTACTACCTCTGTTTTGTTCAAGTCGTTCCATGCAGCTAACATGACTATAGTTTTGAACCCTCCAGCGGTACGAAACACCCCCCAGCGTTGTGCCGTTCTCAAGACAACGGTGCCATGCAGCACAGTGACCTTTTCAACTAATAAACATATTTAGGAACCCTTTTGACATTTGTGCAATTTCTTTTCGTCGCTGTGACAGGATTCATCGCTCAATTCGATAAGAATAGTCGGTTCTTTCTTACACCGAACAAGGTCCCTATCAGCCGCTGGATCTTCAACATTGTTCTCTTCTTCATTATCAACCTCTTGAACAACCATGCATTCAGCTACGACATCTCCGTCCCAGTTCATATTATCCTTCGATCTGGTGGAAGTATTACGACCATGGCCGCAGGTTATCTCTATGGCAAGCGATATACCCAAACCCAGGTCGTTGCTGTTTTTCTCCTCACGCTCGGCGTGATCCTGGCTGCATGGTCTGATGCTCAAGCCAAGGTATGTTTTCTTTCTCACCTCGATGGCAATCCCAACGCGATACTGATACATGTCAAACGATAGGGTACCAGTGAAAGCAGTGGCCGCCCAGCCTTTAGCACCGGACTCTTGATCCTCTTCGTAGCTCAGGTCCTCTCTGCTATCATGGGTCTTTACACAGAGGCAACCTACGCCAAATATGGACCTCAGTGGAAGGAGAATCTATTTTATTCCCACGCTCTGTCTCTGCCATTGTTTCTACCTTTTGCTCCCTCGATGGCTCGAACATTCTCTCATCTCATGACGAGCACTCCGATACAGCTTCCGGGGATACTTGGTTCTGTATTCACCAAAGTCACGTTGCCCAACCAAATTATCTTCCTTATTACCAATGTCTTGACACAGTATGCTTGCATTCGTGGCGTCAATCTCTTGGCCGCAGCATCAACAGCCCTCACCGTCACCATTGTTCTCAATATCCGAAAACTCGTCAGCCTGCTTCTGAGCATCTGGCTGTTTGGCAACCAGCTTGCTTCCGGTACATTACTCGGCGCCGTCATAGTTTTTAGTGCCGGTGGCCTATACACAGTCGGATCGCGGAAGAAAGCACCAGCGGAGAAAGAGATGCCAGCTAGGGATCAAAAGGCGAGTTGAGCAATTCACATTTCATCATTTCCATGCATGGCTCTGCCAGGACGGACTATAAAGGGGCTTGGAAGGCGTATCTGGTTCGAAAAGGTTCATGAGAAAAACAAAGGCGATACTCAATTAGTTGTGGTAGGCTTTTTGGCTCGGGTCAACATGCTGGAGTTACGGCTCCTGTCGAACAGCAGCAACTAACGAGGAGCTGGCAGGCTTGTGCAGACAGGACGTTAAAGAGGATCCCTTTTGACAGCATTTGAGATGCTAGACGCTGCTTCATATAGACCATTGGTCGGCGTTACCAATGATGATAAACAAAACTGATAGAACTTTCAGAATCCAAGCAAGAGGGACTTCTGGAGATACCAAGTGTAGTCGAATTCGTTGTCAACATAATAGAAAACGCCGATAACTCTGTCTTTGAAAGTGCTACACCATTAAACCATCCGCCTAAAGCGTTTGTCATCAAGTTTCCATTGCAACTACAGGCTGGTTTCCTACCTAGTAGCTAGGTACTAATTCCCCAGAAACTACAAGCAGGGTGTTCCATCAAAGACCAGGGATCCGACCCAACGCCCCGGGTATAGAATATGATATTAACACGGAACGACATACCAGGTTCCAAGAAGTGGAGCTGAACAGTGGGAGAAATAAAAAACATTCATGTTACATCGTCTACATCGTACACTTTGAACTGAAGGTTAAAGCTTATACAGATGACCCTATTGTTTGTGCTTTAGTAGTCTCCATGTGTATTGCGTGTACATCCAGGCGCTTCTTTAACGGTTGTCCTTTGTCACATTCCGCATGATAGGTACGTACTCCCTACCTGTCACTAGGCAGAGCATAGATTATCGAGATTGTCAACAACATCCCCTTACTTGGAAAGGGTCGATGATATGGGTAACTAGGTGGCTTTTTCAGCTATCGCGTAGAGCTTCAATTCGATACCTGTATCTACACTTACTATGTAGATGCCTTAATGGGCTTAGCTCCCTGGAACTTTAGGTAGGTCGGGCAGTTCCACCAACGCATTGTCCCACCATGGCCCGCTGGAAACCCTGGTGCGTCACACCGTCATACCTTCCTTACCTTGCCTACCTTAGTAGTAGTATCATTTTGAAGGGCTCCTCAGGTCCCATTGCTTTTACCTTTATCACTGCGGGCACGTTCTCTCTGTCGCTCTGAATACCTGTACTCTGTTGAATCAAAAAGCACAAGATCTTGTTCATCAGTCCAGGCCTTCGATCGTAGCTTTGACGTTCAATTGAAAAGAAAAAAGATACTTGATCGAGGAACGGCCATGCCTGGTACGTTACTCACTGCCCGACCTGCCCCTCCTCTGTTACGCCAATCCGATACCATGGTCCTTGATAACGACTGCAGTAACTGGAAAGTCTGCTGACCAAACGAATATCGCAGGCGCTCCTATCTTCGAAGAAAGCGAATCAACCGCGCTTGATGTACGAGCACGGGAGTCAGATGAGGAGGTAGACGAGGCCGGAGATGGTGGTGCAGCCGGCCATGGCGCCTCGCACAAAGACGTTGTATCTGATGCTGGCTCACACAACGGGAGCGATGCTGAAGAGCTCGAAGACGGAATGCTTCTTCGTGACCTGCCAAAACGAACCACGTTTTATGATCCTGTCGCCGAGCGTCAAATGAGCCAGACGGACGCAAAATACTTCTACCACCGAAACAAGGCCGATGTGCGAAGCGCTGGTGGGGCTGGCATCCAATCTATACCTCAGAGTCCTTTTCTCAATTCTGGTTCTCGCCCTGCGACTGAGTATGGTGCCGATTCCTTGGTGCTGGACTCGAGTGGTCGCCGAGTTGATTCCTTCCCTCCAGGCCTGGAGATGCCGAATCCTGCCATTGACCCCGCGGGTTTCACTCAATCGCCTACAAAAGTGGAAGAAGCGCAGCCTGCCTTATTCCCACCAAATGATTCTTCTTCATCCTCCCATGCGCCTCAGGTGGCCCAAGACCCACGGCTTCCTGATGGCTCCAGTAACGGCCTACCTTCGGGTGGTCTTTTCGACACCGAACCTCACATCACGTCGGAACTGAGTGCTATCTCGAAGAACATCCAGAGAATCTTGGATCTCAGGCGCAAATATATCTCGCTTTCTAATCAGGGTCCAGACGATAACCCAAGAGATGATCCAAATTGGGAGATCTATCCCCCTCCGCCTGAGCCCGCGTGGCGGCAATCCTCGAAACAAGCAACAAGCGCCGCAGAACATGTGCCTGGCCAAGAGAACACTGGCATGAATGGTGCGAAGGAAGCATCTGGATCTGCACCCAAAGATGTACCTCAAGATCACCATGAGGGCAAGCGATCGGCAAGAAGGCGAAAGCCGGGTCAAGACATTGGAGAAGACTTTGATATGGCAGATGTATTGCCCCTACCTGGAAATGATGGGCGTTCATACAAGCTGGATGACAATGGAGTCTACCAAGTCTTTGAAAGCGACGATGCACATGCACCTGCGACTCAGGTTCCCACCATCAGGGAGTTCTACATGGATCTGGACGACATCCTGGACGTCTCATCCGATGGGCCCAGCAAGAGCTTTGCATTTCGGCGTCTTCAGTATCTTGAGGGCAAGTTCAACCTATACGTCCTCTTGAATGAGTATCAGGAAACAGCCGACAGCAAGAAGGTTCCTCATCGAGATTTTTACAATGTCCGAAAGGTCGACACCCACGTTCACCATTCTGCATGCATGAATCAGAAACATCTTCTACGCTTCATCAAGAGCAAGATGAAGAAATTTCCCAACGAAGTTGTCCTGTTTCGCGATGGAAGGCATCTCACTTTGGCTGAGGTCTTCGCTAGTATTAATTTGACTGCCTATGACCTGAGCATCGATACTTTGGATATGCATGTAAGACTTCCCTCTAAGAAAAAGGAGTAAAAGAAATCGACTCTTGGGAGACCCGCAACTAACAATTACAGGCTCACACTGATTCATTCCATCGATTCGACAAGTTTAACCTTAAATACAACCCAGTTGGGGAGTCTCGTCTCCGAACTATCTTTCTCAAGACGGATAATTTTATCCATGGCCGTTACCTTGCCGAAATTACCAAAGAGGTCATTTCAGATCTGGAATCGAGTAAATACCAAATGGTAGAATGGCGCATCTCTATCTATGGCAAATCTATAGATGAATGGGACAAGCTCGCCGCCTGGGTGGTTGACAACAAACTCTTCTCCCACAACGTTCGGTGGCTTATCCAGATCCCCCGCCTGTACGACGTTTACAAAGCCAGTGGTTTAATGGAGACGTTCGAACAGGTGGTTAAGAACGTCTTCCAACCACTTTTCGAAGTCACCAAGGACCCATCTAGCCACCCGAAACTTCATATCTTCCTTCAACGAGTGATCGGATTTGACAGTGTCGATGATGAAAGCAAGGTCGAGCGCCGTTTGTTTAAGAAATTCCCTGTGCCAAAGGTCTGGGATACCAAGCAGAACCCCCCTTACAGCTACTGGATCTACTACCTCTACTCTAACCTCGTATCACTGAATTACTGGCGGAAGAAGCGTGGTTTCAACACGCTTGTTTTACGGCCTCACTGTGGAGAAGCTGGCGACAGCGAACACTTGGCTGTCGCCGCCTTATGTTGCCACAGCATTAGTCACGGACTTCTACTCCGCAAAGTGCCTCTTCTCCAGTACATCTTTTACTTGGACCAGATCGGCATCGCCATGTCGCCGTTGAGTAACAATGCTCTATTCCTGGCTTATGAACGGAATCCCTTTCACCAGTACTTCAAGAGAGGGCTCAACGTCTCACTGTCAACGGACGACCCCCTGCAGTTTGCTTTCACAAAGGAACCACTGATCGAGGAATATGCTGTTGCGGCGCAAATCTACAAGCTTAACTCGGTCGATATGTGTGAGTTGGCCAAGAATTCTGTCAAGCAAAGTGGCTACGAGCTGTCCATTAAGGAGCATTGGTTGGGACGTGGCTGCAATAAGCCAGGGAAAGAAGGAAATGCCATGGTCAAGACGAATGTTCCTGACCGGCGAGAAGAATTTCGTTACTTCACCCTGATGCAAGAGAGAGATGTGTAAGTTGCAGCATTCGAACTGCCCCTTCTGTAATTCGAGTGACATGTACTAATGTGTACGGCTACAGGCTGTCGAAATATGTCACATATAACGCTACAAACGAACCCTCGACACAAGCTACTGGCAACGAAAACAAGATGTCAGAGTCGGTGGCGTCCATGGCTGGACAGGTTTCTGGTATGGGCTTGACGATGGGCAACGAAACTGCCGATCCTGAGATGTCTCCTCCAGCTGGAATCACGAAGGTTGCATCACAGGTTGGATTGTCAACTGCTCGAGAACAGACATGGCCCAGTGATGCTATGGCAGATCACCATCTTTCGGGAAGCGACCCGAGAATGTTCCCAGGAATTTTCACTCGAGGTCACCGTACTGGCAGCATGCGGAACCTGGCTCAAGCTAGTGATGACAGGGACACTGCAGATGATGTTTTCGGCCCAGAGACTTGATCTTGATGTAGATCTGCCACGGCCATGGCTTAATTCTGCAAGGACGCAGGGTACTGCGAATGCATTACTTGCGTTGGATAGATTGAATGAATAAACGTTCCAGGCTTCACGATAGCGCTGTATATGGTGATACTTGTAAATTAACAACACTGCCCTATCGAACTTATTGCTTGTTTGGCTTGGCTGAAGGTATGATAAGCAATGGTAATAGAGGCATGGACAGTTTGAGCAATGGATAAATGGAAACAAGTCTTGAAATGCAGAAAGATGTTACATGTAGCAGATCGACTCTTTGATGTACGGGTTATATATTGTACGAATGTTGTTTGGTTGTAGTCATTTATGTCCCTCACCCTAGACCTTGAGTTGACACAGGGCACAGGGTAGTATCGTCAATTTTTGCACCCACTTCCCAGATAATTGACGTTGTTCAACAGGGTACAACCTCTGGGGAGAATTTAAGCCCAACCTGATTGTCCGTTGTACACTAAAATAAACCAGGAAGGATATTGTTCAGTCAGCCAGTTTCCTTTACACCCAAGGTTTAGAATCATTTGTGGTCTCCTCTGGTCAGTCAGATACAAAAGAGCTTTATTTAATGTATCTACAAATGTCAAAGCGACCAGCCAGGCCGAACTCTTCCAGATGAATATCTCGTCACAATCAAACATACACATGTGTAAATAAAAAAAACCGTCGTACCTATTGCACAACCTACCATGGAATTTTATGTAGTTGGTACTGGCCCCATACGGTAACGTCGGTTGCTGTTCCACTGTTTTTGGACCCCAACTGCTCCAGTGCAATTAACACATAGTGGAGCTACGGGTTATTAGGCTTAACTTAGTAGGGGGACAGAATGGTAGGTATACCTGCCTCGATCTAGTCGTTACTTGCTTGCTCCTCAGACAAACGACGCACTGCGTCACTTCGCATCGCATCGCATCGCATCGCATCGCCGCCGCGTTTTGTTTTCAACCAGCCCCCTTCCCCATTCCCCTCAATCCTTCCCTACAGCTAATCTCAAGGGAACCTGTATCGAAGCCTACCTATACGCAACGGTGCAGCCGTCACAGCCAATTCACCACCTTTCGACATGGGGTTCCTGGGAGTGTACCGGGCTCTCTACGACTACGTGCCTCAAGCCGAGGGTGAGCTCGCCATCAACGACGGAGACTTGCTTTATATTCTAGATAAGAATGGCGACGATGGCTGGTGGAAGGCAAAGAAGAAGGCCGGGGCTGATGACGAGGAAGAGCCAACCGGTCTCATTCCTGGTAATTATGTCGAGGAGGTAAGCTATATTGAACGGTCCGCCGACGTCTACAGAATTGATACTAAACTGTCTTTCCTTTACTCTTAAAGGCCCAACCCGTTGAACACGCTCGAGCTCTCTTCGATTACACGCGTCAGACTGACGAGGAGCTGTCATTCCACGAGGATGCCATTCTGAACGTCTACGATACGTCGGATCCTGACTGGATCTTGACCGGTCTGGACGGCGAGTATGGTTTCGTCCCTTCAAATTACATCGAGATGGGAGCAGCTGCCGAAACTGCTCAACCTCCTTTGCCATCACCGCCACCAGCGCTTCCCTCCAGACCGCAGGCACCTGCAATCTCTGAACCCGAACCAGAGGCGGCATCTCCGGAACTACCAAACGAAACTGCGTCTCCTCCCCCGGACCCTGCCGCTGCCATTGCGGGTGTCATGCACAACCGGTCGGTTTCTCAACAATCTCAGCCACCCGCAGCTCCGCGACAGCCCCGCGCATCCGTTACATTCAGCGAACCCCCTGAAGACGAGGACGAGCCTGTCCGATCGCCAACGCTGCCCGCCCGACCAAGGGTTCCCGCTCCACCATCGCCTTCTTACGACGAACCTCCTTCTCCTGCACACACCCGCAGCTTCCAACAGAGCCATATAGACCCAGACCGGCGCCAAGATGTCGAGCGAACCCCTGGCGGTTTCCATATGTACAATATCAACGAAATGATCTCTGTCATGGGAAAGAAGAAGAAAATGCCTACAACTCTCGGAATTAATCTTCTGACAGGTATGATATTGGTTGCCCCTGAACACGCCTCCGATGGGCCTTCGCAAGAATGGTCTGCCGACCGCATGACGCATTACTCGCGGGAGGGAAAGCATGTCTTTATGGAACTTGTACGCCCGAGCAAGAGTGTCGACTTTCATGCCGGAGCAAAAGATACCGCAGAGGAGATCGTTAGTATGCTGGGTGAGTTGGCAAGTGCCGTGCGTTTCGGAGATCTACGCGAAACGATTATAGGAAATCAAAGCAGCAGTGGAGGGGGTGGTTTGAAGAAGGGGCAGATTTTATATGACTTCATGGCGCAAGGCGACGACGAGGTCACTGTTGCAGTCGGAGACGACGTATTTGTTCTCGATGATACCAAGAGCGAAGAGTGGTGGCAAGTTCGCCGGCTCAAGAATGGGAAAGAAGGAGTGGTTCCTAGCAGCTATATTGAAGTTACAGGTTCCGTCGCCTCGCCTTCGTCTGGCGGCATCAACTCAGCCAAGTCACTTGTCGAACAAAACCGCCTCGAAGAAATCAGATTGACAAAGGCCGCCATACAGGCTGGCAAAGAACCTCAGCAGGTAGGACCGGGCATGCCTCTCCCTGAAAGGGGCAGCAGCCTCACAGCACGAGAAACTGGTAGTAATTCGGGACAACAGCGGAGTCGCCGAGAAAATGAACGAAACGATGGCGGTAACCAAAGCCGATCAAAATCCAGTAAGTGGTAGTCCGTCGCATCGTGCGCTATACACGATACCGCAATCCTCGATCTCGATCACATTTCTGACTTGACTTAGAGCCGGACTCGTCCAAGGTTCGCACCTGGACCGACCGATCCCGATCTTTCAGTGTGGAAGCCCAATTCCTTGGGCTGAAGGATGGCAAGATCCATTTGCACAAAATGAACGGTGTCAAGATTGCTGTTCCTATCACAAAGATGTCACGCGAAGATCTAGAGTATGTTGAAAACTTCACAGGTATATCCTTGGAAGACGACAAGCCACTGGCCGACGTCAAGCGAGCCAGGTCTGCCGAAAAGAAATCCCCGGAACGAAGTCCACCGGCTGGTGCGACTATAGATAAAGACCCGAAGTCCGACTACGATTGGTTTCAATTCTTCCTCTCCTGCGAGGTTGCCGTGGGTTTGTGTGAGCGTTACGCACAAGCCTTTGTAAAGGACTCTATGGACGAGAGCGTGCTTCCAGATGTTGATGCGACCTCGTTGAGAACCCTCGGGATTCGCGAGGGTGACATCATCAAGGTCATGCGTACTTTAGATGCGAAGTATGGCCGTAATCGCACTGGGAAGAGAGGAGCCGGTGATACGGCTGATGGTGAAGGAGGCCTGTTTTCCGGTCCTGGTGGTGCGTTGCGAAATAACACTCGCAAGGGTCGCCCTGCTCCAGCAGTACAAACAAGCGATGTTGTCGACGCCAGTGCTTTCTCTCGAGGCGATTCATCCAAGACTGGCGAAGACGGTGCCAAGTCGCCCTCACCGACAAGCCCTTCCAACAAGAATTCTGAGTCCCGTCAAGGAGCCAGTACCGGTTTCGATGATGATGCTTGGGATGTAAAGCCGAGCAAGCAACAATCGCCGCAGCCTCCTGCTGAAACAAGCCAGAAGCCTGCCCCTGAGCCAGCACCCGCATCACCACTTCCTCCAGCACTGACTGGTTCCATGCAAGAGCTGTCTCTGCTGTCAACACCCCTCGAACCTACCAGGACAGAACCAGCACCGGCACCGGCACCGGTTCCTCCTCAGGCACCTGCCATCTCTGCACAGCCGACCTCCTCAGCACCTACATCGCAGAATATTGGCGGGGCCACCCCGTCGTTCTTCACATCCGTCGCGCAAGCAAGGCAACGCCCTACTCCGCCACAAGCATCTTCCGGCCAGGGCTCGCTTGTCCCGCCTCCACCTCAGCGGCCCCTTTCAGCACCACTGTCAGCCCAGCCTAGCGGTTTCGCGCCTCCTCCCATGATGCCCCAGATGACAGGTGCCCTGCAGGGTCAAGTTGCTCCTCCTGGCCAGAGCCTGAGTGACCTTACGCAAGCTCGCCTACAACAGCAGTACACGGCTCAAATGCAGCAACAGCAGCCCCTTCAACAAATGCAGCCCAACATGACTGGATTCCCAGGACAGCAAGCCCCCGGACAGATGCCTTTCCAAACTGGCCCTGGGCAATTTATGCAACCGATGATGACAGGGATGCAGGGACAGAACCAGTTCATGCCGATGCAAGCTCAACCCACTGGTTTCCAACAACCATTCCCTGCCACGCAGTCGATGTATGGTGCTCCCACTGGAGGCATCAACAGCTACCTGCCGCCGGCTCTTGAACCACAGCGAACTGGCATGCCTGGTTTGCTTCCTCAAGCAACCGGAATGTCGAACATGGGCAACATGGGCGGCATGAACAACGCGCCAGCCCCCCAGCCCCTTCAACCGCAGCAAACTGGACCACCTCCTCCCGTCCGATTTGGCGTGACGAATGACACTAAGAAATTGGCCCCTCAAGCGACGGGGCGAAGGGCCAACCTGTCGCAAGCGAGTAAGTCGATGTTCCAAGCCACTTTGTGCTGCACAATGCTGACATTATCCATAGCTCCCCAAAATCCTTTTGGATTCTGATTCAATAATCGCCTGTAGCACATGGACGTTGGTAGCATGTCATTTTGCAACCTGGCGAATACTCTGGACACATCTCTTCATATCTTGTATACGTGCGTCGACTTTATCAGGCAGGATCGCCTTCGAGCCGAGCGCGGAATAATAGTACTATATTCATGACTGCTCCCGACTAACCTGGATCAGTTCGTTCTCATATCTTAATCTATAAGTCTATGCAAAACCATGCCTTGATATCTAAACATGTGACAAACCCCATATTCATATCGTTGCTCTCTGACAGACAGATCAAACAATTAAATGCAAAGGATAAAGCAGGTAACGTGAAAGCAGAAACCATCCTACACCCCGCACCCTGCCAAAAGATTTGACGTAAGCTCTAAAACCAACTGTGAGCTCACAGTGACTGCGAGTTTAGGTCCAGCGAGGCCTTTATTGTCACTTACTTTTCCTCTCCAGCAAGCGACATCATGGCAAATCTTGACCGGCTGATGCAGTAAACCCGATGACCAGGACTGTGACAGAAGAAGATCAAAACAGGCGTTGTTACTCGAATACTGCGAAAATGGATGGCCAAAACATGAGCAGATACATGTCGCCATGTTGCTCTCAACTCATTCAAGCCTTTCGTCGACGACCGCCACTGACCTTGGATGGACCTGTTGCCACAGAGGAGAAGTCAATCTCGGCCTCAGTAATAGGACTTTCCTCAACCTTTTCGTGTGACTCGGATGCCGGATCGAAGCGCTTTCGGACGGCGTGAATCATCATGAAGAACCAGTAAAAGTTGAGGCTGTTCAGCGTAACGTTGCTTGCCAGATACGCAACTCCAATCCACATAGGTACCGTAGAGTCTGGGTGAGCGAACGACATAGTGGGCATCATGAGAGCCTTCATGTCAGGGTTTACGTTGATGGCAGACCACACGTCGCGATAGACACGGAAGGAAGAATAAGTTCCGTAGACAAGCCGGCAGGAAAAGAAAGTGAACAGGAGCGCGATGCCGTTATACAGCTGCGCCTTTGTACCAGTCATGTTGACCTTGTCCATGAACCAATGAACATTGAGGAACGGGGTAGAAAGTTCCCAAAGGATGAATACGCAGGCGTAATGGTTGAGAAAGGGGCGCTGGAGAATACATGTCAGCCTCTACGGTTCCATGGAGAATTAAGCGGACGTACAAATCCCAGTGAGTACACAAGCAGCGCAGCAATCGCATGCGCGAGTGTTCCTATGCCAAAGACATCGAAGTTCAGACTGGTAACGACGAGATCCCAGAGAAAGTATCCAGCGGCAAGGGCTTGGATAAAGCCAGCGCCACCAGTATAACCCCAAATGCGCTCCTCCCAACTCATATTGCTCATCTCGGTGTCGACAAACATGACCCATATGGCCAGGGCGTTAATTAAGCAGCTCTGGACCATGGAAACAACGTGAGCATCCCAGTTGAGACGTCGTTTGCGGGACAGCTTGGAGTAATGCTCCGGAGCTAGCAGATTTGAGATCCATGGCGAGATTGGCCAAAATACGACCGAGTATAGGAGTGCGGCAGCGAGGACCTCGTGAGCGTGCAGTGGTAGAGTCGGAAGATCGAAGTAGTCGGCGAAAGGCTGTATCTTCTCGGATAGCCACACAATAGGCGGCAGAGGAAATGGATCTTTCATGATGGGTTTCGTGAGCTGCTTCGATGGTTGGTGTAAGAAAGGTCGAGGCCAACCTCAAATTTGCCAGAAGGGAGGATGAAGAAGGAGAGCGAGAAAGAGACCGAGGCAATGCGAGGCGGACAAAGTTATGCTTCCATGGCAGTAACTTAAGTGCCCGTAGTCTAGGTAGTAGGTATCACGTCTGTTGGGGGAGGCTCACGTGGGACAACCACGGGTAAGGGTCCGCTGGGAGGGTCCGTCTTAGATCTACAAAGTACTACTTACTCAGTGCTTATGTATCTCTGTTTTTGTAGCTTTAATCCGTAATTAGTACCGTGCCGCAGATTTTTGGGGGAATAATCAATACGCAAAAGCCACTCTGATGGGTTTAATTCGCTTCATAGCTTAGGCGTTAGGATTGAGGTAAGCAATTACCTGTGAGGATTTACTTGCAGCAAGTTAGGTACTTGATGTCCGGAGAGGGTGCCACCATTATTCTGCAGTACAACCCCACCACATTAACCAGCTCCCTTTGGTCTAGGTACTGCAGTTGGTCCAGCTGCCACATCATTCATAAGAGCACCCGATCATCCTGGACGTCGACCAAGCCCAGTCACCACCTGCTACGGGGTCTTGTGCGGAAGCTTGATAAAAAAGGCATGTACATTGTCTATTTTTGCATGACCCGAGTCTAACACTGCTTGTGTCTAGTAGACACGTTTGTATCCTTATTGGCGCGAAACGAGCTCAAACATCGGTCGCATCGCATCGCATCGTGTCACGTATCCATACGACTTACGATCCATCATGGCCGAAGCTCTGAGAGAGTTGCTGGCCCCCGAACAGACAAATGATCCAGCTGCTCTGGAATACCTCACATACCTTGCCGAGCAACAGTCCAGCTTTCTGCAAACATCGGAACCCCAAGTCCTATCTCAGACGTCGCATTCTCTACTCCTCGCCATACAAGCTCTTTCGAAAAGATCCCATAAACCCATCGTCGACTCAGCAGCCAGTCATGCTTCCTTAAGAGACTCTCTTCCTACTCTAGCTCAGCGCGCTTCCGATCTCGTCCAAGCGGTACCCCGTCTAGATGCCCAGGCTGAACACTTCTCGTCGGCCTTTGGCAAGGCTAGCGACAGCAAGCTGCTCGCACGAAGAAAGCAGGCTCTGTTGCTACTTCGAAACTCCGAACGACTAGTCGATGTCATGGAGATGCCTCTGCTTCTCTCGTCTGCTGTTTCAACCGCCCCGGTCAATCATTCCACCACGCTCGAGCTCTACGCCCACGTCCGGCGTCTTGCTTCGCTCTATCCAGATTCACCGCTCGTAACATCGGTAATGGAAGAGGCAGATGCTGCTATTCGGCAAATGGCAGCAGACCTCATTGGAACACTCAGGACTCCAAACCTCAAGCTCGCTGCAGCTGTCAGAACCATGGGCTGGTTGAAACGTATTGTCCCCGATCTTGTCACCGACGCCTCGACGGAGGACGCACTCCCAGCTCTCTTTCTGGTCTGCCGTCTATCTACGCTTTTGGCAACTTTGGAAGCACTGGAGCCTTTACGGGATTTAGCAGACGAGGAACGACGTAGGAAGGACAAGGCTACAACCACATGGTCGGGTGGCCAACAGACGGAGCGCTACCTAAAGCGGTTCATCGAGATATTTCGCGAGCAGAGCTTCAGCATTGTCTCTGTGTTTAAGAGTATAAACTCAAGCTTCTCATCCCAGACGGCCAGCAGTGAGGACCCACTGGGAGCCTTGCCGTCTCCAATGGCTAATTTCCCTTTGCACATGGTTGAGATGCTTGTGGAAACCCTGCGCACCTACCTTCCCACCGTCAAAGATCAGACATCTAGAGAGAGCATCTTGACACAAGTGCTTTACTGCGCTGGAAGCTTAGGAAGACTAGGCGCTGACTTTGGCCTGCTCCTCGCTTCAATCGGCGGCGTTGAATGGGTCGAGCTTGTCAAACGCCATCGTCTCTTGGCCGGACGTCTCGAATCTGTCATAGGTGATTATCATCGGGGTAGTCAGGCTGGTACCGGCATCGCGACAAGTGGCGTTGGCGCTGGCGTGAACTGAGCATGTCATTCGGTACTACACACGGCCATTCTTTACCAACACGTGCTAGATGCACCAAAGCGGGGCCGATTCCTTCAACGGGGTCTGCCCTTTTTAGCCCGATTTTATCTCGTCATGTCACTCACTCAATCCCTTCGACGTGTGGCTTGAGTCTGTGACTAGCCATGGCTATTTCAATTGCTAGTTCTTCAGCTCAACATAGCGATGCGGCTGTATCGTCCCCAATGACCGAAAAAAGAGCTTCGCGGCCGGCCAATTCAGGTATGCCTCGTCTCCACCGTCCGGTTCCAAGGACCGGGCCTCTCGGCGCGGACCGGCCTTGATCGACGTCGGGGTTCACGATCTGACACCTTCATAGCCCGTCACTTTGTATCTGGTCTTGGCTCTGGTGTAACTTCTGCTGTTCTCCTGCAGCCGTTGGATCTTCTTAAAACACGAGTGCAACAGTCTAGAAGCTCATCACTTGTTGCTACTCTGCGCGAACTGAGGAAATCCTCAAGCCTAGTGCAGTCGCTCTGGAGAGGCACCGTTCCCTCAGCACTAAGGACCGGGTTCGGTTCAGCTCTTTATTTCACGACACTGAACTCTATTCGTCAACATGCGCATCAGACAGGCATTCTTGGTCGTCGTCTGCAGACACAAGGCCGTTCGTCAGTACTGCCGTCTTTGACAAACTCAGGCAACCTTATATCAGGCGCGGTCGCAAGGACTTTTGCTGGCTTTGTCCTGATGCCACTCACTGTGATCAAAGTTCGCTTCGAGTCCAGCCTTTACTCCTATTCTTCCATCATGTCTGCCGCGGTCGACATCCGCCGGACTCATGGCTTGCGTGGTTTCTTTTCTGGATTTGGCGCCACTGCGCTGCGAGATGCACCATATGCTGGCATGTACGTGCTTTTCTACGAGATGCTCAAGTCACGGCTCGGAGCTCTGGCTTCCAAGCCTGCCGCTTCTGGTGACGGGCAGACTCGAATGCAAGCTACGCTAGCCAGCTCAGTCAACTTTACCTCTGCGATGCTAGCCGGCGCAGCATGCTCAATAGTTTCGAACCCCTTTGATGCGGTCAAAACTCGTATTCAGTTACAGCCGCTGGAGTACAGGAACATATGGCATGCATGGTATAAAATGGTAACGCAAGAGGGCGTTCGATCCTTGTGGGATGGTCTGGCGTTGCGGATGAGTCGCAAAGCCATGAGCTCGGCACTGGCCTGGACTGTTTACGAAGAGTTAATCCGTCGAGCTGGAGCAAAGTAACTGTATATGTACAATAACTGTATCAAAACCTCACCACTAAAGTACAAATAGAGCATTGCCACTTAGTCGATATAATATAAAAAGTTTCGCTCAGCCTCAACGTCTAGTCTTTCGGTCCTATGCAGGGCGCACACCAGCCAAGTACATCAGAAGCGAGGGCGATTTGCTCCTGCGACGGCTGTGCTTATCTGACTTTTTGCGCACCCACTCAAAATCCGGCTCATCTCTTCCGTGTCTCTTCTCCTCGACCATGAGCATCTTGCTCCGCTTCTCACGGACTAGCTTGGTATGTTTCCATAGTCGGTCCTGTTCCCATTCAGGAACCCAGCGTCGGATCAGTACATAGTCGGGATCCTAGAAGTAAAGTTAGCTCATCTTGTCGTGCGTGAATTACTCGGACTGTGTCCATCATATGGTTACGTACCGTATCAAAGTCAAATTCAACGCCAAACTCGCGCAGTGACTCGATAGACAAGTGGCGGCGAGCCATGCGTGTGTACGTTGGACGAGCAACCTGACCGGTTGGGTGAGGGGGGATATTAGCAACTTGGTTGACTGGGGCGTATTGGCCGGCTTGATGAGGAGGGATGGTAGCAATTTGGTTGACTGGAGCGTATTGGTGGGCTGGACCTGGCATTCCGTGCGGTAGAGGCTGTTGTTGTTGAGGCCGAGGATAAGACTGTTCCTTTTTGATCTTCTCCTTCTTCATGATAGCTTCGATAGCTTTGTCATCGAGCCCGGACTTGATGAGATCTTCTTTCAGACGCTTTTGGTACTCTCTGTCTTTTGCCTCTTTATCGGCTTTCTCCTTTGCTATGCGATCCTTTTCCGCTTGTTTGTATCGTTCAACTGCTTCAGCAGCCTCCTTCTCTTTCTGGTCTTTTAGTTTCTTCTCTTTTGTGATACGTTCGAGTTCCCTCCGCTTGTAATCCTCGACAGCAGAATTAGCCTCTTTCTCGCGACGTTGCCTCTCTTCTGCGGCTTCGTCTTCTTCCTTGAGACGTCTTAGCTCAATGTCCTTTTTGATCCGGTCTTCCTCTTCTGCACGCGCTTTGCGGCCTTTTATCTTTTCTAGCTCGCGCTTGGCCTGTTTAAGTTCTTCCTCCTCTCGAATCTCTCTCAGGCGTCGCCGCTCTTCCTCCTCTCGAGTATGAGCAAGGTGCATCTTCTCAAGCTCTTTGCGAGACTGTTCCGCTTCCCACTCTTCACGGTAACCCTTGACCAATTTCCGCTCGTCCTTTTCACGCTGTCGCTCGTCTCTTTCACGGGAGCTAGCGAGCCGGTTCTTCTCAAGATCCTTGCGAGCTTGTTCGGCCTCCCACTCATCACGGAATTGCTTGACTAACCTACGTTCCTCTTTCTCACGGGCCGTGGCAAGGCGCAGGTCCTCGAGCTCTTTGCGAGTTCTCTCGGCTTCCCATTCTTCTCGGGTCATGTATGAAGACGACCGAGACCGAGAACGGGATGAAGATGATGAGCGAGAGCGTCGTCGGCGAGACGATCGTGAGACTTGCTTACGACGATCATCCTCATCATCAGAAGACAAATCGTTATAGATTTTGTTGGTGATGATCACGGGAGCTGGCGCCGGTGGGCTGCTAGCGCGACGTTCCCGTGTTCGTGAGGGGTCCCGAGAACGGGAGCGAGAATTTGACCGGTGTATGCTTGTGATGTTGAGACGATCAGCCCCGAGGTAGCTGGGCCCCGGAGGTGCATTGTAGTAGTTTTGGGGACGTTGGGGACTTGCGACATAACGAACACCCGCCGCCGGAGACGGTACACGTTTCTGGTAGCGAACGTCGTAGTCATCCTCGTCATAACTGTAGCTACTTCGGCTCATTTTGGCAGAAGATAGTAGCCAGCCAAGTGAAGTCGAGTCAGCTCGGCCTGAACGCGGGATAGTTGATATAACGAGACTGGGATCTCGCAAGAGCAGCAGCGATTGCCAGCAAAGATACTAAGGATAGTGGAGAGTATGAAAAGGAAGTAAGCAGAAGAGGAGCAGGAGGAGCGACAGCGGCTGATATAGAAGAACCACAACCCACAGATAACAAGGATAATCCGCCGTTCGGAGGGAACCGCTTACCGGGCTATTTGCTATAGGGCTGGCCTTAAGAGAAGAGGAGGGGGTGGGGGCTGAAAGTTAGCGGGGATTAAATCCCATCTGAACATGGTCCCTTGTCCTTCGGATTGTCAGCACCGTGAGTTTTCGGTAGATACGTCGCACGACTTGGCGGCCCCATTGTAGAAGCAGCGGTGAGATTTAAGAGGTCAAGAATTGATGATTTGTGGTAACAGTGATGAGCTGTACTGTAACAACTAAGCGTGAGGTGTCAATACTCGGTGGCTGCCGTGGATTCCTCGAGCTGAAGGCAACAGAATGTTCGTCTGTTGAGCTACTGTGCTTCATCAAACCCGACCCTCCTCATTAGGATTGGCGCCACGCTCTGGGTCTTACAGGCGCGAGACGATCGCAGCCTAAAGCAGCATTGCATCTGCCCGTGACCACGCCCTCCCTCGGGGGTAACATTGACGTTGAGAAGTAGATGGTGGTGCTTTGGTGGGTTGACTGAGGCGCAGTTGTAGAGAGGAATTGGTAGCAAAATGGATCCATTATCAATCATGGCGGCAAACTGGCGCTTAATGAAACCATCCATGCCGCCGAGCTATTTGTAGGTAGGAAAAAATGACACGGCCAATAAGCAATGGAGGTAGAGCAACGATAAAATTGAGCATGAGATTCATGAATGGTACACGCCTTTTGTTGCTAGCTTTGGCTTTATTTTGTGCGAAGCATCTGGTCAATATGCTCGCGACTGTTCTTGTGTGTAGTTTCCAGATACAGCAATCGCTGGCTGAGCTTGTCCACCTCTCCTTCCAAAGTTTTCGTCTGGCCCTCGAGCTTTTGCCGGAGAGAGTCTACAGGCAGTGAGACGAACCTAGAAGATGTGGTAACAGCAGTCAGACATCGGACCAGGGCTACAGTGGATAGGTAGGCCAGTAGGAGGCATGTTTCGGAGAGGGAAGGGTACATACATCTTTCCAACGCCTTCATATACCACCGCATCAGAAGGAAGAGTAGCCATCTCATTCATGGTCAGCTTGACAAGGCGCTGTTCGCGCTGCTTCGAAGTCATTTGTGTACGGGCGAGGCCAATCTGCTGCTGGGCCACCAAGGCCTGGCTTTCGATCTCCCGCACCAACTAAGGGTCCAAATGTCGTTAGCGGGCTCTACATCGGACGACGCTGTGCACAACGAATGTGGTAGGTGATAAATTATCATTGAGGAGAATATACCTTTTGAAGAGCTTCGTTCGGGATTGACATTGTGTTAAGTGAGGTGTAGAGGGATAATAGTGTAGTGTATAGAGTGAATGCTAGTATTGGAGTACGAAATAGTGGTTAAGTGGTGAGTGGGAGATAAGATAAGATAGAATAGATAAGCGTATAAACGAACTAGGTACTCGGTGATTTTCTATATCATTAATTGAAAACAGTTGTTAATAACATCAGATAAATCGCTTAATAAATATAAATAACTCAATATCCTGATCGCAATAGAATAAATTGACTGATCAACTTCGTTTCTTTACCCTTTAGCGACTAAAGCTTCATCCTGAGACTTATCTCTTCCGAATAAGATCCCGATTTTCTTACGTTTCTACAGTCTTGCTTTAGCACCACTCTGGTTGTTTATATAGTTAATATCAAGAGTTAATACAATAAAGTCAGCCTGGGAGCAGACGTAAAGGCTAGGGTGGTTTTTTTAATAAAAAGGCTTATTGCTTTCGGTAAGGGTAGATATCTAATAAGTAGATGAATGATCGTTAACAAAGAGAAACAGAACTTCGAAAGCGCGGACACTCGCATCAAGTTACAACGAGGTTCGAGGGAGATCTTGACACTGTACCACAAAAGAGTTGTCACTTTATTTGACGTCGCCATACTACATACATATATCGATTGCTCCCTACATATAACCATAAGAAAGGTCATCATAATGACTAGATAGCTTCCCTACCAAGAATATATGCATAACTCATAAACCAGCTGCTGAGCTGTATGTATATCAGTTTTTTCTTTCTCCTTCAGTCCTTAACCACGATAGTTTAATCGATGGTGTACCTACTTGTCGGCAGAAGCTGACTTCTTAACTTCATTCTTTTAGTTTGAGCAGCTAACATTTCCAACACTCCGGTCCTTGTAGAATAAGTTATCTTCTAAGACATAGTCTTGGCTGATCATTTTGAAATATTGAGCAGGATAGATGAATGTAATTCTATCCCGTACTGACTCTTTTGTGATATATGATTGTTTGAACTGTCAGTACCCTACTAGCTATGGGTAGAAAGATGTCACAACTGTCTTTCAATCTTCAACACACGATTCACCTTTGAGCTACAGTTGAAGCTTTGAGTAAGCCATGGAAGAAAATACTTTTGTTGTTGAACCTTCGTTGAACCTTCATTCGATTTAACACGTGATTGACGACATATTTTGTCTTTCTTTTGATAGACATTTTTGCTCTGCAACCTTTCAAAAAGACAACCGGAGCGATCATCGATACAAAATGGAGTATGTGACGGACCATCTCGTGCTCAAGACGTTCACCGAGTTTCGAAAATCCAATATTACTCTCATCGAATGGGAGACTCCTTTGCTGCAACGCATGGGCTACCCACTTGCCCTTAAAGATGTACGTACAAAAACTCGCCCTTGTCGAGTTGTGCAGACTCTAACTATTATCGCCGGGACTTGATCTTTCTAGTCCCTGATGGGTAAATCCAGAGAGCTTGTCAGATCGTTGAAGGAAACGGCCTGCCTTGCAGCGATCAACTCCCAGGTTACTTGTCCGAATGGGCAAGGGGTATGATACTCGGGCTAGTATCAGGGGAGCTGTCGTATGAGACTCTGCCGAGCAAAGAAGACCACGAAGTACCTGTGTAAACTATAATTGCTATCTAAAGCTAATAGCATGACCTGTGGACTTTAGAGAGAAGATTCCCCTGAAAAAAGAAGTTATTTTATGATAACTATAATATCTATTGGCCTTTTCCACTCCGCCTCCTACCTAGTGATAAACTCGATTTGTTACAAAAGAACCCACTGAATATAACGGCACTTCCTGTACCTTTTTTTTAATTTTTTATCAAGGAGACTGGGTTGCGCCTGATTAGCACCTTTGAAAGACCTTCCCCTTCAGAGTGTAGGACATCAGCACTCAGATTTGCCTGCATGACCAGACTGACATTCTAACGAAGCATTGTCAACCTATCCTGCCGAAGCAAGACTCGGCTCTTCCCTCCAGTAGCATATGGAATAATGAAATCAATGCTGTTAGTATCATCTCTTTTCAAATCAGTATGGTATTTTTATCCAGCCTAGATAGAGGGATTATCATAAATAATAAAACTTATATTTAAAGCTTAGATGTAGAATAATACAACGCTAGTATCTTCAATTTTATACTAGTATATTAATGCTTATTCTTATACGTATTGAAAATTAATTTCTTAATATTGCTACCAGGGTACAATGTTCAGCTCTCTAGCCGTCTCTTTTAGTAGTGTTAACGTGGGGAAGGTCCAAGCTCCAGCACGCGCTAAGTAAAAGAAGCAGGGACAGCTCCTTATTTTCCATCTCCGCTTCCTCCTGGGACTAAAAACTTCCCCCTTATCAACCACTTGCCCAGACCTATCCGAAGCCAAATCCGGTTATCCGAGACCCATCAGCCTCGTGAAACGTGAGCCGCTTCTGGGAGGGACTCACTGCACCGAGGTTCTGCGCAGCTTGCCTCGCCATGGCTCTTTCAGCCAATGCGCAAGATGCCCCTAACCTGGAAGCGAGCCTGAAGGACGTCTCACCAAAGGCCCCCGCAGGGCGCCAGGCAAGCAAGCAGCAAGTGCGGCATCGCGCATCCGTCGCCTGTGCATCGTGCCGCGATCGAAGAATTCGATGCGTCGTACCCAAGAATCAAAATGAATGTACCGCTTGTGCCAAGTCTGGTGCAGAATGCATCATCAAGAATGACGATGAGCGCAGAAGGTATGCGCTCAAGCTCACCTGTCTTGTTTTCATTTCAGTCTAATGGAACCTTGTTAGACCTATTTCTAAAGCGTACATGTCGTCATTGTCAGATCGAATCTCTTTGCTCGAAGGTATGCTCTTAGAAAAGGGTGTCGTGCCACCACCCGCGACGTATCCCCCAAAGACGAGGCATGATTTCCAAGAGGGTATGACGACTGCATCAGGCAACTCGGATCCATCGCCACAGGCTGATCCAAAGTCCCCGGGAAGCGATGGTCGTTCGCCGCCCGACTCGCACGCTGACGATACCGCGGGAAATGAAAATGACTCTGCAGCTGCGAGTCACTATGAAAATTCACAGCTTAATCGCCCATCAAACGAAGGATCACCTTTTCGCATGTTTGATTCGAAGCATGAAGATGTCATTCATCGTCTACTTTCTACCAAGGGTAACCTATCGTTCGATCAAATCTCTGGGCGGCTACGGTTCTTCGGTCCCACTGCCAACAGTCATGTGTATGCTGAATCGACAAGTTTATCTGATGACCGTGAGCCCTCGGAGCAGATCCGCAGAGCTGTGAAAACCATTCAATCGTTGAGTCAGGAAACGCATGACTACCTCATCGAAGGCTTCTTCCATTACTACAATTCCGTCATACAGATCATTGATCGAGCCGCTTTCGAAGCTGATCGCAGCTCTAAATCTTCCAAGTTCTACTCCCATTTCCTCCATATAACAGTCTTGGCTATTGGGTATCGTGCAGCAGATATGGATAGAGATGACATGAGAAAAATCACGTTAAATCCGCGGGAAAGCACACTTCATCGAGAGGCCAAGCACATGCTTGATATTGAACTTGAACGGCCAGGTGGCATCCCAAGCGTTCAAGCTTTGCTGCTTCTTGGTGACCTCGAATGTGGTGTTGGTAGAGATAACACCGGTTGGATGTATTCTGGTGAGTATTTTTCAAAGTCTTTGGGCTCGGATCTGTCTCAAGCTAACGAAAATTAGGAATGGCAAATCGCCTCGCCTTTGATATTGGGTTACATCTCGACTGTACTAGTAACATGTCTGAACAGGATACCAAAATTCGTAACATGGTAATGCAGGCATGTGTTATCTACGACAGATACTGGGGCTTGTTTTTAGGACGTCCGCTGGCTATCAAGAGTCAAGACGTCGACCTCTTATCAAATCGTTTTTCTCAACTGGCAGCTTTTGGTCTTGATAATAACAAAACAGATCTCGCAACAGAGATTTATGAACAGCTAATTGAGTTGATGGAATTGGCAGGCCGTATTGTCGAGATACGAGACCTGACAAGTTCCAACAGGGCTGCGGATCACACTGGCACGTTTGTCGCAAACGAGGCCGAGGAAAATAAATACCTGCAGGTGATAAATCTCGACAGGCAACTTCAGAATTGGTACAGGCGTTTGCCAGATCGTATGGCATGGAAACCGAGCAACGTCAAGACAGCTCCATACAGCTTCTTCTTGTTACATCAGCAATACCACGTCACTATGATTTTGCTGCACCGACCATGGGCCAAGTATGGTGCTATTACTGGCGACAACTCTAGCACCGGTTCTTATCCCAGTCCTGAAAATGACATCATGGCAGATTCTGAGAGCCCAGGGCAACCATTTGGACTCAATTCAGAAGCTCCCTCAACTACCTCAGATGACCGTCAGCGTGCTGTTCATGGCAGTCGTACATCTTTGGCCCGCAGTATTTGCACCCAGCAGGCAATACGGGTTGCCCGGATTTTCTGGCAACATCGTCAAAGGTTTGACGGACGCAAGATATTTATAACGGGTATCCAACATGCCGGAACCGCTTCGATTGCGTTAATCGCCGCGCTTGCCTATCAACGTAACGAACCCAGTCGTCAAACTTATACCGGCTATCTTGAGATCCTCTCGGATGCTGTTGGGGACATGAGTTCTACGTATCATCCGGCCATGAGGATGGATGATTTACTCAAGGCTGTCCTGGAACAGATTAGAAGCAGCATGAGCGACGTATCACGATCACGCAGCGGTAGTATAGGCCACACCGTCAGTGCGGGCGTCGGCAATACGAAAGTTGGTTTACCTTTTGAAAGCAATTCATCTGTTCCCGTTGTTCCAGTCAGGCGAGAAGCGGATCCTGAGTTTAGTCAGCCTGTGAAGAAGAGACGGCCTTCTATTCACCGACAGGCATCGGACTTTGCTTCGTCAAAACCATCATTTATGGGGATGACGGCACAACCTGCGCCGTCTCTTACTGATAAAACCTATACTTTGCCGTATGGTCAACACAGTCAGCCGCCACTTGACTCGATTATGTTTCCAATGAACGTGCATAGCCAGGCAGATCAGCTTGGCCTTGACTTGGTTGGAAATCCTGTCAACGTGCACCATTCTGACATACCTTCGACACATATGATTGGAACAATGGGCACGACAAATCTCCCCAATCCATTGCCAGATAATTGGGGTCTGCACCACATGCAGCCTCCTTTTGCACAGGGCCATTTTCATGGTGCTATTGACTGGACATCTGGAACTGCTGGTCTCAGTGCAAGTTCAGTCCTGAACCAGAGCGCTGCCATGTCTACCGGCATAATGTCAGGGATGGCTGTCTTCGGCTCAACGAAGGAGCCAGACAAGTTCGCGAACAACGAAAGGGCTATGAACGAACAAGGGCCAAATAAGCTCTCTCAGGTCGGAACAACCTGGACCAGCGGAACTGTTGTATCAGGAGGTTCGGGCCATGTTGATGGGTATGGCCCAGGAATGGCGAAGCCCATGCATACAGATGACGAAAGTAACGACGAGCAGAGAAATTATTCTCTCGACTTCTTTCAGTTTGCTTAGTCAAGCACTACTGCTTAGTTTTTTGTTTTTTGTGCAAGGTGTTTAAAGGTGCTCATGCTTGTTTTGTTATGGACTTTTGCTTGGAACTTTGGACTTAATGTGAACATGTATGCTTCTCGAGAAGTGTGAGAAGTCTTTACTTGTAAGACTTTTAACACTGGATATCGCAAGACAAATTGTAACATTGATCAAACTGTCGGGTTGGAAAGTCGTGAAGAGGGTTATGCGATATACTGAGTTTCTGTCTACCACGCTCAGCTTGACCATTGATACATAATTATTGGAGAACATGGAAAGGGACAGAAGTGCAGATAGGAAAATCAAAATCCAATTTGATCTGACTGTAAGTATACCCAACTATTTACACGATCTTGAACGAGCGTCTACAAGGAAGTTCAATTGTTGGCCAAAGTTCGATTTGCAACAGCAGCTTGCATGTGAAGACCTCAAGGGAGTATTTTCAAACCAGTTATACCCAACTTGTACTCGTATGAACGTTACTCTTTTTGACATCATCAGAATTGTGGGCATTGAGAGGTGTTGTCTGCTAAGTAATCAGCAGAGTAAGGGATCAGATGATGGTCCGATCAGCAGTTGGACATCCTAAAAGACAGGAACTAAAGAACGTAGTTTCAAGCCCGTCTCGGCCATGGCGCCAAACGAAATGCGGGGTGGAAATTATTTGATCTGGTTGACAAATCGCGGGGCTTGCCGGAGGTTGGGTCAAAGTCATGAAAGCGGATCCACGAAGCCAAGTTCTGGTTGTGTCAGTAGGTGTGTATGTCATCTTGAGAACCTAGGCTAGATTGACAGGCATAAAGGCGTTGGTGTTGAGAAATGACTTAACCTGAGGCTTGACTTGAGAGACGGGAAAATTACACACGAATACCTACTTACCCAGTAACAGATAGAAGAAACCAAGCCTAGTTGTTTGTATAACCAGTTATCTGTGAGCAAAACCCCAAGTGATTATCCGTACCTAGGGCTCGGTCCCCACACAGATTCTTAGATTGAAGCTATAGAGCCAGGGATGTGTCGTAGTCTGGTTCCACTCATCACTACATTGTTTGAGCCTCAAACATACATCATGTAGAAAGAGTAAATAAGTTTAAATCGTTTCAATGAGTTTGCGATGGAATTGCTAGAATGGAAATCTGGTACCTGCGAGTAATGTGTTACAACAGGCAATCAAGAAAGGTCAAGGGACAAGTAGAGATAGAAATTCATTCCATTCGTATATGGGCCGATGCGAACACTAAGTCATCTATCCGTACCCAGGGTATGCTATGATAATTTACAAAAGAAAGACGCATGCCTAGCAACAAGTCGTTGGCAGGGTCATGGTCAAGGCCGCAGACATGATGAAATTGATAAGAGAAATATGTTCTTAAGGTTTGTTCTCGCCATTGAATCGGGCGATGCCGCTTCGGATACCCTTATCAACGGACTTTGCCATCCTCTCAAGGGGAAGGCGATCCTCAACGCGCTGGACCATCTTGGAAACCGGGGGCTCGATGCGCTGAACACCCTTCTCCATGGGAGGGATAAAATAGCTGACGTTCCTCTCCCATCGGGGAGCCCACTTGTTGGTTTGGTTGGAAAGACGTTCCTCAGCACCAGGCATGACTAGGTACAAAGGTGTCAAAACGCCAACACCGGCCGCACCCATACAGAAGATCTCTGAGGGCTTGGCAGCAGGAAGTCTGGGAACGCGGACGGGCATGTTGAAGTTGGTGTTGAGGGAAGTTGAAGGTGTCTGGTCTAAATGATGAGTGTTAGGAGAGCGGTGTGTGTGAAATAGTTGTCAACGCTCACTGTTTGATGATCCAATCGTTAGGTCGACTGAATTTGGTCTGGCAGATTGGTAGTAGGTAGGTGGGTAGGTATCTGGTATTGCTTGTGGTTGGAAGGAAGAAAGGGAAACTGATTCGTACAGATTCAATTTGATGGAATGATGAATAGTTTGATTGGTATGAAAGAGGAAGGAATCAAAACAGGATGAAAAAGGGCACCTCCTTCCGTTATATATGTGCAACCATGCTGTATGCTTTGGGAAGATCGAGCGGGGTAAGAGCACAGCGCTTGGATGATCAGCTTGTGCATAGGCAAGAGCAAGAAGGAGGCTGCGACAGGGAGGCAAAGGAGACGAGGATTGGGGATGAGCTGGATGGTACTTGGGCACGTAAGCATGCGTCAGTGCAGACACCGGTACATAGTGAGTCAGATACTGTGTTGGTCGACAAGGTTACACTTGGTCGACGGATGGCTTGCAATCCCCCCTAACCTCAAACTCTCCCGCAGGCCGAGACAGGTGGTGATTCGCTGTTGGTTAGGTTAATGCCCTCCATCTCGTAGCCTCTAGCCCTCGTGACCTCGTCGCTCGCTGCTCGCGGTTGGTCCAAATCATTCTGAAAACAGTGCAGCATTGTGATGCGATGCCCCGATGAGATGAGGAAGCGTGCCGACCATGTAAAGATTCAGTGAGGGTTGCCACGCCAGCGACGCCTCAGAATCATTCTCGTTTTGAGTAGATGCGAGGGGACGCAGCCGAAATTCTGTATGCTACAGTGGACAGGAACAGGCCAGGTAATACATCCTGTTCAGTGCAGTGTAACTCGAAGCGAGATGGTGGCGTAGTGGACTGGCCAGGTACCTTTTACCAAAGGTTTGTTCCGGATCCAGTGGCAGCCCAGGATTCATTCATTTCAAACTACTCGATTCCTGCGCGTCACCATGGCAAAAAGGGGGGATTTCTTGTTGTGAATCATGCGAGAGTTGGATGATAATTGAATTCATGGTATTGGAAGAAAAAGGCGGCATAGCAGTCATTCAGGTATACAAATAAATCGTACGGTTTAGGAGGGGGATTGATGAAGTGTACTGCAGTCTCAGCCGTAGAACCCATGCTACTTGGACAGGCTGGGTTGGTGGGAGGATGAAACAGTAAAATGCAAGTATCAGCTCAGTTGAGGAGTTGATTGACGACAAATGGACACTATCTGATGTTGACTGCATTGCAATCGTCGGTTATGCATTCAGATTCTGAATGAACCTCATAAATTCAAAAGAGTCCTCAGCATCCCTCTCGGAGAGCGACATCCTGCACAGGCGCAAAAGAAATAACAAAAGAGCTTTAGGGAGTAACGTGTTCCCAAGAGTCTCTGCCTGCTATCGTCCCGTGCAGACCGAGGTTTCAGTGACATTCCACGCGAGTAATTTTGTCAGAATTTCAATGGCTGGGCGTACGACTTGCAGCGTCTTACTCGCTACGCTTTCAAAAGTCGAGTGCTGTCCAAGTATCGCTGCCGCTAACATGCAAAAGGTCTCTGGGGACCCCGCTACAGCGTATCCACTGAGGCCTCTAAAAGACCCGCTTACCCCAGATTTACGGCACTTAAAAACGGCGGCCCCCGTATCCCCGTTCCCCGCTTTCAAAGGCACAAGGGTAGAAGGGCTACTTGAGAAGGCCCGCCCAGTTGTTGCCTGATATTTCTAGGCCAGCCACCTGCTATCATCCCAGACGGGGGCCATTTCCAGTACATACCTGTACAGCGTCCAAGTACTTACAGGGCTATGCACCAAAAGAAACCAAGGGCGGGATAGTTTTGCTGGTTATCTCCTCGACCTTCGCCTGCATCTTATTCTTATGAATTCTAGATATTGAAACTAGGCCAGGGAAGGCAGCTCTAGAGTGGCTTAACTTCAAATGATCATATGCAAGTGTGGCTCGAAGCTCTTGTGTGTTTGGCAGATACGAATCTGTAGTCTACCCATCAGACGATTGGTATTTTAATAATAATAAAAGGCAATGCCAAGATTGGGATTCGAACACAAGTACCTTTCAATCGATACTGTCACAAGGGAAGGTATCAAAAGGTGAAATCCTTCAATTAAGTGGGCTGGGCTTCGAACCAGGCTCTAAGCCAGCGGGTGGATCACGTGACTCTATCTAGGGATACCATCGATACTACAATCCCAGGTAACCAGGCCAGTCCATCTTGATAATTTTTGTTTCTGCTTAGAGCTCAGCGAACCTTCCGGTCATCTTAAAGTTCCTTAACTGATAATTGCTTCGCCCGTCTTGTGATACTCGACCCTCGCCTCTCGTTGAGCAGAATCAGTCACTACCTATTCAGTTTCTTGTCTACTGGACTATACCCTTTAAAGGAGCAACAAGAAGTGATCACTTTACTACCTGAGTTCTACTTTTAAATTTTGCATTTTATGTAATAAATTGTAGATCGTTCCTGCACTTGAGATGTTCGCTACAGGTAAGTTTATCTACTAAAATTATCCCATTCCTCTTATTACTAAATATACTTCTTTAAAGTTTCAGTCAACATACATCTGGTTTCTCTAGAGGTTCAGTAGTACATATTATCCTACTGTTCTTTTACAAATAACTAAAAATGGTATATGCTATCTTCTGATGAGCTCAGAGAGATAGATAGGTTGAACGCTGTGTTGTATAAGCTGGCTCAACTGTGCATGCTGATGAACCAACTGACAGTCTGGAGAGTCAACCTAGATAAAAGAATCTGCAGGATGCTTGTTTGGGCATGACAATCAGCCAGTTGCCTGAACTGTCTCTTGGCTAGTAGGACGTAGCCAAATTTCATACGTAGTTAACGGGTTGGGAGAATATTTTTATGTATCAATCATACTCTAGTGGAAAAAGATGAGAAGAGCTCGCATTGTGAGTTTTCAAGATCTTTTGTTAGTTCATGGTTGACTTGTGTGGAACATGAGCAACTAGGTAGCACTATGAACAGTATCCTCAAATTACATCTATCGTTCACTGAGAGCAAGACGTATGTAATAAATGTGAATGACTTTATTGAGACTTCAGGCGGGAATCTTAGCGAGCTGGAGTGCAATATGTAAATCTTCCTGCTGGCTTAGGCGTCCAAGCATGAGATGTTTCCAAGTTCCAAAACAAAAAGGTCTACAGGTCGGTAAGTAATACGCAATTCAGACTTATAAATGGCATCGGCATGAACGCCAACCACTGCTTCTCGTTACGTTAAAAATAGATAGAATCGTGCTGCGAACTTGGTCCTGCAACTACGTTGACTCTTTGCGAAGGAACGTTTCGTTTTCAACCCCAAAAAATGGTTTGCAATGACAAGAGGGTGTCTTTACCCCATGGAAACTCGAGAGCTTGCACTGACGGATTTCATAGGCAACCTTCGAGTCAGGTGAGACTTGAGGTACTCAAACTTTGACTTCCCTCTAGTCGGTGTTCACATAAAGCCGGCCCCATCAGCTGGTCTTATCCTTAGATAGCTGTTGAAGTTTGCCGGAAGAAGGTAGTTCACATCAGGTCTCTGAGCCTTGGATATCGCACATATGACCAGTATGAGGTTGAGTCGAAGCTCTTGGCCGGGAGCGGTACACGTAGACGCAGAGAACTTTGATCTTGTTCAGAAGTTGAAATAAGAATTAAGACCCAGCAACCTTGTTATTCTGTAGGCTGCGTGGGTCGTCCGCCTGGAATTCATATCTAAATTTTGAAACAAGTCGACAATTGCGGCGTCGCGATGAAGCGTCCGTGAGTACATGAAACCAGCCTCGGGTGTAGTTTTTGGTGGTTGAAAAAAGCGGTGTCGCGTCAGGTCAGGCCCCGGACGCAGGGCTCATACTAGAATAAATCTCTGCGTTGTCGAGAGCGCTGTGTCCTCCTCTCTATCCCTCAGATCATACAGTCCCATCGCCTTCCATAGAGACCAAGATTAACCAGACATGGCAGCATCCGCGTCGCTTCCTGCATCAGCTGCGCGCACCCATAGCACGTTATTGCACCTGCGAGTCTAATTAGCATCAAATATCTTGCAATCTGTACAGGGAAGGGGGCTCATACCGGATCAGCACTTGTCCCAAAGAACCAGTGGGCTTGTCGGCGATGTACTCCTCGGTGCCGGAAAGTTGAATGTTCATATAACTGTCTATCGAGACCAGAGTGCCCTTGTATTCAGTCTCGCCCCATTTTAGGCGAACCAGAACCTGCTTGCTGACGAGCTCCTCAAGCATAGGGCGGGGGTTGATGGGTGCGAAGCTCATATCGACGGTTGTGTCGGGCTGGGATTAGGTGAATGAGATTGAGCGTCGAATTTGAGGTTGATGAGTGAGCTTTCTGGTGGCTGCGAAAGGACAGGCGCGTCAAACGTATTGGGTTTAGTTCCTCACCGCGTGCCTGAGGAGAAAATTTGCCCAACTCTCGCGGCTTTTCTCCGGTTAAATAGCTGTGGAGGGCTGGCAACTCTCTGTAACCCGTTGAAGACGCATAAGAGCATCGGCCAACATCTAACTTTTTGTGAGGGGAAGGGTTTTGACGATGACAGGAACCAGTGTCAATTGGCGTGGAAGTTACACATTTGCTTGCCTTACGAAGGTGTGACGTAGTCTATTGGCTTCAATTGCTACAGTGCTGCTGAGTTATTCTCCATGGTCCGCTATTATGAGCTTGTACTTCTCTTTATATAGGTAATCGTCATCAGGGTTATTTCTTGATTCTGTTATCTGTGTACTCTCAGTGCTCGCTCTCTCCCTCTCTTTTTCTGGAAGTTTCGAAATGATCAAATAAGGAAGGGTGAATACTGGGTGTGGTGTTCATCAGTATTACTACCACCATATGTGTGCATGCAACTTACAGACAGGCATGTAGCGAGAACTCAGTACACCCAGGTAGTGAATACGTCTTCAATCACACATCAGGATCCTAATCATAAAGTATTGAGTACATCCCATCGTCGTTCTTACTCTGCTGCACGTGGGTCAGCCTCTCCACTGTTCTAAGCCTCAAGAAGCTAGCCTGTTTGACCGGGAGAGACATTCACCGACCCGGGTTGGTTGTCGTACAACAAGAGACCCAGACCCAACCTTGCGAGTTACCGTTCGCAGGGCTTTAATGTTTTCTTCTCTTCTCTTCTCTTTTGAATCCATTGTTGCTCATTTTCCTACTGGCATCAGATGATATCTGACGCTTGCAGTGACGGCTAACCCAGCTGATAATCTCCTACCTACTTGTGATTTCCAGCAGACCTAGTTGAAACATCCATCATCTTCTGTTGTACCATTTCCTGAGCTTCATTTCCACCGCCACCACTGAACTACATACACTACGTCACTGTCAACCTCTTCTGTGACCACCCCAGCAATGGCCGACTTTGCCAATTTCGACGGAACCCCCAGCAGCCTGGGCAGCGATACGAACAATAGAAAGGCTGCCATCCTCGAAAGACATCTCCCAGATGGATACTCAGCCGAGCCGGATGTTGCCTTTGGGCCCGCCAACCCCTCGGGTTCAGCCTCCGCTTCGGCCACAAACGTCAATGATGACTCTCAAGCAGAACCGGTCGAATCTTCGCTCCTTCTACAAGGCGGTGACATGCATCGCGACATGTTCAAGATCAAGGCTCGCGCGAGTTCTCTCCGCCGCGCTGCCACCTTCTCGCATCATTCAGTTCCCCGTTTGGCGGACGAGGACGAACTGAGTCACTCCGAGCAGCGTGAGCCGGGAGGCTTCCGACGATACCACATCCAGCGACGTGCCCGGCAAAGACGCATGAGCGGTTACACGATTGTGGCCAAGAACTTTGTCGACTTCCTCGACCTGTACGGGAGCTTTGCGGGCGAAGATCTCGAGGACAACGACAGCGAAGACGAATCCGCCATCGACGATCGAGAGGACGGCGATCCCGAGCAGCCGCCTGAGCTTCGACCATTGCTTGGGCGGAGACGAAGTTCCAAGAGACTGCGGAAGACAGGCGATGCGACAACTACAAAGACATTCTTCACCCTCATCAAAGCATTCATTGGAACCGGAATCATGTTCCTGCCAAAAGCCTTTCGCAACGGTGGAATTTTGTTTTCCTCAATCACACTAATTGTTCTTTCTTTGGTCAATTGCGGATGCTTCCGTCTCCTTCTTGACTGCCGTCAAATCTATGGAGGTGGTTACGGAGAACTTGGTGAGGCCATCATTGGTCCCCGGTTCAGAAGCCTGGTTCTTGCTTCAATTGCCATCTCCCAGCTTGGATTCGTTTGTGCCGGTCTCATCTTCACGGCGGAGAATCTTTATGCCTTTCTTGACGCTGTGACCGCCAATCATCGCGAGCTGATGTTCAGTGTGCCCAGTTTGATTGCTCTCCAGTTGGTCGCTCTTGTTCCCCTTGCACTAATTCGAAACATCTCCAAGCTTGGACCTGCTGCCCTTCTCGCCGATGTTTTTATCCTGATTGGTATTGTCTACATCTGGTACTATGACATTGCTGCACTCTCCCAGCATGGCATGGACTCAACCGTGAAGCTGTTTAATCCCAAAGATTTCACTTTGACCGTCGGCTCGGGCATCTTCACCTTTGAAGGCATAGGACTTATTTTGCCCATCCAATCAAGCATGAAGAGACCAGAACACTTCCCAGGCCTCCTCTATCTGGTCATGTTCATCATCACCATCATTTTTACATCAGTTGGAGCACTCTGCTACGCGACGTTCGGTGAGGATACCAAGATCCAGGTCATCTCCAACTTCCCCCAGGATTCTCCTCTCGTCAATGCCGTCCAGTTTCTTTATTCCATTGCGGTCCTGGCAGGCGACCCTGTTCAGCTGTTTCCGGCTGCTCGTATCATTGAGACATCCATCTTCGGAGAGCGGGCAACTGGCAAGAAGAGCATTGCGATCAAGTGGAAGAAGAATGCCCTCAGAACTTTTATTGCAGGTGTGTGCGTAGGTATCAGTATACTCGGCGCCAGTGATTTGGACAAGTTTGTGGCTTTGATTGGAAGCTTTGCTTGCGTCCCTCTGGTCTACATCTATCCTGCCCTGTTGCACTACAAGGGAGCAGCCCAAACCACTAGGGCTAAAGTTATCGACATCATCGTCATGGTTGTTGGCTTCATTGCCATGGTGTACACTACCCTGGTCACTGTATACCAGTGGATTGACAGCGTATAAACAGGCAAGGCTCAACTGCCTTTGCCGCGGAAGGGCGGACTAAAAATTAAGACTGGAAGAAAAGGCAACTTTCAAAAAGGAAGACATTGGGCCGGGCCTTGCAGGTTTTGGTGGGACGTATCATGTCTTTGTTGTTTCATTCATTCATCATCATGGTGTTGCTGGTTGGTGAAGGGCTCTTTTCGAGCTGGTTTCAGAGAATGTGGGCAACGAAACAAAACGAAGCAAAGCAGCGTAATTTCACGTGTAACGTATGTAGGTTCAGTAGAAGGCGTTGATGTATCTCATTTTCAAGCCATAGGCAAAGTGTTTTTAGTTCTCATGGTAATTTCAACACCAGACCCTTGCGAAATTGAAAAATATATGTCCTATTTATAAGGTGTATTCAACGTTGACTTCGATCTCGAGTGGCTGCTTGGTTCTTGTGGTGAGGAACTTCATGACCCGGGAACGCGGATGTCCTGGTTCACAAGCGAGTGCGTCGAGAGTCAGAACAAAGGCAATGACTTTCCATATGATGGCCATATACGACTTAAACATGTATGCGCAATTAAGTCTGAAGCACCGCGACACATATCCTCCAAATATCGTTAAATCGCAGCCCCTTTCCTCCTTCGAGGCTCTTAGCTCGACATCGAGAGCAGACGAAGATGCAGAGGGTTCTCATGGCTCATGTTTACTACAAGCTCTGCTGCAGTAGGGCCTGGGTCGGCTCTACCAAGAAACCCAACCTTCACCGGCCTGGCCAATACGGTATCTTGTTTATCTTGGCCTCGGCCTGCGTGACTGGGCCATGTGTGCTTGTTTATTTTATACACGCCTTCAAAGCTATTTATTTGTACGTGGTTGAGCTCCCGGCAACTCAAATCTCCAATGCTCTCATGACATCCTTCAATTGGGGCTTGTCACATGCGAGAATACCTTTTCCTTGCCAAGCTTACTCAATAGCCCAGGTTGTATCCGTAGTTTCGTCTCGATGTCCTTTTCGGGTATACCCCGATCACGAAACTTCATAGCATCTACCATCGTTCTCATGTCAAGAAAGCGTCGGCCACCACGTCCCATGTTTGCGAAATCTTCCTCCGCCTCGTCTTGCAGTCGGTCTCTGGCCCCAAGCGCAACCAGTGTTGGGTTGCTTCGACTCGGTGCAAACTGAGGGCCCGAAGGCGCTGTTGATCCGAAGGGCGTTGAGGCAGTAGATGAGGGTGAGTATGTAGGGTTCGAATCGGCAATACCCATCTGGTGCAGACGGCGCGAGAAATCGCCAGTAGGGAAATCTGGGTCTGTGGCATCAGCTCGAATAGCTGCGAGAACCAGTCAGCGGATATGGCGAGTGACAGTACGGTTTAATCTCCACCTTCATCTTTTTCGCTGCTCCCTAGAGTCTTGGATTGGGTTTTGGGGGCCTCTGCCCTTGGCTGGCGTGCCATTGCTTGGGGGACTGCAGCTCCCGGAGCTCGAGCTGGATACTTTCGCGCTGCGCCTTTGGCGACTTTGGAGGACGAAGAACCCATTTTGAGTTTCCGAAATTAAAATGCCAGAGAAGAACAGAAGAGGAAGGCCAGAAGCTAGCAACAGATTAACGAATTGGCGCAACTGGAGGTTCAACGATGATCAAGTCAAAAATGACGAGCAATAGTGGCGGGCCTTTTCGATGATGTTATCGATATCTAGTTATCGGTGCGGAATTCTTCCGTAATTATCGATCATACCAAGAATTAAAAGACGAAACCATTTTACTCACTTTCCCATGGCGTTTGAATAGAATATTTCTCATTCCTCTCTTCTAAACAGCCTTGGTCTGAGCCTTCCTACCATTCGGACCCTGAGCACGTCCGACTCATCAAAGCACCCCATCATTACAACCGTCATTCCTAACAATATAACCTCTTAAACAGCAAACACCATGAACAATCAAGGTAACACCGAGCAGATGGCACTGTTTGTAATACCAACGCTACAATGCTTGTCCTAATATAGAATACATGGGTATCTTTCGCTTGCAAATCAAGTTAAACAAAGACAATGTCAAGGCTGTCGAAATCCAAAACGGCCTTTGATCCCGCCTGCGTACGGGCCGAAAGGAAGCCCAATTGAGTTCACCCACAGAGATTGATCCGACAACAACGCACTCAGCCAACTCTCTCTCTCTGCGCCGAAAGTCGCCATCTATCACAACAATGTGGGGTCGTTACCAGAACGGAGCCCAGGATGTCGCTGCTGTGGCGCGGTTGAGGGAAACTCGACGACTTGAGGCTCAAAGGGCAAGTCATGAGGCTCATTGAATGACCATTCAGGAGGGATAATATTTCCTTTTTCGTCCTCCATCCATACCAGCGTTCCGTCGGCCATTGCGACAGGCTTGCCTGTCACCTTTGATCCATCATGCGAGTGTATCCGCTCGCCTGTCAACACATGGCGCCAGAATGAATAACCATGAGGGCCGACGTTAAGGCTAGCGATCTTAACAAACTTCGCATCTGCAAGGTAAAGATCGCAAAGGAATTCGCCAACCCGATATGGTCCGGAGACGCCATTGTAGGCCAGATGTCGAGCCATATCGATCTGGTAGGAAAGGTATGTTTTTGAGTCACACACTTCAGCTGGCGTCAGTGGTTTGGGACAAGTAGTGATCAAATCCGGGCTGCAGTGGGGAATCATTTGACCTGCAACATCAAGGTCGAAGAGGCCATTGCTGACCGGGTTCCCGTTCGCAACGAAAGGGTTGTTTGTACCACTGCATACACGTTTCTCAGCCCGCTTCCTTCGGTTGGTAGACTTCTTGGATACTCGAGCGTTCTTGGCAACGCCCAGGTCTTTTGGTTTGTCGTGCTTGGAGATTTTGGTTTGGTTTGAATCAAGATGGGGGCGCCCTCGGCGCTCGACGCGGTCTTGGTTACCAGCGAGGGCGTTAGGTGAGAGATCGTAGGGTGGTTTGCAGGATGGTTGCGGGTTGGCCGGTATATGAGCTGGCTGAGGGAGGGCCATGAGGTCGTAGGTCGGATCCTCATCTTCCTGTTGCGATTTTGCAGAATTTCGCCTGTCTGCTGCCTTGGGACGCTGAGTAGTAACACTCACGATGTCCGTGTACTCATCTAGACTTAGGTGGTCGATTGTGCTCGTCCTGGAAACCATAGAGGAGCTAGCGGCAGCTGTGGTACTGTCCTCAATCCTCTCTGGGAGTGGGCGGTTTGACACTCCTCCTGTAAGCTCTCATCAGTCTCGATCCCTTCGATTTAAACAGAAATAGGGTTATACACACCCTAAGGAGCTTCGCTGCCGCTGTTGTCTGTCAACTTGTTGGTTCTCTGAGGATGGGCGACGTTATCCTTCTTCGGGACGGTAAGTGAGTGTCGCTGTAGTGTGAATATCGCGTCATAGTGCGCACCTGCTCAAAAGATGGTACTCTGTGGATATCTTCGCAAAGAGGATCGGGGGATGCGCGAGCAAATCGACTTGCGATGCTAACTCTAGTTTTCGCTAGGGAAGTCGACCTAGAGCGCGAAACCTTTTCTTCGGTTGCGGCGGTGGTACTCATGTCTATAACTCTGCTTAGAGCTCAAAATGGAAATGCTATATATGTAAATTCAGGTTCAAGAGTTTAATGTTATAGTGTTGATGTTTAAGTCGAAGTCGAGGTTTATTTTCAGGAGACGAAGCGCAGGAAAACAAACACTGGACAGGGTGACGGGGCGACGGGCGCGATGGGCGCGACGGGCAGGAGCGATGCAGTGATCAGGTACAAGTTCGATAAAATAGCATGGACCAATAACATGGCAATAGTCTTCTAAACAGGTGAGTTCAGATCGATGGTGAAATGGGTGATACCTACTAAGATTTGGAAGGGGCAGTGGCAGTGGCAGCTGGCAGCTGGCCATCTGCACTTGCCTTCAGGAGATTTGTCGAGGCACTCAACAATAACACCGCCCAGCAACCCAACATTATTAATGGCCAAACTTTCACGGGCGGCTCTCTAAGAATTGAGTTAGAAAATGTGTTTCTTTTCTTGAAAAAGCAGCTTTTAATGCCACAATTGAAATGGCTTTGCTCTGCTGTACAGGCAAGTTCGCTTTGCAACTCAATCGGCGATGCCATTCAAGCTTCAAGTCCGCCTGGATGAACTGACCCAAATACATAAATACTGAGACCATCTACCTAATAGTACCCGGATACTTATCGCATTCTTACTGGCATCATATAGGAGGTACCTAACATCCGGACCACTTTCAGAAAGGTAAATAGGGGTTATGCATGCGACAGAAAGCATCTAAATGACCAATGAACAACTTCAATTCCATGATTTCTACATAAAACAAGTTTCCAGTTACTATGCTAGTCATTTTGATCGATAGATATGTTATTATAAGGCATATAGCCTTCCTCAGCTCCACCGACTTGCAAACTATTTTACTCTCTCCCAGACCAGGTCAGGAGCAAAGCTATAAGAGTAGTAGAGTGACCCTTAAAATTTTGAATCTCTGTATAGTTATTTGCCAGTCTCCAGGATGCTGAAACGAATTCATAGTCTAATACACCAGATCAGGCTGCATTTGTAAGTTGCGTAAGTTACCTACTACCTACCTACTATGTTGATGCATCCTTCGCCGTCCGGATATTCCGTTTCCGGATGTTCCGCTATACGTAGCCTATCATGGCTTGGCTAGGTATGCTGAGCTATTTAGAACTTGGAACTTACAGACACAGTCAGTCTCAACCTCACCTCTCGATCTTGAGAAACGACAGCATGGGCATCTCTCGAGAAACTGCATTACAAGCAGCATCAGCTGCCAACATCGTCTCAAAGTTCGTAGCTCATGAGCAAGTACGCATCCTCTCGGATCTACGCGGTGCCCTGTTCGAACCTTTTATCACTGAGAAACAAGAGTCTCTTCAGCTAGATGCAAGTCGCACTGGTGTGGTAGTGCTATGTCCTTCAGCTGTCCTTTTTACATCAGAAACAGTCTTTTCAATGATAAAAGAGCTAATCGAGACGACCCGTAAGTGGTTGTTCGGAGTGATAGGACATCCAATTGCCAATGCTATAACATATACTAAACCCTGAATAGAGTCTGGATCGATCGTGCTCGTTCTCTGTGGTGGGGTTGGCCACTCAACCCAGTTGATGCATGATGCTATAGCTCATCATCCCAAGTATAGCAGCATCGCTAATCGGGTCTGCATGCTACCAGAGGCTCGCATGCTTGAGGCCATCGCAGAACAGTTCTGGCAACTGAGGGTCAATGGCAGCACCCGAGCTTCCATGGAAACCGCCACAAGAGAGAGACTCGCAGTTTTGGTTGAAGACACGTCGACGAATTGTGCACTCAATGCCGTGAACGCTAGAAAGGTGCTGGACGCCAACGGTTACACAACACCATGCTCCATTGTGGTTGCCCAAGATCCCACCATGTGCCGGCGCACCGTTGCTGCATTTAAGCAAGTCTATGCTGATAAAGCCGATGAGACTCCCATACTCAAAAGCTGGCCAACGTTTGTACCAAAGGTGGCCCCTGCAGATTCTCCGTCACCAGAAAATACTGGAAGTCTCACATCACTCCTATCCTACGATTTCTCAGATTTCAAAGACAATCGCAAGACTGACCTCTGGGGCATGGACCGGTTCATGTCTCTACTGATAGGAGAGATCCCACGAATGAGAGACGATGAAAATGGGTATGGGCCACGAGGCAAAGGGTCGATTGTGCATGTGGACATCCCACAGCGAGTCGAAGACGCCTGGGAGCTACTTCACAATTTGCTTGGTCAGAGCGTGCGATAAACTGTATCGGATACACTTATAGAGAGGTTGGGCATTCGCCCTTTGGAAGTATATGCCTTTGTTGAGTCATTGCAAGCTGTAACTGGTCAGAGTTCACTCGAGCCACGTCTTGGCTTTTGCTGTCAACCATTTCTTCAAATCAGCCGTGCCCGTCCCCGGGCTCTTCCTAGAAGGGTGCATTATCACAAGCTACGCGACCGGATAGTGACCGAGTGCCCTATAGCTTCCATACCAAGCCCACGTATGTCAACTAAGCTCTAGTTACAGAGCCATTCAATAGCCTACATCAGTTGTGCGTATTGAAGGTTCTTGGGACAAGTCCAGTTCAAATAAGTATATTGGTAGACTAGATAGGTAGTAGGCTAGACAGTTATACACTTTAGTACGAAAGAAGATGCAAAAAGAAGATTACTAAAAGACATGCCTCCACACAGGATTGAACTATGGACCTTTGCATTACAAGTGCAACGCTCTACCACTGAGCTATAAAGGCGTATTCAATGCTGCGGTTTCATAAACGTCTGTATACACTGACAGCAATTCAGTATTGCCAAAAGGCAAAAAGTTAAGTTGTATTGCCCCCGCACTGGATTGAACAATGGACCTTTGCATTACAAGTGCAACGCTCTACCACTGAGCTACAAGGGCGTTTGTTAATACTGGCTTTTATTTTGAAACCTATATACCCAAAGGCCAAAACAGTCCTTCTTCCCGAAAGCAGAACTGTGATTCGTCTCTCCATCATGTTCTCGGACTTCAGGCACTCCTGGCAAATTTTATGAATTTCCCATTAGCATAGTCGCTTGGATCTATCAATGCATGGCATATCTCTGCTTTACTCAACTGCGTAAATGCCAGCACGTGAAACAATTTCAAGTATAGCTAGAGAGTAAAGCATTACAATTAACAGCTCAGGCTCGCAGGTCCAATCCCAGCGTATAATCCTCAATTCTGAGCCATTGCATGCATCAACTTGGGCTAGATCGGAATGTTATTCCCCTGCCCTAAATATTCCTAGGACCAATCTTACTTACCTAAATCTCAATAAGAAAGAGAAACTGGTCGTTGCATTTGTAGTAGTAAGGCTGGCAATACGTAACACACAAGGTCGACGTAGTTACAGGTAGGTGTCATTAAAGAGGTAGAAACTGATTCTTTATTCATGTGGGCCAGGCTTAGAACCAAGGTCCAAAGCCCAGCTGGTAAGTTCACGTAACCTTACCACGTCAAAGGGACTAGATTCAAGGGTACGAAAACATTAACGTGGGTATCATTAAGTTATCGAGGATGCTTAAGCAGGTGCCTCGGATGAATATAGAGATTTGCCGACTCCAGACCGATTATGCCCTCCTTTTTTTACTAGGCGGACCACCCTTTGTCTTCTTTCCTTTACTTTTAGCTGCTGGTGCAGGCGCTTTTTGTTCCACCTCCTCAGCCTCAGCAACTCCTTCGGAGCCGCCTACTGATATCACATCATCTTCGGCGCTCTCGACTTCGCTCTCGCCATCCACTGTAGCTCCGAAAGACAGCTTTCTTGATCTCGCTTCCTCTGTGTCACTGCCGAACCCCTCAAAGTCTGACTCTTCATCAGCACCACCAGAGCTCTCACCCCCGGCCTTCTCCAGGGCAGCTTCAGCCTCTCGCTGAAGCTGTGCCTCAGCAGAAGCATCTTCATCATCCACTGTTTCCTCTTGCTTGCGCTTGCGGGGCATCTCTCCAAGTTTACCCTCGCGATTTCCAACCTTGGTATCGGCTTCACCTTCAGATTTTGGTGGAGGTGTAAACCAAGGAATCTTGCCTCGCATGAAATCGTTGAGGACCATTTTAGCCACACCGTCCAGATCAGGTTCGCCTCCACGGAGAAGACGACCTGCCTTTCGAGCGAGAAGTTCCAGGAACTCTGTGGAGTTTGTCCACCCCTTGAGCTCATAGGTCTTCTCCATATGGTGCTGCTTGACCCGGTTTAGAAGAGGTTGAATGTATTGCTCAGGGTGTTCCACCTTTTCAACTCTGACGACACCCCGTAGTACCAAATCGGTGGGTGTATCAGTGGTCGAGGGGGGAACAATACCAGGGCAGTCAATCAAGTAAATGCGCTTCATCAAACTAATATACTGCCATACTTTGGTCTCACCAGGAATTGGTGCGACAGTGCAAACCTTCTTCTTCATAACGGTGTTGATGATAGAGGACTTTCCGGTGTTTGGGCCACCGATCAATCCGACAGAGATTTGTTTTCGGTCAGAGTGTAGGGATGAATATTGTCGGAGTAGTTGAATGAGTGAACCCTTTCCGAAGGAGTTGTTGATAGAGGCGTGGAAGGCAAGTGTAGGATGCTCCTTGGAGAGAGTGCGAACCCACGCAGCCTATACCGAGTTAGCATTTAAACTCATGATATACAAGACGAGTATTTGAAGGTATAATATGTTTGTGTCATCACTAAGAAGTATGCAATCAATGCCCCGTAATTGGTTAACGGCATAGGCAGACTTCAACTCAATCGGACACTTGGCCTGTCTCATGATGGTAACCAAAACGGCACACATCAGCCTAACAACAAGACGTTGACGACAGTCGAGACAGGCAGTTATTCTCCCAACGTTATAACAGACAGGTTCCATGGTACATAAGGGAACAAATCCTGACAAAGAACATTGGGGTTTTTGAGGGTTTGTAGGGGGGCGGATGAAAAACATCGCAGGAGAGGAAAGATAAACTTACAGCTACACTTGTAGGAACCAAATCCACCTTGTTCAGGAGGAATACCAGATGTTTGTGCGGCGCGTCTTCTTTGAGATACTTCTCGACGCTTAAACAACGAGTTCCGATAGGGTCTCGGGCATCGAGTACGTGAATAATCACATCTGAAGAGTCGATGACCTTGTAGAGCTCGTTCCAGATTCGCTTGCTTTGTCCCTTGTCAAACACAGGCTCAATGGCCATGGTGAGGGGCTTGCCAGCTTCATCGAGATCCTCAGCGTCACCAGAGGCCCCGGAAAGTAGCTTTTGCTGTTCCAGGCGGTCACGATAGGTGTCCATACTCTTCTCGGTGTCGCCGACCATATCGTCCAGGCTGCTGACACCAAGCTTAACTCGCTTGCGTTGCGCCTTGGGACCGAAGACCTCGGCGAAGGGTGATGTCTCGACGGTCATCTTGGCCTTGTGCTGCTTGACACCGTTTTGTGTGTCCTTTCCACCATCTTTGATAAGAGTCATGGGCAGCTTGTTTGTCTTGAGCAGAACCTGATACGGGTCACGAGCTTGCTCATCCATTGCCTCGCGAAAGGCGTTCAGGGAATCCTGGGAGATGACTCGAGTGTTTGTAAACCACTTGCGGTTCGGCTCGATACGAGCGTTGGGGATGTCGCGCGACTGGAACGAAGCAGCCTTGGTGATCTCTCCATCTGCGTTTCTCTGCGCCTTCCCCTCCTTAAGTATGTTGAGCTGCCTTACGCGCTTCGCATCGCTATGGTATTGGTCAGCCTTGCTTAGCCAGAGGTAATGGGGCTAGGTTATGGCCAGAGGTAATGACCAGCAGCGATTCAATGCACTTACCGATAGAAGTTTTCGCCTTTTTGCTTCACGTTATTTAGCCCATCTCCGCCTTTGCCTTGGCGCTCGCGCCGACTGGCTTCTTTCTTTCCAGTACCCATGGTGAAAAAAGTTGGTCGAGGATACTGGCGACAGAAGTGAAAAGAGAAGATGGACGATCCAGAAATTTATTTGAACTTTTTTTTCTCTCTGTTCTTAGTAGCGAAAATGGGCCCCACTAACTTCCCTCGGGGGCTGGTAGCGGGGCTAAATGGCAGGGGGGTCGGCGTCAGGCTTCGGACCAAGATAATCCGGCAAATTTGATCCGACGTCGATTTTCTCTGTCGGTCGTTGAGTTGAGAGTCCATCTCGAGAAGCGGATTCGACGACAGGGTTATAACCTCAATTGCGATCCCAGTCTGAGCCGTTCAGCGCTAATACCGGCGCTGGCTCTTTTCACAATGTCTTACGGCCTCGCAACTTACAGCTCGAGGGTGGCTGCCCGCCAACTCCTCACAGCTTCGAGAGCCTTTTCGACTTCGGCTGCTACTTTCGAACAAGTCCCTCCAGAATCCCCATCATACATCCGTTTGCCCACGCCACCCCAGTCCGACGAAAAGAAGCTTCCTCGCGTCCGAGGCCATCTGCCAGTGCCTCGCGAGATCTTTCCCCGCGTCGAGGGCGACCGCAAGCTTCAGCGCGACTATCTCGCCAAGACCGCACCAAAGCCAAGTTCGAGTCAGAAGCCCATAAACGATAGTCAAGCATGGAAGGCGACTATGGCAAAAACCCGTCGGAGTAATCTTAGAGGTGGTTTAACAGAACTTTGGCAACGACGAAATTCCCGCGAAAAGATTCACAACGAGCGTGTGAGCCACAAGTTCGAGATGAACCACCAGGCTGTCAAGGCACCCGAACGAGCGGATGATGTTCTTACCAGAGGCACCGTGTTAGATGGTGTGCTAGACACCAGAACAATTGCCGACCCTCAACGCTTCCAACTTGCAGAGGCGCGCCGTGCCAAGAATGAAAGAATTCTGTCAGCAAAGCGTGAAGCTCGCCGAGATGCGTTGATGGAGCTCTACATCAATGCGTCCAAGTTCATTGTCAGTGAAAGCGAGCTCAAGGCTGAAATTGACACCATCTTCGCCGAGGACTTCTTCCACAAGCAGGGATTCGACGTAGGTCGATATGGCTCCGCCGAAAATACCTGGGACGTATGGGGCAAGCCAACCTCAATCAACGACATGTTGGAAACCACAACTGGCGTGTCTACGAAGATTATGGACTTTTATGAAACCGAGTACGATCGCTCTGTGAAGCGACAGAAGAGGATTGCCGAGGAGTTTACTGGTGGCAAGATGGAGTAAACTATACCTAATGGCTTGTACAATATTTTGTATCCCATGTATTACTGTAACTATTCCAAACATCACATTTTGAAGCGACCCCAACGACGTCTGAACGAATTACCGGTGTTTCTAAATTGAGGTGGTTTTCCCACATGTCTCGGCTAGCCAAAATGAAAAGCAATACAACAATTACCCATAAACGACAGGGGGAAACATAATATCCATAGTTCAACGCCAATAGTGTTCAGCTCAACATATATCCAACGTGCACCACTGCGAAGTACGGCAACAGCCTCCTTCGTTTCTCATAAAAAACGTCCTCGATAATGCTCCAAATGCTCCAAATGCAATTGTACTGTCTATCGTCTCTCAACAAGCAGAACATGCATAGCAGCATAAGACAAGACAATGAATACGGCAGCGAAGATGCCTAGGTTTCTGATGTCAGGCCACATGGCGTCATTGTTGAACCCAAAGGAGCTAAGGATTGCTGCGCCAGGGACAGTAATGTCGAGGCCGTACTTGCTGTCCACAAGAGTAAGATGAAGAACCTCGTTCACAATGAGTGATTCAAAACCATAGTGGAATATGGATAACGTCTGGAGCCAGAGCGCGCCCTTTGGAGTGGCTTTGTGGTTGAGCAGGAAACCAGCGAAAAGAAGACTGAAGAGCATGACAAGACTGCCAATCAGGTTTGCCACGCTACCATCCTTGCAAACAATACCGATGAACAGGCACACAGCGGCTGCAGCCATGTTGAACAATACTAGCACGAGGATGAAGTTAAAGAAATGTGTCGAGTCGGCTACCAGTCCTGTCATGGGATAAATAATAGAACCCATGAGGATTGGAGGAATGATCCGAAGAGGAATAATGTCGAAAAGTACCTTGGCTGCAAAGTATGTGGCAGGTGAATAATAGCCGTTAGCACGCTCTCGAACAAAAAGGAGACGTTCGGCAGCGAAAACATTGAGACTCGTGAGGGTGCTGAACCCAAAAAGTGCGAGTAGGAAAAAGAAGAGACCAAGTCGGTTTTGGAAGCCAGGGATATCGTCGGTGAGTCCGTAAAAGAGATAACCTGAGAAAACAGCCAAGATGATGGCAATGGCGTAGTGGGTGAGCATGAGCATTGGATTTCGGTACAAGTTTTTCCATGTCCTCTGGGACAGAATGATAAACTGGCGAAGGTATCCAACACGAGCATATCCCTTTCCTACGGCACTGACATGAATGTTCGGCCCATCAGGAGTATACCCATTTGAATTGGTGCCGTTAGCGTTCTCTGCGGTTTGGATGGCTTGCTGGATCTCTTCATGAGTTGAGCGGGCGATCTCTGAGTGAATGAATGACTGAGTCATGATGTCGAGATCGGTTCCAGTGGCTGCTGCTGGAGGCAGGTCGTGAGGGTCCTCAAGAAGAGGCGCAGTTAGAGAGTCAACAGGGTTCTGATGAAGTCGGTAGGCGCCATTATCCTCGCCACCAGCATCCGAGGATGCTGCAGTATCGACTGCCTTTCTGCGCGTAAAGAGCTGACGCTCCTGACGAACCTTGACAGAATGTCTACGATGATTCTTGGGTCTGCTTGAACTAGCATCGTCGTCTCCAGAGGTGGTACCAGAAATGCTTGCAACAGACTTGATTGCACGAGTGCTGCTAGGGCCAACACTACCGTTATCGAGGCCGACGGTTCCGTCGTCAATCGACTGGGTACTGCCAGCATGCATGGTAAGGTCGACAAGATAATCTGCGATGTTGAATCCAGGGGGACATTCGTAGCCAATTTCATCAAAGTAGTTCTGGCATTGGTTAAAAGGGCCTGAATAAACAGTTCGTCCTTGTGCCAACAGCACCAGTCTGTCGAAAAGAGCAACAATATTAGAGCGAGGTTGGTGAATTGTGAAGATGACAGTGCGCTTGTAAGTCTTCGCAAGGGTCACGAGACATTCGATAACGTTGTAGGCGTTGTAGGCATCGAGGCCACTGGTGGGTTCATCAAGGAACAAGATCGAGGGGCTGGTAACCAGTTCGCAGGCGATTCCGACACGTCGCTTCTCGCCGCCCGAGATACCACGGCCCTTACCTTCTTCAGAGCCAATGAGGGAGTCACGGATGTGGTGAATGCCAAGTTCCTTCTCAACCTCGAGTACTCGTTGCTCCTTGGCAGCACGTCCCATGTCGCGGGGAAGTCGAAGCAGAGCACTGGTAAGAATCGTCTCATGAACGGTAAGAGTAGGGAGCATAGTGTCCTCCTGATCCACGAATCCAACAACATTCTTGTAGTCGCTATCGTCAACTTTTTCACCGTTGACATAGAAATTACCATGAACTTGTCCGCGCTTGTTCTTTCGGGCGAGTATGTCGAGGAATGTCGTCTTTCCTGCTCCAGAAGCACCCATAATGGCAGTGACTTCTCCTGGTTTGCAAATACCTCGGATTCCTGTGAGAATCTGTTTACCATTGAGATTATAAGCGACGTCGTCGAAGTAAAGTGACGCAGGCTTGTGGTCAGTCATCAATTTCGTACTCTCGTCGTCGGAGTCCTCCAAGCGAATCGCTCCATAGTTCAACTTTCGCCTCGACAGATACCACGTCAGGATGATGACAGCAACCAGGAATAATGAGCAACCAGCGATGACGCCAGCGATAAGAGGTGTGTTGATCTTTTTCACAGGTCGCTTCCATCCTGGTACCTCTGTCTCGTAGAGACACTCGCCAGCGTGACAGTCGAGGAAGATGCTGGAATCGCCGATCAATGCGAGAATCAACGCGTCCATCTCGGGTTCTTTGAAGGCGCAGTCATGGGTGCCACCGTGTTTCTGAGTACACTCAAACCGTCCCGGGCCTTGAATAGACTGATCGAGGAAATCGGTAAGATCAATCGATCCATCCTTACCACAGAGCATCCTGTCAGGAATGCAGCTGCAGCTGATCTTGTTACATTTGTAGGAAGTGGTGTTCTTGGCCTCCTCCCAATCTGCGGTCGAGTCACATTCGGAAAGGTGACAGTAGAAAGACTCGACGGCATCAACCCAAACTAAAGCCTCTGTTAGCGGTGCTCACTGAGGGCGAGGCTAGATTTGTAACTGACATTGAAAGTCGCAGGTCTGGTCTTCTTGTTTGCAGGTAAACGTGACCTCTGGACGCTGTTTGCCAAGCAAAGATGTAATCTTCTGGTTCGTGACATCGCAGATCTGGTAGTTATGGTTCACGACTTCTCCATTTTGATAACACACACCGCCTTCGCCTTTCTCCATGAGAGCGTTGCAGGCTTTGTTGTCCGTACAAACATTGCAGTTAATGCCGGTCCAGCCCTCGTCGCATTCGCATGTTGAGCCCGAACGCATTGGGCGATCCTTTCCTTTGGGGAGTGAGCCGCATACTAGCAGAACGATCAGTTTGTATTCCATATATATCGAGAGGATAGAAAGCGGTCGTACGTGGCTCGAGACAGTCATCACCGCCAAATCCCTCAGGACAGGCGCATTTTCCATTGAACTCGTTACAGCCGGCGTATTGAGCACATGTATGAGCTGGGAGGAGACAATTAAAGCTATGTTAGGTCAGCAAAGGAATTGTGCTTATATCGATGGCAGTGCAGTGAACAAACCATGGAGGACAACCGTCTGGACGATCGCCCATGAGAGCTAACTGTGCGCGTAGTTGATCGGCCTGCGAATAGGTTGCGTTGTGTGAGGCCATCGCGATGCCAGGCCAAAAGGCCACAGCACCTATCAGGAGGCTCCTTAATGCAGGAGCCATAACTGCAGCGATACGAGTATGATGCAGTTTTGGTGATGGAACAATGGATGTTGATGGGAGGAGGTGAAGCCTGGTCGGTTGTTAAACGAGTACCTCTCGGTATCAGCGCGACCAGGATAAGCTGTTTGGCCGAGGAGTGGCGCCCCCCGCGTTCCATTGCCATTTAGGCAACCGGAGGCAGGTACGGAGGGTGCGTCTGTCCCTAACATCGGCCAGATGCCAAAGGCTAGACTTATGATTGGTGAGCACAGCCACTAACTATGGGTCTCATGACTCGATATGGACCAGTGTATCTTTAGCAACCAGCACCATGAAACTATGACAGCTTCAACTCTCAAGCCTGCACAGGCCAATGGAAATCGCTGTTTCACCCACGTAACACATTGTCTTGATGATGAGTCTGTCTCTCTCTCTCTCTCTTCAGTACCTGTTCAAAATGATATTGTACTTATCATGAGACGAAATCGCGTGCAGATATGCGGTCAGGCTTCATACGGGGCTGACGTCACTGGAACGTGTTTCTCCATATTTTTGGCACGATAAGATAACGTTTAGACATTATTTTGCTGTACGTACTAACTTAGGTTATGTACTTGTTTAAGGTGCATGCGAACTTCTCATGATCATGACGCTGTCAATGTTAACCCATGATTCGCTGTTTCCTAAGTAGCGACCTAAAATTCCCGCATGTAACGTTAGTACCTGGTTTGTTCTGCTATCGTTGTTGCGCCATCACTGGTCGAGCAAACTTAAATAAAAGAAAAACTAAGACGTACATATTATCTCCAAACATCGCTACCCTAAACTTGATACTCATATGATAATCTATTTCTTTCTTATTACTTGCGCATTGTTCAACTTATTCTAAGTCCTAAACAGACTGTTTGCTTTAGTTATGTTATGATATGGTCTATCTTGTATGACTTTTATTGATGGCAGCAGTGCAAAGCGCCAGCTGTGTGGTCCATATGAGAATTAATATACAATACTCGTGCTGATGCATAACATGTTTACTTATGCAACGCCATAATTATTAACCAATAAGATATAGCACCAAAAGAAATTTGCTCACTCATTATTAAGTTGAATGCTGAGTTGTCTCATGACAAGGACCGCTTATAACCTTCTGCCAGACAATTGACACGGCATCTTTGGCATGAACAAGCCAGGTTTTATCAGGAGTAACTACCTAGAGTACTTGCCTCTAGAGCTTGGTTTGGTCGATATAATGTTCGAAGAATTACACGCTTAGTCGAGACTCCGAAGCACGTGGTTACTCGCCATCATGGCAGCGCAGTTTTGTGCCTTTTGCCCAAATATCAACAAACGATAGCGGTCATATAGCAGAATTTCAGCTCATACCTCAAGCACGATAATCATGGATGATATGAAGCAAACGCAGTTTATTATATACACAAGTAGGTAGTAGTTGCATTTCTCCCCCGGATTTTATCCCTGTCAATTAGCCTAATCAATCGTCACAATCAAGCTTTGTGGGGGAGGTCAAACAGGCAAACGCTTCATGTTATGGTCAAGTTATCAGACAATCCCTGACTCCAGAGTCCAAGCTGGAATCTCGAAATGTCCGCCCAAGCATACAGTGCCAGGCAAGATACCAACCTCAATTGATAACCCTGAATACTAGACACCCATAAGAGTCCACTGTCAAAGTAGAAGGCGTCCAAAGACATTGGAAGGGCGTTGAAAGACATGAAGGGCGCGTGCCAGAGTGGGTCATTGTAGCCCGCCCACCTCTTCTTTAAGTACTTAATCTTGAGCTACAGGTACTCAGTCGACATCAAAGTGATTAACTGTAAATCGAAATATCTGCACGCAAGATACTATTTTGGGTCGCAAAGATGGTTAGAATTGCCCCTTTTGCCGTTGAGCAATGGATGGACAACTACGAGACAACGGCTGGAGTACTGAACGTTGCCGAGACGTGCGCTGCGTCTGTGTCCATAGATGACTTGGTTGGCATGTGCAGAGACACGCAGACTTCAGGCCCTATCGATACAAGCATCAAACTCACTTACGGCAGTATTCCTGGCTCACATATGTTGCGGGAACGAATTGCCGCTCATTGCAGTGGCGAGGGCAGTCAGTTTGCCGCTGAGGATATTATTGTTACTCAAGGTGCAATCGGTGCCAACTTCTTGACTTTGTACAGGTAAAGCAGCAGCTCACAACCGGTTCATCTTTAATGTCTTATTGATCTTTCGATGTAGCCTCCTAGAGCCTGGAGACCATGTCATTTGCGTCTACCCGACATACCAGCAGCTATATGACGTTCCTCGCAGCATTGGCGCAGAAGTCTCGTTGTGGAAGTTGAAAGAAGAAGAAAACTTCGTGCCGAATACGGATGACCTGCTGGATTTAATCCGAGACAACACAAAGGTGCGGACGAAAGCAATGTGGAGAGAACTATCACTTACAATGTATATCAGATGATCGTGATCAACAACCCTAACAACCCTACAGGTGTACCTATTCCGGACAATGTACTGAAACGCATTGCCCATGTAGCAAAGGAGAAGGACGTGATTCTTTTCTCGGATGAGGTTTACCGGCCGCTCTTCCACGGAGGAGCATCTGGCAGGATCCAAGTACCGCAGCCAGCGACAGCTTTAGGCTACGAGAAGTCAATCGTGACAGGATCCATGTCGAAAGGGTATGCTCTGGCTGGCATCAGAGTCGGTTGGATTGCCAGTAAGGATAAATCTATCATCTCTACCATAATGGCGGCACGAGATTACACCACCATTAGCGTCTCGCAGATAGACGACCAAATTGCGAGATACGCTCTGTCGCCAGCAGTAAAGCCATCTCTCGTTGATCGCAACTTGGCCTTGGCGAGAACCAATTCGCGTCTGGTCAAGGAGTTTATTGAAGGCTACAAGTCGGTATGCTCATGGGTGGAACCCACAGCCGGTACGACCGCTTTCGTTCGATTCAACAACAAAAATGGCGAGCCCGTTAACGACGTCGACTTTTGCTTGGACCTGTTGCGCGAGAACAACGTGTTGCTTGTGGCGGGTTCGAAATGTTTTGGTGATGACAAGGACTTCAAAGGCTATGTAAGAATGGGGTATGTTTGTGAGACCGATGTTCTGGTAGAGGGCTTGAAGCGATTGGGAACTTATATCGAGTCAAACCTGTTGTAACTAAAAAAAAAAAAAGCGAAGGTCAATACATAGATAGGTAGGTATACTATAGTAAAGTAACTTAGTACCCATGTTACGCAAATGGCACGATTGAATCTCGCATATTGTTGACGATTTTTGCGTGTCCGTAATAAGTTTTAGCAGTGCGTACGTAGCACAACTGCGCGGATCAACGGCACTACAGCTGGACTTGGCTGAGGCGTCGTCGTCAGCTGTTAATGTCCAACGCTCGCACGGCTATACGGAAAGTGGGAGAAAATGCATGAAAAGACAAGGATCGAATCCAACCATTTTGTGAGTTGGGTCATCCATTTGTTTTTAGGAAACTCAATTATTGATCTGCCAGGTACCGCGCTTTAATTCGATGGCGCTGATGATCACTTCTTGGCGGTCTCATCTGAGTTACGAACCACTTTATCACTGTACAAATCTCGTATTGTCTACCTGATCTGTAGGCACCCATACTGACTGCGATTCAATAGATGAAGCAAGAGATGATTTGTACGCTCGCCAGAATAGATGTTAAAGTACTATGGGCGTTTCTGTCTCTTACCAGGTATCCCAATAAGCAGAAATCCGATCATAACCAGGGAGAGAGAAGCAGACTTTACCTAACAACGGGCACGATGTCCTTAGCTTCCGATCGTGCTTCTGTCCTCGGCCCATGCGAAACAATTAGCACAAGGCTTCGTAAGCCCCAAACGACTAGACCATCTATACCCAGTCAGCCAGCCCAGTTAGTACCCGCCCATTTAGCTACTGTAGATATGTACCAGTAATACAGTAAGGTGTCTGATGATGATGAACAAAAAGCGCGAGACAGAAAACGGCTGTCAGCAACGCGCATCCCCGTTTCTAATGTTTTAGTTATGTCTTCACTCGTTCGGCCCAAGTAAAGGGTATCTCTCTCTTTCAATTACTCACCCTTTTTAAGGCGAAGGACAAGGCCAAGTAAAGTAAGTGCATTGTAGCCCAGGCAAGGGTCAACAAGACAAGACACCCGCCTTGGCGCTATTATTAACTGCTGCCCATACAGACATAGCACGCCCAGCTGCTAGCACGTAGGTACTAGGTACTATGAACAGGCACTAAAGGTACCCGTAACCGTAACCGTACCAGTACTGGCTGGTACCTAGGTACTGTACCTTAGTACTGACTGACAAGTTGGTAATAGTCGTCGTCGTCCAACAAGGAAAGTCCCGACTCACAGCTTGCGTGGCCCCCCGTGCCGTTTCTTCCACTTCGACCATCCATTTCTGATTTCTCCTAATCGATACCTTCTAATCAACCAATTGCTCATCATCATTCGTTTTTCGTTGCATTCCTCACCCTTGTCCTTTTTTATATTCTCCAGAATTCCCCTCATTGCACCTGTCAAAGTCTCCACCTCCCACACGTCCTGTCTTTGATACTGTACCCTGCCTTCTGCGCAGCCATTCTCTAACAGACGCCTCATTAGTGCCACTGGACCGGAACTCACTTAACTGGGAAGCGCTCCTGCACCACACGTCGCTTGACCCAGTACCCTACAACTCATCTTTTTGCATCATACATATCTCACTTGGAATTGCAGAACAATACGACATTCTTTGTTATTGTATTTCTCCATACTGGCTGGTTGGCAGGCCTCGTGCCCATTCACCCTATGGAGGAGGGTGGCGTTACCCCGTTGCAACGCCATTCCTGAACTCATCTCTCTCTGGCTTCCAACAGCTCATCCTCGGTGGCTGCAATGAAGTCGTGGCTCTGGGGCGCTTCACTGGTTTCGACATGGGGCCTTGTGCACGCTCAAACTGTCCAGTGGAGTATTGAAGGTCGCCATCCTCAACCACATTTGGCCCGTCGCACCAAAACAACATATGAGGAAGTCATAAGTAACGACAGATCCGAAGGAGGCTACTTTACGGAAGTCACTATCGGAAGTCCGCCCCAAAAGATCACTCTCCAGCTCGATACTGGGAGTAGTGATGTCTGGGTCCCTTGGAATTGTGCAGACGTATGCACAGACAACGATAATGGGAAAGGCGGATGCCCTCTTGGAAGCTGTAAGAATATGCGCTGCTAGTGTCGGATATTCTTTGTTACTAACAGTTCTTGCCAGTTGACCCTGACAAATCCAAGTCATTCAAGCATGTTGCACCCGGCATGTTCGGCATCACTTTTGTAGATGACAGCTACGTCAAGGGCGATTATTTCGAAGATCACTTTGAACTAGACGGTGCAGTCATCAATAACTTGACCATGGGCCTGGCTGTCAAGACAAACATCTCGTATGGACTCATCGGCGTTGGTTACGCCAAGAATGAGGCCTCGGGCAGCACTACAGATGTCATCTATCCTAACCTTCCTGTCGCAATGTACGAAGCAGGCTATGTCAACACAATCGCTTACAGTGTTTGGCTCAACGATTTGGATGCCAAAGCCGGTACGGTTCTCTTTGGAGGCGTAGACACGGCCAAGTATGTCGGAGACATGCATCGAATCGACATTCAACCGCTGGATGGCCATTACTATCACTTCGTGGTGGCACTGACTTCGCTGGTCGCCACAAGCTCCAGTGGAAGCGACATCCTCACCTCAGAGAGCTTTCCAATTAAAGCAGTCCTCGACTCCGGAACCACACTGAGTTATCTACCTCACGACTTGACGGTTGAGATTTGGAAAGAGGTTGGTGCTGTTTGGTCACCATACTATGGAGTTGCTGTTCTTCCCTGCGCTTATGGTAGGAACGACGGGAACTTCACCTTTGGTTTCGCTGGTCCTGATGGCCCTGTCATCAGTGTAGGCATGGATGAGCTTGTTCTCACCATGACCAGCGATAGGGCCAACATGCCTGTTTTTGAGTCAGGCCCTTACAAGGACCATACAATGTGCTCTTTTGGCATACAGAACGATACCAGTGACCTTTACCTGCTTGGAAATACCTTTCTTCGATCCGCCTATGTTGTCTATGACCTTGTCAATAATGAGGTTGGAATTGCTGCCACCGACTTCAACTCTACGGCAACCAAACGCGTCGCGTTCAAGAGCTACGGGGCCAGCATCCCATCAGCAACAGCAGTGTCAAATCAGCATAAAGCGACCGAGAACCCCTCTGTTTCAGGTCATAATTTCACTGCAGCGGATGGGTTCCAAGAGTCAGACTGGGATTCGGATGACGAGGACAATGCAGCATCATCTCTGATACCCTCTGGAATGCCCTTGGTGATGGCTGTCGCCACAATAGGCTTTGTACTTTTAGGTGGAGGGATCTTCCACACTTTTTGACGATAATGTCCCAGGAGTTTTGGCAGCATAGCATAGAGCTGTCTCCTTTCAGAGGCCATGGATTCATGACGCTGGCGTTATTCAAGGGTTTGTTGATGTGGACATGAGCTGATTTTGGCGTTTAACGGCGGGATAGAGTCGTGGGTTATGAGGACAAAAGGGCGCAACAGGTGATGGGACGAATACCACACATGATACCACTATAAGAATGGCATAAATGAGCCCAAATGATATTCACTTGAAAAGATGAACTGTAACAGAGTTTATAGAGTTTGAAAACGTCAGGTTCTGCAATTAGAATGGAAGTTTTGAATTGAAGTCCATCTCACACAACTGTGCTGCTGCCAGCTTCTGGTTCACCCAAATTACAGGGAGATGTAGGACCGTTTCTGGCGGCAATTAAGCACTGAGCGAATCAGAGACGCAGACGCACGTGGCACAGCGCCACCATCCTGCTAATCCCGACTCTAAAGAAAAAAAGTTTCCAATGGGTCGTCCTTCATTGGCAACCCTCTCCTCAACTTCTTCACTGAAGTCCAAGTTTGCACAATGAGGGCAACAAGGGCTGCCAGATGGCTCAATAGCCATCTGATACTGGGCGCCCAGCAGTCAAGCTGCGGTAGCCATTCTTTTACTATATCTGCTGCTGCCCCCGTCTGGGAGAGCCGACGAGCTTTCAGCCAAACCAAGCGTGCCTGCAATGCTGCGCAAGAAGCGTGAGTTCAATTGAAACCCCATTTAGCTGCTAAACACTTCACTTATACCATGAACCAGTCTCAAGAAAGCTCAAGAAGACGCTGCCAGTCTGACACCTGAATATGTCGCCGCAAACATGTCCACCGAGGAGGCCAAGCGTCTGTCTCGAGTGCGCAACATTGGTATTGCTGTATGATCATGACAACCCCACCAACTCTCCTCATCTGCTAATAAGGTCCTAATAGGCACACATTGACAGCGGAAAGACAACCGTCAGTGAAAGAGTCCTGTTCTACACCGGCCGAATCAACTCGATCCACGAGGTTCGAGGCAAAGACTCTGTCGGCGCTAAGATGGACTCTATGGAACTCGAAAGGGAAAAAGGCATCACCATCCAGTCTGCGGCTACGTTCGCTGATTGGAAGAAAACGGAAAACGGCAAAGAAGAAACCTACCATTTCAACCTGATTGATACACCCGGTCACATTGATTTCACTATCGAAGTCGAGCGAGCTCTGCGAGTCCTCGACGGTGCTGTCATGATTCTGTGCGCTGTTTCTGGCGTCCAGTCTCAGACTATCACCGTCGACCGTCAAATGAAACGTTACAATGTCCCCCGGCTCTCCTTCGTCAACAAGATGGACCGAATGGGTGCCAACCCCTGGAAGGCCGTCGAGCAGATCAACACCAAGCTCAAGATTCCCGCCGCCGCTATTCAGATTCCTATTGGTGCCGAAGACGAGTTCCTGGGCGTTGTCGACTTGATCAACATGCAGGCTATGTACTTTGAAGGTCCCCGTGGTACCAAGGTTCGCGTCACCGACCAGATTCCTGGCCCTCTTCAGGAGTTTGCCAAGGAGAAGCGACAGGCCCTGATTGAAAAGCTCGCTGATGTCGATGACGAAATTGCCGAACTGTACCTTGAAGAGCAGGAGCCTTCGAATGCTCAGATCAAGGCTGCTATCCGCCGCGCTACCATTGCCCGAGCTTTCACTCCTGTCATGATGGGTTCAGCCCTTGCTGACAAGGGTGTTCAGCCCATGCTCGACGCCGTCTGTGACTACCTGCCTAACCCCTCTGAGATTGAAAACACTGGTCTAGATAAGTCTCAGGACGAGAAGACTGTTAAGCTGGTTCCCTATGACTCTCTTCCTTTTGTCGGCCTTGCCTTCAAGCTCGAGGAGAACAACTACGGTCAGCTCACCTACATTCGAGTCTACCAGGGCAAGCTGAGCAAGGGTACCTACCTCTTCAACTCCCGAACTGATAAGAAGGTCCGAATTCCCCGAATTGTCCGCATGCACTCCAACGAGATGGAAGATGTCTCCGAGGTTGGTGCCGGTGAGATCTGCGCCGTCTTTGGTGTCGACTGTGCTTCTGGTGACACTTTCACTGATGGTGGCCTCCCCTACACTATGTCTTCTATGTTCGTCCCCGATGCTGTCATGTCTCTCTCTATCAAGCCCAAGCGAACTGGAGATGCAGACAACTTCAGTAAGGCTATGAACCGTTTCCAGCGTGAGGATCCTACTTTCCGTGTCCACGTTGACCCCGAGAGTGAGGAGACCATCATTTCTGGTATGGGTGAATTGCATTTGGAAGTCTATGTTGAGCGTCTACGACGTGAGTACAAGACTGACTGTGTCACTGGTCAGCCTCGTGTTGCCTACCGAGAGACTATTGCCCGCCGAGCCGACTATGATTTCCTCTTCAAGCGACAGAGTGGTGGTCCAGGTGACTTTGCTCGTGTTGCTGGATGGATCGAGCCCAACGATGAGCCCGACAAGAACCACTATGAGAGTCAGGTCGTCGGTGGCAACATTCCCGATAAGTTTCTGTCTGCCTGTGCCAAGGGTTTTGAGGCTGTTTGTGAAAAGGGCCCTCTCCTGGGCCACAAGGTTATTGGCGCCAAGATGGTTGTCAACGATGGTGCTACTCACGTTACTGATTCCTCCGATCACGCCTTCAACCTGGCCACACAGATGGCCTTCAAGAAGGCTTTCCCCGAAGCTGGTGGCCAGGTTCTTGAGCCTCTGATGAAGACCACTATCACTGCCCCTAACGAGTTCCAGGGTAACATCCTGATGCTTATGAACAAGCGTAACGCTACCATTCACGATACCGATATTGGCAGCGAGGACTTTACTCTCATCTGCGACTGCAGTTTGAATGCCATGTTTGGCTTCAGCTCTCAGCTCCGTGCCGCTACCCAGGGCAAGGGCGAGTTCAGCATGGAATTCAGCCACTACGCTCCCGCCCCCCCTCATCTCCAGTATGTACAACCCTTTATTTAAGAGGCTACAATCACTAACAGCTATATAGGAAAGAGTTGGTCGCCAAACACCAAGCTGAGATTGAGGCCAAGCGAACCAAATAAACAAGTCCTAGGACTTGGAAAAGAATTGCCAGACACATCAGAGATGTGATGGCTGAGGCATGATACATATTGCGCCAATGTACAACACAAATGAATGGGTCTATGATCTTGTAATATAATGTCACAACGACCCCTTACCAGGGGTTTAGAAGTCCACGACAGATAGATGAGTAGTAGAATCTGGATGAGGGTGCCATTGTCATACAAGGCGTTGGAAAAGATGGACAAACAAAAGGTATAAAATATACAATCCTCTCTAGATCGTCGTATGATTGTTCGTCTCGACGTAAATTTTCGAGCCTTTTCTTAATACTGGCTACATTGTTACAATATCAAATAACATGATAAATCTGAAGTAACCACCAACTTTTGGGGATTCATCCTTTTCCTCCCTTTTTTACAGGCGTCGGAGAATGTCAGCAACAACCTCCTCAGTGGTGGCCTTTCCACCCAGGTCAGGGCTGAGCAGCTTGCCATCCTCAAGGTTACCATCAACAGCAGCGTAGATCTTAGCAGCAGCCTCCTCCTCATTGAGGAACTCGAGCATTAGCGCGGTGGATCGGAGAGTAGCAATGGGGTTGGCGATGTTCTGGCCCTGGATATCAGGAGCGCTGCCGTGGCAAGGCTCACCAATGGCAAAACCCTCACCGACGTTGGCACTAGGAACAAGACCCAAGCTACCGACAAGGGCAGCAGCGCCATCGGACAGAATGTCACCGTACAGGTTGGGGGCGACAATCACGTCGTAGTCCTCGGGCTGACGGAAGAGCTTGTAGACCATGGAGTCGACAATCTGCTCCTCAACAGCAACAGAGGAGAACTTGGGGTCGGCAAGGGCCCTCTTGGAGGTGGCACGGAAAAGACCATCGGTCTGGGACAGGACGTTGGACTTGTGGGTGATGGTAACGAGAGGAGACTTGTGGATGCTGGAGGCACCGGCATCTCGGATCTTCTGTCGGCGCAGAGCAATGTCACCAGCCATGGTAGCAATTCGGAACGAGGCCTTCTCGGAAATGCGCTTGATGGCCTCGGCGACCTTACCCTCGGGAGTATCGTGGGTCTGCTCCTGCTTGACATAGAGATCCTCGGTGTTCTCGCGGACAATGACCATGTCGATGGGCTTAGCAGCGGTCATGACAGTCTTAACAGGTCGGACGTTGGCGTAGAGGTCGAGCTTCTTGCGCAGGGCGACGATGGGTGATGAGTAACCCTTGACGGCCTGGGTAGGAGAGCTCACGGCTCCAAAGAGCGCACCATCACACTCATTCTTGAGGACCTCGACAGTCTTGTCGGGGAGAGCAGCACCGGTCTGCTCAAAGGTCTCGAAGCCAGCCTTGAGGTCGACAAAGTCGAACTTGAGGCCGAGAGACGAGGGCAGAGCTTCGAGGATGCGGCGACCAGCAGGAATGACTTCCTTGCCGATACCGTCACCAGGGATAAGACCTGCAAGTGGGAAAACAATTAGCTACCTAGATATTTGTCTCGAGTCAGTGATGCTATTGCCGTACCGATTCTGAGAGTGCGGAAAGACATAATGGGCGCAATTGGAGTTGAGAACAAGATCAAGTTCTTTGTGGTCCGAAGACCGGAGGTAGTAAAGAAAATGAACCGCTGGATTTTTGATACTGTTATCGGGTAAAAAGTGGCCTGGCCGAAAAGCGCCAAGAGGGGACAAGGTTTATGTTGATCGCTTCAACGCTCTCCAGTGGTAGCCAGAGAGGTTAGACTATTTCTTATTTATTTATTTGGTTCTAGAGATAGTTATCGTGTCTTTTACACGTTACGAACCAAGAAGAGGTCAGTTGAACATGTTTGATGTGACATTCTATTGTTCTGTTATTGCTGGTAAATCTCTTGGTGCAGCAAAACAAGTCGAAGCCTACCATCGGGCTCTCTAGAGATTCAGACTTATGAGGTATGTACTCCGTACGCAGGTACGTATTTGAAAAGACCAGATCAATTCGCTTTTGACTCGATGAACCACATAAATAGTCCAACGGTCAGAATCCCTGAATGCGAAATGGTCCACTGGTAATAATTTATCTGGGACGAGAGCTTGATCGGTGGATGTGGGGGAGAGAGCAACATGAGACAGAGATATCCCCACACAAGCTCATGCAATCCCACGTCGACATCAAAGCTCGCTTTACCCAACCAGAGTCGAAAGTAGAGCTTAGAGCTTCTAGACGTTTGGGTAGAACAATGTTAAATTATCTTGCTTGAATGATCCTTGTGGGCCGTCGAGGAAATCACTGGAGCACTGAGCCGAGGTGAATGGGAACAGGCAGGAGCTCTCAGCTTGGGAGCTGATGGAAAAGGGGTAACCGGAAGAATGAAGTGGCACGGTATGGTAGTTACCTCTCTCTCTCTGTCCGGATGCGTATTCGTAGTCTGGGCTGCTAACTTATTAGTGTACGGTCAGTCCGTCCCACGTTGGAGTATATTTTCGTGTTCCTTCATTAATTCCTCGTGTGCCGAACTCTCTTTATCAGGAAGTCTGTGTAGGTAGGTAGGTAGGTAGTAGTTTGAGCTCCTGTTCTGTAGTCGGTTTCTCTCATATGTGAATACGCCAATGCTGCACAACAATCTTCAGACAGTCGTAGCTCCTTTTTGTTTCAAGTTCAATCGTCAAAGCGGCTATCCGCGACGGACAAAGAGGCTTGGTCGATTGTTTGATTACTTACAGTGCTGTCTCTGGGCTGTGATGGGTGGGAAATGCAAACTTTCCTTTAACGATGGTAATTTACTTGGTCCCTGGCTAAGCCTGAATTGAACGAGATCCATTTCGTGCCTCATTTCGACTGGATCCTTGCTCGGACGCATACCATGGATACCATTTACACGGCTCCATCAGTCTATTACCGGCCCAGTCCAAAGTCACCGAGCAACTAGCTATTTATTACCACTCGATATTGAAGACGAAAGCGTCGCATGGCTAATTACGCGATATAACTGGCGTCTTGTTGCCGAGCGATCATCAGCGTTATTCACGTGGAATGCATCGACTGGTTGCTGAGCTTTGTTGGGTTGCCTACAGTAGTAAGATAGAACATCAAATGTAGGCCATGTGTATGTTCTCAATCCTACATCTTATTCCAGTCGATTCGGAGTAACCAAGACCATCTTGTGATCTTGACCCCTATTATCCGCAACAGCGCTGCGTAGCAGAACCGACACCCTACTATACAGCCAGTCCCTCCACCCTCCACCCTCCACCCTTCTGCCTCGCCTCCACCTCCACCTACCGAACCAACCTGGTCCCCCGAGCGCTACTGTACATCCACTGGAGAGTGTCCAGCGAGCCTTGAAACGCCTCCTGCAGTACTTCACTAAACCAGCTCCAGCAGGTACCCCTGTGCTGTCCGGGCTTAGGTTGTTTGACGGCTCGCCCCTCAATCCACTAACGGCCTGTGCCTGACCTGAACGAGTCCGTCTGTCTGATGTACCTCAGGGAGTAACCTAAAGTACAACCCTGTCTCCTTGTGCGACGCCGTTCATAACCAGCCAGACGACACCTCGACTCATCCCATCTAATCTAGTCCTTCGTTTGTCCCTACCGCAACCTACACACGTCTAACTCCAGTCCTGCCGAACAGCTCGAATCCTACCCAAAAAAGACCTCGAGGTCTCCCGACCAAAACTGTACCCTGCTCGGCTCGTCTCGCTCTGAGAGCCCTCAGCAACCATGAGTCAGGTTAAGAACCTCCGCGCCATGTTCGAGAACAAGGGCGACACGAGCCCTGAAAGAGGTCGTTCGTCTGGCGCCTCTACTCCCGTCCAAGGTAAGACCAATGTTCACGCCATGAAAAGAACGAGCATGTACGATATCTCCTCACTGGTAGAAGAAGCACTTTAGAGTTGCTGCGCCGCGCCGCTTTTAAAGTTGGCGAGCTTGAGCTTGATCTACTTGCGGTTTTACCTGCCCTGGAACTGTCCACACTAGCTCCCAGCGTCATTCTTGCCGCGTCCTTCCATTCTTTCCTTCTCTCCCTTCAACTCCTTGCTGACCAAAACCTGCTTTATTTCTTAACAGGCACCAGTGTCGTATCTGAATCCCCCAGGCCTCTGTCGAAAGTCAGAACCAACTTTGTTGCTATTGAGAAGGACGGAAGAATAGGCCTCCAAAGAGATCCCAGCCACGAGTCCAGCGTTTCTCGTCGTCGACTAAGCATGGATACCGACGCAGAATCCGTTTCAACCGTTCCCGACAGGCCCTCTGCATCTCTGGAAGATGCGCCACGAGGAAACAAGCCCTTTTTTCAAGAGGATATTCCCGAATCGCCTCGTCACCCAATTGACCCCCCGAAGACACCCACGGAGCAGATGGGAGCTGTTACCGACGAATCCAGTGTCAATCCAGACAAGCAAATTGACAAGGAAGAGTCGTCGCCTTCATTGCTGCCAGCGGAGCCTGCTCTTGCAGAACCCGCTTCAGAAGAACCCGCTCCCGTTTCTCTAAAGAAGGAGATTAAGGAAGAAAAGCCTGAAGCAGTTCTCACAGCTCCCACAGTTCCTGCAGCTCATGCAACTCCCGCAGCTACGAATGGCAAGCCCAAGGCCAGCACTGTTAAAGAGCTGGCTCCTGCAGCAATCGTAAAGGCTGCCACTCCGAAGAAGACGACTACCACTCGGCCCAGTGCCGTTTCGACCAAGGCCACTAGCACCAAGCCTCCAGCAAAGTCCCCTTCTGGCACAAAGCCTCCTACCACCACCGCTCACAGATCTGAGACTAAGCCAACACCCAAGACTGCCCCGGCCGCCAAGAAGGAACCCAGACAAGCTTCCGCAACCACTTCCACAGCCACTCGGCCTACCGCGACCACGGCCAGCAAGAAGCCGCAGCCATTGAAGCCTACTACTAGTGATACTGGTTTCGTGAAGCCCAAGCCCAAATCTCCCACGAAACCTGTGCAACTTCCTGCATCTCTCATGGCGCCAACTGCGGCATCTGGGGCCAGGACAGGTCGTCATGCTCAACCTTCAGCAAGCTCGCAGAACCTCAACGTCCCTGCCCGGCCTGGTAGCCGGGCCAGTGCAACAGGAACCAGTGCCAGCACTGGCAAGACAGTCAAACGCCAGCCCTCAAATGTCGGCCGTCCACGGCCAAGCCTGGGCCCTCCTCCCAAAAAGCCCTCGGACTCAACTCCTGCCAAGAAGGAAGCGCCCGTTGACGAAGGCTTTTTAGCTCGTATGATGCGGCCAACACAGGCTTCATCTTCAAAGACCGCCGAGAAGGTGCCCACTACGCCACCAAAGAAGACAGCGAAACGATCTTCATCATCAGGAACCGATCCCGCGCGCCGCGAGTTTGGTGTCAAGACCCCAGGAAGTGCCAGGAAACAGATCAGAAAACCGGCTGAGTCGAAGCCCTCCGCAGGCTCAGTAGCTTCAGATGAGACGCCAATAATTGAGGTTGTTTCGGAAGAACAGACCTCTGGGCACACCAAGCCAGAGAGCACAACGGAGGAGACCAAGGCAAACGGCGCACGAAAAGACTCGAAGAAAACCGAACCAGAGCTCGCTGCCGCCGAGGAGGCTTCCAAGGAAGTCGTTGAGCCTACACAGACAGAAAGTCAGACTGAAGAGGTTGTCAAGCCGTCAATTGAGGAGAAGCAGGAGGCGGCTCGACCTATCACCCCCCAACCTGCTCAAGAAGAGAAGCCTGCCGAAGTTTCTGAGATCACCGCGCCCGAGAAAATAGAAACTTCACCCCAACAGTCTCCCGCCGATCAGCCTGGCGAACCTCTTGTCGATTCTGAGAAGCCTACTGAGAACCCCGACATTGTCCCCTTGGTCGAGGAGAGCTCTTCTCAACCCCCTGTTGTAGTAGAAGAGACAGCCGAGACTTCTGGCAACGAGCCAGAACAAGAGACCAAGCAAGAAGTGGTCCCTCTGCTGGAGAAGGACTCTGAGCCCGCCCCCGAGCCTGAAATCACCAAGAAGCAAAACACTGAGATTGAAACTGCAACCAAGAACGATAATATGGACGACGTCAAGGCCACCGACGCCACTGAAGAGAAGGATACCACAGGACAGCAGACGGAGGAAGAGAAGAGTTGAGAGCCGGAAAGCGTCATTACAGCGAAATAAACCCAGGGATAGATGGTGGAAGCTATAAGATTGCTGATTTAACCATTGAGGAGAAGAGTTTGTACTTTTGAGCCGTTGTATAGATACCTGTTTTAAGCGAAGGCGAATGGTGATTTTACCGCATACCAGTAAAGGAGACACGCAAAAAACCCAAACAAAACACTGCGGAATAGCAAAATACTTGTAAAGCGACGAACAGTCGCCCATGTTGAGATTGATTTTTGATACACAAACGGTCCTGGCAAGGACATTTAATCTAGTTGTACAATACAGGCTTCCTTATTTATCGTATCATGACAGCACGTATGCTTCCCCGACCACCCAAGCAGATATTTCTTCTTCACACTCATGATGACACCCTGCACATTAACAGGCCGCCCTGTTTCTTCGCGAGGGCCTCCCGCACCTCCAAAACACCCTGGGATGTTGAAACAAACAGACACTCTCCGAGATTTAGGCCCGTAACAACACCACCGTCCACCTTTGTTGGAAAGCCTCTCGTAAGTCTGGCCAACTCTTTGATATTGGCCGTCATGAGACGCTTCGGCGTGCTGATAGGACTGGCACTGCCGAGGACAGGCTTACCGTCCCAGTACTTGAGGCCCAGCCACAGGCGCATCTTTGCAACGTTTTCGTTTGTGACTTTCTCAGGTGGCTCGGAGATCATCTGTTCCATTGTAGGAGGGTGGGGACCGGCGCGGTACACGGCTGAGAAGAAGCCCGATCGGTGCAGAGCGAGGGCCAGTTGCAAGTTGTATTTGCAGTTTTTGACGGATGTTATACCGAGACGAGCTTTGGAGGCATTCTGAAGGTGCGAACACATGTGAGCAATGTTGGTGATGGAGGGCATGATGGGCGGTTTGATCTATCGAGAGATCTCAATTTCGACTCGGAGGAAGATGAATTCGGGTGACAGTCGTCGATTCGATGTTTTGAATCCTGTCGTGAACAATCCTTGTTAGCATGTTTCTTCGAGATGTCCTACCATTGAGGTTGCTGGGTTGGGGCTTGCCAAACCTACCTCTGCGTAAACGCAATTGGCACCAGGCAGCTTATTATTGAGATTACCAATCGACTGATACCAAAACTCTCGCCTCTAATATTCGTGGGCTTCAAGCGACGGTATATCGGCCTACTTCTTGCTGGGGTCCCGCAGCGTTGTAGGACCAAAATTTCGAAGTTCCAGGAGGATGACTAAGAATCTACTCCGATAGGTGCATATATCCGAGTTAATGCATCGAGAACTATTTAGTGACAAAGTCTATACTGATGAACAGAAGAACGACAGTAAGAGAACACAATTAAATGTAGGTAGATATGCAGTATTTCGTTTTCCTCAAAGAAACTCACTGGTCATTGACTATAATAACTCGAAACTGCAACAGCAAGAAATAAGACAACACAAATTGAACAAGTACGCCGAACTTTCCAGCATAAGCAAGACGAATTGCAAGTAAAACATGGTGGACCAATTTGTCTCTTTTAATTATGCTTTTGTTCTATATAGTACAGTTTGACTTTCAATGGCCAATGTCTTTCTGCAAGTGAGCAGTAGTAAATGATTTCTATAAACAACGTGAAGAGAGGTTGTATGAAGACGAATGGAACCCCAATAGCGTCTTAGAGTTAGGGTAGCTGTCGAATTGCTTTGAACATGGCGGATATTGACCGTCGATAGCGGTAGCAAAACATTGCCGTTGAAACAATGAAGGGACTGGCAAGCAATCCTAGAAAGCCTTGCACTAATATCTTTCCCTGGGTATCACTCTTGTTGATGACATCCAGATAACCTTCATTGCTGAAGCTTACACGGGAATATTTTGTTTGCCAGCCCAATCGGGGGAAGTACACACTCATCCACTCCTCAAGATACTTTCGCAACCTGTAGCGCTTTGACAGAACAGAGGATCGCATCTCGACATAGTTTTGTAAAGCAAGGTCGTTAATCGCATGGGCATCCGGTGGACGAACAGCCGAGTACTCTGCCAATGCTAGTGAACGTTGAAAGGCAGGCTCTGATGCGGAGGAGGATTCACTAGAAGGGTCATTGGACTCATCGATATGACTGTGCTTGTCCAAGATGGAGAAGAGAATTCGGACATCCTCCATTCCGGCGTTCATGCCTTGGCCATAGAAAGGAACCATAGCGTGGGCGGCGTCGCCAACAATGACACAAGAAGAGCCATAGTGATAGGGCTTACACTTGAGACTAATAAGCGGCAGGTGAGGGTTTGTGTTGAAAGATTCAACCAGCTCATCGCCAGATATTAGATCTGTAACACCTGGGAAGTGACTGTCGAAAAAGGCTGGCACACTAGCTGGGTTGTTCTCGAGGTCTGAGAAATCCTTGCTTGGCATGAAGAGTGTGCATGTGAAAGAGCCGTCCTAAGTGAGTGTTAATCAAATGTGGAGAAAGGGTGGGAGGTGAGGATGGCGCACATCACTGGGAATGGCAATGAACATAAAATCCTTGCCAGGCCAAATATGCAAGTGATTAGGCGACATCCGAAACTTGGCCATTGGATCGGCTGTGTTGTCTGTTTGGACGGGTTTGAGATGAAACTCACACCACAGAGTGTCAATGTACTCCTGGTGGTAGTTCATCCGGGTAAACTTCATGAGGTGGTAGCGAACAGCAGAATGGGCGCCGTCAGCGCCAATCATGAGATCAAAGGAGATGTCGATCTCCTTGTAACGAGACTCTTTGGACGACTTTCCGTCAGTGACCTCGAACCAAGCCTTGCAAGCGCGATAGTCTGCGCCTGTAAGCTTGTGGTTGAAGAACAGCTTGACATTGGGCATGTTGTCCAGAATATCGAGCAGTCGCTTATTCAGGCCTGCCCGATCAATGGCATGAATTGCCTACCACGAGAGCGTCAGTTTGAGACGTAAAGTGTTGATGTGGTTTTGCATACCCGTCCCTTGACATCGTAGTCTTGAGACTGCTCGAAAAGAGCTCCGGTTGGACCCCTGCCATGAATCATGCGCCCTCTCATGGGGATCGTTGTAGACATGACATGGTCGAGAAGTCCTGGTTGACCAGCATGACGCATAGCATTGATCCCGCGCTCAGAGATGGCGAGGTTGATGGATTTGGTGAAGTTGAGTGGGATAGTACTGGGATCCCGGAGGTCTAGACCAGTAAGTGAATGCGCCTGCGAGTAGAATAACCGGACAAGAAGATTTTTCATTGACAAAACTCAAGAAAGTTGAAGACAAAACGAGACAGTTTCTGAGAAGCCGTTTCGGACTGGCGGAAGTTGGTCGACTCGACAAATAAATAGGATATGCTTAGAAAGTCACTTACCAGGTCGCAACTCATAAACTTCAACTTCATGTCCTCGTTGAGCAGCATACAAAGCTGCCAAAGAACCTACAGGACCAGCCCCAACAACAACAATCTTTTGACGCTTCTCCATCTTTGCTCGTGAGAGGTTGTTTTCAAGGACGAACGGAGACAAGAGAAAGAAAGAAAAAAGTTCAAGTCCTGGGCCGACGAGACATTGAGGTCGTCATACTAAAGAGAAACCGATTCAAGCCCCGATAGGACCGGCTGCTCAGGTTGCATCAAAGCGATAGCGGCCGGCCGGAAGCGGGGATCCACTTTATCCATCAGAAGACATTTCGGCATTGTTATAAGAGTCTGCTAAGACATGGAGTAGGTACTAAGGCATGTGCATAATTACCGCAAATGTTGGAGTGGAAAGGGTTCAGAGTCCTATTTTAAGGTTTCACTATGATCCAATAAAAGGACTATAGAGAATAGTCTGTCACCTATTGCAATGAATATCCTAGGTATAAAGTAGTTCAGGCTTCACAAGTAAGCGACATGTCACAAGACACGGGCCTGGCTTAGTACTTACTGTATGTTACTCTATCACCCTGGAGTACTACATCTATAACTCTGTATCCGTAGCGCAATATTGTACCTACCTAGTCAGGCTTGTTCTGTTCTCTCTTTACAGGTATTCATGCACAGACTCAGTCATACCAGAGTCCGTTTCACTGCTCATCTATCCGTTTCGTCAAGATCCCCCACCTTCCCAAAATAGCACCGTTTCAACACAGCGCTGTTAGTGATCCAATCGCATAAAATGCATAAAAGTCGTTCGAGTCCCCATTCAGTGCCAAGCGTCTCTGGTCCTATAAGTGACTACCCTTATCGAGGCTTATCAAGTCGCCGCAAATGGGGCCGAGTTGATCTTTTGCTCTCCTCTGAAAGTTGCACCACAAGAGAGACAATTGTGAGACTGTACTTAGTACTTAGCGCTTCGTGGTCGCATATAGTCGTTACCTAGAAAACTCACTTCCTATTTATACCTTATTTCATCAGCACACCCTCTTTGCACGACGTACTCGAGACCAACACCAACACGATGGCTACTGACGCCCCCGCCAAGCAGTGCATGGGCGCCGACTGCTCCAACGATGCCGGCTCTCTACAGTGTCCGACTTGCCTGAAGCTCGGAATCAAGGACAGCTTCTTCTGTTCTCAGGAGTGCTTCAAGCGTAACTGGGTACGTGGTCGAACTGGACTGTATGCGACAGGGACACAGCTGACAATATTGTAGGGCATTCACAAGACAATGCACAAATCGCAAAGTAATATCCTCCACCACCTTAAAGCTCCGAAAGCAATCTCACCAGATCCAGCTACCGGTTACTACAACCCGTTCCCCAACTTCCCCTACTCGGGCTCTCTGCGACCCGTCTACCCTCTGTCGCCGCACCGAACTCTGCCTCAATCGATCCCCCACCCCGTGTGGTGGCAAGACGGCAACCCCAGGTACAGCCGCTCTCTCACCAACCGTAACAAGATCGAAATTCTCGACAAGGCGGGCCAGGATGCTATGCGAAAGAGCTGCAGACTTGCACGAGAGGTTCTCGACATTGCCGCTGCCGCCGCCAAGCCTGGCGTAACCACCGATTACATCGATGAGATCGTCCACAAGGCCTGCATTGAGAGAAACGTATGTATTTTGGCATATTTAGCTATGGTTTCAGCTGTTGGTGTCGCTTGCGAATACTTACCATGATACAGTCTTATCCCTCTCCGTTGAACTACAACAACTTCCCCAAGTCTTGCTGCACATCCGTCAACGAAGTCATCTGCCACGGCATCCCCGATCAACGTGTTCTCCTCGATGGCGATATCCTCAACATTGATGTTTCTTTGTATCACGAGGGATACCACGCCGACTTGAACGAGACCTACTATATCGGTGACAAGGCCAAGGCTGACCCCGATACTGTTCGTGTGGTTGAGACAGCGCGACAATGCTTGGACGAGTCCATCAAGGCCGTGAAGCCCGGCACATTGATCCGAGAGTTCGGCAACATTATCGAGAAGCATGCCAAGAAGCATAACTGCAGTGTCATTCGAACCTACTGTGGCCACGGAGTTGGCAAGCTTTTCCACTGCCCTCCTAACGTCCCTCACTACGCCAAGAACAAGACTGTCGGCGAGTGCAAGCCTGGCATGACCTTTACTATCGAGCCTATGATCGCTCTAGGAAAATACCGAGATATCACTTGGCCCGATAACTGGACCAGCACTACCATTGATGGCAAGATGACTGCTCAGTTTGGTAAGTTGAACTTGAGATGTGCGAAAGCGATGCGAGCTAATACGAATTACAGAGCATACTCTTCTCGTCACAGAAGATGGTGTTGAGATTCTGACAGCGCGACAGGAGAATTCTCCCGGCGGTGCTCTACCGATGCCCAGCACCGAGAATGGTGATGCGAAGGCGTAGAGTATTGTAAAAAGATTTTACCAAAAAAGAAGATGGGTTTTGGCATTGTCATGTTGACATAGGAGTTTGGGGATGATGAGCGGGTTGATGAAAACGATGATGACGGTGATGCATTGTAAAGGCGAGCGGCGGGGCATGAAACTAAATTGATATGTTTACAATAAATATCAAAATTTTGGATATGAATTATTGACATCCCATGATCCGAATCTACTTGCCATAAGCATATGAAGCTATGATATGATATCTACTGTATATATGTAGGTAGTAGGTTAGTAGTTAGAAGTTTTTTACTAATCGACCTTGCTTATTTGTTTGCTACCAAACCAGCTACCTGCTGTACCTGTACTAAGGTAGATCATTCATCGTTACATCATCGAGGTCACAGTCCAAGTCCCCCGGGCACGGATTTAGGTAGTTATCTGTGGAGTGACGCAAATGGCACTCGCTGTCAAGTTTCGAAGTACAGAGATGGATGGCTCTCAGCCACATGCAGGCGTCTATCGGCCACGCCATCCGCCGTCAAGGACGTTTCCAGTGCAGGGGATCCGGTAGGGCCTGCCAGGATCAGTTTATCTTAGCACATACAGGGGATTTGGAGATTTTTCTAGCTGTTCCCAATTCAAAAGTGTGCCCTGTGAGCTCCTCGCCGCTTCCATCATCGCCGCTAGCTTTAATCCTGCCTAAGCCTAATGCTGTACCTAACCTCTCCAGGTCCCTCCCCACCTCCACCATCTCCACCAGAAGTCACCACCGCTGCCACTACACTACCACCATAATCCCCATCCATTGCCCGCCACCAAGATTTCTCCTCTCCACTACTTTTGTCCGCTACAGTATTCCCCTCACGTTCTGACATCTGAATCCCTTCTCTGCAAGGCACTGTCGATATTTAGAAGCTATCCACTTGCGACTCAACTCTTCCCCCGAGGCTTATCATCCCTCGCTTCGCGCTTCGCCAGACCCTCAACTTCCAGCTTGTGACAGAGCTTGCTTGACAAACAGCTAGCTGTCCTTGTCCTTGACTAACATCGTCATCCTCAACTTGACTCGATCACCCACCCGTAACGTCGTCCATACACACTTTAGCCCAAGATGATGTCCGGAGAAGCTTGGTTGTTCTTGCTGTCGGTGCTTATCAACGCCGTCAACCTCTTTCTGCAGGTCTTCTTCACTATCATGTACAGTGACTTGGAATGGTATGTTTGCAGCGACCCTTTCCCATACTGCTTCCGTGGTCAAACTTTGCGCCCCTGATGCGCGTATCTGAAATGCCATACGGGATGAAAGCTGATCGTCCAATTACAGTGACTATATCAACCCCATTGATCTTTGCAACCGACTCAACACCTACATCATCCCCGAGGCTGCTGTGCACGGTTTCTTGACCTTCCTCTTCCTTATCAACGGATACTGGGTGCCTCTCATTCTCAACCTACCCCTCCTTGGCTGGAACGTCAAGAAGTAAGTTGCCCAGTCATGGAACTCAGTACGACATACTAATAAAAATTAGGATCGTTGACAACACCCACCTCCTCGATGCGACTGAGATCTTCCGCAAGCTCAACGTTCACAAGAAGGTACGGAAACAGCTCTGGACATGCAAAAAAAGCACAGCGTTAACTCGAAACAGGAATCTTTCTTCAAGCTGGGCTTCCACTTGATTATGTTCTTCTTCTACCTTTACAGCATGATTGTTGCTCTTATCCGAGACGAGTCCTCCTAAATGGTTACTCTCTTAACCGAGCCGTGATCCGATTATTCCCGATGTTAGGCATTGCCTACGTCAGATAGAAGGGATCGCAATGTTCATCCAGCTAGTCGAGCTCGGCTGACACCCAGGGCCGAGTCGATAAGTCACGCGACGAGAAAATATGAGTCTGCCACGGCAGCACATAACGAGTGGAAGATGGTATGGTATAGAATGATGACAGGTTTTTTTTTCTTATAAAGAGGCGGACTCGGCGTATATATCCTGGTACCATGCCAGCTGGCGCTCTGGTTTATTACTTGACGAAGGCGGTGCATGGCTTGTTGTGTTGGAGACTGAGGCATCCTGATTCGGTGGTCTCATCCGTCGTCCTTCAGCGTACAGCCAGTGAGATAATTGATTAATGACCGAATAAAATAGCCAGTTTCTATGCTTTGGAACAGCCTTTAAATTTTACATGCCATCAAGCTTCGGTAGCCATGATAAAATCAAAAGATAAAAGTCTGATACGACATGTATGTATACTTAAAGTATAAAAAAAGGTAGTTGCTGGATATTGCATGTATATTCCTCGAATTTCCCAATCCCGCCTTCAAACCTTGGTAGCCTGCGAAGTCGCTCTCGCTCATGCGCTAGGTGATAGGTATGCGATCATAATCACGTGACCTTTAATATTTGGAAATCAGTTTGAATCCGTCGCGTTTCAATGAAGTTTGGTTGCACATTGCGCATTCATCAGACAATCACCAATACCTATCTATCTCCCCACGGGGTCGCGGAAAGCTCGATTCTATTTGCCCAAGGAATCAAATCATTTGGTCACTTCGTGGGATCTTAGACCCGCTCTAAGGCTATTTGTCTTTTGTATCCTTGCTCCAGGATTTGTATCTTCTTCTCTAATCTCCATCATGGCGGACTTTGGAGAGTATCCGCCAAATATGGCACCCCAGGATGCGCTCATTGTTCGGGAGCAAGCTGAGCCCGATCATGCCGTGGTTCCTTTTACAGCCGAAGACCTGTCGCGTCCCAAGGCTGGCCCTCTGAACCCATTCAAGGACGAGAGCAATGTTTTGAAGCGCAAGAGCGTCCCAACCGGACATGCAGAGGAGACCTATTTGAGCGAACACACATTTCGAAGCAAGCACCGCGCTATCGAGCGACAAGGAGGACGAGGAGGCCCCGAGCGACAGTATCAGACAAACGCAGAACTGAAGGCAGAGGCAGCGAGAATACGAGCTGGACGTGAAGACAAGGGCAGCGCAACCATCGCGGAAGGTCCCGGCTCCTATGTTGGACCTTGGGCGCGATACAAAAAGTCCGAGTACGAGATTGTGGCAGAGGATGAGGAGCTTGCGAGCGATGAAGAATATGAGATTGTGGAAGAAGAGGAAGAGGTCGTTGAGAGTGGCACAGTCGTCAAGGCACCGACCAAGGCGCTGGAACAACGGAAAGAGGCGGAAAAGATGGGAGACGAGAGAACCGAATTCCATGGGTCTGCCGAAACCGACTACCAAGGCAGGACTTACATGCACGTTCCTCAGGACCTGGATATCGACCTTCGGAAAGAAGTGGGAAGCGTTACCAATTACATTCCAAAGAAGCAGATTCATTCTTGGAAGAACCACAGCAAGGCTGTTACTGCGCTGCAATTCTTCCCTACTTCAGGACATTTGCTTCTATCAGCCAGCGCCGATACCACTGTCAAGATATTCGACGTGTACCACGACCGGGAACTTCTACGAACCTACCACGGCCATTCAAAGGCTCTGTCGGATATTTGCTTCAACACGTCAGGCACTCAATTCTTATCTTCCTCATACGATCGCATGATAAAGCTTTGGGACACAGAGACAGGTGTGTGTGTCAATAAGTTCACAACTGGCAAGACTCCCCACGTTATCAAGTTCAACCCTGGCCCCGAGCATGCCCACGAGTTCTTGGCTGGTATGTCGGACAAGAAGATTGTCCAGTTCGATATCCGAACCAAGGAAGTTGTGCAAGAGTACGATCACCACTTGGCGGCCATCAACACTATTACCTTTGTCGATGACAACCGACGCTTCATGACAACTTCCGATGACAAGTCTCTCCGAGCTTGGGACTACGGCATTCCCGTCCCAATCAAGTACATTGCTGAGCCAGACATGTATCCCATGACCCGCGCGGCTCCTCACCCGAGTGGCAAATACGTCGCGTACCAAAGCTCTGACAACCAGATCTTGGTCTACGGCGCAAACGATAAGTTCCGTCAAAATAGGAAAAAGAGTTATCGCGGCCACAACAACGCTGGTCTGGGTATCGACCTAGACTGCAGTCCCGACGGCCAGTTCCTTGCTTCGGGTGACTCTGGCGGCTATGTGTGTTTCTGGGACTGGAAGACGTGCAAGATGTACCACAAGCTTAAGGCTGGTAACCAGGCCATCACCAGCGTCAAGTGGCACCCTCAAGAGACGAGCAAGGTTGTCACAGCGGGTATGGATGGTGAGATTCGATACTGGGATTAGAAGCTGTTAGCGTTAGGATTAATGGATGTTGGTTGCATGGCATGGCGTTTGGGATACGCATTAGATGAAAACAAATATAATCTGCCAAAATAGTACCCAACTTTCTCGTATGAAAGAGTTACTATAATGCTCGCTTCAGTGAAAGTGCAGCCCTGCTGACATTAATCCATTATCAACCCCCTTGTGCATGAGGACTTGGTTGACCCTGCAGTATGTCTTCTTATCGCCTTGTGAACTCTTACCTTGTTCATTTGTATTTTTAAGATTCCTGCTTGCCAAATCCCCCCTCTCTTTATTTCTTTTTGTTAACTGATGTCTGGCCTATAAGTCTTTATGGCGGCGGCCCTAGATCTTATGTTAAGAAGCTGAGATAGTGAAGTATCATCATGATCACTATTAACGACATATTTGAATATGTCGTTACAGCCGGACTTTCAGTTTTTACTTGAATTTTAGCAGATGAGTCCGCTTAATCCTAAAACCGGAAAGCAGTTTAGCAGTCTTATAATGGTAGTAATGTCGATAGGAGTTATTTAAAAAGTAGAGTAGGGTCTTATTACAAGACTGTCTGCAATTACTATGTTACATAATAGCAATCAGTTGCTTCAAGAGAATTCCAAGTATTACTATAATCTATGAGAATAAGTCGATAAGGGGTTAGTTGTATCTGATAAAAGTTCAGAGCGATATAGCTTTCTTTAGTCTCAAACACCAGCAAACATTACTTTGGAAAAAGCCGAAGCGTTTCATCAATCACGATTATCATAAATCTAACTTGAAGGGTGATCTATAATTCAAACCAGCGTATCAAGACTGCCCGAAGCAGTAACTCCCAAGTGATACAAAAAGCAGGCCGAGCACCTAGATCCTACCACTGATACTCCTCCCTCTCTGCCAATTCCTGATCGGAGAGTCCGGGACATCCCCCACAACTGCACTGGAAGCCATATCGGTCATACAGGGCCACTGGGCTTAGTGCGTCGTATGAGATGGTGAGTTCCTGGCCAGCTTCGATGCTTTTGGCTTGGACCGTCATCTCAAGAGTTCCGTCGGTGTAGCGGTAATGCCAGTTGACGCTGTTCATCGGCTCGCAGGCGTGATTGAATCGAGAGGCGATCGGGAAGAGACCTGCTTCGTCGTGGTAGTAGCCTGTCGAGGGGTTGGCGGTTGAGAAACTAGTCGTTGAATTAGCATGTGTGTAGCCCACACCCAATACTCAGTACTCAACTCACGCGTTCGTCTTCCAGATCAGTGATTCTACAGGATAACCAGCTTTGAAGTTACGGTTGGCGTGTAGACTGTAAGCAACATCACGTAGTGGCTTGCTCAAGTTGGCGAATTCGTCAAAGAGTGTGAGATTGGTAGCTGTGAAAAGTGGCTTTTCCACGAGGATCTGGTCTCCCTCCTTGAGCTCTCGAACAGCAAAAGCTCCCCAGCCTGCGAGTGGCGATCGTTTGACTTGAAAGTATTCGTTCTCGAAGATGACAGTGGTAGTTTCTGTGGGCTTTAGGGGTAGCGAGGCTATTTTCGTCTGAATGTACTCATGGGCATCGGGAGTATGCATGTCGCCAGCTCCAAGATCGCAAGTATCAATACCATTCTTGTTGAGAGGATCGCAATAGTTTGTGACTTTGGGGACAAAACTGAGGAATTCAGGTTAGCCTTCTTTGTTCCCATGCTGGTAAGAAGTAATCGTACTCCTCAGTCGTCTCGTGCTCACAGTCCTCATCGTCAGAAGAGAACTCCAGATCAGAAGTAGAGTCAAGATCAGATCCCGAGGTTCCACCATATTCAATCACGATAGCATCGATTGAAGAATGGGGTTGGTTTTCCAGCAATCCATTCTGTTGAGTAACCAGGACTTTGCGTGAGGCAATCGGAGTCGTGATTTCGGGCTTTTGGTGATTGTTAGTGGACTAGGAGAGTCGGTCAATTGTCGTTAGAGTTAATTAGAATGGAGATTGCACCTTTATCTCCTGATTGTTACCAGCAATGATGCGGTCGCAATTCTCCTTCAACTGCTCATCTAGCGGGAGATCAATTGTCGAAGTGTTGCCGGTAGCCATGAGCGCTGAGACCGGAGTAAGATCCGGCTCTCCAGGAGGCAGTCCGTCTCTTTCATCCATCTTGATTAGCTCTAAGATGTCAAGCGACGGCGACGATACTAAGAGATATCCGAAAGAGGATGATTGTAAGAGATGATCGGATGGATGTTGGTGCAGAAAGGAAAGGAAAGGAAAGGAAGTTATTGCCTAGAGCCAGAGTCTTGATCGGCCTTTATAGATAATCTTGACGGCGACTGTGAATCACGATCCTATCGAGTAACCAGGTGTTATAATATCTGGCTTTAGTTCGATAACTTCAGCTGGCTACCACAGTATATATATATACAATAAACCAACAATTAACATTCTGAGGTCATGTTTCAAGACATTCTGGAATGTTACTTCTGGCAAAGCCACTATATAGCAAATAGTCATGAAGCAATTAACAAAGCACACCAACCCATACCCCTGACCATCCTTAATGGCAAAACCTTTTCTCTTTTCCTGCACCTAAATGATAATTCAAATCGACCTTGTCCAGGCATCGATTTTAAAGGAAAAGAGATGAGGCTTGAACAATACGATTCATACCTAGAAACTTGCGAGGTCAGGCAACGATAGATGGCTCACACTTCAGATGTGGCCAACCTCTTGGATGACAGCATGTGATTGAAGAAAAAGACTCTGTTAGTTACTGAACGACCGGAGTGAAGCACATACGTAGTCGATAACTTCATACCCATCAAGATCGCAAGATGGCACTATTTTGCAATTAACAATATCCTAAATTGCTCTTTCTATCTTCATAATTTTACATCAAAATATAAAGTTAGATCCTTATGCAATCTCTATACGCAAATAAGGAAGCAGGCTGAATCAAACACGCCAACTAATGCCTAAAGGATTAACTCAAATTCACTGGTTCCAAAACAGGCATCCTTATATTCCTCCATCCCTGGCCAAACTGATGCCCATGCTTCTTCCATAAGCCGCCGGATTCGTCCAGTGCATGGTCGGTGTCTCCATAGACGTGCATAACCACGTCGCCCAAGTGTCTACCTCGCTCAGATGCCCTAATGCAGCAGGGCACAGACAATAACTGGGTTCGAAAAGAAGACTGGTCAAGTCGCTACCACTTCTTCTTTGGTCGCAACGGACAGGTGGAAGAACAGTCGGGGCAACGCAAGCACTCGGGTTTCTGCCACACTCTTCGACAACTACAGACCCAGAGGTTCTGGCCTGTCTTTGTTTCAAGACGATCAGAAGGTTGATGAAATCCAGTCCTGATCCCGCATTCGATACAGAATCGCCGCAGCTCCACAGGCTTGTCCTCGGGTCCCGGTAGTCGACCTGATACGACCCGGCCTTGTGGGTCGAAATATGCTATTGTAGCTTGGAGAAGGTCGAAGTGTTCCGGAGCTCTGACACGGAAGCAATAGTAACATTCGGAGTTTCCGGGTTGGTGTTTATTTCTTGTCTCGCTGGACCGATGCTGTGGGAAGTCCTTCGCTGCTCTCATAATGAATGAGAACTTGTCCAGCGGACTTGCTATTTGCTGAGGGATTACTGAACGATGAAAGTGTCGATTCACCATAGAAAGGAAGATAAGAGACTGATAGTCCAGATGGGAAAAGATTATATCCCTGACTTCTGCGGGAAGACGCTCTATCGTTGAAACTCTGGCGACATGTGGAGGTTTAAGTTGCCAGATTGGTCGACTCGTGGAGCATTCTCGAGTTTGATACGAGGGACGGTCCAATTCAAGACCGAACGCTGGGCCAATTAGGCCAGCATGATGCCTGGGCATTAAGAGCATGATGAATGAAACGATTGTTGATGAAAGTGTGGGCGATCTCAATAACTTTCTGTGGGAGCGATGCAGTTTCTAAGTGACCAGCCAAGAACAACAAAAGGACAAGGGAGTGCATGGCATCCTTCCGTTCTTATACCAGTCCAATTCAAGTATGCTTCCAAGAGCAAACAAACTGCTACAACACCCGCACTCTCACGGCCGACATAAGTTGAGGGGCAAGGATGACCTAGTGTGCCCTTGACCTAGCCAGTATCATTTCAACTACGGTAGCTGTTGGTTCCCTTTCAAGGCTGAGACAGGCAAGGCAGCCCGTCCTTCCGTTGGGTACAAGTAATCTTTCTCTTCGCTTCCATGATTATCACCTCCCAACACCGTTGGCCGTTGATCAGCATTGGGAGGAATACAACCATTGCCCATGGACTGAAATGTCGGATCCGTCTTTGTGTTTGCTTGTCTCAAATGTGTAAGCTGGAGCAAGCCACTTTCTGTAAGAAAACTAGGCATGCTTCTCTTCAAACGGCTGCAGCAGAAGTGCATGATGTGCGTGGCTCAACATATTGCAGGCTATATCCCACCCAACCTGGCTGCTGCCTGGCCGAAAGAATCCGGTTGAATCCTCTACCTGCGATTTCGTAACAAGGCGATTCAGTCAGTGTCTTCCTGTTACAGAAATCGATTTAACCCTGATCGAAGAAGAATAGGCGAGGCGACAAGCGAAGCCAAACAGCAAACGAGGGCCGGGGCGACGACGAGAGATGAGAAAACGATTGGGTTGGGTGGGCGGCCGCATCCTGTCTAAGTCTTTGATTGGCAACTGCCCACATAGCTGCAGCGGAAAAGGTCCCCGTCTCAATCCTCTCTGTCATGTGAATGGAAGGCTCATGTGGGCACGCAGCACTATCACCACGATACCAGACTGTCGGGTCAAGCTAGTACCGTTGAAGCCTTATTCGCCTGCAGGTGCGTCCAACACACGGTGAGAATCACCCTCTTCCCTGCAAGTCGCAATTTTGGGAGTCTCGCCTGCAATCCTTCGGTCGCTTGCCATGAAGACAACCCAAAGACCCGCAGATCATTGCCTTCGCACCGCAAATCCGACAGTGGAATCTGTGTTGCATACTGGGATCAAGCATCGACTCTGCTTGTTTGATAGATCACCTTATGCCAGCCACAGCTCACTATGGCCCGAGCTACATTTCGAATCCTGTTGAAGAGAACTGGAAATAACGGCCTTGGCATACGGCAAGTTGCTTTCTCTCTGCTCAGTGAGGGGGGTACGAAGCCCATACGAAGGAGGACTTTCAGGGTGCGCCATTCACCACCTCGCAGTTTGACTGGGTTGGACCACAAAGCAGGCGTGTTGCTTCGCATTTTTTGTGTTGCTTCGCATGAGAGAATTCTTGCAAGATCGACATCTCTCTTCGCATCACTCCGTGCCTCGACTATCGCAAACGGTCTTTGGCGACAAGATGTAAGCAGGCCAAAGTAAACGCCTTTTCCAGGATCCGGATACTCTCTCCCAGGGTACCAGACACTTTCGTGGACCGGAAAACAACCAAACATACATCCCGCCCTTCCCCGTACAAGCGCACCTGTGCCGCTGGGCTCGTCTACGAGCAACTAACATGTACAAAAAGACAAGACATGTTCGGAAAGTTGTCCTGTTAGGGCCTTTGTTGGAACCAAATTCGCTACGTTGCTAACAGACTATTAGCAAATTGTGAAGGCGTTGCAGTCCGGCCGCTTTTGTGATCAGCGCTGGCTACTGAACGGTGTCTCGGTCTAGAGCCCTGCATCAAGGCTGACTGTTGGTCCTCTTTCGGGTTTCCCAGCTGATTGATGGGATGGATGTATTTCCAAGATTAAGATCCGGCCTCATAGGCGCGTTTGATGAAAATAAACACAAATAGGCTGATTCAAACGAATTCATCTTGAAATGAACATGGCCATACCTTGTTCTTTAGCCATAGACAACGAAAAGGTTCAAACGTCAACTCGCAGAAAATGCTGATGACGCCCTCAATCTCAATCCGATGAGAATGGGCGAGGCATTGCTCGTCCAGCTGGAGTATTCCAAAACAACAATAGTATACAGAATATGCTTGTTTGGCTTTGGTTAGTAGAACAAAGTTAATGCTGATCGCCAATTGTTTCATTTCCTAGTGCCACTTTGGTGAACCAAATCGATTCCATGCGGGGCCAAGGAGATTGGACGTGACATTCGATCTGAGGAAATTAGCAAAATTGTGTGTTTCACTGGTAGTTTGGCCTGGAATGGATGATTATATTTGAGGTGAAAAGCAATTGCTAGAGGCCATCACGTTGGGGCTGTATAACCAGCATCTAATGTTTGCGGGATACCAATGATTGAAGCAAAGCCTCTACGAAATGGCTGATAACTGCTCTTTGTGGCAATCGAGCATCAATGAGTGATGCCATGCCGTGCTGTTATACCACACACGAAGAGGGTTCGTCTGATTATGCGCTGGCAGGATTTGGCCCAAACATCTTCAACACAGCCTCAATGCCAACTTGGAATGCCATCCAGTGACTCCGCAATCTCACACGTAGATCCCGACAAAGACCCTGTTTCAGGAACCACCACGATCAGGGGTTCCGCGCGTAAACGTCATAATAATTCCTTTGTTTCGCAGTCATTCTTTGAACCTTTGATTTAACTTCCTCTGCCTTTTGGTGATGCCTTCCTATTTTTTTCTGCATATATCAGACTTTCATTAAATCTGTTTTTTTCTCTCTTCATTTTCTTTGTCATCATGGTGTTGTTTGAAGAGGCCAACTGCGATCGAAACGCGACTGCTCCCACAGCCAGCGACGCGGGCGTCGCAGGCGCTGGTGTAAGCTTAGACTCGAGAATCCAGGGAGGCGCAAGCAGCTAACAGAACTTAACAGATCCTGTTGTCCTTCATGATTACAGCGTTACTCGCCGTCATCTTGTCGAGTAGTGTCATCTTCGCAGAGATGCGAGGCAAGGAGTCTGTCATCCGACGGAAGCTGCTCAACGGCTACAGCGACTCTCAGATTATGCAGGGAATTGGTATCCAGAGTGTTGGGCTCGCCAAGATGAACAGTCTCGTGCCATATCATTTTTTCCTCATCTGGATGTTGTCTCTTCTTTCCATGGCAACCCACAACACGACACTGCTGGCCCTCAAGCAAGATTACCGGCGCGATTGGGTGATTCGATGGATGCGACAATTCCTTATGTTCGTCAACTTGGCACTTTCCTGCGTCTCCGGTGTGTTTGTTCTTGAGGGCGTTTCGAAAGGCTTGGATGATAAGACATTGCCAGTTTCGTGCGTATGGAAAGTTGATGGTACAGGAGCTGCGTCTATGGCTGGGCTGTCTTATGTTGGGACTATCGTCGTTATCGCTGGTAACTGCATCGTCTTCCTTCTGGCTACTTGGTATCTCCACAGCAAGCAGCAGAGATTCTACAAGGCCATCCAGATTGCCGGGTTGGTATTGATGACAGCTATCGCTGTTGGCGCCGCTGTTCGGATCATTCTGCTGTCCCAAGCATTTGGCAATCCATCGATCGAGTTGAAAGACCAGGGCGAGACTGTCTGGAGCTTCGGCCAACTTCTCTCCATGCTCCTTCTCATCCTTCCACTGGTAAACGTCATCGAGATTTACCGAGGAGAAATTCAAATGGCAGGACCTGTCCGAGATGAGCGAGCAAAAGTTTACGACGGCGAACTGCAGGATAACCCACAGGGGTCGCGAACAAATCTTTTTCAAAAATAGAGGGCAAAGGCTGATATTTAGATATGAGTTTCGCATGGAAATATGAGTTTATGTGGTGATATTTTTTTTATTGACATGGGTGCTGAGGTTGGGTGGCGCTGTACCGGCAATACCTTTTGTTCTTTCCCTCATTCTTTCTTCTATCTAGAAGCTAAACTGTCCTTCTCGCTAATCTGGTTTCGACTGGGCTGGAGCGAAGTATCAGTTCTGAACTGAAAAGTATCCATTGTGGAGAAAGGCTTCGTGTCCTGACGAAGGGTGCAGCGGACGAATTGGCTGAGTTTATTTACTCTGGGTTGGTTCGGGAATGATGTTGTAGTTGGAGATCAGCTACCGGGTTCCAGTTGTATTTGATTTGGCACAGCATCAGCGTACTACAGTCAGCGTTTTAAATGAATAATTAACATGTTTTGTATTGATTCTAAGTATCGCATTGCATTATCGTTGAATTCATCTATTGGACAACACACTTGGCAGGTAGGCCACAGGGACCCTCCTTGACCTCCTTGAGCTCTTGTGGTCCCTTGACGTCGTTCTTTGGTGCAACATCTTTCTCAGCCTCAGCAGGCTTGGTGTTCTCAGACACCGGCGGCGCAGCCTTGGCTTGGCTGCTGCCATGCAGTCAACCAGTGAACTTGGCAACAGTCTGGTAGAAGTACTCTCCCTGGATCTGAGCGAGCTCGAGCTCCTTGGCCGAGGGTTGACGGGAACCGTCACCACCAGCGAAGGTACCGGCACCCCAGGCGCTACCACCGCGAACCTCGGAGAGGTCAGTCAAGGTACCGAAAGCCTTGGCGTAACCGAAGGGAACGTAGATGATGCCGTGGTGGGTAAGGGTAGAGATGGCGTTCTGAGCAGTGGTCTCCTGACCACCACCCTGGGAAGCGGTAGAGACGAAGATACCGGCCATCTTGCCCCAGAAACCACCGGAAGCCCACTGCTTGCCGGTCTGGTCCCAGAAAGCCTTCCACTGAGCGGGGAAGTTTCCGTAACGGGTGGGGATACCGAGGAGGAAGGCATCGTAGCTCTCAAGGACGGAGGGGTCGTTGAGGGTAGGGACGTCGGTGGCCTTGGGAGGAGCGTGCATCTTGGCGAGGACCTCCTCGGAGAGGGTCTCGGGGACCTGGAAGAGGTCGGCAGTACCGCCAGCCTTCTCAATGCCGGCCTTCTCAGCCTCGGCCAGCTGCTTGATGTGGCCGTACATGGAGTACTGGATAAGGTGTTAGTGACTGATCTGTGGTCATGACCGATGGTGGTTTGAGTAAAGGGAATACATCCAACAGAGAATCTTGACAAAAAGATCACTGCGGTGTATGGCAAAGTCCAATGTCTCATATGAGTAACAGAGTATATCATGTAGAGACAACGATGGCGGGGCTGGGAACAACAAGGTGGAGGGGTAAACATACGTAGACGATAGCAATCTTGGGAGCCATTGTGAATGATTTGGGTATCTTAGGGTATCAAAGTAAAGAAGCAAAGACAAGTAGTTTGATGAGGATGGAATGGGATAGAGAGAAAATAGATGGGAACACAAGAAGAGGGGAGCTCGTCTTATAGCTAGAGGGAACCTTGTGAGCTTCTGGGCTGGACCTGGGGATCGAAGCTTCTACATCGAGGACGGTCTTCGATATCCACTGTAGGTACGTATACGTGTTAGTTTGAATAGGAAGTGAACTGGTCGCTCATGATATCATTGGTGCAACTCTACCGTGTTGCCAGTTCCGGAACCTCCATCGAGACAAGATAGATCGAACTGCAAGAGAGTGAGCTTGGCTACTAACTTGGGTGGCAGGTGGGAAAAAGTGGAGGTGAAGCTCGGGATGTATCATGTCACTGAATCATGATACAGGAATTGTCTTTTTTTAATGCGCTTAACTAGGTAGGCTCGGTTTATATTTCGATTACAGTAGACAAACCTCAGGGTTTCAATTGATATACCGTAGCTTCTCTAGTTTTTCTTCTGTATTGATCAATTGCAAAAGTAATTCAATCCTATCGGCTCATGAATCTACATATTTCCCTGTCAAACTTAATCGTTGTCGAACGGCTAGACAAAAAAAACAAAACCAAGTTCCAATGTCGCTGCCCCACTTCCACCATCCACCACCCTTCTTTGTTTTTGCTGAGTCAAGGCTGATAAGTGCTTACCTAGGAAACGATGCTTAGCTTTTATTACACGAGCCTGACAAAACATTACATTGCGGGGACAGTTTTCCACTCGGTTTCCTCCGACTGCGCGCGCGGCTATTGACAATCCTCCTTCTCGTTCGGTTCTATTTCACCTTAGCTAACCATTTGATAAGCCAATGTCTCAACTTAGGCAGGTATCCAATATTTACTAGACAACATGAAATACGCTCTCATAATGCTTATAGCATCTGAGCTCGAGTGGTTCCTGCATTCGTCATCCTAGCTTGATCGATATATCCGTGTTATCCGCTTTCGTTCTGCTTTTCATCTCCATTTATATCGTAAACTCATACCTTACAGTACCTACCTATGATCTAGGTGTCTCTCTCACCGACATCAGTTAACGTTTGCATAAACCATTCACCGTCCGTTTCTGTGGATCCCCTATGGGAGCAGCCAGCAACAGCTGTTACACTAAGCTGTTTACTATGTATTACATCTGAGCTTCGCTTAACCATGATTATCCACCCTGTCGTTATCATGGAACGACTTCTCGTGCAAATATCATGCCCAGACCAGCTCTGAAGCTGATACCGCTCTGAAACCTGTCTCGAAACTTACGACTAACACGCAAAGGCTGGACGAGAACACACAATCAAAAACATCATCACATGGTAACTCCAAACGCATGTCAGAATGTAGTTTTCTGTTGCTGCAAAGGCCTACAGTGGCTCCTCGTCACATGCCAGCACTAGAAATATACCGACGGAAACGACACAGTGCAATGGACACAATTCATAAAGTATGAGAGACATGTGCTGCCGCTAAAGCTTAAACTCAATCAAGGCTGGCGAACCAAACGTCCCTGGTAGTAAACAAGATCCCAGCCATGCCAAACTCCATGCTCAAAAAGGATGAAACAAACCGCTGCTAAAAAGAAAGGCTGCCATACGTATATCATCGCTGTGGTGACTGTTCGCCATCTCGCGGGTGCGCGCTCGAGGGTTCAATAACGATTTCAGGCAACTGTGGTATACTCAAGCTTGGTAGTTGCGGGATTTCACCGTTGCGAGAACTATTGCTGTTGTGTCTGCTGGCGGCTGGTGCGTCAGCCATTTGCCAATCCGATCCCAGATCTCGTTCTGTAGTTTCCTGTGTCCCTTGCGATGCAGACTGCTCAGGACCAGGATAGTTTGGCGGGGGACCATGAGTTGATGATCGATCGTCGTTAAGCGGTATGTCCTCGTACTCTGGGGGAGGCATCGCCTCGTCGCCAAGGTCTGCTTCTACCAGTTCAGGGCTCGAGCCAGCCCTACCATCGGCGCTGCCTGATCGGATAGAAGCACCCCGCGAGCGCGCAGGCGCAAGACTCGAAAAGTCGTCGTCGTGGCTAGCGGCAGAACTAAAACTTCGCCCGCGTTGATGTCCTGATTGCATACTCGCAGCATCAGATAGCAAACCGACACGTTCGCTCTCGGTACTGTTGGCTCTGATTCTCGTTCCATCGTGTCGTGCAACGCCTACATCTGCGTATGACACACTCGATACGGACCTCTGTCGGCTGTCCTTAAGCTGGTCCACAGTCGTTCGTAGTTCAGTGATTGTGTTGTCCTCGTTCGCAGCCCGGGTTTCGGCTCTAATGGCCTCCAGCTCTCGATAGTCGTTTCGAAGCCGTGCCTCTCTACGACGCTCTCTTCGCTCCTCGCGCTCCGCGATGGCTTGTCTTCTTGCCAATCTTATTTGATACATTGTCTCCATCTCTTCGTTTCGTGCTTCCTCCTCCGCTTCTGCAGTTGGCAAGTCAATGATAACATCAACGCCATCTCGTTCGCCCTCTCTTCCCAAGACTTGCTCGTTGTGATTAGCACTCTGTCGGTACGCAGGCAGAGTAAGCACGGAGCGGACGGAAGTGTTTCTATCGACGGTTGCGCCGGCATTGTTGCTACTACTGCTGTTATTGTTATTGTTGCTGCGGGTGCTGTTGCGATTTTGTCGGTTGCTCGTTGGCGGAGGATTGGAGTTAAGCTGATGTGACTGCCTTGCGCTCTCCCCGCCGTCTTCGCTTGCTGTCTGTGAATAATGCCCTTGTCTCCTATACAGCCACTTAAGAATGCCTCCCTTATTAGCAACTTGTGTGCCCTTGAGCTTCTTCTTGTCGGCACGGGACTTTCTTATGCAGATAACCAAGGTCCCTGCCAAGACTAGGGCAGCAAGACTACCGAGAACCTATATATTGGGGAATGGCTGTTAGAGATGTGTTGGGCCAGCGTCGCTCAATCAAACTTACAATGAAGACGGTATACTGGCCGGTTCCCGGTGATTGCCGACGTTGCAATAAGCTCCCGGCCTTCCGGCCACGCGGTATTGGAGCGTTTAAGTGCATCTTGAATCAAGCTGTACTTTCAGGCACTGGATAGAAGCGTCTCGCACCAGCAATGTTGTGTTAAAAGGCGAGAGGATGTTGGAGAGAGTGGGAGGAACGGGGACCACGGAAAAGCACGCCCGAGTTGAAAACGTAGTCTGTAGGTTGATACGAGACGGGAGTACAGCCAGGGTTTTGTATACAAGCTTGAGTAACGGGGCAAGATGACGATATTTCTGAATCGATGTTTGGTGGAAGAAGCAAAATCACAGGAAAGACAGAAAGAAGAAAAGTCTGTCTTGTCTTCAATTCTAGGAACAGCGCAGCGCAAATGCAGCACAGCCGCGATATGTCGGGCGCTCCTCCTGCTCGCGAGGAGGCGCGAGGTTGGTCGGATTGGATTGGATTGGATTGGAACGGGTGTCCCATCGACTTGGCCCAGGGCTGAGTCTGAATTGGAGCCAACAGGGATCTTTCGGGGTCCTTTTCCCTTCGGGGCTCTTTAATACGCGCCTGTGTGTTTCACAGGTAAAGAGAGGAGAGTGATAAAAAAAAGGAATAATAAACAAGATGGTTGATACGTATAGCAAATCGTTTTGAAATCAGCAGATGACGAAGACCAATTCTTCTTGTGTTGTCAGATCAAGAATTACCGAGACTGCCTACCTCTTACCCTCTATATCAACCTCCAATGGATGACTGCTGGACGATCATGACTTGTCAGGCCGTTAGATGGTGACATCAGCTAAGCGACTAACTACGTGAACTTCCTTCCACTGGTTCCCTCCATTAGGGCCAAGCTATGACCTCTTACCTCTGCTTACCTACCTTAATGCCCCATATCTCAGAGACATCTCACGGGTATCTATCAAATCTGGATCAAATGACCTCTTCAAGGGTCATCATCGATAAAATGAAAAGACATTGTGGCTGGTGCAGACCGGGAACCCGTTCTTCTCTTTATTTAACCGTTAGTTACCTCTGATAAGTCCCATAACTGACAGTGCAGCTCCATCGCCAACAGAATAAGCATCATCTTGCGCAATCATTCAGATCTGCGGGGAGGGGCACGAGGCATACTCTACTGTCCATCATTTAAGTATCTTCAGATGGAACGGAGAATGCCTTTTTCTAAAACTTGATCTTGGACTTGGTTCATCCATCAAGTTACGTTTCATGATGCTCGCCACGTAAAACTTGCCAACAGCCTCTCACTTTGTCCACCCACTAGACAGAAGATCAACAAAAACAGCTACGTTCCTGAAGCTGACATTTCAAGGTTGTGGCGTGGCTGGTGGCTTGGCTGGGATGATCTCTAACCGACCACGTCTAACCCCTGGTCAAACTCAGCCTCCCCGCACATTTTAGTTGGTCTGTCTGGCGCAATCATGATGGCACTTGTCCTTGTCCTGGTCCTGGTCCTGGTCCTGAGCATTGTGAGATATCGGATGTCCGAGAAAGAATCTGATGCTTTGTTTGCTCCATTGATCGATCGTTGGCAGCATTGTGTCGTATGTTAGTCCATGCATTCCTCGGAAGCTATGGCCACAGGGCCACAATGTGCTTGTATTCTTCCTCGATGTTTGCTTTGGAGGCTTTGCAGGGGTCGACTTAAGTCTATTCTCATAATCGATGCACCTTGTCGGCTATCCCGTGACAACCAATGCTTCGCACAACTGCTCTCATCTTTCTACTTTGGGCGTCTTGATTACAACCATATCTCTTTCCTCACTCCTGTGTAATTATCTATGTTTCTATTCAGAGAGCTTCGGTATATGTATGGCATTCTAATTCCTATACAGTGACTTGCCTCTGGACCCTTCACTTGAAACAAGCCATACAAAACAAAGGATGAAACAGTATCATGAAATTAACTATGATAATTAAGATTAAATGCAACAACCTAAACTCCCGCTCCATCCTTGCCCGACCACGTGCCATCTATCCAAACTTCTTCTCAAACTTTCTCAACATGCCCGTTACACCACGTTCCAAACGTCCCGCATTCTCCTCGAGTTTCCCTCGTGGCTCCGACGTCTTGGGCTGGAAGCCGTGTATCTCTGAGTTTGCCAGTTCTGTTTGCGTAGGGCGATAGAGTTGCTGATGAACGCTGTATTCTGATCCTGCTTGAGCAGGTGCCTGCTGCTGTTGCTGGGTGTATGTATACTGCGCAAAACCTCCTGGTGGTGGTGGAGGCAGTCCTGGGTTGGTTGCAGGTGGTGTCGGTTGCGCGTGAGGCTGGGCTTGTGGTGGAGGTTGAGTTTGTGGTGGAGGTGGTGGAGATACAAATCCAGGCGAACCTGGGAAGGTTGCGCCATATGGGCTTCCCAACGCTTGAGCAGGCATTGTAACAGCTCTTTGGAGTCCGGGGTGCTGGCCGAACTGCGGCGGGGGCAACCCTGGGCTCGTTACACCTCCAGGAGGAAACTGGGACGGCGGTGGCATGCCAGGTGTGAATGGCTGCTTGTGATAATCGTAGGCGACAGCTACCGCAAGCGGGTTAAGGGGGTCCTCATCCGGAGGCGGTGTCTTTTCTCGATGCTGGATTGTCTCCGGAGCTGCTGGAGCGGCCGGGTTGTAAGCCATCGGGACAAAACTGGCGGAGGCCGATGGAGCTTCGGAGGATGAAGCCGGAGCTGGGGCGATGGGAGGAGGCGCAAAGCTCGAAGCGGCAGATCCGTATTGAGGATCCGAGATGGCAACGTTTTCCAGTTGTTGAACCACGGCACTCATAGGCGCAGGTTGAGGAGGCGGGCCTGGTTCGTCCAAGACCTCAACGTGTGACGGTGGGACAACTCTACGGACTCCGTTGACAAATTGGAGCGCATCTTGCTGCGTCCAAAAGTAGATTTCGAGTGAGTGGAGCTGGTAGTGGTATTTGTTTTGATTGTGAGGATCATATGTCGGTAGGTGCCATTCATTTTGATCAGCAACAGTTTCAGGCCCGGTCAAGGTGACGGCGCAGTGTTGCTTATAAGAGTATCGAATGTGCGCTTGGTCGAGATCTGCAGGTTATGTTGTCAGAACACTTCACTTTCTCCAACCTTCATTATCGGGCAAAGCCTTACATCCTTCGAAGGCATCCTGATCTTCAGTACCAGGCTGGTTGGCAATCTCGATGCGACATCGGCGCTCGTTCGCATTCTCAAAGAGATAGACATAAGAGCCCTTGTCGAATCTGTGGTGCCTGGGCTTTACGTGCTCCGGGCCATAAAAGTAGTGAATGTCTGCAAACCTTCATAGAGAATGGACGTCAGCAATTGTAAGCTCGGCAAGCTTCGGCGTCGCAACTTACAATGTTGCAACATTCTCCTCTCCTTGTCGAGTTGCCATTTTATTGACTTGTCTCTTTGAGAGTCCCAATCGCTTAGAGGCAAACAGTCACAGTCACAGTCAACACACTCGTCCTGGGAGAAAGAGAAGCACGACAAAAACTCCCACAACGTGCGGGTTTCTTTAGGCTTTTGTACCCTCCCCTTCTACCTCCAACCCTCATGCTGGGCGTCATTTGACTCGCCGGCTACAGAGCGACTGATCGACTTTTGTGTTTCCAAGAGACGACATAATGCATGTAAGTTGTCAGTGTCGGCGCTTAACCACCTGTTCTTGGGGAGGGGAAGCACATCCGTTGGCCAATCGAGAACGGAGGACCCTTGGTGTCGTTGAAGCTGCCCCATGTCCAAAATAGCGCCCCCCACTAATAAACACAGACAGCTCCTGCAGCGAGTCGAAGCTGCCCGTCCGGGTGGGTGCCAGGTACCTACCTAGGTAGTTACTAACCTGTCCCGTCTGTATCTGTCAGTCACATGATCTCGTGCTGCTAGAACGCGTTCTGGTTTTTTTTTGAGGGGCACTCGTCACGTCACTCCTGGCCATTCATCTCTCGGACGCGACGACATCGTATGGGCTCCATGATGCCTTCGATAGTTCCTGTCCACGATACAAAGACACCACTACTGATTCCTTGAAATGGTAGTAACTGATATTCCGGAGGAACAGCCTCCAATACAGACTGTCGAGGAAACTTCAGTAACTGAGAATGAGACCAAAGACGTCAATGAAGGTGTTCCTGAGAATGCCGAGGACGCTGCCTTCAGAACACTCAAGTATTCCCTTTTGGGGCCGTCTCTCCTAAAGGCAGGGCAGGATAAGGTCGACCAAACCAAGGTATAAATTCTCCACATTTGGGTGCTAAACTATTACTGAGGCGAATTATGTAGGTTTCTGAAATCATATACAATGCATCCAAAGGCTCCAAATTCTTCAATCGTGAAGAAGAACGAGACAAGACTCTGACTCAAAAGATCGAGCAAATCATTGCTCGTAAGGCTCAATTGGAGAAGAGAGACCTTACCCGCGATTTGCGCAACGCCGATCGTCTCATCGCCGAGCTTGAGCTTACTCGTGACTTGACCCAGCATATAGTACATGTTGATTGCGACGCCTTTTATGCAGCGGTTGAGCAGCTCGATCGCCCTGAGATAAAGGATCTTCCATTTGCTGTCGGCGGTGGTGTCTTGACTACTTGCAATTATGTTGCCCGCAAATTTGGTTGCCGATCAGGTATGGCCGGCTTTGTGGCCAAGAAGCTATGTCCGAACTTGATCCTTCTCAAACCCAACTTTCAAAAGTACACCGCCAAAGCGCATGAGGTTCGGGAAGTTCTCGTCAACTACGACCCGCGCTTCGAGAGCGCTTCGATCGATGAGGCGTACCTGAACATCACAGAGTACTGCCAAGAACATCATATGGACCCAGCAGAGGTTGTCGAACAGATGAGAAGAGAAGTTCACCAAAAGACAAACATCACCATCTCTGCCGGTATTGCAGCCAATGCAAAACTTGCAAAGATTTGCTCAAATGTGAACAAGCCCAACGGACAATACGTTTTACCCAGCAATCGACCTACCATCTTGGCTTTCATGCGCGATCTGCCAACGCGGAAAGTCAACGGCATAGGCCGAGTCCTTGAAAGAGAGCTTTTAGAAATTGGTATTAAGACTTGCGGTGACCTTTACGAGCATCGCCAGTACTTGAACCCACTCTTTGGCGAGAAAACTTCCGAATTCCTGTTCACATGCTATCTAGGACTCGGCCGTACCAAAATCCAGCCAGCAGAAGAATATGAGCGTAAGAGTGTTGGCACTGAGAGCACGTTCCGCGACATGTCTGATCCAACACAACTTCGAGAAAAGCTCCGCTCGACAGCCGAAGATTTGGAACAGGATATGAAGCGTGCCGAGTGCAAAGGTCGGACCCTGTGCCTCAAGGTGAAACTCCATACTTTCGAAGTTTTCACCCGTCAGGCCGTTCTTCCAAGAGCCATATGGCTAGCCGATGACCTGTACAGCTACGCCCTCCCTATCCTCACCAAGCTAGAGCAAGATATGCCCGGCATGAGGCTGCGATTGATGGGTCTGCGGTGCACACATCTCGTCAAAACAAAGAAGCCCGACACTATGGCCTTCTTTGGCTTCAAGCCTCGACGTATAGACTCTGAAGAACATAAAGCGGAAGGGACCCTGAAAAGGAAAGTGAGTGATGATGAAGAATGGGAACAGTGGCCAGAAGTCGATCTTCAACTTGACGACGCAGATGGTCTTCTTGGAGATTCTTCTAGTAATCAGGACACTCCTGAACAATCGCCAGGTCGCAGACATGGCAAGGAGATTGCCCCTAATCCCACCAAAGTGGATGCTGTTGAAGAGCAATGGTGGGACTGTCCCATATGCAGCAGGCCGCAAGCCGCCAATGAACGACAATTCAATGAACATATAGACCTTTGCTTGTCGAGACAGACGATTCGCGAGGCCGTCCAAGCGGATGGCCCATCAATAAGGCGTGACCCGACACCAGAAAGCAAAAGGCCACGGACGATAGATAAGAAGAGGGGAAAGCCAAAGGCGCCGGATCCCAAACAGAAACAGCTGTTCTTTGGATAGGAAATAAATTTGACGATTGAACGATACAAAAATGGTTTCCCTGAACCATTATGTATAGATCCGTACAGTTTTTTGGTTTCTAATTCGACTGTCTAACTCAAATCCAACGCCTTGTTATATCCATTCTATATTTGAACTTAAACCGCCCTGGATTCTCGACTAGCCATCCTGAACATAGTGTTTGTTCTTCTAATTTTCGAGTCTTCTTCTTCCTCGCGAGCCAGCTTCTCTCCTGGTAGCCGGACAGCCTTATCCAACGCAACAGGAAGACCGCGGTGCCGACCTCGAAGTATGACCAAACAGAGCACGAATTTACTGCCCCGGTGCATGCCTCCTGCCAAGCTGTAGCTTTGACCTGGGGCCCCGACAGACAATCCGACACATCCATAGGCAGAAATAACCTCGAACAGCACGTTGAAAATACTGTAGGCAAGAGGCTGTTCGATAAAGTTATCGGTTTCGATAATCATGATGATAATGACAGGGAGAATAAGCCACCACAGATCGTGCGCAAGCTGTCCACGCATCTGCTGTGCAATGAAGGAAATGCGAGAATTATCGTCTGGTCCTTTAGGCGGTGGCCGCACACCGACGCCGTGAAAGGTCATGGATTTCTTTACTGTTTTCTGAGCTGCGGCTGTGACTCTTCTTCGCAGCGCCGGCTTTTCTGGTGCCTCTGCGATCGGGGGGAGATGACCTGTTCCGTTCTCTGCTTCCAATACATGCGGGTCATCCTCATAGATGCCTAGAGATCGCTCTTCATAGACGTTGGAGTGACGCATTGTGATCGAAACGGGATACACTGAAACGTACATCATGATCATGTACAACAGCTGAACAGCAGGGTAAAGACTTCCAATGGAAACGACAGCGAACCCAGCAGCGCGAACAGCTTGACACGGTTGTTAGCACGATGTCTAGTTATGCAGGGACTTGCCACTTACCGATCGCTTGGAACCATCCAGCAATGATGCGGTCAGATACAGGCATGCTCTCCACAGCTTCATTGCCGATGTTCAAAACTTCAAAGGCTACCCAGTCGATCGTGTTGATGACAAAGATAACAAGGAACAGCCACCACGTGGCACCTGAAGGGAAAAGAGTCGTGTATACTCGACGAGGGTACTTGAGAATGAATTCGATTGTCTCCTTCCATGGCCCAAGTGTCTTGGGCTGAGTCGTCAATTGTAACAGTCGGAGACTGCACCAGAGGGAGAATCTCAGAAGCAAAGGGTAGGCTGTGTTGCCAGCCAAGATCAAGATACCCACAACAATCAAGACAAAGTAACCGTCTTGGAAAGCTGACATGCCTGCGTCATTGAGTGACATGCCTGCGTTGTTGAATGCCGAAGCAGAAAGGAAGATGCCACACCACCAAGGATTCTGGTCATTCACCGTCGCCGCTGATGGCCTGTTGTTGTTTATCCAGGCACCCAAGGCAATACCGCATATGGCCTGCCAGGCGAAGCCATAAAGGGGGACAGTAACAGACATGACCTTGAGAGCACGGTACTCACAGCCACCCAAGGCTTCACGCTCATCGGACGAAAGATCGTAGAACTGTCCTCTCTTGCTCGTGTTGTGGCTGCCAAGGATCTTCTTCCAGTGCAAGAGAAAGTCTTCTGATTCATCGCTATCGGCTACAGATGCTGCTGAAGGATGTCGGTCGAGTTCAGTGTTGTCGTTTCGTCGGTAAATAGACATACTGTCCCTGCCGCCACTTCGTGGTGATAAGTTGTCGGCAAACTGTATATGATCACCAGAACTAGAAGTTGGAGGAGGTATACGCGACGAAGCTGCCACATGTGTTCTATTGCTGTCATTGTCATCAGAGTCGGAAGATATGGAGTCCTCGGGGGCCGTCACTGCTCGTCGTATAGGCTTGGTCGTGGTAAATAAATCATTTGCGTTGGTGTCAGTTTTCTCGATCTCGCTTTTCTGTTTGGTGCCCAGGCCTGGTAGAATACTAGAGGCTCCTGTAGATGCAGGTGACGTTTTGTACTTGTCGAACGAGAGAAACTTCCCAAGGGGTTTGGAGCGCCTCAGTGCAGCGCGTCGCTTCCTCGCTTCTCGTTCGGTCCTGACGATATCCTCGAAACGTTTCTCAAAGGCATGCTTTCGTGCCATAACAGTCCAAAACGAGACCCAAAGTGCGCTTCCAATGATAAACAGAATATATAGCAGAACCTGCTGCCATGTTGTGAGTTGGGAAAGATTAACTGTGTTTAGACCTGTATCACAAAAGGAGGACACAACGAGGAATAGACAATCGATATAGGGAATGCTTTGACCTGGCTGGCTAGATCCCCAGAAAATGACAGAAAATATGAGTGAGCCAAAAATGAAATAGGCGTAGTGAATGGTGATAAAGTTGATAGGCGGAACTAGCATCCAGACTTTCGTGGCTACCGCATCGAGACGCGGATGCTCCTCACGGAGGTCCTGCCAACGGTTCTTGATAAATTCAAACATTAAGATGGATGGATGTTGGGTGGTAGAGGTGAGACGCCAAGGTATGTAACCCGGCCGGTTGGGTCAGCTCCCAAGAAACAGGCGCAGAGCCCAGAAAAGCTTATAAGTTTAATTCGACGATGTTATTGAAAGAAACATGACATTGCGTTTGCCAGGCGAGATTGTTTGTGCGTCATGAGCACGCAATGTTACTGATAAAGACCGATGATGTAGGTGAATCTGAAGGAAGGAAACAGGTTTGATGGCTGGGTAAGAAAGTCGGAAAGGAAAAAAAAGAAGCGTTTCCAGTAGGGAGATGATGAGAAATGACAACTGTCGTTGCATCAATTGGATTGAAGGGGGGATAGGATGGGAGGCAGCTTGAATGGAGATGGGACAAATCGCCCGCCCCTGGAACACGGTGCAAGGGGGTCAGTCACTACCACTGCCACTGCTACAAGCCTAGAATAATGGGAGGAAGTTCCATGAATCCTGTCATGGAGCGGACGCTAAGAACTTACCGCGTCCCAATCCCAATTGAAACTGTAAGCATAATTTCGAACTGATCCCAGCAACAGATACATAATGCAACGTTCTACAATGTAGAGCATCATGCAATGGTCCAGGTATTGGGGAGGGGGATATCGAGGAATCCGTGAATCCATAAATCCAACTACAGATATCAACAATCAACCATGCTCACGAATGATAGCTTCGAATAAGCTGTCAACAGCTAAAGCAACTTTTAACGGGATATCCGTAGTTTCCGTCCCTCCCTCTCACCAGGAAAGCTTCTTTTAAATTAGCTCCCGAGCTCATGGGGCTACCGGGTTTTGTTCCGCCAGCGGGACGTATGAATATTATTGGTTCCACCGTAAAACATTTATTATTGTCTGTTGAGATAATGCGTGTTTCACATCTCTTTACTCAAGTTCCAATAATCCTACTATCCTTTTTCTCAATATGTTGTTAGCGAAGCCTTTGTTCAAAGACTCGCTTCATCTTTGTAGTGACCAGGTCACGTAATCACAATCTTTAATTTGACCTTTCGTACCTATCATAGAGTCGTCCTTGTTTATGGAACGGTGGCCCAGCCCAACGTCCAAGCCCCTCGAGAAGCAGAAAGAAAGCCACACGTTTTATCTTCCGATAAGCGCGGCATTGAGTGGCTTTTGCGCGGTCAAAACGTGTCAAATCTTGAATTGCTGGAACCTGGGCAATGTCGTTGGTCTCCGGGACGTGCGCTGTCTGTAAAGCAGGCAAAAGAAGATACATTCAATCTGAGTGGACAGACACTCATCAACTACTCCGTATAATGGATGCATCCTCGGGCCGTGAGATAAGGCCATTAAAACGACACGTATCTCTCATCGACACCTAATCCGGTGTTAAAGGTTGTGAATATGCTCTGGGTTGTATCAAGCGGCAAGTCACGGTTGCGACATGTACCGGATGTCACTAAATACAGCTCGACATTTACATCTACATTGAGGATCATCTTAAGATAATCAGACAATACAGAAGCACTTGCATATATTCAGTAAAATGTAACATCTTTTTTGCCTTCTCGTGTTATACGCTGTTGATCAACTTAGGCTTCAGGAATACTCATCCCAACACACATACCCTGCACCTCCATCTAGAATATTCGTGACAGTATCAGAACGATCACCACCAACCAATATTTATTGCTTCCTGATTGACACAGTTCTCGTGGCAAAAGCTGCAAATGCAACCTGATGGATTATATTTGTAGATCATCAAGGCCCAACACTTACTCTAGTCAAGACTAATCAACAGGGATCCTGCAGCAAAGTATCGTAACTCCATCAGATACAGACACTCTCGATAGTGAGGATCAACGGTATACTTCAATCTCCACACAAGATCCATCCTCGCGGTTTTTTTAACCAGCGTCCTAGCAGGCGTCAATGACGCACTTAGCAGATGTTGCAGACCTTGACCACCGAAGATGAGATGGACCTCCCGTCACCCCACTGTCGTCTGGGGAAAAGTAATACAGAGGTACAGAGCGATCTCATGGCCTCTGTAGCCTGGCACCAAAATTCTGTAGCAAAGATCACATGGTTCCAATGTCCACCAGAAAAAACTACTCTTTCATGACCTCAAATTGTACATGTAGACTATTTTTCATCAGCGGAGGGCCCTACAGGTTCAAGACACCACAAGCTAGATAGGTAGACATGACTCGAGAAGCAGGTATGCATGTCCGTCCACTGACCCAGATCGTCACATGGATGCGGGGTGGAAAAGGATTTTGATAGGAACCATCATCATGACTGGTACACCTGTGACCGCCAGAAGCGGCTTTTTCTGCAGAGAAAAATAAAGAACAATGGTATCGATCATGACGTCGAGATCTACTGAATGAACCCTTCAACCACACTCCAAATAGATGGCAAACTCTCTCTACATTTACAGTCATGCATCTACAGCCAACAAGTCACTTGAGGACAACGTGGGGTCCTACTCATTCGAATTGCACACGATGTGACATCAACGGCGACGAGTTTTGTTATCCAGCCTTTTAATGCTATGTATGGTGGATGATATGATATGTCATGGCGTTTCGCGGTATGCACAGAGTAAATCGTTATACATAATGTCTTTACAGCTCCTCGTGTTCGGGAGCGTCATCGGTATCAGCAATGATGGTCTTGGCGGCCTTAGCAGCCTCGACAATGGCCTCGGCAACCTTGCCGGCAACCTTCTCTGAAGCTGTCGCGGCAGCCTCGGTAGCCTCGCTGATGGCCTCGGCGGCAGACTCGGCGCCTTCGACGACCTTGGTCTCGATCTTTTCGGGTTTGGGGACGCCTTCAATTCCGACGAGTTCTGTCTCGAAAACTGTAGTTCCATAGTGTTAGGCGGTGAAAGTAAGGCGAAAAAGGAGAGCTGGAAATAACATACCAAGGGTTGAACCGGCGGGGATAGGGCCAATGGCTCGCTGGCCGTAGCCGAACTCAGGGGGAATGGTCAGGACTCTAATTCTAGAGTCAGCAATGTGATATCCTAGCTGTCGCTATATGTATCCTTGACGTACCGCTTCTCACCAATGCACATGTCAAGAAGACCCTCGTCCCATCTGTTTATATTGTCAGCATTGGGCCCGAATGCATCGCAACGAGGATGTTACGTACCCCTTGATAACCTGGCCAGAGCCGACCTTGAAGGAAAGGGGAGTACCGCGATCGTAGCCTTGTGTCCCAATTAGCATGACTTGCTCTACTGCAAGCAAGTTTGCAGATGCAGGGCATAGTGACTTACTAGCATCGAACTGCTCGCCCGAGTCCTTGAGGGTACCACGGTAGTGCATGTGGACCTTGTCTCCCTTCTGTGTCTTGCGTTCGCAAACAACGGGAAGAGTCACATCGATCTTGAGCTCCTCAGCAACAACGCCAACGGCGGCTGAGGCGAGAGCGGAAAGGAAGAGAGCGGCCTTCATGATGGTGGTCGGGGCGGAGACAGGGACGTGGAGTATGCTGTAGGTGTCGTAGAATTGGAAGTCACAACGGCCGGGAAGACGTTGGGAAGCCTGAAATTCTAAGGGTGTGACGTCGATAAGTGAGGCAGTGTGATGCGAGATTGTCGATGTATGGTGGATGGGCTGGGCTGTCCCTAGAAATTAGAGCTCTGGGGTTGGTTTCTCAGATGGCGACGTGGCCGTTTAGCGGGGAGCGGTAGCGGTAGGTACATACAGCGGACGGGCAGCCAGACAAAACAGCGCGTCATAACTTCCCTTCCTGGTTGGGAGGGTCAAGTACAACATTGATTAGGTCCAGCTGCGCATAATGCTATTGGCCAATGGGATGCGGCCCGTCCAGTGACTCTTTCCGTTTGGATCTGACACTGGGTTGTCACATCTTGTATCTCCATTTGGAAACTGGGGGACTGCATTACCAAATATGGATGAACAGAACCGACTTTAACAGGGTCCATCCATGAATACCTACGGAATTATTACTTACCAGACTTGACCCCGGCCATACGATCACGTTGTCCCTTCAACCCTTGGACTGCGGATATCTACAGAGTACGTACCTGAGTACAGAGTAAGTTAGTACTGGTTAGCACGAGGTATGGATGGAGTACTCTGAACCTATGGATAATATCTGCTCATTACTAAACAAATATGTTGTCGCTGTCTGCCAGGGCGAAACCTCACCATATGACTCATGACGAGATTACATAACGCTTCACTATCAGCTGAAATAAGCTACAGCTACGCAAGGCGTAACAAGTGAAACAATATGTACATATGTACTTATCGGTCCCTGATCCATACATATGTGTGTACACACATATTACAAACAAGGCTACTGGAAGCAGGGTACCACATCACTACAACGTCACTGGATGGTCATGTTTCGCATCGCAGAATCATGAACGAAGGTGACAGACAATCGACCATTGTCGGGTTCACCCGCCTACCCATCCACCCGTATTCAGGAGACTGCAGCTATGAGTCGTCTGCTGCGGCGGTTGGGGTACCGATATGCTCGCGCGTGATACAGCTCCCAAGCATGAGATGGTGTAGAGCTTCAGTAATTGACATGTTTACAGCCGAATAGGCGCATCAGTTCCTGCAGCCGGAGATGCAGAGATGCAACCCAGATGGGGACGTCCTAGCCTAGGTAGCCTGCAGGTGTCAGATCCACTGAGCCGAAGAGCTCTGGGCCAAGCGTTGTAGACGCTAATGCGCTTCACGATCGCTATCGCCTCCTGCTTGTCATGATGGTCTTTCTTTAGAAGAAGCGACATGATGATCACCTTTGAACCCCTTTTCGTCATGGCGGGGCGCATCGAAAGCTTCGTTTGTTTTGATCGGCTGTGATGCATGCTCTAAGCGACTCAAATCGTGGGCATCGACAGTTATCAGAATCATTCCATCTGTCGTGCAAGGGTCATCATGCCAATCACGACAAAACGCAGCTGAAAAGGGGTCGAAGAAGAAGAAGAATGGCTGAGACGTGGATAGGAATGAGTAATAGACAAAGCGAGGCCTTAGTCTTGCTTACCCAACCTGCCAGCCAAGACCAGCGTTGGATATTTTTATCTGGTTACTAATTCGGCTCCATGATCCCAGGGCAATGGTACGTGTTACTGGCGTTGGTGCCTGTTGTGCCTGGGCTCTAGCCTCTAGGAGGACGGCTGATGCGAGTGTTTCATGCATTCACTCAAAGGCGGTTGCATCGTGAAAGATATCCCTGGTCTAGCGATCAAATCGGTCTAAGTCAACTCATGCTGTGCTTTGGCTTTCAATAACGCAGCACAGAGCGAGCGCAACGGGCGACTCGTGGCCCCCATTTGCAGGCAACAACGACATTTCTGTTTCGTCTATTTTCTATCAGTCTTGCTCTGTGGACCACGCATCTGTATGCCATGGCGTCCCTATCAAACCTGGTCTTGGTTCCCTCGCGCACACCGTGGGGCTTGGCTTTTGCCTTGCCCATCCCTGCATCAATGAATGCTCATTCGCCCTGTGTCGCTACGGCTCCGCCCTACCCGGGGCAGCGTCACCATGGCATGGGAGCAGGAGCTTCACTTGATGGCCTTTTCGCCACCAAAGCCCAGCCCAACCCAGCGCAGTGCTGTCATTTCGTGGCCTCGTGCCCAGTCCAACAGGATGCTCTACAATTGCAAATGCGAAGCCAAACCGGGATGTTTTCTTGAGAGTCTGGTCTCTTGCCCCCTCCCCTATTGTTCTCGAGCACGATGCCCAATGATCTGGCTACGCCCCACCAAACTACACTGCACCCCGTGTTGCCAATCTATTTACGACCCAGCACGTACACCATCGCTAGTCCTCCCGCGTCGTGCCTTAGATGGCCCGTCTGCCGTGCCGGGCCTGGGGAACCAATGCGCGTGCTCGGTTCTTCGTCTGGTCTCTCCTTGACTCACTCCCTGAAGTTGATGGAATTCCTAAAGCCCCCCCCATATCATAGGCTACCTAGTGCGCCAAGATGCCTTGTGCTGGGGCAGGGTAATCCTGGTTCTCTAGGCAGTCAAGCCTTGGGTTAATCCACACTTGCAATTATAGAGTACGTACTATCGTTTCGCATCACCAAGCTTCGAATACATATAGACCCCCTTCGTCGCTCAATGTCGTTCTCCTTTCCACTCTAACCAAAACACTCCCATACAAAGACTTGACAACTCAGACAACTCAGTTCTAATCAACTATCAACATTACCAACAACCCCATACACCTCAACTCTTGCAAACAAACAACTACCACTCACTCTCTTACAACCATAACCATGAGCTCCCCTTATACCGTCCAGATTCACCAGAGCACCAAGGAGCCTTCAATCTCCAGCTCATACAGCTACTCTTCTGGTTCGTACAGCTCTTCAACCAGCACAACACCTCGATCTCTGTCTCCTGGCGAGTACCGCGAGTACGGGGCTGGTAAGTCGCCTGCCACCGAGTCTCCGGGCTCTTCAGTTTTTAGATCAATTCTAACCGTTGATGCAGACAAGCACACTACACAAGTCGCTAAATCTGGCCGCAACTTGGTTATCAACCACAACAAAGTCTCGTACGAAAAGGACTCGCCAGCGCCGACATACGCAGGCGCATATACACGAACCTGAGCGACCATTCACACTTTTAATATTTCCTTGGTTCTATTGAATTGAACAGCGATATACAACGGATATGGGATAGAACATGGACTGGCGTTTTTTTCTTCTCTCTCTCTTTCCATTTTGAAAGTTATGAAGCAGAGTTATTAAGCCCATCGAGGCGATGTATTATGGACAACTAGAGAGTGTGGAATTTGCAGCGATCAAGATTGATAGACCTGGCGGGAAGTTGGACGGCGAGACTGATTTCCTTTTTCTTTTTCTTTTGCTGTCCGTTGTACTTTTATTACTCTGAGCGCTGGACACCTCTTGGTCCGCGCTGGCTTTCTAGAAGGGCCAAATCTCCCGTCTTGACCTCTTACAAGACAGAGCGGCTGGATGAGATTTGGGACGGCCCGTCGGACTGGTCCGATGATTGTTATTATTATTATTAGGTAGTTAACCAAATTTCACAACGTGTTGGAAGAATTTTCCCAGCACATACACACACACACACACATTCTCTTTGAACTGTTTCATCCCCCTCCTCCCCTCACTTAATTTACTTTGTGACTTGTTCCTTGATTTTTGGGAACTCGTAAAAAAAACAACAAGGGTCCAAATAAGTTGATGGTGTGACGGGTTGGGCTCTCTGGCTCTACATACTGTCGGGTTGGACGGGGCTTTGGTTTGGGTTCCCTCCCGCTCGGTACCTGCAGCCCAACTAGCCGCAGGGATCGTTTGGAGCTTCTTGTCTGCAGTTTTCCTCCACTGCACAGCTTGATGAGAATCCACACGTAACGAGAAGCTATTAAAAAGGCTTAGACTGCAAAAGCTGAAGTGGAATTCCACCTCGAATGGGTCATCCTCTTGCCCAACCGGTGTGTGTTGATGAATTGTATCCTCACACCCCGAGCTCCGTGTTAGTGAACTCATTTACAATACTCAGAAATAAATAGCAGAATTCAGTATTTAACAATCCATAAATACAAAGACCTGATACAAGGCCTGATGGCGCCTATTTGTTTGTTGTCTGTTATCAAGACGTACTATGTACCTCTTACCAAAGCCATCAACAGTCAATTCATTTCACACATTCCGAAACAGAAAACTCCACATTTAACATCATGAGTACAGTTTCCGTACCGAGGCTCTCATGACCCCGGGCTAAGCACCCTGTCCTGTCGCATGACATCATGATCAGGCGCCACCCTCACGCTTGGCATACTCGTCCTCGATGGCTTCGTCGTACTTCTTCGCAGCCTCATCCTGAGTCACGGCGCGCGGGTCGTCGCGGAGAACGCCCTCCTTGATGAGAGACTCGGGGTCTGGGCGGTGCGAGATCTTGTCGTTGAGCTTGTCCTCGAGCATGTGCTTCTCGAGCTGTGAGGTCTTGTCAGCGGCTGCAGATCTAAATGCCACATATATGTTTGGCCGAGAGGGGGAGAACTCACCTCCTTCTGGTGCGCTAGGAGGCCTGGCGCCGCGTTGGAGGCCGGAAGGATGTTCTCTATTTTGGGGGCAGGATGGTAAGCAAGGTGTACATAGTGATTGAACCGAGGGGGAACTGCTCACTCTCGATGAGCTCGGAGCGCTCGGGGCGGTGCTTGAGGTGAGCCTCCAACGAGTTTCGTCGTTCGACAGGGGAGATGGGAGAGTCATCAACGAGCTTGGGTTGCTGCTGCTCGGTAGTGTCGGCCATTGTGATGGTGTTTGAGAGGTTGATATGTATAACAGTTTAGTAAGAGCTCAAGTATAAAGCGAAAATGCAGATTGATTGATTTTGATGCAAGTGTTTTGTTGCGACAAGATTTGAGGTTATAGAGGAGGGTGAAGAAAGGTGTGAGTAGATGTAAACGGGTCTCAGAACGAATGCGGCGGTGTTTAGGTTTATATCTATCTACTAACAACCCAAACCAAGCTAAGGTCAGGTCTCTGAAATGGGCCGTTGATGCGGCAGCGCAAGACCATGTTTATCATGCGCAGGCATCGCATTGCATGTTTGAACGGGCCCAGGCTTGGTCTGGTTGGCTTGTCCCGCGAGCATGCCATGCCACCTTAGAGCTGCTACCCCGCAACCGAGAAGCTGACCTGCGTCAGAAGACAGGGGATTGGTCGATCATTTGTTATTGCAGTAGGAAAAGATGAGCGTAGCTCACTTCTTGTGCCTGGATAGATGTGGAGGTGTTATTGCTCCGTTGACGATAGAACTTGATGAAGTTGAAGATCGGCTTGGAGCTTGTTTGGCGGGGAACGGAATGCAAGCCAAGACTCAGGCTGTTCAGATCCGAGGGATGTTTGGGATAGGTACGGAGCAGTTCGAATGTGGGCCACTTTATCTGGTTCCTGGTGATCAATTGCATTACATAGCGGTTAATACAGTGTTGTTTGCATGAGTTTGGCTGTTTCCAAAACATGATCCTTCTCACGCTTCAAGCTATGCCGCCCTCGGTCCGGGCTTTCTATGCAAAGTAGGTAGCGACTACTAATATATAATAAATCTGAAGCAACGTGTTTACAAACATAGGGGGTTAGGAAAGTCTTGTCAAAGTTGAAGTGTATACAGCACAGTTTCTCTGCATGTCAGCGACCTTAGTTTATCAATCATTACTGCTGATGAAACTATTCATCAAAAAAGTTCACTTCAGGCTCTATCAAAGACCAAACCCTCCTAACGCTGTCTCGGCAGCCCTGTAGAAACCGTCTCTAACGTAGGTAGAAACCGATCACCGTCGTTATTAACAGCAATGGTTAGAACACGAACGGATTGAGTCAAGTTATCGTTAGAACCATGTTCAAGGCGACGACAGCAAGTTGAGACGGTTTTATTCCTGGAATAAGTCAACTATCCCACGCACAATGACGACACATCATGGGCTTGAACGAGTCAAAAACCAAGGCGCCATTCTGTAACAGGGATATGTACTACAGTGCCTAAATCAGAATGGGTTAGAAACACAGTTTGAGAATGCCACAAATAGTGAATTAGAACTCTAGAGAATTCTTCTTCTTCTTAATAACCACGAGGAATTGGGTTGCCTAGAGCAAACTTTTAAGAGACGCGCGTATTGATAACAGTAGGGAGCCAGATAATTGCAGTTCATTGCTCCCCCCCCGCCACTTTATTGCGTAAGGCTGCCAGTAATCCAGGGGGGCTGTGCTGGGCGGAAAATTGTCGGCGTTTCGTCACTCCCAGTCTCACTCCCGTCAGGCACCACTAGAACATTACTGAGCATGACCGACCGACCTCAATTCCAGCCACACCACACCAAACCAAACTAAAGCTTCCAGAGTTTCCCTTTGGATTAAACATCGCAATTTTTCTTCTTCCTCCGATTCGTGATAGCGGAGAACTACCATACTTTCATTCGTTTCCACGGGTTAGAGCTTGATTGACCTTGCTTGACCTTTATATGCTCGTTTAAATAAACATCACGTATAGCAGCTACCTACTATCTATCCACCTTTCCTCTCCCCCCCTCCTCCCCCTCTTCTACAACAGTTGCACATCATGGTACTGTACAAACTCTCCCATGTTGGCGCATACTTCGCTGACAACTCTCGCCTAATCTGTAGGGAATATCAAGACGCCCAAAGAACAAGGGCGCCGGTGCAGCCGCCGACGGCGCAAGCGGAGGCGCGAAGCCCAAGAAGGCCACCTTTGAGACAACCAAGAAGAAGGAGATTGGTGTTTCCGATTTGACTCTTCTGAGCAAAGTATCTAACGAAGCCATCAACGAGAACTTGAAGAAGCGGTTCGAGGGGCGCGAGATTTATACCTACATCGGCCATGTGTTGGTCTCTGTCAACCCCTTCCGGGACTTGGGCATCTACACCGATGAGGTCCTTCAGAGCTATATGGGCAAAAACCGACTAGAGATGCCTCCCCACGTCTTCGCAATCGCCGAGGCCGCATACTACAACATGAAGGCATACAGCGACAACCAGTGTGTCATTATTTCAGGAGAGTCCGGTGCCGGCAAGACAGAGGCGGCAAAGCGCATTATGCAGTACATTGCTAGTGTTTCTGGTGGAGAATCAGGAGATATCAAGCAGATCAAGGATATGGTGCTGGCAACCAACCCCCTACTCGAATCCTTCGGAAACGCAAAAACGCTGCGAAACAACAACTCATCACGATTCGGAAAGTACCTGCAGATTTACTTCAACACGCAGGGCGAGCCTGTCGGTGCTGACATCACAAACTACCTCCTCGAAAAGTCGCGAGTGGTGGGCCAGATCACAAACGAACGAAACTTCCACATCTTCTACCAGTTCGCCAAGGGTGCCTCGCAACAATACCGGGAGACATTTGGTGTACAAAAGCCCGAGACCTACGTCTACACCAGCCGGTCAAAATGCTTGGACGTCGACGGCATCGACGATCTTGCTGAATTCGAAGATACGCTCAATGCAATGAAAGTTATTGGCCTTTCTCAGCCCGAGCAAGATCAAATCTTCCGAATGCTGTCAGCTATCCTGTGGATTGGAAACATTCAGTTCCAAGAGGACCAAGGCGGTTATGCTGAAGTCACTGATAGGTCTGTGGTTGATTTCGCAGCTTATCTGATGGAGGTTACCCCCGACCAGCTTATCAAGGGCATCACGATCCGAATCTTGACACCTCGAAACGGTGAGGTTATCGAATCCCCCGCCAACCCCGCTCAAGCGCAGGCTACTCGAGATGCCTTGGCAATGGCCATCTACAGCAACCTTTTCGACTGGATCGTCGAACGCATCAACAAGTCTCTTAAGGCTCGGCAACCAACCACCAACACCATCGGTATTCTGGATATTTATGGCTTTGAGATATTTGAGAAGAACAGTTTCGAACAGCTATGCATTAACTACGTAAACGAGAAGTTGCAGCAAATTTTCATCCAGCTGACCCTCAAGGCCGAGCAGGAGGAGTACGCCAGGGAGCAAATTCAATGGACCCCTATCAAGTATTTCGATAACAAAGTTGTTTGCGATCTTATCGAGCAGATTCGACCTGTCGGTATCTTCTCTGCCATGAAGGACGCCACCAAGACTGCGCACGCTGATCCTGCTGCTTGCGATCGTACTTTCATGCAGAGTATCAACGGCATGTCGCACGCTCATCTTACCCCACGACAAGGCAACTTTATCATTAAGCATTACGCTGGTGATGTCACATACACTGTTGAAGGTATCACGGACAAGAACAAGGATCAACTTCTGAAGGGTCTGCTGGCCCTCTTTCAACACAGTGGAAACGACTTCGTTCACACCTTGTTCCCCCGCCCTGTTGACACAGATAATCGAAAGCAGCCTCCCTCTGCAGGTGACCGTATCCGAGCGTCCGCTAACGCTCTTGTTGATACTCTGATGAAGTGCCAGCCTTCTTATATTCGCACAATCAAGCCAAACGAGAACAAGTCGCCAACAGAATACAACGGCCCGAATGTCCTCCATCAGATCAAATATCTTGGTCTTCAAGAAAACGTTCGCATCAGGCGAGCCGGTTTCGCATACCGTCAGGACTTCGACAAGTTTGTCGACAGATTCTTCCTTCTGTCACCCGCTACCTCCTATGCCGGTGAATTTACCTGGGAGGGCACGACAGAGGCTGCCGTGAAGCAAATCCTTAAGGATACTAGCATTCCCAAGGAAGAATGGCAGATGGGTGTCACAAAGGCGTTTATCAAGGCTCCCGAGACGTTGTTTGCTCTAGAACACATGCGAGATAGGTATTGGCACAACATGGCTACTCGAATTCAGCGAATGTGGAGGGCTTACCTCGCCTACCGAGCCGAATCTGCTACGCGAATTCAGCGATTCTGGCGCAAGAAGCGAACTGGAGCTGAATATCTCCAGCTTCGTGATCATGGTCACCAGGTCCTAGGAGGTCGCAAGGAAAGGCGTCGTATGAGTCTGCTGGGCTCTCGACGTTTCCTAGGTGATTACCTTGGTATTAACGCAAGCACTGGCCCTGGCGCCCAGATCCGCAATGCTGCTGGCATCGGCTCAAACGAGAAGGCAGTGTTCTCATGCCGTGGTGAGATTTTGGAGGCAAAGTTCGGTCGTTCCAGTAAAGCCAGCCCTCGCATCATCGTTATATCCAACAGCAAATTCTATATCATTGCTCAGATGCTTGTCAATGGCCAGCCGCAAATCAGCGTCGAGAAGTCAGTTCCTCTGGGAGCCATCAAATTTATCGGTGTTTCATCAGCCCGGGATGACTGGTTCTCTCTGGGTATAGGATCACCGCAAGAGGCTGACCCCCTGATGAACTGTATCTTCAAGACCGAGATGTTTACCCAGATGCAGCGAGTGATGCCAGGCGGCTTCAACCTCAAGATCGCCGAGACGATCGAGTACGCCAAGAAGCCTGGCAAGCTACAGCAAGTCAAGGTGCTGAAGGACTCACAAGTCCCAGCCGATTATTATAAGAGTGGTGCTGTGCACACTCAACCTGGCGAGCCACCGAGCTCGGTCTCGAAGCCCACGCCCAAGGGCAAGCCTGTGCCTCCTCGTCCCATTACTCGCGGTAAGCTTATCAAGCCTGGAGGGCCTAATGGGAGACCATCTCGCATTCAGGGCAACCGAGCTGCGAAGCCTCGTCCAGGAGGAGGTGCACGAGCCGTTCCTCAGCCGCCGGCTGCTGTCTCTGCCGCTGCTTCTATTCCTGCTGCAGCCCCAGCTCCTGCTGCACACAACGCTCTCCCAAGCCATGCCAAAGCGGCCAGCGCTGCTGGAAGAGCACCACCTCCACCTCCCCCTCCTGCTGCTCCAGCACGACCACCAAGTCCACCCAAGGTGATGGCCAAGGTCCTGTACGACTTTGCTGGCCAACGGGAGAATGAGCTCTCAATCGCCGAGGGTCAGATAGTCGAGATTGTGCAGAAGGAGAGCAATGGTAAGTGCACTTCACTACTGTCTGGATATACAGCACAACTGACACGTTTCTAGGATGGTGGTTAGCCAAGAATCCCCAGACCGCACAGCAGGCTTGGGTTCCCGCAGCATACGTCGAGGAACAAGCTCCACCAGCACCCCGAGCTCCTCCTGCTCCTCCACGATCCAAGCCAACACCACCTGCGCCTCCGGCCAAGCGTCCTGCTGCCGGTCGTAAGCCGGCTGAGCTCCAGCAGCGTGATTCTGGCATGAGCCTGAACACACCTAACGGATCCGACAGCCGCAGCAGCACTCCTACACCTAGCCTGGGTGGAAGTTTGGCCGACGCTCTGCTAGCCAGGAAGAACGCTATGCAAAAGGAGAAGGAAGATGACGACGACTGGTAGACGACATAACGAGTTTATGCTTCACGATGATACTAAGGAGTCGGAAAACAAGAAACTTGACGGTAGGACGCAGTCAGATCGTTTGCACCTGCACGCATGATATACATACACCCACAGCGCGCTAGAGCGAAGCGGAAGAGGAGGAGACATGACATGGTGCTTTTTTTCTATTGTATACAAACAAGACTGAACTGGGCAACCGAGGTATAGAAGCCACAAGGAATTTATGGCCGAGTTTGGTTTTTATTCTTGATGCTTTGGGGCAAGCGTATGCAAAAGCGTCGTTCTGAATGACTGCAGGACGGGGACATTCATATTCATAGCCAGAACATTACAGATTATTAAAAGGAATAAATACTTTTTTGATTCAAATCTTTTTACGAAATTGCTGTGTCATCTTAATCGTCTGAGCCATCCTTTTTCAGCACCTTTCTTCTCCGTATCAGCTCTGCTAGTGGCACATCATCGTCATCAGCTTCTCCAACCTCCAACTCTTCCTCATCAACACCGTAATCTCGTAGTCGATCACCGTCCGCATTGACCCATCCAAGCCCCTGGTCGAGCTCGCGATCATACTCTTCATCGTCATACATGTCAAAATCGTCGACCTCTTCCAGTTCCGCGATGAGGTGCCTCTTGCGCTTCTCATCATCAGCCTGGCGCTTGAGAAACCCGGCTTTGTACTCGCTGGAACTCATGTTTGCTTGGCGCAACTCCTCGGCATAGTCACGGTTTCCAGCTGGCCAGCCTCGCGCAGCTCGACGGAGTTTATCAGGGTCCGGTGGTGGCCAGAGACCTTCGACACGATTGAAGCCATTCTCTTCCCATGTCCAGCCTTGTCCGGTGCCATCTTTGGAGATTGTGGGGTTTCCGGCAAAAGGGAAGAACCACCAAAGGACGTTGCGGGTGCCCATTGCTTGTGCCATGTTTGGAAAGAAGCCGATATCGTATGGAAACTCGAGCTTCTCGAAACGGACCTTTTCACCGTCAGGTCCCATTATATCCCACCACTCCTTGGGGCCTTTGTCCATCAGAGCCTCATGACGCTCTTGTTCCCATCCTTCGATCATAGTCTGGTTGAAAACCCATGACTTGACAGTGTTAATGAGCATGATTCCCAACGCAACGGTGGTAACAAAGTTGACGATAGAAATAAGAGACAGGCAAATCAGCCCGTAGAAACTAGGGCCCAAGTATGCGGGCAGACGACGATGTTCCCAGATCCTGGAGAAGCGCTGCCACAAGAAGTAGCCCAGCATCCACAGCGATATGTTCGTGTAGATCAAGAAGCGCAGGAAATGGGGAAATGTGGTCATGGATACGCAATTCCTCGTCCAGGGACAATGATGATCCATCCTGGGTACACATCTTGCACAGTGACGACAGTGATGTGCCCTAGCAGGTTTGGGAGCAGCGCATTTGTTGCACCATCGTTGGCCATCAGCCTCAATAACACGGTCTTTGAAGATATAACGGCCCGGGTCGGTGGTAACGGCGCGATAGTACGTTATCCAAAGGATAAGGAGGAGGCTGTTGAAAGTGATGGTTTCGCGACGTGAGGGAGGACCGGGTTCGAGGGTGGTCGAGTAATGGAACAGAAACTGGGAGGCGTAGCCGAGAAAGATGATGAGGGAGCACACAGAAGGCACAGCAAGGTCCTTTATAAAAGGCACGTCGTTGAGGCCGGCCATGGTATATAATGAGGCGTCCAAGAAGTTACATCACAGGAAAGCTAAATTTAACCTGTAGCTTGATCGTTATCGAGATAGGGAGGAGGACCCCTGGGAGATAGTGGACCGTTTAGTCTTTGAGGCGCTGTAAGTAGAACAGCCAGCGAATAAACGTCAGCTTAGGTAATTTCCAGGGGTGGAAGGAGAGAGTCGTCAGCCTATCCCCTGATATCAATCAAAATCGACCAGGGGGGGGTTTTCAATTCAACTTTAAGCTTCTTTTTCTTTATCATGACTTGAACAAAGACGACGGTGTCATGAACTGTTCATTGATGGGTATATCGAATTGAAAGCTTATTCTCAGCTTGGTTTCGGCAACGCTTATATGATTGCGACGACATGAGTAATTTGAAGGCGTACTTGAGCTTTCATATCTATTGTTTGGGTCTATCTTGGCTTTGAAAGCCACTATTATCATCATGGCTGGCGATACGGTGGTTCAGTTATTTGCGCTGTGGTATACTTTTCTCCTTTTATCCATCGAATAATGCTCAAACTAATTGGATTGGTAGTGCTGTATCTTCATTTTTTTACATATCTCAAACCTTTGAACGTCATTCTCTAACTGGTTAGTCTCAACTTTCTGTCTCTCAACTACCTGTTTAATCAGAAACTAAACGAGATCACTTTAGAGAGCCCACGACTTTCGTCATTTCTTGTATTTCTGCTCTCTGGCTTTATTTGCTACGGAGTCAGTTATATCACCAAGTGGTTTCCTGGCGCAGATGGACGTTTCACATCGCACCGTCGTCAAGGCTCATTGCTCGACGGTGTACCTGATGCTGCATCCAATAATGAAAATACTCATCTACCAGGACGGCCACGAAGGCTATCGCTTCCCGTACTAATACTATGCATTGTTCTAAGGCTCGAAATCTTTCACCGTGTAAACTATCAGCAGCAATGTGCGACTCCCGGCTTTGAGGTAAGTCCAAGCTATGCTGATACACATATCCCTAAAGCCCCTGAACCCTAACAGTTATTCAGTCATTCCTCTGCGTCCTTTTTTTCGCCTATGAAATCTTCACTTCTCGAAAGAAATGGGGATTTCCACCCCCGGAAGATCCAGATGACCCCTGGCGCTCATGTTTCGACGACTTGATCGACTGGTTCAGTGGCCCCAGAGTTACACTTACTCTAGCAGTTTTCAGCATCCTGGTTTTCTCTACAGGTACCTACCATGCCATCAGCCGAATTACACGATCTACGTATTACTGTTTCGAGATGGTTGAGAGTAGGCGAATGACACTTGCTTTGCAATGTATGGGACTTATGCTCGATGTTATCATTGTGGTCCTCCTCTGGCGCTTGCTGGCTTGGTCCCGAACAGCTAAGCTTCGTTTGCGAACTCTGGGAACAGTTTTGACACTCTCGTCGCTGTCGATGGGTCTTGTGTGGGTGGGAAGCCGAATCTTCAGGGGTTCTTCCGTGTTACATACTGGATTCGGCTTCTTGTATGGGTTTGATATCATTGTTGATAGTGTCGCATTCGCGGCTCTTATGATATCGGCCACTTTCTGGGTATGCGAAACATCGCCACTCACACCAGCTAGTATTATCACGTTTCTGGCGGGGACAGCAAAGGCTTGCCAGAACATATTCCAATATGGAGACTACCTTCATCCCAAGCGGCTTCCCGAGATCATGCCGCTCTACATGATTGCGTTTGGAATGATCGTCTTCACCTACACTCATGGCATGCGCTCTGTCGTGTTTATTCGACGCTTCTTTCTTCTGGCTCTTCTATTTGGTCTTGCCATGGGAACTACCGTGTTCATTGCCAAAACAAAGCCACAGACCTTTGTGCGCCACCCTATCAACGACTTCATCTACAGAGCCAACATCAGACAGGGTCGCTGGATGCAGGAGGCAACAACAAGTAATAGTCTTCCCATCGCCCACAAGATCTACAAGGAGCGCCACGATGACCGTGACCCCCCTCCGGCCTTCGCGGACTGGTACGAACTTGCTAAACACACTGTTGTGATTGATCGATTCGACCAGATTGACCGAGATTTGGCTCCGTTCAAATCTATCCCGCCACGAAAACTGCGGCAACGTACCTCCTTGGTATCTCAAATGCCTGGCGTCTATGTTATTGGCATAAAAAACGGCAACGCATCAAGGCTCCCTGAAGTTAGTGGGCATGATGCAGAGTTGCTAGATAGCTTGGTGGCTACCATAAACAAGTTCTCAAAGTTCCTGCCTGACATGCTCTTCCCCGTCAACCTGAGCCCTTCTCCACGAGTTCTCCCTTCGTGGGAAACTGCCAATGGGCAGAGTAGGGCGGATTTGACTCCTATAGTCAACCTCATCTCAAAGAGGTCGGCCGAAGGAAAGGACCCCGATGATGGTGAAGTAGCGAAACCTGCGGAGACCCCTGTCCTCAAGCCCTTGCCCGCATTGCCCAAATCTCCTCAAACGGGTCAGAAATCCACGATATCCCCAGCCAACTATCGCCAGATGCAAGTTGAAGGATGTCCTCCAGGTTCAAGAACCCGAACGAGCCCTCACTGGAATATCGGCGAGTTTTGCGCCGACTGTGTACGACGACATTCGAAAGCGCAGGTAATGGTCAATTGGGAGAGGTCCCTAGAGTACTGCTCTCAGCCTGATCTCAAGTATCTTCATGGGATGTCCCTCTCGAATCCTCACGCAGAGCCCATTAGAGACCTGTTGCCCCTCTTTGGACCGTACAAGTCAGAGCCCTTCCAGGATATCCTGATTCCCCTGCCGCAACCTGAGGACGACAAAGCCGACATTAGCTGGAACTTCAATCGCCGGTACGACTCCATGTTCTGGCGAGGTCAAACCGGTGATGGATACATTTCAGATCAAGCTTTGCGAGGTAACCATAAATTTCGATTCCTCCACCTGATGGGTAACAGAAACCCGGAAGACAAGGTCTCGATGATTCTCCCATCGGCTAAGGACCCGTCTGTATATCGGCATGAGAAAGTCCCTATTGCAGAAGCAAATCTCGTTGCGCCTGCAAGCGTCGGCATGAACGACTACACAGGCTGCAAAGGCCCTAACTGCGAATTCCTCCGCCAAACATATCCCATTGTCGAGGAATCCAAGGATCAAGAGCCTCTTGAATACCGTTACATCCTTCTCTTGGATCAGGACAATGGACCCTCACCAGACCTTATTCGCGTGCTCCGCTCAAAGAGTGTACCTCTCATCTCCACCCTCTTCCGGACGTGGTATAGCGATCGCCTGATCCCATGGCTACACTTTGTGCCTATTGACACGCGTTACCAGGGCCTGCACACTACTTTGACGTACTTTACCGGTACACACAACAAAGCGTACATCAACGGGCGCGATACCGATATGAAGGGGCAGGCAAAGGACGCAGCATGGATCGCTCAGCAAGGTGCCAAATGGGCGAAGGAAGCACTAGGCGAGAAGGATAGAGAAGTTTATCTCTTCAGGTTGATGCTTGAATGGGCGAGATTGGTTGATGACAACCGTGATGATATTGGGACAGTCAAAGATGACAAGGGCAAATTTCAAAGCTCACCTTGGACAAAAAACCAGAACTGGCAACTGTAATTATTCACATTTTATAAAGGTTTGGCTTTATTATCATTAACGGTTCCATTACCTTCAGCCTTTTTGTTCCGTACTATTAGTTGATGGTCTGGATTCAGGAGTAACGAAATATGCACGAGCTAGTATTTGTTTGCTTTGGGCATGTATGACTGCTGATTGATCGGTTACCTTTTCCGATATCAAATGAATCACGATTTACAGAATTGTACAGAAAACTAAGCAGATTCGCTGAAGCGAGAGTGGTGAAGATCACATGAGCGGCATATTGTAAAGAGACCGGTCGCCTTACATCGCCTCCGTCCCTATGCCAGGTTGCACAGCTATACAGTAGGTTCCGGCTCGAGTGACTGGCTCGATTGTAGCCGAAGCCCTCACGCATCTCTGCATGTGCTGGGATCGGTTGACTGAGATACAAGTACAGTGAAGTATCAAAACTAATACACCGCAATAATCCCAACATAGACACTCCACAAAACGGTACCGGGACGGTCAACTCGGTCCGTGATACCCCGATAAGCCAAAAAGTGACCCAATCCCATACAAGTCTTGGCCCCAGTCTGGTAAGTGTCTCTTGAACATCGGGAGCCGACAGCGGAGACGAGCCCGGAATTAAGGACCAGCACATCGATTCAAGGTGAGAGAGGTCAGTAAGGTACGGGCGTACATTTGCATCACTCATGAGACATGCCCTCTTCCAGCTGATTTGAGTACATCTTGAAATATAAAGTGAGGAAACACAGGGCAGGCCCGGTCAGCTAGTCTCGTCTTCTTTTGTCGGCTGAAGACGCCTTGTGTCGGTGAAAAGTCCAATTTCATCGGTGGAGAATGGAACACCGATTGGCCGACGTGATGTTGATACGTACTGAACTGAGAGTTACGTCGGCTCGATTGTTTAATGAGATGTGCATGTCGTTGAGCTTGGACCAACAAAGAGAACCGAAGAGTGGATCAGATCTGGTGATGTCTCACGAGAGGATCTCGGTGAAGACCCGGCACCAGACTCGAATGGGGCAAAGGAAAGTTTGGTGTGTACCATTGACACCCTCCTCCACCTAAAAAGTTTGATGTGGCATTGCATTGCAGAAATGCTGAAGCACCAGCAGAGGATTCAACGGCATGAAAGTGGCCTCATGTACAGGATTTGTGGTATAGTACTTACAAACATCTGAAATGATATATTATAACCAGAAGCCAATCGTGACAATCTGGAGTGTGGTATCTTGTAGCTTGCGATATTGCATGTGGTCATATACATTATGGCGAAGAAAATCAGAGAGCTACGGATGTTACTTAGTCTTTGGTTTCTGGTGTCCTTAACCTCGGTGAATTCGTTCTGACCTGCCTGTCACCAGATCGCTCGTACGGAAGAAAGAAGAAGAAAAGACAAACGGAGTGGAGAGCTGAACCCCGACTTGGGCCAGTGACAACCCCTGAGCATAACGATGGGTCTCTTGGCATGTAGGGCCCTGGCTGCCCATGCCTTTTTCCCTCTACAAAATCTGGGGTGAGGAGAGCGAGGTGAGCTGATTGATAAACGGCATGCCTTGGGAGCAAAGGCTCTGTGGGCGGAATTCAACCACTCTTAGTCTGGTTACACCAGACAGAACATCAGAGAAAACGGGTTGGTCTAGAACACAACGTCTCTTCTGCTTCAGGTTCGGGATACGCAACAGCTCTGTTGTGCATTATCCAAGGATCTCGCTGGAAACAGCGTGGTCGTTGGTCCGCCACCATCGAATAATTTGGTACGTACCTAACCCAGTGTATGTACAATTCTCTTCCTCTTCCCGAGGTCAGAGCCGAACAAATTTGTGGCTACGGGACCGTATGTCCTTCTCACCGAGCCGTGGTGGAGTTTGGCGGCAGGGCGGGGAATGTATGGCAATGCCTGTTACGGCTCGACTTGGAGTAGTTTTCATTTTTTTTTTCAGGATGTCAAGCGCTGTCCAGGCGCGCCTATAGCATGGCATTGGACGCACTTTGTCAATCTTGGGCGTACGGAATGGATGAATAAAACCGAACTGAATGGCGCGATAGGACGGTGGCGGTATATGGTAGGTATCTCGAGCTGGTCTCTGGTGTAAGTGCTCTAACACGGGCGCACCAATTTTTTATGCCACTTTTCTCTTCTCACTCAGGCAAAAAGTCGCAGGATGATATAGGATCAGCCGGCATGATCCACTAGGCGAGCGCTCAGCAATGAGTTTAATGAGACAATGATTTGATTCTGTGAATCTTTTGCGTTACTGGCCAGGTACTGCTGGCCAGACTGACCTTGTCGAAACTAGCCAATGTTGTGAATGGCAACCATGACCATATTACAACCAAGAGAAGAAGCCACGATGCGGGTGCAAACCCACGACATTCGAGCTGTCTGCACTCGGTGTTGCACTTCCGGTCAAACATCAAAGCAACAGCATATCAGACGGGTCCTTGCACGGGTCTTTTCGCTGGGTACATGGGCTGTGAACATGCCATGCGGCAAACAAGGTTCAGACATCCATCAGCCCGTAGTTCTGGTTGTACGTACATACACAAGCGGTACAACTTTGGTGAGCGGTAAATGGTTGAGATACGTTGATAGAAGTAGACGACTGCGTACGATTTGCACATATATTGCGGTGCGACTCTGCAGAGCAGCTATTTTAGTAAACACCATTGTCGAGTTTTTCTTTTCTTTTTGTTGTTTACGGACTCGGAGGTGCAGTTGAAAGGCGTAGACTAGTGAGTAACAACTTGTCAGATAAATGTAGCCGTAGCCGGATCAAGATGAGCTGGAGGGTTCGATGATCAAAAGAGTGGCCTTTAATAACTGTGATGAACCGTACTGAGATCCGTTTCCCTACTGAGATGCCCTGCTGTCGTCGTCGTCGTCGTCGTTCGACTTGTTGCTTGATTTCAGTACCAAGGGACGATACGCAGTTGGAATCGGCATATAGATGCAATAAACGAGGACAGATGGATCACTTTAGAAAGGGATCCTGTCGCTTGTAAGAAGGTTAAAATTCGAAGTGGAGAGATGAGGATTAAAGTTGCGTGTCAGATTTTACTCCTTCCTTCTGAAAAAGAAAGCAATACCGAGAGAAGTCCTTGCCAGTTCGTTGTCATTCATCTAGAAATTAAAACGGCAGGACATGAGCATGAGCCAGCTCCTGCCGCCGGAGCCGCGCATCATTAACCGGGCATCTAACGTTCCATTTGGTGTCATCTTAGCCTTGACCCGACTAGCGGGATGTAGGTAGATTTGATTAATCGGACCGGACCATTCAAGGCCCTAGCAATTGGTTACAAACTCGAGCTTTGCTTTTGCTATAACACATAGTACATAATGCCAGAGCAAGGTGCTGTGTGTGGTGTTGGGGGGCACCCGAACCGACGGGAGTGTGTGCAAAAGGTACGGTCCACCTTGGCCAGGTTCTTCGATTGACCCTAACCTATTCTGTCTCACCTGTCTTGTTCCATGAACTTCATCCCACGACAGCTCGTCTATCATTAGGCACTTTCAAGAATGTGGTTGGACACTTCAGAATTTGACCAAGACAAACTACATTATCTGAGGCTCATATTCAAGGACACTCAACAAACTTTGGCAGAATTTCTTCTTACTAAGACGGCTCCGCGGAGCAGACCTCAACAACTCAGTGTTCTTTGTCCATGTTTGATGTCGCCGATTGTTGTAAACCTCGACTGACCTTAATCCTAGCTCAAGAGATCCAAAACTTCACAATGACTACTGCATTGCACAGTCATCTCGTGCCATTTTACCCCATCCTGGGTCCCTCGAATGTGCTCCCGGGCCGGTCCCTGATACTGGACTCAGGTACCATTTCTACCTTTAGGCGTATGCACAGCAGTGTGGTCACTAAACTTAGTGTACCTAACCTACTAACTGGGGAAATAGGCCCACTTCCCCTCTGGCGGGCATCTTTACCAACAGCGTTCCTCTCCGCCGTCCAGGACCTGAGGAGCCCCCCAGGGATTGATCCCGCCCACGCCCCTCCACTAGGTTCCTTAGGTTCCCATTTTCACGCTGTGAGACTCCCCGAACGACGCTCTGGTTGGCTGCAAACTTACGACGTCTTTTGCCCACGCCCTTCTTCTCCGATTCTTTCTGTCTCTCCACGCCACTCCATTTACCTCAGGTTGATCTTGGTGAAGACGGAACACCCTCGGTCTCTTTCCATAGCATAAACTTGAGCTTTCTTTTCTTGCTCTTATTCTTTCCTTTGGCTAATTCTTTTTCTATTTTTTATTGACGAACCCTGATCCGCTCTCGTCGTCTCACCATTGCGCTTCCACTCACCTTGACGATCTCACCAAGAGTTACGACCCGTTTTATGATACGTGCCTACATCCATCATAGGCCGGCTCTTCGTATATACGACTGCCATCTCGCCCTCCAGAGCCTTGATCCGATCAGATCCTTCTTCAACTACCACAAGTTGAAACTACGCGTCTCTTGGGTCGTAGGGAATTAATTCCTTCGCCAGTACTATTCGGCTACTTTGCGCTGCGCATCCACCCCCAATGCCGGTGCAATTATTCGTTTGATTCAAGCTCCAATTGTTCAACTGTTGCCGGCTTTAATCTCACCGAATCGCTACTATTGCCGTTCCACCTCCCCATAATATCTACCTACTGCCCAGTTGCCTCACTGTGCCCAGCTGCAATCAATTGAATTATCTATTGCTCCTAAGGACTGTCCTGTACCTGTTCCAGTTTCCCTCGACTCGCCCCAGGGTGTATCATTCTGCCCTGTCAACTCAAAAACGATACCCACTAAGAAACCCCTTGTCGGCAGCCGTCACCACATTCTCGGCACACAGCTTATATATACTTCGAATCCTCCTCGGAAACCCCAAGGCTGGACCATAGCGCGCTGAAAAGTTGCAGCAATATTTTGCTTTGCTCACAACCTACTCTCATACTTTAAGTCTAAGAACGCTGTGGTACGATTAATACTACTCACGCGCGCAACACATCAGTAAACCCATCGCACTTGCAGCCTGTCTGTGCTGTCTACTTGCGTTTGCGCCTACACAACTAATATACTTGCGCACGGCAGATTGATAAAGACAGCCGATCACGTCGCGTACTCTGAGCAGCCGGATGATTGGCAAGCTATTCCAATACCACCAAATCGCCTAGTCTCTCCAAAACTACCTTGCTTTTGGTTTGAGATAATGGGCGTTTGATTATTCACAGCGCCGATTACATTTCTCGATTTATCAAGATGAATTCTGTCGCCCACAGTATGGCCGAGGCTTCTCCAGCTACCACGACTGCGTCCATCAATCAACACCAACAACCACAGCCGCCGCCATCCCCGTCACCTTCGCAACCGACCTCCATATCCGAGACCGCCCCAACGCCCTCTTTGCCCTCAATTTCTTCGCCCTCTGCTCAGTCTGCATCGCTACCTGCGGTTCTTGCAGCTGCAACAGCGGTCGCATCTGTCTCCGTTCACTCGCTCCCGCAAAATCCAGACGAGCTTCCCCCCCTCCGTCAGCCCTCGCCCACTTCGCCGGCGCATTACACATTTGAGCAGCATCAGCAACAGCAGCAACAACATCATCATCACCATCACACTCACCACCACCTTCACCCCGTTACGCCGCCTCTTAGAAAAGACACATGCTCTTCCATCTCGACTCAGGCGACGACCGCCACCTTGGCCTCCACAGAGACCAATAACACATCGTACAGTGCCGATACCTCTCCTAACTTGCACCAGTCTATCTTCTCTATAAAGGATGGTTCCGACGTCTCTAACAGCCGCCGTACGAGCAGGAGACGGACCGGACCCCTTTCTCAACAGTCCAGAGAGCGCGCTGCACTCATTCGAAAGCTCGGCGCATGCATTGATTGTAGGAGGAGAAGAGTTGCTGTAAGTCGTTATATCACTCCCAAGTTCCTCACAAATGGACTCATATACCAACATTTTGTCACCGCAGTGCCACCCCAGTCATCACAACATGACATGGGAGGATGTCGTTTCCAAATTCCACCGATCGCATAGCCCAACTATCCAGGATATTGCACCCTCGCTCGCCGCGGCTGGTCGGCCATTGAGCCCCGCTGCTATCACCAATGTCCAGGCCTTGTTCACACACGACACCCAGGAGATGGACATTGACTCCAGTACTCCTGGTTCCAATCAGCCCGGTCGACCTCCACTAAGCGACGCTCGAATTCGAACCCCTCTACCTTCGGGTCCCCGCCTCGAAAAGTCATTGTCGTTGCCTGGCATTGAGAGTTTCAAGAACGATCTCCAGACCAACGTGGGACGCATGCTTTCCACACCCAGTCGAGACCGATACACCTCTGTACAGGTCATGTTCTTGTTCTGGCAAGATGATGAAGATGTTCCCACGATTCAGTCCGCTGTTCGGGAACTTGCGGAGGTATTCGATAAATACTATCGCTACAACTTCCAGGTTCAAGCCATCCCATCATCGTCTGAAGGATGCAAAAGCTCATGGCGGTGGCTCTCACGACAATTAAACGAGTTTGTCGAGGATCGTGACGAGCGTGATGTATTAAAGATAGTGTATTATGCGGGACATACCTACCTCGACAGCAACCGTGAGATGGTTTTGGCTAGGTAAATGACTTGTCCCTGCTTTCACAACAAAACCATTACTGACTATGGCAGCTCCCGGGATCCAGAACAAGCCTCGACAATCCGATGGGGCGGTATCCAACAAACACTGGAAGAAGCATGTGCAGATACACTGATTATCATGGATGCGGCCTATTACCCGTCAACTAGGATGATTCGCCAGCAAGGTGTGTTAGAGCTTCTTGCGGCATCAGTATCGGAAGAGCATTTCTACGATATCGATCGGTGCGCGTTTACACGCGCATTAGCTGAGCAATTACGAATCAGAGCGGCACGCTTGAGCCCTCTGTCAGCTGCGGAGCTACATGCAAACCTTTTCTCCCACTACTCCAAGATGGTACAGGATAAGCACCCAGAGAAGGAAGTTTTAACCAGTTTTCCGTCGCCGCTGCATATGATGATGTCTGGTAACTCAAGGCTCCCCTCCATCTTTCTCTCGCCTGTATACGAAAACAGTCCTATGCGAAGTAGCTTCTCATCCTACGAGAACAGCCCGCAGCTGCATCTATCGATTCGACTCGACGATGACAACGTGGACATCGAAAGTTGGAACGAGTGGTTGCGTCTGATGCCTGAGGGCATTAAGGACATTAAGGTCGAGGGTCCATTCCGAGCTACCTTTAGATGAGCAGCATCGGACTCCTGACGGCTTCGTTACAAAGATGTTAAAAAACACCAATCGCCAATTTCCATATGTACACCTCCAGAAATGGAGGTTGCCGGACCTCTGAAGCAAGGGGGAATTTGTTAGGTTTTCCTGAAAATGGGAACCATTAACAACAGACTTGGTTCTGGACGTTCTGGCAACAAGAGTCACGGCTACTTGGTGATCGGGACAAAAGCTCCCTGACGAAACACCCACCAAAATCACAACTCCCCTCTCATGACGACAATGACATTATTTGATTATACTATGTACATATTTGACCTGGTACGGGACATTGGACGACAGTTCCGTGAAAGACAGCGCACGGAGTTTCTAGCGGAGAAAAAAGCTACTGGAGGTCCCAGCTTGGTTTGCATAAACTCGGGTTACTTAACGGTCAAGCTGATGGACTTACACCAGGCACTAAGATTAGGGACAGGAATAGGATGGACTGTGCTGGATCGGAACGGTGAAAGGGTAAAAAAGTGAGTCAGAAATCTACAAGAGCAAGCATGAGACACGTTATATATATCCATAGGTATGCATGAACAGCGAAGCAACCTGCAGGCTGTGTTTCAGCAAAGCCGTTGAACTTATTATCTCAAAAAAAAATCTGTTTTCCGTTTTTGTTTCAGTCGCATCTATAAGAATGGCGTGCAGACATGTGACAAGACAACAGGGTCTTGGTAAATGCAAGTGATAATGACGACAGCAGTACAGCATCTGGAAGCAAACAATAAACATCCGTGCAATGTGATGCATGAAAGAAAGAGGTCGGGGCCCATGAGTCGGGTGGTAGATAGCGCAATTGTTATGGATTAGGTGGTAGATTGGGCGGGACCATAACCATGACCATGTTGAGGACGGACCATCCATATTCCATGCTCATGAGGGGTTGGGTCTTTGATTTGACATGGGAAGAGATGAGGGGAGAGGAGGGGGATGGAGGGGGAGAGAAATTGGGCTTCAAAAAAAGTCAGTCAGTCAGTCTCTCTGGTAGACAGACATCTGACCGACCAGGTACTGAGGTACTCAGGTACGCTACGCTACGGTAGGTAGAGTTATTTCCTTCTTTGGATCGACTTGCCAGCAAGACAAAAGAAAGCAATGCGACATTTGTTATGCAAATGATAGGCGGTAAAGCATGCCACATCATGACCGCGTCCAAGTCCACCCACCATGACCACTTTGAGAGACATGTCGTTGGAAATTTTGGGCTTTGTACGGGTACTGACTGGACTAGACCGGGGTGATATGTCGTTCACAAACCACCCCACCAAACGACAAAAAGCTGCTTTGATATTGGACAACAACAAACAATTCAGACCCGAAAGATCCCATGCTAAAGTGCGGTAAGGCCGTCAATTGTAGTCTACCTTGGCATTTCTGGGTACAAACAGTACCTAGGTAGTAGGTAAGTAGATAGATGTAGAATTATTCTTACCTACCTAGGTACCTAGTGAATGAATCAGACTTCACCATGCACAGTGATTATGGTACGGCACGGCCCAGCCATTCAATTTTATCACCATAGTGACGACCTGAAGAACGAACGGGAGGGACGGGGAAGAAAATTACTTACTAGACCATCCCATCAGAGCCTTGCCTGCTAAAAGGTTGGTTGGTTAGGTAGATTGGGTCGAGTTCTGGTTTTGGTAGGTATGGACGGTAACCCGTGGGTCTGGGGCCTGATACGATTTTTTTTTTGTCTCCATCACTCGTCTCCGTAGCCGCTGCCGCTACTGCACATGCTTCCTGCACTTGCTCCTGCTCCTACCTGCTCCTCCCAAGCTCGATCCATTTCATACTTGAACAACGACATCTGCAACTTGGACCCAGCCTGAACCAACCTCTTGTCTCTTTTTCTGAAAAAGTCTTGAGATTCCCTCAAACTACACGACTACTTTCCTTTTCTCTTTCTTCTCCCCCTCTCTTCTCAATTCCCCTCCCCAAACACCCCACATACCCCATTACTGATTCGATATGGGCGGCGTTGTCTCTGCATTCTCTAGTACTAGCGGTGAAGACCCCATCGCCGCGCGACAAGCTCTCGAGAAGCAACTTGCCGACAGAGAAGAAACCATCGCAGTCCTCGAGGAAGACCTTTCCAAGAAAGAGAAGGAGTGCACAACAGTTTCCAAGGATGCTGAGGACTTGAGGGAAAAGATCAAGGAGCTCGAGGCCCAGTCCTCTCTCGCTCTTGACGAGACCCATGCCCGAATCGCCATCCTCCAGGATGAGTTGAAGAAGGGGGGTGACTCAAGCTCTGAGGAGCTCCGCTCCACCAAGGAGTCCGCTGAGAAGAGCGCCAAGGAGCTCGAGGATGCCAAGTCATCTCTTACTGCCACCGAGGAGAAGCTCAAGGGTCTCGAGCAGGAGAGGCAATCCATTGCTGACGAGCTCGCCGCCCTCAAGGCTGAGCTTGCCGAGGCCAAGGAGGCCCGCGAGGCCCTCGAGGCTGCTCTGACCAAGGAGATCGCCACTCTCAAGGCCCAGCTTTCCGAGGCTGAGCAGAAGCACCAGGCTCTTACCAAGGCCCACAGTACACTTGAGGAAGAGCTCGCTGCCGCTTCTAGCGCTGCCGACGAGGGCAAGCAGGCTCTGACCGGATCCGAAGACAAGTTCACCACCCTACAATCGAGCCACGACAAGCTTGAGTCCGAACTCAAGGCCGCAGCCACTGCCCTTGACGAGCAGAAGAAGGCTTTGGCCGGTTCAGAGGAGAAGTACGCCGCCCTACAAGAGACTCTCGACAATGTCAAGGAACAGTCCGACTCCCAGATCGCCGCTGCAAAGAAGGACCTCGCCGAGGCTCAGGAGAAGACCAACACCCTCCAAGAAACACACAACAAGCACAAGACCGACTCTGAGAACGAGTTGTCTGAGCTCAAGAAGCAATTGGCCGAACTGTCTGATCTCCAGACCAAGTACGCCGCTCTTGAGGAGACCAACAAGTCTCTTGAGAACGAGCTTGCTGAGCTTAAGGAGAAGTTCGCCGACCTCGAGAAGACCAACGAGTCTCTCAAGAGCGACTCCTCTTCCGAGCTCGTGGCCGCCCAGAAGGATGCTGCTGAGTGGAAGGAGAAGCACGGTTCTCTCCAGACAACCCACGATGGTCTTACCCAGGACCTCGAGGCTGTTAAGAAGGATCTTGCTGCTTCCGAGGAGGCTCAGAAGAAGCTTGCCGAGGAGCACACCACTGCCTTGACCAAGGCCCAAGGTGACTCTTCTGCTGAGCTCGAGCAGGTCAAGAAGGAAGCCGCCGACCTTGAGGCTAAGCTCAAGTCCACTGCCGACGAGCACGAGGCTCTTAAGAAAGAGCGTGACGACCAGGCTGAGAAGCTTAAGACTGTCACCGGCGACCACGAGTCATCTCAGAAGAAACAGGAGGAGACCGAGGCCAAGCTCAAGGCCGCCACTGAGGAGCGCGAGTCCATTGAGAAGGAGCTTAACGAGAAGTCAACAAAGCTTGCCGACCTCGAGCAACAGATTGAGGAGGCTCACTCCAAGGCCGCCAAGGCCGAAGAGGACCTCAACGCTTCTCAAACAGTAAGCAAATAACACAATTCAATACTTACTCATGCACTAACACTCGCATAGGAGAAGAAGGAACTCGAGTCTAAGATCGCCGATCTTGAATCCAACGCTGCGAACTCCAAGGAGTCTGAGTCCGGCCTTACCACCAAGCTTCAGGAGGCCGAGGACAAGGTCAAGAACCTCGAGTCTGAGGCCGCCAAGGCTAAGGAGTCTGAGTCCGAGCTGAAGACCAAGGCCGAAGAGGCCGAGGCCAAGGCTGCTGCCCTTGAGGCTGACGCCAAGAAGGCTCAGGATTCTGAGGCCGAGCTGAAGGCCAAGGTCGAGGAAGCCGAGGCTAAGATCGAGAGCCTTGAGGCTGACGCTGCTAAGGCCAAGGAGGCCGAGGCCAAGGTTGCTGCTCTCGAGTCTGATGCCAAGGAGGCTCAAGACTCCGAGGCTGAGCTGAAGAAGCAGCTTGAGGAAGCTCAGGCCGCTACAGAAGCCGAGAAGAAGGAGTCTGCCGACAAGACCAAGTCTCTCGAGGACGAGCTTAATGAGCTTAAGGAGAAGTTCGCCAAGGCTGAGGAAGCTGCCCAAAAGGTCGACTCTCTGGAGGCCGAGAAGAAGGCCGCCGAAGAGAAGGCCGCTTCTCTGGAGAAGGAGAAGATCGATGCCGAAGAGAAGACCAAGGCAGCACAGTCTGCCTTCAGCAGTGCCCTCGAGAAGGTCAAGGCCATCCAGGGTGAGAAGAAGGACGCCCTTGAGAAGGTCACAGCTCTCGAAGCTGAGGTCAAGGAGCTCAAGGAAAAGAGTGCCGCCACCAACGGTACTGCCGAGGCTTAAGCGGAGGATTTTGAATTGGGATAATGCTGCTGATGAAACCAAAAAAGTGTTTGTTATACGATCTGTGACGCCGGATGAACTGAAATGTCTGATTCATATCACGGGAAACGAAGGAGTGGACTCATGCGTCTTTGATGAACTCGATACCCAAATAAATAGTTTTTAGAAGAGCGTAATTTAGATGAGCGTCTATGCCACTCTTTTCATGTCATCTTGAGGCCCTATTATCTGTGATTGTTTTTGAATTCTTTTTTCCAATAGTGATGGGTAGTCACTAAGTTAGGTAGCCCCTTATGCAGGCATGTCTCACAAATCTGTTCTGGGACGAGACACGTAAGGATAGCCGAAATGAAAGAGGCTTTGCTAACCATGGTCACCTTTCAGAGATTGGCTTGAGGAGAGACAACGGTTCTAAATGCATTGTCCCATAGTAGAGCCTAAAGCGCATAATAGTAGCTAATTGGAGATTTCTGTTGACATATAGTTACTGTCTGTACTCGATATGAAAATGGTTGAAACTGGCTGTGGCTGCATCAGCTCCAAGCCACACCCGCAGCTTAAGCATATCTGATTGGCCCACTTGGTCTCTACAGCTCAACACCAGAAACGTCACAACTTGCCAATATCAACCTCCATCATCACCGTCATCCCCACCTCTCTCCCTCTCCTTCGACCTCTACAATTCCAAGGCCAATCCGTCAAGATGCGCTTCACAACTTTCGATACAAGCGCCCTCTTGGCCGCTCTTCTCGCTCTCCCCGCCGCTCTCGCCTCTGACTCTATAACGCTCTACCTCCCCGCAAAGCCTAACCCCTTCACCCTTCCCGCCTCGACGCACGCTACGCTCTCCTCAGCTGGCGTTCATATTTCGGCTCCTCTGTCCGCCGCCAACACCTTTGTCTTCCACAACGTTACGCCTGGATCGTACCTCGCTGATGTGCATTGCCCAACGGACGCGTTCCACCCGGTGAGGATCGATGTGCAGCTTGAAGAGGGTGGCGAGGAGAGCATTGTGCGTGCGTGGGAGACGTACAGAGGCAATGACTGGAACAACAAGGGCGAGGTTGTGCCTGTAAAGGAGGGGAGCAAGGGAAGGGGATTCGAGGTTCGCGCTATTGGAGGGAAGAATTACTTCATGGAGAGGCCTCAATGTAAGTCGCCATCACGACGAGGTGAACGGTTAATTTCAAGGCAATACTAACATGATTTTAGTTTCCGTCTTTTCCATCCTCAAGAACCCCATGATTCTTATGGCCGTTGTCAGTCTGGGTCTCATGGTTGGCATGCCCAAACTCATGGACAGCAGTATGTCTTTCCGTCCCCTTTCCGCATCGAATTCATACTGACAAGAGCCACAGTGGACCCTGAAATGCGTGCCGAGTTCGAAGAGCAGCGAAAGAACAGCGCCTTGAGCGGTGTCATGAGCGGTCAGGCTTCTAGTGACAACCCTCTTACTAACTTCGACATGGCGGCGTACCTTGCTGGTTCCAAGCCCAAGGATGGCGGCAGCCCAGCCGCATCTAACAATGGCGGAAATGCTAAGAACCAGGGTGTGAGACGGTAAGGCCTGTACAACTGGAAAAGTATATAAAATAGTGGCAAAAGGTGGACATTCAGTTGTAGGACATGTCGGTGGGCAATAGAGAGGCAATATGATCAAACATGGTATCATTCATATGCAGTTAGATGGATATCATTATTCGATTGATTTGATTCTCAGGCTCCAGTCTGAGATTCCGGCCGAGATCTGACAGACGGCTCAACGTAGTGGTACGCTTATTTATCGGGTACCCAATTCCTTATTCCAAAAGTCATAAAGCGTAACAAACCTATCCCATTCTAGCATCATACCAAGCATACTACTCGATCAAACGTGTACAGTACAGCTCGGTGTTTACTCGTCGCCGCCGTCGAAATCAGCGCCGTCATCTGTATAAATAGTCAGTACACTACATCGGGCATGCGCAGGTTTGGGTCCAGGAACTTACCGAAGCCGTCTTGATAAGCATCTTGCTCATCGTTGTCGAATGAATTCATGAGCATAGCACCACCGAGCAGACCGGCACCGGCACCGAGAGCAGCGCCTCCTGCCATGCCCATACCTCCGCCTCCCGGTTTGCGGCCACCTCCCATACCACCACCGCCAAAACCGCCGCCAGGTTGGCCGTAGCCGGGGGCGCCTCCATATCCACCATAGCCACCCGGTGCGCCATAACCACCGCCACCATAATGGGGTTGAGCACCGTAGCCCATAGGGGGGCCATGTCCGGGGTAACCACCCTGAGATTGCTGAGGATAGTACTGCTGCTGAGGGTAGCCACCACCCATGCCACCATGAGCGCCTTGTTGTTGTTGGTGTTTGTCAGCCATTTGCTTACCCTTGCCAAGCAGCTTTCCTAAGAAACCACCACTCTTAGCACCCCGATCTCTAGGGGGTAGCTCTGAGGGGTAACTGCCGCCGCCTTGCTGCTGTTGCTGGGGATAAGGACTGTTGCTCTGGGGAAATGGGCTATTTGAGCCGCCATATCCTGCAGGAACGTCTGGGCCACCGGGGCCGCTGCGCGCGCGCGCATCTTCTTCAGCTTGAAGCCTAGCAGCTAGTTTGGCGTCTTCATCCTGGGATGAGCCACCGGCGCTGGCTGTGACATCCTCATAGGGGTTCTTCTTTGTGTCTGTAACTATGGGCGTGTTGCCTGGCTCGTATCCGGGAGGAGGGCCGGCAGGCGCACCGTCATCACTAGGGAAGACGGGGGCAGTGGGCTTCTCCCATTGGGACTGTTTCGTGTATATGTTGACGTAGAACCTGGGGCGCAAATGTTAGCGAAAAAGATGCGCTGGTAGATGAAGATGCGTGCTCTTACCATTCCTTGTACTGGTCATTCCATCGTACGGCCCATCCGGCAGGGACCTCGGGGGCCTTGGGAGGAGGCGGTCCAGGTGGGGGAGCGAAATCGGCCATGGAAGTAGGATTTGAAAGTGTATGCGACAAGGAGAGAAGTTGTTTCTAGAGCGCGACGATGGTATTGTGCGAGAGGTTTGTTGGTAGGTCGAGAAATATCGAGAGTTGGTAGTTGATGATGATGTAGTAAGTGGGTATAAGTACCTAGGTAGGCAAGTAAAGAGGGGAAATGCAATTCAAGGAGTCAAGAATTAATAAGGTTGATTAAAGGTTACTAGGTATCTCCTAAGGGTGGCCGGTCTATTTAAGTGTGCATGTTGACCTCTTTTAGGTCCCTGGCAATCCGGCACCTACCACTTGTGACCTTGAGTGTTTCGCAGCTCCCTTTCAGTTTTCGTCACTCGCGGTTCACGCCACCCGCGGACGTGATGTGATGGATGACCTTGGGATCTGGAGCTGGAGGGGCAATTACCCAAAACCCCGGTAGCCCCTCCCCCGAATGCGAAGCACAAGTGACGCCATTGGTGCAGAAGCTGTCATTGTAGATAGCACAGCCACCTTTTCTTTTAGACACTACTATACGAACACAGACAGACACATTAACTAACAACCCTGGTAGGCAATAGATGGCAGGTATGTTCTTTTCAGTTCTGTTCTTCTCTATTCAGCTTACCTATGTGACCAATCTTCGACTTCTAGAGTTCAGATGTTTCTTTAAAGTTGACTAAAATCATCCAAGACCAAACCCCTTCTCTTCAACAACAGAACGAATCATAGAGAAAGTGAGTGACATGCGCCAAGATTGTCCGGGGTTAATTAAACCAGTCCAAACTGCAGGTTAATGGTTGAAGCTTCTTGCTTGCGCATGCACTGCTAATCCTGGACTAGCTCACAGTTGCAGTTCAAATGGGTTTCAGAGAGCGGCGTAGGGACGAACATTCTTTAGTTGGCTGCCTCTCGTCTCATTCTTCCAATACATACCTTATTACAAATTACCATAACGAGATTCGAGAACGGAGATCCGTGGACAACGAGAGCGACGTTGACATTGGCATTGACAGCAAGCGCCACATAGGTATGACGCGAATCCGTGGCGATTCATCGATGTGGCGGTGCTATTTAAATCGATATTCCCAAAGCTTCCACTTAGGTACCTATACACACCCAGGTACGTAATTACAACATCCTACTAACCAGCCAAGCCTTCTCTGTCATCCTCCTCTGGCGGCGGATGCCTATCCGTCCAAGGCTCAAAGAGCTTTGATGTCTTGGACAAGCCTCCCAAAGTCTCCCATATCAAGAGAAACGCAAACAAAGCCATGACAACAAACATAAAGTCCTCGGCATTGAGATGGTTATGCGACTCGGGTATTATAATGAGAACGATGGCAATCACCAACCTCATACCAATCCGTAGAATCTGGCCCATGAGAAGCGTGCACTCGCCTTCTACTCGGTACAGCATCCCATACACCCAGAGGCAAAACATGCCGACTCCAAGACCTCCGCCGAGAAGCCAGCGCTGTCCATCTTCGAACTCATCTATCGCTGTGCTCGCAGCTGCAACGTGTCCTCCGATTAGGAACGACGCTGCGAGTGGTAGGTGTAGGAGGAAAAATCCAAAGGCTGTCCAAGCCGATCGCCGGATTGGATGTATGGCTTGCACGCTGCCATCGCCGCTCGAGTAGATCCAGTTAAGCACAAACGCTATTACCAGTGTACAGACGGCTTTAGCATAGCCAGAAGTCAAGCCGATGCCCGTCTTGTTGCCAACAATAATACTGTACACGAACTCGCCAAGAATGATGATGAAGAAAGCACCCATGCGGTCAATCTCGTGCGCAATATCCACGGCTGTACTGTAGGTCAAATTCAGCTTGTCCTTGATCCAGGGGCTCAAGGTAAGCGCCCATGTTGCTTCTTGGTAGAATATTGCCACGGCCACAATGGCGGCTTTTGCGTGAATGCTTATATCCTCCAAGAAAAGAGGGATGGTGATGAGCAGACCGACAAACATGAAACCAGCCATGATTCTGGCTTGAGTACGATGCTGATACGCTGCAAACGAGGTGATGAGGAAGACAGTGAGCGTAGTGAAGCGCGCAACAAGATACGCTCCGACAGTCGTACGCATCGCCGAGATATCCACATCCGCATCGTTGGCGTTGTTAGCATAAAGTACAAGAAGAGCCATGACCCAAAGGATGACCAGGCGCTGTAGGAGATCATCGGTGTAGTACGAGTTCATGATCTCGCGAAGATCAGCCCAGATATGCCAGGCTGGTGCAAAGATAAGTATGTACTTTGCCAAATGAGCTCCGTCAGGGTGCTCAGCGAGTTCATCGCTAAAGTTTGCGACAATGGCAACATCTTGGAACACCAGTCAACATTAATTTACCCAAAACAAAGAGGGGGACTTGGGCTTCTTACATAGAAGATCGAGGAAGAGCTCAAACCGTCCTGCCTGACGCTCTTCTTCCTTTTCCTTTTGAAGCTCTCCCTTGTAGTACCATTGCAGAGCCCTTGGTTTCTTAACAAGGAAACAATCTTCTCTGGCGTGTTCTTGAAGCTCGCTACAATTCATCTTGTGCTTGAGGGTGAAGGGGAGAAGTAGAGATGAAGTTGGGGTGGAGGTTCAGGTCATGCTAAAGCCTTTTGCCCTTTCCTGTCTTAGGTGAAAAGGGAGAGCTGAGCTGACTGGACTATTACCAAGCCATGTACATACATACACATGCAACTATTTCATGGTGGTTGGCTAAAGCTTATATGTATGCTACACTGCTTTAGTCGTGAATATAAGAATCTATCGCATTCTTGTGCAACATAAAATTCTCCAGTTTAGAGAAACTAGAATATTATCCTGAACCTTTCTGCTCTATAGCTCATCTACCTACTGGACGTTCTTTTTCTTATTCTTGTGAGTTCTCCTTCAAGTGGCTTTAAGCTTGTACCACCAACACCCAGGGTCGGCCGCTCTACTGTTGATCCCCCGCCTTGTCGTATTCCACCAACCACCATCAACTCACGTCCATCCTATACTCTAGTTTGTTCCATAGTACTCTTCATCAAAATGTTACAGTCTACCCAAGTGTCTCGGGAGGAACGACCTATTCTGAAGTCTTTCTTTATCTTAAAAGATAAACAGGCTTAAAATTAAAACCCCAGAGGTACCAGTATCTATATAATAGTATTTCAATGCTGGATAGAATTGCGCCTGTCGCAGTTCTTCAACTTTAAAGCAGGTATCTGGGTTGAGTAACATAGTACTTCACCAAGCAAATGTCATCACGCGGACGTCTTCGTGCATATTTGTATCTCAATCTGTAAATGTTCTTTTACTTCCGTATTATAACAAAGATGACGCACGTGTCATTGGTGCCGGATATATCCAAGAGTGACTGGTCGAGCTGCAGATCCGATAATAATCGCTGAGATGACTCACATCATCCTTCTCACAACTTCAACTTTTCATCTTCAAAATTGTCAAGTTTCATTATCTCACTATAAATGGTGAGTGATAAAGAAGCCTATACGCCTACACTTTAACTAATATAAGTCCTAGCCGTCGCCAACAGATGTAATCATAGCAGAAGCCAAGAGCAGTACCGACCTGATCAAATCCGCCCGCAAACTTATACAAGACTTCCGCGATGCCCAATCTAGTCTTAGAGATGATATACCTAACCTGATCGAGACAGCCAAGGCTGTAGAAGAACTCGACAAGCCCGTCACCCTCGTCCAACAAGAAGGGAGCCTACATACCGCGGCAGTGATTCGAGAAATAAAATCCATAATCAGACTCATCCACCACGCCAATGGTCTATGTGATTGGGCCATCCCGAGACAGAAAAAGGCTGTAACCAAGAATGGGCTGAAAGCTGGGGTTCCTACAAAGCTCAAGTACACGTTTAGGGCAGCCTCTCGCTGGGTTGTCAAACGCAGGGATGCACTCGAGAAGGGCATATTGTGCGCCCAAGTTGGGCTCGTTGGTAACATGGAGGGCACTTTTAAAGTTCAGTACGAAACACTCTTTCATGCCAGTGCAAAGGTGAGGGAGATGATTGGCATGGAGTTGATCCTTGCCATGAGCTTGCGACGTACTATGGTCACTATCACAGACGAAGCTATTGAGTCGAACAAACATGTCGGAGGAGAGCGAATTGAACAAGAGCGCACCAAATCAGATATCCAACCCAAAGATACAAAGTCTGGAGATACAGCGGAGGACTGGGTTTACGATAATATCACCGAGGACCAAGCGCGTGGTATAGCTGGTGAAGCTGGAGTACAGGGCTGGAAGGAAGCCGTGAAGCTTCGGTCAAAGAGACGGACCCAAGCATGAGTTATGAAGATCACTCGAAAGACAACTTTCAGACGGGTAGCGAGGCCGCGTGTCCTGCCATTGAATGGGTTGTAACACATGGGGTATTAAAGGCTATGTATGAGTGAGTATGGCGTATATCATAGCAGTCAACTTGGGGCAAATGGAAGCTAAACATGACTTGATACGCCAGAAACTATTTTTATAGAAGCTGCTGGCTGGTAGAATAATCATCATTTCTTATTTCTCAAAGCTAACTGGGTATTTCATCAAAACTATTCCTCAACCACTCCTCTTGGTCTGTACACCAAGTCTCTTCAAGGGGCAAGAGGAGCCTCGGCTTCCTTATCGCCAAGGGGAATCTCCGTCTTCTCACCCTTGGTGGTAGCATCTGAAGCAGCCTTGAAGGACTGATCAAAGTCGGCAATGATGTCGTCAATATGCTCAATACCAACAGAGATTCGAATGAGATCCTGCTCGCTGTTAGATAGCTGAGTGCGTGCTAGGGATGGGACAACATACCTCAGTGACACCAGAGCTTCGCTTCTCATCATCGGAGAGCTGCTCGTGAGTGGTGCTCCAGGGGTGGATGGCCAATGTCTTAGCATCGCCAACATTAGCAAGGTTAGAAATAAGCTTAAACCCATCAACAACTTCACTACCAGCACCACCGCCCTTGACGCCAAAGCTTAGAACACCACCAAAACCTCTCTTCAGGTATTTCTTAGCTGTCTCGTGGTACGGGTGACTCTCAAGACCAGGGTACGAAACCCAGCTGACATAAGGACTCTTCTCGAGGTACCGCGCCAGAGCCAGAGCGTTCTGAGCATGTCTCTCCGCTCGCAGACTGAGAGTCTCGAGACCGAGGAGCAGTTGCTGGGCGGCGAAGGGGTTGAGGGCTGAGCCAAGATCACGAAGGATCTCGACGCGGGCGCGGATGATGAAAGTAATGTTGCCGAAGGTCTCGTAGAATTTGAGACCATGGTAGCCTTCTGAGGGCTCATGGAATTGCGGGAAACGAGCGGCGTTCTTGCCCCAGTCGAACTTTCCAGAGTCGACAACGACACCTCCGATGGTTGTTCCGTGGCCACCGATCCATTTGGTGGCAGAGTGGACGACGATATCAGCGCCATGGTCGATAGGACGGATGAAGTAACCTCCAGCACCAAAAGTGTTGTCAACCTAATGTTGCATTAATTAGAATGTCATGTGTACCAGACTCTTTCGCTTATCAACTTACAATGACAGGAACGCCCTTCTCGTGAGCGGCCTTGGAAATAGCTTCGAGGTCAGGAATGTTATACTTGGGGTTACCGATACTCTCAACATAAACAGCCTTTGTCTTATCGTCAATGGCAGCAGCGATATCCTCGGGCTTGTCACCGTCGACAAACTTGGTGTTGATGCCGAGACGGGGGAAGAAGACCTTGAACTGGTTGTAAGTGCCGCCATAAAGGTTAGAGGTAGAAACAATGTTGTCGCCGGCCTGGGCGAGGGTGGTGATGGCGAGGAACTGGGCTGCCTGGCCTGAAGAAGCAGCGAGGGCGGCGACACCACCTTCAAGAGCGGCTATTCTCTTTTCGAAGACGTCGACTGTGGGCTGGAAAGGTGTCAGAGTAATGTTTTTTGCATTGGCCTGTCTAGAACGGGTTGACTGACGTTCATGATACGACTGTAGATATTGCCGAACTCCTTGAGACCAAAAAGTCTGGCGCCATGGGCAGAGTCCTTGAAGACATAGCTCTGTGAACTTTATTAGCAGATCATTCATGTATTTGAGCTTTATGGTAGTGTTGTCAAAACATACAGTTGTGGCGTAGATTGGGACAGCTCGAGAGCGAGTAGTGGGATCAATCTCGGCTCTAAGAGACTTCAGTTAGTTCAACTGTGATCTATGCAGTGTAGAATCCGATACTGTATTGCTCAATTGCAGCTGTACTGCTCCGCAGATAGCTTCAATAACGAGCAACACTCCGTGATCGGAGCCGAGGCATACATACCCCGCGTGGAGCTGCAATGTCTCAAAGTTCTTGCTAAGTTCCTCCGACATGATGAAGACAAGACGACAAAAGGATTAGTAGGTAGTACCTAGTAGGAAGTACCAAGGTAATGAATTTTGTTAAGATGATCAGTCTATAGAGTCAAGAGAAGAGGGAAGGAAGGAGAGAGCAAGTCTGTGGAAGATCGTGCTCTCCTTCCTCTTTATACCTCTTTGCTAATTCTCCTCCTCTCTCAGCTCATAGCCCAGCCTGCTACTTCACAGTGATACCATACCACAGGTAATCCAAGCGCCCTAGCACACCTTCAACGTACACCTCTTGGACCCTTCTTCAAGCTCTCCCTAAACATTCCAAGCCTTTTTAGGCATGGGCTCGTAGTGGCCAGAGACCCCGCGTAGCACGCCATTTCCACTTCCCCACGCTGTTGAGCTGTCATGACCATTTCTATTTACCGCGCCCAAAGCTTGATCGTCGCTCTTTTACTTCCTGAATGGCTGCAGTAGCATTGGATCTTTAATATCGAGTTGTATCCGAGAACCGCCGAGAACCGTCTATCCCTTGTCGATTTCCATCTCGGTCGGGATTTTTATGTTTTCATTAGGCAATGCCGTTGTTAGAGTTGACATCAATTAATTGTAGGTACGGAGAGAAGCTTTTGATTTGCGGGGCTGGTCAGGAACAAGAGAAAAATGACTGAGACTTGATAGCCAGTCCCTGGAAGTAAGAACTAAATATCTACCTATCTTACAATCATATATGATTTGAACTTGAATATCAAGGCTCAGCAGTTCAGTTGCTCTACAAAAGCATGGACTTGTGACTATTATAATACAGATCCCTATCAGTATGAAAGGGCCCATCCATCATGACTTAAACCCTAGGTTTAATGATGCAATTCCCGTACAGTAAGTAGCACAAGAGAAGAGACCCAGAATTATTTATACCGAGAAACGAAAAAGAAAGCTCCCGTTCGAAAGCTACTGGTCGGTCCGTTCATCCGACGCCGACTACAATCCCTCGGACCTAGCTTAGATCAAACAGCTGGGTGCTCAGATTCTCACCTGACATGTTCTCGTACGACATTGGCACTTCCTCTTTCGATTTCGATATGCTACCAGTTCTCGAGTCCTGCCGTTTGTCGAGTCTACGGTTGTTTTACACGTGTCGTGTACTTTAGGCAGAGGGAACGGAGAGAAGTAACCAACAGGTTGAATGAACCAGAAGCCATTCCGGCTCGACTCTTCTTCTGGTTTGATTTTAAGTAGTTTGACCTAGCCGAGATTCAAGTTGGCTATTAAATCATGATAGATCAGAAAACGCCCGAGTTTCCAATTACCCCAATATACAATATAATATTCTCCCATCTCAGATAGAAGGTTGGGTATCCACGCCGATATACTCCTTTGACGGCATTGCCAGGCCGTTCAATCGATAAAGGCACTGCCAGTATCCCTTTCCTGAAAGCAGATGTCCAAACGCCTGTCGTAAAAAAGCCTTTCTCTAATCGTATCCTTTCCTGTTTTCGAGATTTATTTCATCACTGGGACATGTATAATTTGTACCTTTTCTCAAGGCGCGCGTCATGCTCATTTATGCTTGTCCCATCTCTCGGCTGTCCATGTCCTTCTTGGGTTCCTGGAAAGTTCTTTGGAACAGCTCTTTGGCTGTGAAAGCCGTTGTCGTGATCCACGCTGTGAACTGGCCAGCAGCAACAACGGCGTCGGCACGAGCGCATGAGCAAACGGTTCCCTCGCACATGATAAGTGACCCAATAAAAACGGCAATGGCGATGAACCCGGCGAAGTAGAGAGCGGCATTGACAGCTTCGACGACAACGGCGGCGTACTGGTGGTAGAGACGCGGGACAAATAGGGGAGCGATCGTGAGGTAGACGACGGAGACGATGGAAACGATGGACGAGGTCAAGAGGTAGGAAAACGGCGAAGGCGCTGAGCCTCGACTTCTGCGATCGTAATCGTGGACAACTTGAAGATGATTAGCTTTATTGCCCATTCAGCCAAAGCTAATCGTGGGGACGTACCATATGAGCTAAGTCCGATGCTCGCGATGGATAAGGCAAGCTGCAAGACTCGCAGAGATATAAAAGCGACGCGACCCATCATGGTAATATTGTATGAGAGTGAGAGTAAGAGAATGTGAGTTGTATGAGATTTTTAGCAATGAATACTCATGCAGCAGATAATCAATATGCAAAGTTGAAATTACGAAAGAATGAAAAAAGATAACCTAGGGATAAGTCTGAAAAGAGATGAAAAGAGAGAGAAACAAGAAGCCTTCGTGTGAAATAGGCCCGATGGGCAAAGCGTGGGAAACTGCCCATAGACTATATAAATCAAAAGAGGCCTGTGGGGGGGGGGGGGGGGGTGGACGATCCAGAGGAGATGCCCCCGAGAAAGGGACCGTGGACCCCGTCAGCGAAGGGGCCGCTAAGAGAAACAGCAAATCAACAGAAACAGAAGGACAATCTTTTTTTAGATGGTTCAAAACTCTACTGTAGGTATAGTAGGTAGTACTAAGTAATACTTCAGGGTCAAAGCAAAACAAAGCAAAGCCTTGTTTCTTGCCGTCTTTTTTAAACTATAGACAATTGGCAACACTCTGTTGCACTGTTGCATCAGGTAACGTTTGGACGACGGGGGCCCTGAGACAGGGCGGGCACGTTCAAAATATGAAACAGTCGTTGCTTCTCAAACCAAAACCAATTCAGAAACCAGGGGCAGGCTCCTCTTTTTTCGTTATGCGTTGGAATGGTTGATAGTAACATTTTGGTGGCTATATTGAGAGCGAGTCAAGTTATGCGAAGAAGTGCCGCATAGAGGGAAAGGGAACGTTTATCTAGGGGGTGCTGTAGCTAAAACATCGCAATTTCAACAACACCACGAATTTACCGTATGTAGATCTCGGTAGATCTTCCTTTACGCATAGCATAGCGTGGAGTACAAAAAGGTTATTCTTGAATGGCTATAAATGGATGATGCTTTCAAAATCAAGACCGTTGAGAAGTTAGTTTGTCAGTCAGCAACGGCACTTTTGTTTGATCCGACGATATATGACTGCTTGAACCAGAATCAAGGAAACAACTCAACCAGGGCAAGTCGGCCATTGGCCACTTTATATCTGCTGAAACGAGTGTTGATTGCGACGCTCGTGATGTGCAGTGTAGGCGGTTCAGTTATGAGACATGACGACTCTTTCTGATGACGGTAGTACGTGATGGTGATCGGCATGGCTCGGACTGCTAATAAGCGCTGTACTGTCTACCTGGACTGTACTGTACTGTATTATAGGCGCATGTGTTGCTGGGGAAAAAAGAAAAAGGAAAAGAAAAAGGTCGTCCGAACAAATATTCGAGAGCTGGGCCTTTGTATAAAAGGTAAGCAGAATGTGACTCGGTCGGATAAGGGATAATGTATGGGTCATGCATTGCCTTCAGAGTAGAGACGAGACTATGGGGAAACCAGGTATCAAGCAGAAGCACAGAGAAAACATGGCAACGAATGAATGGCCGGCTGCCGTTTAGAACCAGTCATACATATACAAAAAGTCATAAGAACAGGTCAGTAGGGAAAGATCATTTATTAATCATTCCTCTATCCTTTTCCTCACAGCCACCTTGTCAGTGCTGTCAAGTCGTTAGCGGCTGATGCGAATTCACATGTAACCGAAAACCCCCGACCCGAGCATACCGGACTTGCTCTTGAAGGGGGACAAAGACATGTTTTGTTTGGACAGATGGGCCCAAGAGAAAGAAAAGATCTCCAGGTCTTCGGGAGGACCTTCTTAGCGTCTGGGCCTGTAGCCAGTCATGAAATGGATTGGGGTTAACAAAGTGCTGACGGGTTCAACGGATGATTGGAAGTATCACTGCATGTGCCGTTCGGTATTACCACTCAGCCGTACCCTTTATTCTTGGCTGCTGATAATATTGAGCATACATCGACTTTTGTGCATGTGAGTCCCGACCCAGAGCTGAAAATGATGGCTCTAATAAAGAAATGTCACAATAGACGAGACTTATATCTCCTCTCCCCGCATACTGGGTACTAAGGTAGTAGTTAGAGTAGAGGTAATACGGAGTAGGTAGCCTTTTAACAAGGACCTACCTAATAATCCAACGAACTACATACGGACAACTACATTTACTCCATAACTACGGATACTAACCAAACATCCTCGGCTCACTTGACTGAATAAAGTCCATGGCCCGCAACCAACTAACTACTCCAGTATCAACTATCGCGGGGAATCAGGGATACAAGAAATTCCCCCAGGTGACGCTACTCCCTATTCTGCAGTGCTACTCCACGAAATCTGGGGCTGCCGAGGCACAAGCACTTTACGTGACTCTGTGTCGCGGCGCGCCTCGGTCCCCCCATCATCCACTTTCCCTTCCTTCAACCAGTGGGACTCCTTCTCCAAAGCCTATGGCGTCGACAGTCTGGGCTGTAGCTCTACTCTCTACCTAATTCAATCATTGCCAATCCCTCAAAAGCTAAACCTGTTCCTCTTTGATTCCTCATCGTCTTTTCCCTTTTTTACTTTTCCTACTCCTTCGCCTTTTGCGCCTCGTGATATCCATCCTTCTGCAAGGGATTTGCTCATCCTTACTTTTGTGCTTGTGTTCCTCCGAATACCTGCATTTCACGTCCCTCTTCCCACCTCCTGCTCTCTCGCTTGGCCAGCAACTTCAACCGTCTTCCCCGCCTCTCCAAACAACTCGGAATCTTTCTTGTGCCACTTGTCTCTTTGTCGACCTTGTCTCGCCTCGCTTCGCCAGACTGTAATCCTTCCAATTCTCCAAAACTCCTCATTACCAAGGGAAACTGAAATCATCTACAATGGCGCTCCAAACACAAAAAGACTACGACATCCAGTACAAGAAACTCACTACAGTTCCTCCTCCTGGTCGGCCCTACGGCGTGCCAGTCGCTGGAACCGAAAGGCCCAACCGAACCGCTGCTTACCGGCACTGGGCAGTCGGCGATGGCCCTCTTGTCACTTCCCTCGAGCCTGATATCAACTCGACACACGACATCTTGAACAGGAGTGCGCGCAAGTGGCCCAATTCCAAATGTCTCGGAACCCGCCACTGGAACCAGGCGACTCAGCAGTGGGAGGACAAGTACGACTGGATCACCTATGCCGATTTCGATGTCCGAAGGAAGAACTTTGGCGCTGGTCTTGTTGAGATTCACAAGGGTATTGGTTATGCGCCCGAGAAGTACGGCGTTGGTCTATGGTCGCAGAACAGAGCCGAGTGGCAGATCGCTGGTAAGGCTGCCCCCCTGCCCCTCGCATCATGTATCTAGGATTTTTGCGCCTTGAGCCTGCATACAAAAAGGTGGTTTGAGGTTGCAATTGCTAACACATGCCCTTATATAGATTTCGGCGCTGCTTCTCAATCCCTGTATTCGGTCTCACTCTACGAAACTCTCGGTCCCGACACAACAGAATACATCATCAACCATGCCGAAGTCGCCTGTGTTGTCTGCTCTCTTCCCCATATCCCTGTTCTTCTCAAGATGTCGCCTCGACTTCCAGGTCTGAAGCTCATCGTGTCTCTCGACCCCCTTGAGCAGGGTGAGCTGGCTTCTCACACCAAAGCCTCTGTTCTCAACGAGATTGCTTCTCACCATGGAATTCAAATCTTTTCCATGGCTCAGGTTGAGGAGATTGGCGCCAAGTCTGGACGTGCGCCTCAACCCCCTACTCGCGAGGATATCTGCACCATCAACTACACCTCTGGTACTACCGGTAACCCCAAGGGTGTTCTGATTACCCACGGGAACGCTGTTTCTGCCATCGCAGGTGGCCGAACGAACGGCAACGTGAGCCCTAAAGATGTTCACATGTCGTATTTGCCTCTTGCCCACATTTATGGTCGACTCATTGATCAGATTGCTGTCGCGGAGGGTGCTGCGATTGGTTTCTTCCGAGGTGACATCCTGGGCTTGGTTGATGACATGAAGATCCTCAAGCCCACTGGTTTCATCTCTGTTCCCCGACTCTTCAACCGTTTCAATTCGGCTATCCGCACCGCTACAATCGAAGCCGATGGTGTCCGGGGTGCTCTCTCTCGACGTGTTATCGATACTAAGAAAGCCAATATGCGACTACCGCCCGGAAAGGCGTCCAACACCCACTTCTTGTACGACCGAATCTGGACTCCCAAGGTCAAGGCTGCTGTGGGCATGGACAAGGTTCACAGCATGGTCAGTGGCAGTGCTCAGCTTGACCCCGATGTTCAGCAGTTCCTGCGCGCCGCCTTCGCCAACCACTTCGCCCAGGGTTTTGGCATGACTGAAACATACGCTGTCGGCTCCATCCAGGCCCGAGGCGACTTCACTACTGGAAACATCGGCGGTCCCATGTGTTGTGTGGAACTCTGCCTCGAGTCCGTTCCCGAGTTCGATTACACTGTGGATGACAAGCCCAACCCTCGTGGTGAGCTTCTCATCCGCGGTCCTGTTATTTTCCGCGAGTATTACAAGAACGACGAGGAGACTCGCAAGACTTTGGATGCCGACGGCTGGTTCCATAGCGGTGATATCTGCGAGGTGGACAAGATGGGCCGCTTCAAGATCATCGACCGCAAGAAGAACGTCCTCAAGCTTGCCCAGGGTGAGTACATCTCACCTGAGCGTATCGAGAATGTTTACATGGGTAGCACTAGCCTCGTCAACGCGGCTTTTGTTCACGGTGACGGCACTCAATCCTCGTTGGTCGCGATTTTCGGCATCGACGTGGAGAGCTTTGCCCCATTCGCTAGCAAGATCCTGCAGGAGACCATCACCCCCAACCAGGTTGCGGATCTGCGCGTTGCAGCCAATAACCCCAAGGTGAAGGCCAAGTTCCTCAAGATCCTCGATGACATTGGCAGGAAGCACAAATTCAACAGCTTTGAGAAAGTGCGCAATGTCCACCTTGATATCGACCCTTTCACCATCGATAATGGCATATTCACTCCTACGTAAGTTTTTCCATCCCGTTTCAATTTTTTCCTATCAAAAAAAACATATCAGCTAACATTGTAACCCTCCCAGGCTGAAGCTTAAGCGTCCCCAGGCTGCCAAGGCCTACCGAGAGCATATCGACCGCATGTACGAGGAGCTTGCGGCTCAGGAGCCTATTGGAAAGAACAAGCTATAAAAGGTTTTAGCATTTTCAGCTCGAACATGTGATTTTTTGGCGTTAAAGCTGCATGGGAGATTTTAAATATGTTCAAGGGGTTGCTGAGCAGCTTGAACTTGTATATAATTAGTATAGTATAACTATAATGCAAAGCAGACTACCATTTGCAATGACTGTTTTGGAAATACCAATGAGATAATACGTGTATCTTTTACAAGCTTTAGGGGGAGATGTATTGCTTGTCGAGATGTATGTATTATAGAGTCTTGGGTTATTACTGTTATGGTCGCTGCTCTTCTGTGATGTACTCTTTAAAGATGTAAAGGACCGCCATATCATATCATTATCATCATGAATTATAGAGATGTGTTGTTTCTTTTCACTTCAATTCAATTCTATAAGTAGGTATGTCAAGCTATCACTCTGTGCCAGGCTCCTGTTTGCGAAAGAATCTCAATAACACATGGTCCAATCTCTTGGCTTATTGCAGGCGATTTCAATACTAGATTTACATATTTTAAAACAGCTACATCTATTAATTATCCTTGAAGCGTAGTATATAAGATGAGGTAGTTCTTATATCTTTTAATGTTTCTCTTTGTACTTCTTTTTACACGTAGAAAGTTTTATAATATTTACAAGCCAAGATATCTTAATACATAAGAGGTTTAAAGTAGCTAAAATATATATTATGACTAATTTTCTAGCTCCTAGCTATAGATAGCTCTCTGGATTATCTATTTTCCACCCCCTAGGCCCACTAAGCTCCTTGATATACTTCCCTAATTACCTTATCACCACATAACGCTAAATGGGGCAATGGGGTAAGTGATATATCCCCGTCACCTTTCTATTCTACGCGTCAAACGTCATCCGTTTGGTTTGCCCTTTATCTATTCATGATCTTAGGCGCATTTCCTCATGAGTTTTGGGCTGACCACAACGGTCTCTAGATCGTTGATTAATCATGGTCAGGTGCCGGCAGCGCCCATTCCTTTGCTAAACACCCCCTTCAGGCCGACTGACGAACCGCCATCAAAACGCCGACGCGTTGAGCAGCCCTTACCGCGTAAACGTAGCGTGAAGGAATGTCTCCGTGACCAGGTGTATCCTCTGGTCCAAAATGCGATTACGGGCCTCAAGCGCGATGATTACCATCTTCATGCGCTCACAATCAAGGTAAACAAAGGAAGTTCCCCGCTACAACGTACTTAAACGCTAATTGCAGGCTATTTAGGCAGTTACAATACTCAGTATAACCAAATTCTTCCGCAGACGGTGGGATGAAACCTGTGGTTATCTGAGCGAGACGGACCTGGGCATTCTCGGGTCTCAGGCGCGCAGTATCGTTGCACAGCTTGCAGAGGGCCCGGTGAGTTGTCTGATTCCAATACCTCGAGGCCACCTTTTTATTAACACGCATACAAGGAGTTCCATGTATCCCCCACACCCTCGTCGACACCGTCACCGAGGCTGCTACCGCGAGCAATACAACCGACCGTTTCACAACGCCAAGAACTCGAAGATTCAGAGACATCGGACGAATCTAGCGACTCAGAAGAATCAGATGAGTCGGAAAACTCTGACGGATCCGAAGACTTGGAAGGTTCGGAAGACTCGGACGACTTACCGGAGCTAGAGGAAGTCGACGAGCCAGAAGCGTTACCACAATTTCGAGTGGTCAACGTGCCAGAAGAATCCCCGGAGTTGGAAGAGGTTGAAGAGTCGGAAGAGTTGCCGGAGCTGGAAGAGGTGGAGGCTCTAAAACAGTACTCTGAGCTTGTTGAAGAACCAAGAACGTTAGGGGAGCCGGGTTCTCCTCGGATTTTTACTACGCCCGAACCACCTCAAGTCCCGGTACCAGACATCCCCGAATACATTAATCGACAACCATGCAAGTCTCGAGAGCGCCGAGAACCGAACCCCCAGAATCGATACTACCAAATCAGCAAGAAGCCCTATCTTACTGCGGAACATCGCAAAGCTATCGAGGCGGGTACAAAACTCCCAGTTAATGCTGGCATCGCCAGCATAACGTCAGAACCAATCGTATACCATGTCGACTTTGCACCCCAAGAGATCGCCGAGATCACAGAAAAGCTTTCGCGATCTAGGAACAGGCTCTTGGAGCCCACTCTCGAAACCCTGATGCAATGGGTTAGGCTAGAAGGCCAACCCCTACCCGCACCAAGCGGACGGTCTCTGCGTGACATGAATGCTTTTGGGGCGGATCTGTGGGAAGGACGCGTGGCTGAAATTCCGCGAGTCCTGTCGTTAACTGGTGAACGTGTGAGCCAACAGACCGAGAAGCGCGAGGGCCAGTTGAGAAGGGAAAGCAGGTTCTCATCCTTGTTGATGGCTCGAGAGATGTCAGGAAATCAGGGGTTGCAGCGGACACGCCAATACCTGAACTTTCAGCAAGAATTCAAGACACTGCGCGAAGACGATCTGGAGGTCGTGGCCGAGTTCACGAACTGCGCTGGAGATGTCACCACAGGCACTTGGATCTCCAACGAAAGCTTCCTGTGCGGTACGACAACCCACTCAGACACGCACAACCAACAATACAACAAACCGGGAAACTTGCTCCTCTGTTCTACGAGAAAAGGCACACTGCGTGCATTCCCCGACCATCGAATACCTCGTCCCCGGGTCGAAAAAGGAGAGAATTCGACAGAGGCCATGCGGCAGAGCCAAGAACCTTGGCTTTACTCTTCAGTCGTGTCATCCGACTACAACGTGGAGGATGATTTAGCCTATACCTCAAGTTTTGATAAGACAGTCAAGATATGGAAGGTCGACTCTCAAGGGACGCACATGGAGGCCATTGCTACATGGCAACACACCGGCAATGTTAACTTTGTCGCTGCTGCAAAAGACCAGTCTGGTCGGGTAGCGACGGCAGCAGACTGCCCGACTGATGCTGTACGAATATATACGGTCGAAAAAGGGAATGAGGCAAACAGCACGTGTCAAACCTTCTCCTGCTCGAGAACCGATGCTGAAGGGTCAGACAAGTGGGCGTACTTCCCAGCAACAATGCAATGGGGGAAAGCTAAGGGCTGCCAACACTTGCTCTTGGTTGGATACTCGCCTCGAAGCTTGACCGGAGATGATATGGAAATCCCAGAAGACAAAAAAACATCAGGAGAGATTATCTTGTGGGATGCAGAACGAGGCATGCGAATTAATGTGTTCACAGCCTCAACGGCCAACGTCTTCGAGGTTGCCTGGCACCCGACGTTACAAAGCTTTATTGTTGCAACGACGCCCAATGGCTTGAGCATCAACCCCCACAAAGTCAAGACGCTAATTCACATCTTCCGGCGTGATAAGGAACGTCTAGGTGGTGGTGGGTATGCCCAGTACCAGTCGCTTGACTGCTACGCTTCCGATATTAACGAATTGACGTTTGTTCCTAACTCATATGGACACGCTTATGTGAGTGCCGCGTGCACTGACGGCAAGGTTTACGTCTGGGATACGGCGCAGGGTGATAAGCCCATCCACACGCTCTCGCATGGAAAACCTATCGAAGAGTACTATGGAGATCGCGAGAAGGAGGACACAGGCGTCAAGTTCACGGCCTGGAACACGACTCTTGACCGTTTTTACACAGGATCCAGCGACGGTGTAGTCAAGGTGTGGAATGTACGTAGGCTGAAGGAGCCTTTCGTGCGGGACATTCTTACAGCACCAGGTCCTATTGCTTGGGGCGGTTTCTCCCCTGATACCTCAAAACTTGCGATAGGCGACGCCACTGGCCGCTGCTTTATTCTCTCTATAGACGAGCGCGATGCGCCGGAGTCGCACTTTATGACTCTGCCCGGCACTAACCGGCGACTCCGCCGTCCGCAACCACTAATTCCACATCCGGAGCCGGACCCACCCGGCGCGGAACACGGAGACGATATGGACATTGACTCAGAGCTCGATGATGCTACATACGCCCGCCGTGCCTACCTTGACACCCAATATATTAGACTCACTAAAAACCCTGTCATCGGTGCCGTTCAAGGCCCTCAGTATTCTAAAACTAACCTTTTCTACCGCGATGCCCACCTTAACCAAGACCCCGCCGCTCCCCTCCTTGCCGAGTTCGAGCGCTTCCAAAAGGACAGCGAGGCTGATAGTATCGGTAGGCGACGGCGTTCTGTACGCCGGGTCAAGATTCCTGCGCCGCCGGATGAGCGCCTCGAAGCTGTGCATGCAGAGAACAAGAAGCAGGACTTCAACCTGGAACAGCTGGAGAGGGGTGAGATAGACAGTCTTGTGAAAGCCGGGGCATTATTAAGTATCGACGAAGATTGGGGTTTTATTTATGAAGAACTCGTAAGCTCAGACACTGATGCTCTGTAAAGAAGCTCGTCTTGAAGTTAAAGGGCTGTATAGTATAAGTAAGGTAGTGCAGCATATAATAAACTAAATACAACTGTAACTTCCTGGTCTCAAGCGATATTCTAGTATACATATATAAAATAAACAAAAGTAAAAGTAAAGTAAAGTATTCTATTTCTAAGTAAGGGGATTACTGATAATAAAGTAGTTAGTATCGAACTGATAAAGTTTAGTTATTAATAAGAGCTATAGGATAGTGTAAACATGTATGGGGGAGGTGTTTTAATTTGCAGTAGCGGGCTATCACAACAACCTCAGCTTTGGTGATTCAACATCCCTGTGGGACAGCTCATGATAGATCGCGCAATTATTTTCGTCTATTTCAAGTTTAAATAACTTTCTCAACTAATTGATAGTCTCAAAGATCATACGTTGTACGCGACCCTTTTAACACAGGCCATTTTATAAGCTCATGTTATCATATCAAATATTTGCAAACCAAGCAGTAGACAATCCATACATCAAGCTCGCCGCGAGCAATATTTTGAAACCAAATTTCCTAAAACGCCTTCTAATGCTTAGCGGTAACGGCCTCGCCGGTCACCTTCTCAACATAAGCCTTGGCCCTGTAGTGAATGCGGTTAGTATCGGTAGGAAAGTGAGCGATGTGGACGGCACTTACATATCGCCAAATGCAACCATGCAGACAGTCTGCCAAACTCCCAGGGAAATACGGGGAGCAATACCACGGTAAAGACCCTTGATACCGTTGCTCTCGTAAATGTACTTGAAGGTGTTGCCAACAGTCATCTTCTTGGGACGGTTGGGGTCCTCCTTCTTACTCTGCATCTCGACGCGGATAACCTCAATGGGCTGGTTCCAGGCACTGAGACCACCACCGAGAGCACTGGCAATGACCTTCTCACCAGCGGAGAGCTTCTCGTTCTCCTTCTTACCGGTGAGGGACTTGATCCAGCCCTCCGCGAGACGGCTGAGACCGAAACGGCTACCCCAGTTGGTCATCTGGCGGATAGCGACGGCGTTAACACCCTTGTTGATACCACGAATACCCTCCTTGCGGTAGATCTCCCCAAAGGTCTGGAAGGTGGACTGAGGCTTGACACCGGAGGCAGCGAGCTTGTGCTTGGTGATCTCGACTGTCTTCATGCAGGTGCAGAAACCCATAGTGGCATAAGCCTGGGCGACACCACCAGTGACACCACCAAGGATACCACCACCAAACTCGGAGGCACCAGCGGCACGGGCGTAGTATTCGGCTTCGGAAGCGACGAAAAGGAGGACAGCACCCTTAGTGGAAGCTTCAATCCAAGCCCAGGGGATAAGGCCTTGGTAGACTGCAGGCTGCGAGTTAGCAAGATATCGAGAATGTGTTGGTACAGGAATTGTCACTTACATCCCAGAGGACCACCACGGGCCCAGACGCGTCCCAAAGCCGTAGCCATGCTGTCACCTCTGTTCGCGGCCATCGTGGTCTTGACTACTTCCAAAGGCTGTTGGGGCGTAAGCAAATAATATCTTCATTTTTTGTCAAGTTGAACCTACCTGTCCAAGTGTGGTAACCTCGAAAAGGTTGAGACCAGCGCCCAGAAGCAAGTTAGAGAACTTGATGGGCTTCTTCTCCAGCTTCTTCTCCCCGACGGGGCCTGGAAGATCGGTACGAATGGTAGCCATGACTTTGGAAGTGTCGTAAAATAAGGGGCCCTGACCAAGGGATTAGGGTGCTTCTTCGCTGAGGGGATTGAAAGTTGATGGATGCTTTGTAAGAGGTTGTAGAAGGGAAGAAAGGGGAAGAGAAGGGGAGAGGAGATAAAGCTATAGGCGTGTGCTGGGATGGAACCTGGCTGCGTGGGGGAGGTACGTACTGTAGATTTGATGGATGCTGAGTCAGATCCAATAAAAATAGTTGAATGGCCAGGGAAAAGTGCTGAGCTAAAAGCTGAGCAGAGCAAAATAAGCTTGGGGAGGGGGAAGAAGCCGCCTGGAGAAGTACCCGATAAACGGGAGGGACATATGTACGAACAATGGGGATGGATTTGCGGAGGTTAATGGCCGAGGTCCAAATGTGTATGGACATGCGCATGCGCGAGAAGACCCGAATCAAGAACTGAGTTGTTCTCAGTCAGTTTTAGCTACATAGTCAGTCACATATTGTTTTGCATGTGTTTCGGCTGCCATTCCGTTGCTGATGATGAGGGGAAAGGAACCTAAGCTACGGACAGCACGTTTATAAGGCTGACGACGCTATTCAACCACTGAAAACCAGCCCAGCTTACACCGCACTACCTGTTCTTAAAACAGGGGAGAAAACGCCAATAGAAACAATGATTACCATCAAATTGTTGATATATCTGTAATGCTGACCTTTGTCTCACATATAACACGAATGACGCTGTACGGAACTTTTCGTCTGCTGTGCACCATTATTCCAAGCCGACAGCTCGTAAAACCGAGATAAGATCGGTTTTGAGCTGGATCCCTCATGTGAAATCGAAATCAAAATCCGGGGGTGGATGCCCTGGGGTTCAATAACCGGCAGAAAGAAGACCGACGGAAGTAGAAAAGGGAGAGAGAGAAAATTGCTTGTGATTATGGATATATTTAGAGTGTGTAGCGAACAACACTTTTCACTCTGTGCTCAAAAGACTTACAGCTACCACGCCACGCTCACTGTTGAAGTTCTCCACGTCTGCGGCAGCACCTAAGGATCAGTCGCAATGCTTACATGACAGCTGCTGTGCTGAGGCTATAAGCGCAATTCGAGCTCAAAGCATCTATTTCCTCAACAGCTTTTATTCACCACCAATCGTCAAAGAAGCACAAAAACCATCGACGTCTATTCTCACATTGGAAGCATGCAGTTCCAACAAAGAATTATATCCAGCCTCACCCGAGTCCATCTAGCTCCTCATTAGATAATATAAGGCCCCCCGCCCCGAAGATCGCAGCTCTCACCTCCATTTCTATTCGGGTCTCTCCCCTGTGGCGCCAGATAAGAGGAGCTCTCAACGCCCCTCCTCCACTCAACTGTTGAGAGCTCGCGTCCCTGTCTGCATGGGGATTCTGTCGGCGTTATCTCTCACCGAGAGTCTACCTACGTAACTTGACTTACCTATGAGTGAACAACACACTTCTCGTATTTCATGATACAGGGTTTTCTGTCCATGTTGCTGAGCAAAACAGAGTTTATACTTGGATCCCCAATAAAGAGCAAGGATGTCGTGCTGGTGAGTTATCTGCTCTAGAGGCTGACACAGGTCTGTACAGTACTTTTTTCTTTTTTTCGTGGGGGTCAACAAACATGGTCAAAAAGGTTTTAGAACGGAGCCATCACGATTCGAGGAAAGACTGGCCACCAGCAATGGCGACTAGATCAATTAACAGTTGTAAGATTCTCAATTGCAACACGCAACACAAACAATGGATTCATAGAGCAGATAGATGTTACAGATTAACTGTCAAATCATTTCATTTCAATCGGCGCTCCAGCGACGACTTGCTCATTACTAAACTAAAACAGTCCCATTGTGTTGTACAAATGCCATTGACTCGGCAATCCATTCTGTCCATTTCTTGGGCAGAATCCTCCCGTCACCTACTTTTCCCCTTTTGTTTTTAAATCCTTTACAGCTTCTTGACGAGCTCAGCCCACTTGTCAGTGGAGAAAGACTTGGGTCGCTCGATGGGGGCACCGAGGGCGCGGTCAATGATGAGCTGGGGAAGGACACCAATGGCACGGGAGACACCGAAGAGGACAGTGTAGTAGTTAGCCTCAGTGAGACCGTAGTACTGGAGGAGGACACCAGAGTGGGCGTCAACGTTGGGGTAGGGGTTCTTGGTCTTGCCGTGCTCGGTGAGGACACCGGGAGCGATCTTGTAGACCTGAGAGACGAGCTTGAACATGGGGTCGTTGGGCATCTTCTCTTGGGCGAAGGTGCGCTGGGCCATGTAACGGGGGTCAGTCTTTCGGAGAACGGCGTGGCCGTAACCGGGGACAACACGGCCAGCGTTGAGGGTGGACCAGAGGTAGTCAGTGATGGCCTTGTCGCTAAGATCATCGCCGACAGACTTCTTGAACTCAGTGAGCCAGTTGAGGACCTCCTGGTTAGCAAGACCGTGGAGGGGACCGGCAAGACCGTTAAGACCAGCGGCGAGAGACAGGAAGGGGGAGCTGAGAGCAGAGCCGACAAGGTGAGTGGTGTGGGCAGAGACGTTGCCACCCTCGTGGTCGGTGTGGATAGTCAGGTAAAGACGCATGAGCTCGACGAAGTCGGCGTTGTCGGCGAAACCAAGCTGGTTGGCGAAGTTGAAGGAGTAATCCTTGTCCTTCTGGATGGGAGCGACCTTTCCGCCCTTGAAGACGTTCTGGTAGATGCGAGAAGCGATGTTGGGGAGCTTAGCAATGAGGTCCATGGAGTCCTCAAAGGTGTAGCCCCAGTACTCCTTCTTGTTAATACCCTTAGCGTAGGCCTTGGCGAAGCTGGAGGTGTGCTCGAGAGCGGTAACAGCCAGGGAGAACTGAGCCATGGGGTGGAGGTCGGTAGGGCAGTGGTCGATGAGCTCCTCGACGAACTTGGGGAGATCGGAGCGGGCAGCCCACTCAGCGGAGAGGTCGCGGACCTGCTGCTCAGTAGGGACCTCACCGGTCAGGAGAAGCCAGAAGAGACCTGCGCAGTTCATGTCAGTACTGGTAACGAAAACTCCAGTGACCAGATTTTACTCACCCTCAGGAAGGGGCTCCTTGCCGCCGGGAGCCTTGGGGAGAAGCTCCTGGCACTCAGGGATGGTCTTGCCACGGAATCGGATACCCTCCTCAGAGTCGAGGACGGAACCCTCCCAAACGAGGGCCTTGATGCCACGGGCACCACCGTAGACCTGGTCAAGAGTGACCTTGTCAACGACCTTGGAACCATGCTCCCTGCGAGGACGTTAGCTTAAAAGTTCAATTGACTGTAGGTTTGCCCTCGATTCGCAAAGTAGGCATGAGGCTCAGGGTGGATCCAGGCTTCGGCCAACAATGAACCGAGGGGAAGGAATGCGACTGACTTTCGGAGGGCCTTGACCTGCTCAATCTTCTCGGGCAGGAGCTCGGCGAATCGCTCCTTCAAGGTCTATGAGGTTGGCAATGATTAGCATGTTGTTCTTGTGTCGTGTCCTCGCTGCCCTTGGTTTTCGCCAGTGGGTCATGACGTTTTCGTGGGTAGCAGGACTTTGGGACTCGACTTTATCCGAGGTTAAACAAAACATACCTGGGTCTTGGCGGAGTAGCATCGAATGGCGTTGAAGGCAGAGCCATTGACAGGAGAGGAGCGGAGGGAAGCCCGGAGGGCAGCGTTGCTGAGACGAGCGACTGAAGCCATTGTGAAGGGAGAATGGATATGCAGACGAAGAGACAAGAAACAGGCGGGTGTGCCGGAGGGAAGGAGAGAGGTATATGAAGGATGTGGAGGGGAGAAAATTATGGGGAGGAAGAAGTTCAGGCAAGGCAAGCCAAGACAGGACAAGACAAGACAATAGGTCAAAAAAAGGCGCAGACAGGCAGAACGGGACTTGATTGAGGGATGCACAAAAATTACCTTACTGTGACATTGCCTCTCACCTTGGCTCTACCTTAGCTGCGAGTACCTTTACCTCTTTGCCTTAACCGTCCAGGCTAGGTCTCATTCTGAACTTCGGAGGCCGGGGGTACGGGGGGTCATGGATGGATGAAGCATCAAGCGGAGCGGGACTTATGGGGCAGATAGCCCGGTTTTCCCTCTACATTGACGGATTTACAGGGGGTCGGCTAACACATTTTTTTCTCTCCTGTGCCTCTGCCTCACCTACCAGGGGTGTTGTGTCGTTTCTGGGGACAACCGTTGTTGTTTTCTTTTCTTTTGTAACTGTCATGAAGACGACATTTTGACAGCTATAGTACATATAGCTTGGTAGGTACCATCGTAGGTGGTGTACCTTTGCGGGGCAGCTTCAGAGCTCCAGGCCATTCTTAGCTGAACTATCATTGAGGTCAAGCGATGTTACAGAGGTAGGTTAGTAGTCTCGATTACATTACATCACATCAAAGCTCGCTACAGCAAAGCACAGCACCCTCTTTCTGGCGTGCTTAGGTAGTTATCATTCCGTCATCAATTGCTTGCTGTAGGCATGTAGTATTCGCCAATACATGTTTCTTGTTGTTACTAAAATTCATCACCTGCAGGCTCTCCAAAGCAAGTCGGAGTGCCTCATCGGATATACATATGTACACACATACTAGAGTACCTACTATCGGATGGATCCATTCATTGCCATGCTGTCCTCTTCTTTTGATGAGGTTGCACAGGCCAGGAAAAAATAACTGAGCTACTGCTGAAGAGGAGCCTTTACCGCGGGGGCCACCCCAACCTACGAGCCCCAAAATTTTAGTCCAATCCTCGTCCCTCCTCTCCCACCTCCTCCAATTCGATGCACTTCAAGTTCAAGCCCTCCCGTTCCCCCAAATGACCGAACAAAGAAATGAAAAGGATGGGACCCAGCCAACCAATCTACAGGCCTGATATTCCGTAGCTTCGATCTGATTCAAACCAAAAGAGAGATGGTTGCGGCTGCATCTCGGCACCAGATTCAGTGTTCTTTACGCTGGATGTCTACAAGTGAGTATCAGAATCTAACTTAAATTAAAGTAGCGCAAATGGGAATTCGATATTTGTGTAACGAGGTTCTATTTTTTGTTTACATTTACTGTCGAGTCCAGGTCCATCATGACAACTCCGGAACTACTGGGCTGTTGCTCGCTAACTCGCTTGTTTTCCGGCTGTTCCATCCATGATAATGTACATAATTACTGTATGGACTTTAGAAGTATTGGCCTACTCCACTTGTTTGGTGGAGATGGTACCTCGATAGAGATATCTCTTTGGCTCATGCTTCGGGGGACCTCGGTCATGCTGGCAGTTGTCAAAATTTGACGTCAGACCCTGGGATGTTGTTGAACATTGACACTCGATACTAGAGCCAGATACATACTAGGGTTTGACAGAGGATATTCAGGGTGCAGAAAATCAATACATGACTACTACAATTAGATCATGAACTGTTCTGATTCGTGTCAAATCTCACCTCAGCGGTCAAGTTAGCATAACCAACTAATTTAGTAGTAAAGACGCCCGGGAACTACCATGCCCCATCGCCGGGCCTCCGAGTTGAGCGCCGCAGAACTTCGGAGCCCCGAAGCTCCCATTCCACCGGGTAACCGATTGTTTCTTTTGCCGTACTGATCATCCGAAAGTTTGTCGATAGCCACCGATGAGTTCGAGGGGAGGACAATGATTTCCACACTTAGACTGTAAGGCCTTGTTTGTGCCGTGTTTCATACAAGTACTCAACTTGGTATTTCCGATCGTCCGGTCACCTCGGCTGGTTGTGAACCACCAACATCGGTTATTCCTGACTTATGATCTCCTTTATAATATCGCCTTTTGGGAATAAAGTAGCTTGGCATTTCTTGTCGATTTCTGTCATGTGTTACAAAATCGTGGTGTATGTACCGTGGGCCCTTGGGATACTATTATTAATATTTACCTGCAACTTACCTATCTGTTTCACCAACTGCTTCTAGGTTCCCGCCTACGATGTGTATGGTGTATTTGATAGGTACTTAGAAAGACTCCCTTATTACGGCGGCATTGAGACCAAGCTCGTGTTCTTACCAACTACTTTTTACGTACATGATGTGTAAGCTGAACTTGAAATTGAGTTGTTGCGGGATTGCTTTCCCTTTGAGAATGAATAGTCTTCAACCATGTTTGTTTCTGTTGATCAAGGCTCTATCACTCTAGCACGGAACCTGATGCGGATTCTGCACGGATATAATAATGTATTAGACAAAGGAAGGGAACGGCTACCACCTCGAGTAGGGGCCATTATAAGAGCTAAACAAAGACGCACTCGGATTTTTAGCAATGTTAGTAAACGAGCCCTGACTGTCTTCATTCGAGAAGTAATAAAGTTCATGTCGAAAACTCAGCGACTACAAAGGAAACCTGAAAGGCTACCTATCGTGTAATACTTTCACGTGACTTTGATGTTCTGTCAGCTTCAAGATTTTCCTGACACCGGATAAACTGACAGCGGAACGAGGAGAGAGGGTTTTGGCTTGCAAGGAAGACTTAAAAGGGCTGCCCCACCTGTTACGGTCACTTGCCTCAGCTTTTCTCTTCCCACTTCATCATTCACTCCATCATCGTCCTCCGGTCGCGACAGTCATCACATCACCTCATCGGAGTGAACTCTCAACGACGACGACGACAACAACGACGACGACTTCTCTGTGCTGCTAGGCCAGAAGTTATTTCCCGTGTTTTTATTCATTCACTCGACATTTTGTCTTCAAGACTGACAAATCTCTCCGCTCTGACCAACAGGATAGGACAGGACAGGACAGTCTTATCTCTCTGCCTATTAGGTCTGGCTCGGCTGTTTTTGCCTCTGCACAATATTGTGACTCGCTCATCGCGCTCCTGACGCAAAGAAAACAAACAGTAGAAGAGCTTTTTTTTTTCCCTCGCACAAGTCGTACCGTATCGTACTCTTGAGGCCTGCCTCCGCTTGTATTATTTTGCGCCGAGGATCTTCAGCTGATAACCTACGTACCTACCTTATTTATTGGGCTGCTCTCGTACTACTTCTCCGCCGGTCGCGACTGCGTAAAAAAAAAAAAAAAGAAAAGAAAAGAAATCTCTACCCGCCCACCTAAGGAAGGACCCGCTTAAGCTTTTTCTTCGTACCTGAACATCAGCAAAGAATTTTTGCTCAGGGGGACATATTCTTCTTCTACTATCTGGCTTTGCTCCTCTTCCGTGCTACAAGCATTCTATCGCAAGTGGTGACGCCCACTTCTGGACCTTCGCTCTCTTGGACCTTTCTGGAGTGTATATTGTTTTGGGCATCGCGCGTAGTTTGTGGACTACTGTTCTACCACAAACACACCTACACTGCATCACAGCAATCCAACTCAACCCAAATCATCATGGCTTCCGCTGTCGCGGACTTAGAGGCTGGCCTTCAGGCTATGCTCAACCTAAAACCTCCAGGCGTATCTGGATCTCGCATCACCAGTTTGACCTCGCTTTGTGTTTCCAACATTCAGGTAAGATTCCACCAAACACGCATTGCATTGTTGCATTTACCGTGTTGCTCGCCAAGTCAATCAAGTAAAATACTAACTGCTTGCCCTTGCAGTCCGAATCAGTCCTTATTCAAAAAATCTTTACACACTTTAAGAAGGCACCTGGAACACACAAGTTGGGGGTACTCTACGTCGTAGACTCTGTAACCCGAAAATGGCTCGAGCAAGCCAAGGCGCAGGCGCAGGCAATAGACAGCTCTGCCCCGGATGGAACCTACGCCGCTGGCGTCAACCGAGTGACAGAACTCATGCCTGTTTTGATGAATGACATCCTGCAATCCGCCCCCAAAGAGCAAAAGGTACGCATATTTGACAATTACCCTTGTAGCTGGCAATTCGCGAGTGCCATATACCGAGCATCGTGGACCACCTTGCAAAGCGCCCTTACTGGCATCCATCTCGCTTCTTGACATATTTGACCTCCGTGCTATTATTTTGGATCGTAACTCACACATAGTTCACTGTGTAGGACAAGATTAAGAAACTCCTTGACATCTGGGAGAAGGGCCAGACATTCCCTACACCAATGCTCGAGTCTTTCAAAGAAAAGCTCAACGCACCACCACAAAGTACGTTTTTCACGAAAGTAGCATCGCGTTTGGCGAATCACTCTCACGCGGCAATGCTTCGTTATCTGGTATAAGCATGTAGTCTAACATGTGTGATGTTATAGATGAGTCGACAACTCCTCCTGGTAGCCCACCTGCGAATGCTCTCGGTTCAGCTCGAGGCAGCGCTTCTGCTACTCCCGCACCTTCAGCGCCCGCTGCTCCTCCAGCCGCCAGTGGTACATCTATTCTCGAGGCTCTAGCTAACATCGCTCGTCAAAACACGAGTGCACCCCCGGCTAACCCCCCTATGCCGGCCCCTACAGCATCGTATAATATGCCTGCTTCTGGGACACCTCAGCCAGTGTCATCTGCTATGCCGCCCGTATCGTATCATTCGGCATCGCAGCCTGTGAGCATGCCATCTATGCCTTCTATGCCCTACGGTATCCCGCATATGGCGGCCCAAAATGGATATGGAGGCTCTCCTATAAACAATCCGAGTAACCCGCCTCCTAACCCGCTCAACGGGGTCTTGGCTGGAGCCGCTGCTGCAGCCCCTGGTCTTGGCCTTGATCCAAAAGCCCAACAGCAGATCATGTTGATCAAGGCGCTGGCGGACCAAGGTGTTCCATTTGATAAAATTCCCGCTCTGATCCAGAGCATGACTGGCGTTGCCGTAGGCGGTGCCGCTCCTCCGGCTCAGCAATCTATGCCATATGCTCAGAACTCTCCCGTTCCTGCCCAGCCTGCATGGGGTGCTCTTGTAGGCAAGCCAGACGATTCGCGCATGCCAGGGTACGGCCATACAAGGTCCCCTCCTAGATATAATGGACGCTCTCGCTCGCGATCACCTGATCGTGGTTGGGGTGCTCGTGGCTCGCCGCGAAATGGACGTGATCGCCTAGACTATGGTCGTGACTCTCCTAACCGCGGCCGCCAGGATGATCGCCGTGGAGCTGATTATCGCCAGCGTAGCCCTCACGGTCACCGAGGCAGAAGTGAAACTCCCCTTCACGATCAAGGCCCAGCTGAGAAGTGGGTTGAGTACGATACAAACCTACCATCCGGACATATCAAGGTGTATAGCCGAACACTCTTTGTCGGCGGTGTCACGTAGGTGTTTCCCGGTTCCATAATATGCGAAGTACACTGACCATAAAAACTAGTTGCTCTGAGAGTGAACTGCGTGGCATCTTTGGTCGTTTTGGTACTGTGCAAACATGCATCGTAAACAAGGACAAGCGACATGCATTCGTCAAGATGCTAAGCCGACAGGACGCCGTCGCCGCCAAGCAGGGTACTGAGGATTCCCGTAACTTGGAAGTGCCTCTTCGTGTAAGTGCCTCTTCTTTGTCTTGTCTTGTAACTTGAGCTAATCTTTTTCCAGACTCGCTGGGGTGTTGGTTTTGGTCCTCGGGATTGCAGCGACTATTCGACGGGTGTCAGCATTATCCCTATCCACAAGTTGACGGAAGCCGATCGCAAATGGATGTTGACCGCACCCTATGGTGGTAGCGGTGGGCGACCGATTGAGAGTGGTTTGTCGGTGGAGGAGCCCGATATTGAGATTGGAGCAGGAGTGTCATCCAAGGCCATCAGCCGACGCATGCAGACAGACAAGGGTGGTAGCAACGGGCCCAAGTCAACTCGCAACCGGGACGAGGACCTCTCTCGATGGCGCCGAAGCCGAGATAACGGCAGCAACAATGGCAGCAACAGCGGCAGCACCAACGGCAGCCACCATCGCCGAGACGATCACCGTGACCTTCCGCAAGAAGGACAGGGCTTGAATTCTTCGTTCCCCTTTGGTATCGGCACATTGCCCAACGGCATGCCCAACTTTCCCGCTGGCTTCTCATTCCCCGACCCAACCAACTAAGAACGCTTTTCATAGGAGGGATATGCACAGTTAGTTAAATGATACCCCGGGCACAGAAATGGGAGGATGTTTGTCGGTTTATTACTTATTTCCATGTTTGCTCTCGTCCATGGGGATGATGGCGTTTGCAATTTGTTTCCAAGAGTGCCGTCCAAGGAATAGGCTTTGCGGTACGGTTTCTTGCATTGCATCACACCAAGCAGGCAACCAGCCGGCTTCGCATAGGCGCAGTGGTGGACCAATGTGTTTTACTAGTTAATGAGGATCAGACGATCACGTAGCTTCATCGGCTACACATATGAAAAGTTATTTGATGTTTCACACAGATTTTTCCAATGGTGAATATATGTTGCCCCAATAGCTCATGTGGTGATTGTCACTAAAACTCGGCACTTGTATGCTTGGTCGATTGTTCCGAGAGTGAGTGTCGAGAATCACCTAAGCATTCTGCGGGCATTAGAATGTTCTTGTTGTAATGTCCTGAGCTCATCACACCCAGCCAAACTCCTACTCAACTTTGCGATCTCCCAACTACATGCGCAAACCTACTCACATCCTTTTCTTTCTTTTTCTTTTTCTTTTTTGTCTCTTCATTTGCCACTTGCTGAGCTTTTAGGGAGAGGAGAGGACCCCAACTGGGTTGATTCGATGGCACGAAAGGCATGTCGGTTTGCTGCTCAGGTCGTATGAGAGACGGTCAGCTTAGGGAACTTTAACCAAAGAGGCCCTTTACATGCTTCGACTAATTACAACATTCTTCTTGTATCCATTTCGTCATTATATACTGTATCAGATACATGAATATGACTACAAGACGTCGTGTTGACGTTGAGTTCCTCTTGTCCGTCTCCAGGTAGCCGGGATGGCACACATGTCTGGACCGGTTTAGAGTCTGTATATAGGACGCCTCCATTGAGAATCCCCATGAATCAACGGAGGACGGATACAGACTGTTTGTATTTTTATAAACGTTGGCGATGTAAGGAAGGGGAACTGAAGATTGTGGACTGGGCGGTGAACTTCTCATGACAGATCAGATTTGTTAAGTAGGCTTGTTGCAACTACTGCCTTTGTTATTTACTGTTTTTGTTAGCTACGTTTGTACGTTTATTTAGATTATATCCTGCTGCTGATGTGCTTGGCAGTTGGATATTGGTCGTCGGTTTGATAAGCATGAGGGTGAAGCAATGAAACCGGAAGGTGACGTTTGACAACTCGATCACTTCTCAAGCTGAGGAGGCTATAGAGTTCTCCTTCGCCCCTTGTATATCGAGATATACTAAGAAATGCATTATCCTCTCATCCTGGCTGGGTGTACTGAGACCTATTGTTTGTTTGTATCTGTGCAATGTTCCGAGATCCGTTCGGGACGTGGTCTTCATCCTTTCGGGCTATGCGCAATTTATGCTGACGACGGTGAGATATCATGAGAGGTTTGAATTCACTACGTAGAGATGAGGGCTACATGTAAATAAACATCCCGTTTTTGATGAAAGTTGTTGACCAAAATGAATTTCCTATACGGACGTTAGTCCAACTGGCTTTGTTGGCAGCGTATGTCATCTGGCTAGAGCCATACCAGAAAGCAATAGGCCAAGTCACAGCATTGAACTTTCCTACAGACACTGATCCAGGTTGAAAGAACATGGCTATTCATACACTCTACCTCAACAAGTTAAGAACAGCATGTAATTTTACCGTACTACCTAGATACTTCGACACAACTCAAACCCATCAAGTGATCTACCCTGCAGCAACAATCACATTCATCAAACTTGAACAAGAAATCGACCACAGCACTAATCTCACCAATTCTTGGGCGGGCTCTCGTCTCCCTGCATTCCCAATCTCAGCTGATCTTATTAGCATCACATCGATATGATACAGATCGTCGCGCCGCCTCTGGTGATAAGACCTAGAGACAGTCCAGCCTTTCCTCATTCTCCAAACCACGACCGAACTGGGACATGCCAAAATGGGCTATTGATCATTCACGACGGTTCGAGTCTCAAACTAATAATCACACAGTGACATATAGAATGAGAACGATGATCGACAACACCACCACCATCACCACCGTCGGTAGTTGAGTGCGCTGAGGTTGGTTAATGCATGGCCGTGTCACTCTAATTGTTTCAACGCAAGGATCACCAGACAGGCAACGGAATTCCTCCCCAGGTCGCATCTGGGGGGAGTCATGGTACCTGGTGATCCTGACTAGCAATTGACCGAGAGATTTCCCATCAAGTTATTATCCAATACATATTGGTATTACCTTATTATCTCACGATTTTGGCCAACGCATCGTAACAAGGTTACGCTAGGTTCTCGAACCCCCATGGGGGTCGTTTGGGGTATAGTGCGAGGCTTCTTTTCCCCTGACTAGGTAGGTATCCGTAGGCAAGTTAGGTATGGATGTTGATATGGATACCTATAGAGGCGGCTGATAGTGGTAGTCGTTATTCGGGAGATGTATTTTAGTTTTTAGGTTAGTTTATTACGTTCATGCTATTGGTGTTTAAGACATGGTACGTAAAGTGACTCAGTTATTGACTTGCTGCCCTTTTTTCAGCATCGAAATTACCAATACATGTGCGCACGTAGACAATGCCCACTAGGGTAGACAAAATAGACAGTAGTATTCGTGATTCATAACAAATGTATCCAAGGTGGCCCTGTCTTGACTGAACTTACGGTAAAAAACATATACCATATTCGGTAAGTTAGCTTACCGTTGTTACCTGTATCCGTATGGACATCCTCCGTACCTACCTACTTACCTACCGAGGTAGGCATTCTCTTGATGATACCCTAAAATTAGCACCAGAAATATCTGTCGGTCAGTGTTTCTGTCTGTTGTCTCTTGTTCAATCTGCAGGTACATATCAGACTAAGCCGTTTAAGCAAGAACTAATTGTGATGCGGATCCCTTCATCCACAGTTTGGATCCAGCGCAATATCCCGCTGCATACCAATCAGAAGCCCATCAAAACGTATCAGTTTACAGTAAAGACTCCGAACTGGAACCAGAATGATATGCCATCCTGCTATAGCTTGGTTAGAGAAAACCCACGCCCAAGGCACGTGCCGTAATCTTACTCCATACCCGCCGATTTTCCCTCAATCGCGGTCACGACACGAAAAACAATTGAGAAATTAACGGAGCCACAGTCTGGTCAGCCCCTTGATTGTGCATGCAGGTCATCCATAATTACTATACAGTAGTAGTCTATAGTAAGTTAGGTTAGGGAACAGTATCCATAGTATAGTTCCATACCAGGAGGAGCCTGCGCAAGTACAGCGGGCAATTCGAAAAGCAAATGTGTTGAAGAATGACGGACGCGATTACTAAGTAACGCCATATTCAATTGCAACACCACTCAACAACGGTCTAGAAAATGAGGAATGCTGTCGCCCAGACTCACCATGCATATACACATGTATCTTTGTGGCAATGGGCAAATTCTCAAATTCTTCCGTCAGTCTAGATCATATCAAGTATCATAAGCCAAGCGCCCAGAGTCTTGGAAGAAAATAGCCGTGCCAAGCAGCCAAGCACGATTGACGGCCATTTCATGGAAAATCGGTAGTCGCCGTCTTGGTATCTCGGATGATCCACGCATCGTCTTGGCCATAGGGGAACAAACGCACGTTCATTTACATGCGTCGCAATCGGAATCCGAATCGTCCTTCATCATGAAGCAACTAGATACAGATTGTCTCGAGAAATCCAAGTTTGGTGGATGGGACACGTCGTCAGCGATTGAGGCGCATTTGGTCCTTGGAAATACAGGTGCATCAGCAATCCAAGTTCGACATGGGAGCGATGATGGCTTAGTAGTAGCCAGCACTTTGTTTGTGCGACGGAACACAGGCGTAGGTAGAGAGGCCTGCTGCGACAACAGTTTTCTTGCAGCAAGACAGGTAACAAGAAAGACAAAGAAAACAGACGGGCAAGCCAAGACCACACGCGTAATACCACGCATGGCTGCGCAAGCATTGCGCAACGCTCACGAGATATACCAATATGTGCTATACTCATGGCGAACAATGACGGCCTCCTCTGGTCATACGTGTAGTGTCGTGCAGTGCAGTGCAAAAAGAGTGTCGCATGGCAGACAGGCACATTCTCTGTTCTCTCTGTTCTCTCTGTGCTCCCATGTGCATGCGCACGTCCATCCTGGCCGTATCACAATGTTTGTAGCAGAAACGAAACATCTTGGTGACATCGTGGTTGCGATAGTTCGTTTAACGACCGGAAATATGTTTCATTAACCGGTCACTCTTGACTCGATGAACCTTGGCATGCTCGGAGTGATGGGAGACCGAATTGACTGGGCATCAAGTATTCGGCATTCCGTGATATCTCAGAAAGGGTGAAACGAGATAAAAACATACACAGATGTTGGGGGTAGCTGATGCCTCGCGATCCTGTACAAGCCGGGTATTGAACTGACCATTATCCGGGCGCAACGCCCTGAAGATTGACGGTCAAGACAGCTTCAAGGATGTCCATATATTTGCTTGGCAATATGCTTGGCTCTTACACACGTCCATATGTTCGGCTCCGTAATACTGTCAGTCACAAGTCGCATTTAGCCTTTGCAACTGCCATGATGCCGTTTCAACATGGACGCAGCGCGGCGGTATGTAGCCATCGGCTACAACCTGCGCGATATCATCCTTCTCCTACTTTTTTGATCCATAGATTGTTTGGAATTGATTGTATGAGTGAATTTGTTGTTGGGATGGGATGCAGGGTCCTCTGGAAAACTCGGATCCGTGCATCCACGATTGAATGCTATGCTCCAATTTTCCGCTCTTGACTACCTGGTAGGCTAGCCAAATATTCTATGAAGCCGGCGAGAATGGATTCTTCTCCATCAAATCTCGCGCCAACATTTGGAGACTCGTGGAGCCTTTCTGAAATGGAGCCTCCTTTTTGACAGATGCATACTCTGTACATATGATATGTAGAAGAAGGGTACGGAGCACTATCGGAAGCTGACCGCTAAAGTCTCATCCATCGTCGATCACTGACGGACTGATCCCGGTCTGCCTCGTACTGCACTTCTGTACAGGACTGGGTATTGACTGACCAGGCTCTGTTACGGTCGAAAAGGCCGCGGCAGAGCTTCGATACTACCTTTGCTCTGCGACTCGTCATGAAATATGCGAATTCCTCTTGCGCCGACGGTGTCACTGGCTTGTCTCAGAATTATGAGAGAGATAGAGACCAACAGTGTTGCCAGGACCAGCAATTTCAACATGCCTCTCGATATTACTGTAACGTGGACACCATTCCCAATTGTACCAAAGGCGGACACACCATTGTTGGATATCCGACCGATTCGTTTCAGGCCAGATGTACTGTGGTAGCACTATCTACCTTGAGGTAGCATGCCAGTGCTGTGTCCCCAGCCGTTGAACAGGTTCTCCAGTCTAATTTCCTTTCAGAGCCCCAGACTCAGAACAGCACTGACATCATATTCAAAACGCCTAGTGCATTCGCCGATTCGCGATTATACAGGCATCCAGCAGGTGAACGTGCAATTCGGGAATGACGGCACGGATAGATAGGATACCATATGTCTACGGGGGCAGTCGTGGGGACTGCCATGGGGAGCTGGCTGCTAAGACACTGCATGCGAGAGCCTCATTTGTCGGCGCAAGCCAACAACGAGGCAATTTGGTACTCGCAGGTGATAACAGGTGGGTTGCTGGCGAAGCCAACCAAGAGACACGTAAAAGAAACCAAGAAAACCCGCGTCTGGAGCCTCTATCTCCTAGCTTGGGGCGCTTAGTGTTTCTCTGCTTTGGGGGAAGTAATGTCCGACAGTGACAGGGCCTGGGCTTTCTGAGCACTCAACTCCGTGGACCTTGGAACCTTGGAGACATGGTACGGCCAGTCGCGGCTAGTAAGTGAACTAAGTTTACTGCTAGTGGAAGGGAAAAGAAGTGGATATCAGGAACGAGCTTCTAAAGTAGTGGAGCATGGGTGCGAGAGCACCGTGCCAGTTTTCCACCAGACCAGAGTTATCGGTCCTAAGCCCTAGCCACTTCGCCGCCTCCGGTGTGGCTTCGATAACAGTTTATGCTATCGTGTGCTAGATCATACCTGGCTCTCAGAGACCACGGCAGCCGCAACTTCCGTGGAAATATGTCTTGTAATCAGATGAACCCTGACATTGTGCGGTGTGGTCGAGAGCGAAGCGCAGGCTGCATCGTGAAGTCACTCAGACAGTGTAGGTTGTTATTCGAGGCTAGCCAATGGTACAATAGTGGCTCCATGAGTGCCGAAGGTCTTGTGCAAGCCAAATCGCTTGGATCGGTACAAGCGGGTCTTCTAATGCAGGCTGAAGGAAATCCCTGCATTTGCTTTGGGGTTGTTGGGGTTTGGATTTGGAGAACAAGCGGTTCTTTGAAGGTCGACAACTCCAATTCAAGGAGACAAGCAGCATGTGTAAGACATGCAGAGAAGCGATAAGTGTTATTATGTCTAGACTGGGGCTTTGATGGGACAATTCCAATATGTCGAAGTATCTCAGCGACAGTGACGTATGTGTATCATGCCGGGTCTACTCTGTTATTCTTCAGTTTCGATGGCCTGATTGGTAGGTAGGCCAGCCCTTACTCGAGCAGGCTCTGTCAGTGGAGGTGAAAGAACAACAGCATGGCGTTGGCCTTTACTATCGATGCTCGAGAATCTGCTGTTTGCCTATGTGTCAAACATGACGGATCCAGACGCAAAGCGGTGCAGGGTCATGGAGCGAGTGGGAAGTCCATGCTTTCATGAAGAGTCGTACCCCAGACTATGGCGGAGTGAGTTTCCGTACGTGTGTACGAATAAAGCTGGAGCGGAGGCTGGGACTCCAAGTCAGCACAGCGTATCCGTAGCTGAGGTAGCACCGCGATTGCTCCATATGCCCGTACGTAGGTCCCTGAATCGACTAAACAGAAAGCTTGGCTGTTCAAGGAAGCATCTCTCCGCACTCGTGCACTGTTGCCAAGGGAACTGGTGTGAAGACCAAAGCAATATTGTAGATAGTGCGGTCAAGTTTTGTCTGAGGTTGGTATGAAGAAGAGTGAGGCGAGTGGAAGAGAGCAAGCCATTGCCATAGGATAGGTTATCCTCCGCGGAATGGAAGGTGGTTTGTGCTAGGGGAAGAAACTGAAGAGTACAGCTCACGATGTGGAAGGTGCAGCCAATAGAATGGTGTTGATACCTGCTTCCAGATTTGACATTAAGCTCCCGTCATCAATATCCCGCATGCTACCTACTAAGGTAGGTAGTACCTAGGCAGAAAACCAGCGCCAGTCTAATAATAAGCTCATGGGCATTACCCGTAAATGGCTAATCTCAATGCATTGAGTCAACAAGTGAAGGACTACTTTAGGACCTAAGTTTAGAGGGCTCTGGACTCTTGGTGCGCCCGACGGGAATATCCAGCAGAGTGAGCGATATAGCAGCAGTGCTGTAGAAAGGGTCTGGGTCGAGTCTATTTGCTTGGTACAGTTTCAAGGTCGTCAATTCCCTCATCCGATCAAGTGACCAATTACAACCATGGCCAATTGTCCTGTTTCTCTAGACAAATTTCAGGATGTCCACCAACCCAACCTCCTAGACTGAACGCCTCCCGGGCAACCCCGGATCCGCCCTGAGCCGGGCAAAGATGGGGAAGATGCACGAATATGCAGTCAAGAAATGCCTCGTTACTTGGCGTCAACCGTGAAAGGGGATTGGGTAGAGTTCGATTCAATGCGACACGATGAGACGGGCCGGGTCCTTCTGGAAGCACATAGCTACAGGACAGGACATACGGAGTAGGTAGCAGCAGCAAAGCAAGACAACATACATACACTCACATAAGCAGGGCGCATGATGCAAATATCTCAGGAAGTTACATCTAACCTGAATTGGCTTGTCGGCGGTTTAGTGGGAACAACGGCTTGGAAACTGTCTAGTGCTGAATTTAATAATCCCGTTTTTAATACCGACTGTCCATCGTTGCGCTGGAACGTGTAGATAGATGTACAGTACGTGGATACAATAGGTAGTATATAGTAGTATCGTATTAAGATGTAGGGTACTAGATGTATCAAATAAACAAAAGAGGCGGCATATTGAAACAACAAGGTAGGCATCGGATATTAACTCAATAACGATAAACTATTACTACATACGGATACTACACATAAACATGAGGCTTGCGGTACGTAAGTGAGCTTCACCATATAGACCGCTCCGTAGGGAACCCTGAACCTGGAATGGACAGGAGGTCCCAAAGAGTAACAGCAACAGAACAGCAACAGCCATAACGGAGCGCGGCAAGTGGTGCGGTGAAGGGACTAAGGGACTCTCTGGAGAATAGACAGACCCGCCGTCAGCGACTCAAGATATCTCAAGCTTGACAAGTTCATGACCTGACCAGAAAAGGACTTACCGAGCCCCCGTCTTCGGTAGTCAATGGCCCAGTTAGGATTGACCGAGAGAGTGGCTGGTAAAAGACTGTACACCGCGAGTTGCCCGTGGGGACTCACCAGTAGACACACCGAGGCAACGGCGCCAACGAAACCCGAAGCCGACCAATGTAAAGTGGCCATTGATTTCACTGGAGAACGGAGATCGCGGACAAAACCCGCCGACTTTGATAAACTGCCAAAAAGCCGCGGAAGAAAGCGAACCTAAGCGACCATGAACCATGACCTTGACTTGACCACCACGTCCCCCAGTTTAAACACAAACATGGCACCCCCACATCAAACCCGATGGAGAGTGGATGTGACAAGCTGACCCAGAAAAATAAATCCACGCAAAAGGGCAAGAGGCTGACCTGAAATGCGACTTGGATTAGGCCATGCCAGACACAAGTACCGTGTGTTATTGGCCGCCAATTGTCTCACCTTTTTTCATGTTTTTCATTCAGGTGTTTGATTATGTTTCGTCGAGCTAAAAGAGAGAAAGATATTCCAATGACGTAGAGCGTCCGGGTATTTATTGGCGACTCTGGGGCGCGACCTGGGGTGCCCTGAAGCTGACGGGGGTTAGCAGGGTCCTCTTTTTTCTTTTTCGCTTTCTTGTCGCTACAAGCTCGAAAGCGAGCGACAAGGAAAACACGGACCTGGAAACTTGCTTGGCTGCTTGCCGAGGAGGCGACAAGACTTTTCCCCCGATCGCTAGCAGCAGAGGCCAAGTCCCACGAAGTCATGGTCCTGAAAAGGCATTGGATGAACAGTTCCAGATTGGAGGGTCAACATGGAAAGACCGGCTTCTAGAAAAATTCGTAGAAGCGCGGCTGCTGCACTAGGATCCATAAGTTTATGCACACCTGCATGAGAGGGAGAAGGACTTCAACAGCCAGCTGCGAAGCTCCCAAATAATGCCTCACATGGCCAAGCCTGACAGAAACAATCGACACAAACCCTGCACTGTGGGGGTTCAATGGCATCGTGGTATTTGTGTCAAGCATTTTTGATGTGCACATTTTTGTACGCTAAAGCTTGGCAGGGCTCGGTCGTTGGGACAGGGCTTGGAGACAGAGGCTAGGCTGCCGTTTTGGCTGGAGATCCATGGATGGCTTGTCTAACGTAAAGGAAAGTAAAGTAGAGTTCAGCAGCGTCGTGCGAACTGTCACCCCAATCTCAATTCCAACCTATCGTCTCGCCTCGTCTCGCCTCGCCCGCGTTCACCCGCACGATAGATCGAGGACGCTAACTACTGCGATGCAATAGCGGCGCTTCATGCGTGTGTAGGTACTGCACTGTACTGTACGAGACAGCTTATTTTACAGAGCACCAGTGTAATCCTCATCTCCTCGGTGTCGTTTATGGACGGGGCCCAGGTCAGCCAAGCCGATCCAGCCCAGGCGAGGCCCTGCAGAAGCTCACCCATGTCGTGAATCAGACCGTATGTATCTCGCATTGTAGCTCGCTGCCCTGCACTGTACTGCGCCCTAGCCTTCGAGACCGGGCTGCCAAGGCTGGCAGAGCTTCACCAGCTGCCGATAACGCGATAGGCAGGCCATGGCTGTCACGGTCATTCAGCGGTCACAGTTTGCGTTTGCGCCTTGGCGAACGATGGATGCCGGACGATGTCCTTACTTGATATGAACCTGGAACTGTTCCGTCATAACAGGCCATTGCGCGACTTGGAGCGCAGCGCGCTCGCTCACTTCTTGGCCCTGCACGACCAAAAAGCTTGTCGCACACGATACGTGCGATTGCCTGTCATAGAATGGCAACTATCATGACCAACTATCGAAACACGGCGATCCCGTTCTCGGCCCTGCCTGGACTGAGACCCTTTTCTAAAAGAACGGTGCAATTTGAAATAACCTCATGATTCCTCGTGTCCGCGCCAATTCAAGAAGGACCTCGGATGATTGATAGGCCAAATAATACGAGCGAATCTAGATCGAGTACAGTATGATAATGATGCAGAGTAGCCGACAAGCATAATCGTCATCGAACGGGATCTGTGAAGCTATCCATTGGTGATTGTCAGACAACGTTCCCAGTCTGGTCAGTTTCGAGGCCGATCGCGTGGGGCAGGTCTCAAATATGCTGCAATTAGAGTAGAGGATGGTTAATATGTACGCACTTTAGCGTGTGTTTCCTGCACAGACTGGACGGCTTTTAATGTCACATCTTCAGCGCGCTTCGTTATTTACTACTACCTGCTTCAAGAGTGGAAATTGGGAAATTGAATGATATGTTTGATGTGCAAATCGCAACGTGTATCGATTCTGCGCTATTCACGCGGGTTGATAGCTGGGATAAAATTTGATCATCTAGCCGCCTAATGCAATGCAGTTGTGCAATCCAAGAAAGTACTGTGCAGTACGAGGCAGTCTTTGGACGCTCACCGAGTCATGGTCTAGCATCACATCAAAACCTTGAACTCACTGTGTACAGTACCCAGCTCGACAGGTCCCAAGGGTAACCTCAATGGATAAAATAAGGGTCTCCAGCCAACAGCTCAAAAACAAGGCTGGCGATATACAGTATCTTTTACATAAACGGTAATCCGTTCTTTAGCCTATCGCTCACCAAGCGGAGCCCATGATTGCCATCCTTCTCCAGTATCTTGAGTCGCGATTTCGCTGACCGCCAGGGATGGGCAAGTCAGTGTCGTCATCCTTTCCTGGACAGTAGTTAACAGTACACAACGGAGCGGGAAAAAGAAGCAGCCTAGAGCGCATGGGGGGAGGGGAGGACGTTCTCCCATGGAGGAAAATCCCTCAGCGGATTTGGGGAAGCTCGACTCCAGGTACAAGCACAACCAGCAATGACATACAGCAGAGGTACCGGGGCCCCAGCGGAGAGGAAGCGCCACGAGACACCAAAAGGCTTTGTACTCTGTAGGTTCAGACACTGGCAGGCAGGGGCTTGGAGCTGTACATCTTGTTGTATGTACAGGTTTATATCGTGAGGCAAAATCTGGCAGTGAGGCAATACCAAACCCAAACAATCAAGGGACCGAGACTGATGTGCATCCCACATTGTACAACGGGGGTCTTGTCTTGAATGGGATTTAGCATCTGCTACACAGTGTTTTACAGGTTTTGATGAATGCAGTAATAGGATGCTGATGACTTTTTTTTTTAGAGCGCATAATGTGTAGAGACGATACGGAGGTTTGGATAATAGAAAGTAAAATTACCCGCTCCATGGTGGAAACTCTTTTGGTGTCGCTGTTTACAAATGCTAAGATCAGGGAGTACGGATACAGATACCTACAATCCGCGGACATTCCCCCAACCCATGTAACCTCGAACCTAAGGAGCCAGGCTATTGTTGCATGCTTGAAATGTATTTGGGAAGGTTTTCCATGGATCAAATTGCATCAAGATCGAGGTGAATCGCCTCTATCATGTACGACATGGATTAATTCGTGATTCTTTTGGTACCATTTGGTAGTCGTCATTGTCAGCCATCAGCTGTCAGCCACGAGCAGGCAGTTTGTGATATGAGAGACAAAGACAGCCAATTGTAGCTAGTTGCCTAATTGATTCATGCTCTGAATTGACTTTTTCAGATTTTCATCTTATTTTTCCATGTCCTCTCTGTTGTTTACACTTTGTGTTATGCCCCCCCCCTTGTGTTGTATCTCCAGGGCAATTTTAGATTTCGAGTCTTCATCTGAGTCTAGTGTAGCTGCAGGTTGGTCCTCTCAATCTCTTTTTATTAACCCTCTGTCACTGCACTTGCGATGCAATGCAATGCTCAACCCTTTTGCACCTCCACTGTTGAGATTACCGTCTTGTTTCCATTCCCCACGCTCGGCGCCGCCACACACTGTGCTATGCACCTGCATGGAAGGACCTAGGCTAGACCGAGGAAAAGCTCGACAAGAGAAGGACTGTCTTTACTGGACAAGGATAAGGGCAAGGTCGATTTCGATGGGGCATCAGCGACCGACGTTTCATACTTTCACACCCTAGCACACGGACTTTCCCCAATTGACACACCCTAGCAGAAAAATTGTAGTTGCGACCGAGGGAAAAGAAAAAAAAAACATCGATTCTGACGAGAGAACGAGAAAAAAAATCGATCCAACCGACGCTACCGGGTACGGCAAGGGTAGCTTCTACGCTGGCGTGCTAGCTGGTGCAGACGCTACGCACTCTTTTGTCTTTAGTCTCTCGGTGGATGCTGATGCTACAGTACTGTACTGCGTTGTTTACTGCTATACTAGTATGAAGTTGATTGTTGATCTGCAATGTTGTTGTACCTGTGATTGTGCTTGTGGTTTGGTTGTTACGGGCTACGCTGCCTACAGTTTCCATTGCGTTCCCATTGCGTTCCCATCTCACATTGACTTTTGCACCGTATGAGAGTGATGATGTTTTGGCGTCCAGATATGCATAAGCCAGTTGAGATAAAGTGTGATAGACCGTAACCACATCGTTAAGCTTAGGTTCCTCCATGTGCATGCAATACAGTTCAATGTGTTTAGGGTAGAGGTGGTTTGCAGCACTATCACGTCGCACCTTACTTTCCCCAAGCCAATAACACGACAAGGCTAGGGTAGATGAGGGTGTAACTAAACCGTAAAGAGGGTGTGATGAAATTTCCTTCCTTTGCCAAAGTCTGTCGTAGATACGTAGCTACTCTCTGCCAGTCTCGAGTCGTGTCGCGCGGACATTAATCGGCAACGTAGAAACGAGGAGAAGAAGGGAAGAAAATTGAGCGCATAATGGACAAGGAGAGTGGCACTGGGCTACGTAGGCTCGTTCACACAGCGAGTGCATAATGGCAGCAGCATGAGCAAATCAATTGCAGCACTGGTCTACCTACCGCAAAGGTGCAATTATTACAGACAGATTCTATACGGAGGGATTCGACTGGACTGGGACTGGCTTGACTGGGGCTTGGTCGGCAGGGCCGTGAGAGGTTGGTACAATTCGTACAGTGGAAGAAAAAAGCGGTTGTTTGTTGCTAGCTTGTATCTCAAGGGCCTTCCGGTCGTACCTGGAGACGGCATGGAGCTCATAACCTGGGGCATATTGGGATTCGCGAGGGACCATGCCAGGAACCTGCGTGAGACTCGTGGGAAGTGACTGATGGGCCCCATCCTAATCCACCCGTCCCGGCTTGGAAAGACCCATACAATTCTTTGCGCGGTGGAGCTCTGCGTCGCCGTAGGACCCGTTTGATAGACCCCGGTCCATTCTGTTCTGTCTCTCGTGAAGGGGGGGAGCCACAAAATACAGAGCGCAGCGAGTAGGGACGCCCATGTGCAGTAGAGTGAGAGACAATCAGTCTTGGAGAAATATGCAGGCATTGATTGTGGGACCCACTTCATGACCGGGTCTCCATCATTTTGATCAGGGCCGAAGTCTGTTGGCAGGGGTATGAGAGAGCGTGGGCCGGCAAGCTCGCCGGGAAAGAACCCAAGCTCACGCATCTTTCTCTGAATTCAAAAAGAAGCTCTCGCCCGGCCTCAACTCTCTTTCTTCTTTCCTTTCCTCTTCACCCACGAATGCTTCATACATAAGCGTCCCTAACTTCGTGCGGTGCTTAGACACTTTCTTCCTTTTCCCCTCCCCCAAGACCTTGTTCCTCTGTTTCTCTCAACAACAGAAAACAGCAGCACCTAACAACTATTATTCTCTCAATACCTGCTGCATACCTATAGCCGCATTCTGCCATACCTAAGAATCGACATTCTCTCTTAACGTCACCAACAATGGCCGAAGAGAAGGCGGTCGGCGCGCCTGCGCTCGACACCAACATCGAGACTGGCGGCTTCGATGAGAAGCGAGGACAAGCTCCCGCTACCCACAACCCCAAGGCTCCCGTCGCCGAGGATGAGGAGCCCGATGAGGACATGGATGCCCTGATTGAGGACCTCGAGTCCGAGGACGGCCACGAGATCGACGACGAAGAGGAGGCCACCCCCGGTGGTGGACGTGTCGTCCCTGAGGACCAGCTCCAGACTGACTCTCGTGTCGGTCTCACTGAGGCTGAGGTTATCGCTCGCCGTAAGAAATGGGGATTGAACGCTATGAAAGAAGAGAGAGAGAACATGATTCTCAAGTTCCTTATGTTCTTCGTCGGACCCATCCAATTCGTTATGGTTAGTACTCATTTCCCATATACCCCCCCATCGTTTCCAATGTTCGAGACTTTCCTTGAGCACTGCTCGTGAGCCTTCTACTCGAAGGAGTGGAGCCGCTGCGACTTACACGATTCCGATCTATCGCCCCACTTTTCGTGCTTTCTATATCAAAACATCGTATCTTCTCTCGCTAACACCTCATATAGGAAGCCGCTGCCGTTTTAGCTGCTGGACTTGAGGACTGGATTGATTTCGGAGTTATTTGTGCTCTTCTGCTTCTTAACGCTTGTGTTGGATTCATCCAAGAGTATCAGGCTGGTTCTATCGTTGAGGAGCTCAAGAAGACTCTTGCTCTCAAGGCTGTCGTCCTCCGTGACGGTACTCTCAAGGAGATTGAGGCCCCTGAGGTCGTTCCCGGTGACATCCTCCAGGTCGAAGAAGGTACGATCATTCCAGCTGATGGTCGTTTCGTCACCGAGGGCTGCTTCTGCCAGGTTGACCAGTCTGCCATCACCGGAGAGTCTCTCGCTGTCGACAAGCACCACGGTGATAACTGTTACGCTTCTTCCGCTGTCAAGCGTGGTGAGGCTTTCGTTATCGTTACTGCCACTGGTGACAACACCTTCGTCGGTCGTGCCGCTGCTCTCGTCTCTCAGTCTGCTGGTGGCACCGGTCACTTCACTGAGGTTCTCAATGGAATTGGAACGATTCTTCTCGTACTTGTCGTCGCCACCCTGCTAGTTGTTTGGGTCTCTTCGTTCTACCGCTCCAACGGAATCGTTGACATCCTTCGTTTCACTCTTGCCATCACTATCGTCGGTGTCCCCGTCGGTCTTCCCGCTGTCGTCACTACCACCATGGCTGTCGGTGCTGCCTACCTCGCCAAGAAGCAGGCCATCGTCCAGAAGCTTTCCGCCATTGAGTCCCTTGCTGGTGTCGAGATTCTCTGCTCTGACAAGACTGGTACTCTGACCAAGAACAAGCTCTCTCTCGCTGAGCCTTTCTGTGTTGCCGGTGTTGAGCCAGATGACCTGATGCTTACTGCTTGTTTGGCTGCTTCCCGCAAGAAGAAGGGTATTGATGCCATTGACAAGGCTTTCCTCAAGGCTCTCAAGTTCTACCCCCGCGCCAAGGGTGTTCTGTCCAAGTACAAGGTTCTCGACTTCCACCCCTTCGACCCCGTCTCGAAGAAGGTCCAGGCTGTTGTCGAGTCTCCCCAGGGTGAGCGTATCATCTGTGTCAAGGGTGCCCCACTTTTCGTCCTCAAGACTGTCGAGGAGGATCACCCCATCCCTGAGGAAGTCGATGTAAGTTTCTTCCATCTAATGGACGACATATATACTAATTCTTTATAAGACTGCCTATAAGAACTGTGTCGCCGAGTTCGCCACACGTGGTTTCCGATCTCTTGGTGTTGCTCGCAAGCGAGGTGAGGGTGCTTGGGAGATCCTCGGAATTATGCCCTGCTCTGACCCCCCTCGACACGACACTGCCCGCACTATCAACGAGGCCAAGCGCCTTGGTCTCTCCATCAAGATGCTTACTGGTGACGCTGTCGGTATTGCCCGTGAGACTTCTCGTCAGCTCGGTCTTGGTACCAACGTCTACAACGCTGAGCGCCTCGGTCTTGGCGGTGGTGGTGACATGCCCGGTTCTGAGGTTTACGATTTCGTTGAGGCTGCCGATGGTTTCGCCGAGGTCTTCCCCCAGCACAAGTACAACGTCGTCGAGATTCTTCAGCAGCGTGGTTACCTCGTTGCCATGACTGGTGATGGTGTCAACGATGCTCCCTCTCTGAAGAAGGCCGATACTGGTATTGCTGTCGAGGGTGCTTCCGATGCTGCCCGATCTGCTTCCGATATCGTCTTCCTTGCTCCTGGTCTGGGTGCCATTATTGATGCCCTTAAGACTTCGCGCCAAATCTTCCACAGAATGTACGCCTACGTTGTCTACCGTATCGCTCTGTCCCTGCACATGGAGATCTTCCTTGGTCTCTGGATTGCTATCCTCAACCGATCCCTCAACATTGAGCTTGTCGTCTTCATCGCCATTTTCGCCGATATTGCTACCCTTGCTATCGCCTACGACAACGCACCCTTCTCCCAGACTCCCGTCAAGTGGAACCTCCCCAAGCTCTGGGGTATGTCCGTTCTTCTCGGTGTCGTCCTGGCTGTCGGTACCTGGATCGCTCTTACCACCATGTACGCCAACTCTGAGGATGGTGGTATTGTCCAGAACTTCGGTAAGATCGACGAGGTTCTCTTCCTCGAGATCTCTCTCACTGAGAACTGGCTGATCTTCATCACCCGTGCCAACGGTCCCTTCTGGTCCTCCATTCCCTCTTGGCAGCTTTCCGGCGCCATCCTGGTCGTCGATATCCTTGCCACCCTCTTCTGTATCTTCGGTTGGTTCGTTGGTGGCCAGACCAGCATTGTCGCTGTTGTCCGTATCTGGATTTTCTCTTTCGGTGTCTTCTGTGTCATGGGTGGTCTCTACTACTTCATGCAGGGCAGCACCGGCTTTGACAACCTCATGCACGGAAAGTCTCCCAAGCAGAACCAGAAGCAGCGATCCCTCGAGGATTTCGTTGTCTCTCTTCAGCGTGTTTCGACCCAGCACGAGAAGTCTCAGTAAATACAGATGGTATATACCCGGACCACCATCGACCGGACTTTTCACTTTCGCTACGTCCAAATTTGACCTGTAATACTCGCACCCGAGTACTGAGACTCCTGGAGTGGTTGAGGAATCTTTCATACCCCTAGATCGTCATTAGACACTTAATAATACAAGTAAAATAAATAATTTGCACCAATCTATTGTGATCGTTCGGTTCATTTGAGTAACAGTCAACTTAAATCACGTGACATGAAACCAAAGAATGGTTATGGTGACGATAGTGTTTGCCGAACTTACCTACTTGAAACTTTACCTTAGTCGTCTAGGTAATATCTTACCTTGATGATAGGTACTTTGACTGTCAATTTTGCGTCGCCTTAGGTAACTAGCATCTTAAATCTTGCATCGTTCCTATTACGATTAATATCCAAGTCAAAACCAGTTATGGGTGTCAGGAGTTATCACTTTTAACATCAATCACTAACATGAATCGTGAAATTCCTGGCTATTACTTCGGTGCGTTGCTGCATTTCCAACTGAAGAAAGTTTTGGGTAATTAACTCTTAGGTAGATCCAGAGAAAAAGAAGTATTTTAAAATCGAAAAGACACAGACAGCACCATCGTCGGTCGCATGGTCCTCAGACGCTGTCAAACGACGCAAAGTCGAGGAGAAAATTCAGAAATCTGTCCAACGCCGGGCACACCTGGTAAGAAACCACATTAAACGCCACTTTATTGCCAAAGATGCAGTTGCCTCTGGTCTCCTTGCTCGGGAGGTTTGCCTACCATATGCTGCAGAGCGCGGACGCGGCAAATTAGAAGATGGAGATCTTGGTGCTGCGGCCTGGGCAGGTGGCTTGGTAGCCAAAGGCAATGTCCCCTTCGCACCAAGCTTTGCAAGGCAGCGATATCCGAACATTTCATGCTTTTATGTCTCCAATGAAGATAATAAGACGGGCTTGGGTGTTGCCTACGCTAGTAAGTTTAATTATCAATACAGCATGTAGGCTGAATGAAGTAGCTAACTTGGTGTAAAGCTTTAGACGAGGAAACTCTGGTAGGGAGCTATATTCCTACAAACAAGAATGATTCGTAAGTGCTGAGTTCCTCTGAACTGCAATACTTGCTAATCCGAAATCACCAGGATTCGCTTCTCGCAGGAAGACCCAAGATCTTCTGGCAGGGCCCTGTTATTCCGAAATGAGATGGTGCGGTGTCCTCAGATGTCGTCCATCAAGTACCATCGACCCTCGCACAAGATGCTCCTGACCTCTCGCGAGCCGGATCACAGCTGTGGCCTTTACATATTTTCACCACTGCTATCGGACCCTGAGGATGCGACCCGCCCGCAGTGGCTTCTTGGTGAAAGTACGTTTTGACTCTTTTTGATTGTTATATGGACTTTACTGATATAAGATAGCAAATCATTACCAAAGACTATCGGTTCGCCAGGGCTTACACAATGAATGGATGGTCCACAGCAGCACACCAGCTCCCCCCTCCTCAGATCTTATCTGCGTTCTGGGCTCCAACAACGGTCTACTGCAAGTACGCTCAAACGAGACGCTTTCGGCCATTGCACCAAGAGTTGCTCCCAAGGGCATCAAAATTCCACAGGAGATATTCGCACAAGATTTCCAAGAGGGGAATCACAATGTTTTGCTTGCTGGTGGCCGACAACCCAGGCTTTGGATAACCGACCTTCGTGCGCCACAGCCACAGTGGTCTTTTGCCAAACATGCAAGTTCCATCACGCATATAAAGAGCGTCAATCCGTATCAGGTTCTTGTGTCAGGATTGCAGAGCTCAATGGCTCTCTACGATGTACGATTTCTTTCGCGAAACCCACGCGGAACGAAACCACTTTTGCACTTCTCGGGGCATCGTAATGAGGCACACATCAACATTGGTTGGGACGTATGCCCAGAGTTGAATACCGTAGCTGCAGCACAAGATAACGGGACTGTGAAGGTCTTCTCGCTGCGGTCAGGGCGGCAGTTGCAGTGCCCAGCGGTTAAATATACCCGCATGGATGCACCCATCAAAGCCCTCATGTTCCAAAGAATGCCAAGGGAGAGAATGGCGAGTTTGTTCATAGGTGAAGGACCTTTGCTAAGAAAACACTCTTTTGGCGATCTGGGTTGGGAAGATCTGGCTTGACCATCAGCCTTGACGAATCACATATAAAAATAAGCATTCTTCTAGTTCTAGCCTGGTTTATCAGTTCAGTAACATGTGGCATTCAAGGAAATAGCATATGACTCTTTGCTATTTGGAGAGGCATCATATGTTAGGTAACTTACATGCAACAATTGAAAGCAGAGGTGGGGGGTTTCGTAATTAACTTAAGTGCTCTCACGTAAAGCTACCATCATTCACAGTAGCTATCAAGTTACAATTTGGTCTGACCTTGTCGTATAATAGGAGAAACTCAGTAACTGAATACATTCAATCCAGGCCAGTCAATAGGCGATAAGGTGAATAACAAAAAGAAGACTGATAGGTAGAGAAATCCGACATTTTTTAACGATACCACTTAGACTCGAAAACTGCCTGCTGGAAGAAGCCACCATGCCTCAACAAGGATTCATGACCACATAGCAGGTTTTAAGCCTCATCATCACTTTTTCCTCCACCCTGCATTGCAGCTCTCCGGGTCGTCGCTATCTTGGCATGTGGTGCATGGGCCTTTGAACACCGAGTTATGGCGAGAACACGCTGCTCCTTGTCTGGTGCATCTTGTGCACTTGCCAGAGCATCTGGTTTTCTGGTGTTGTTCCAGGCCGCCAATTGAGGAGAACGAGTTCCCACAACCGTTGCATACCGCCTTGTAACCCTGATCTTGCGTGTTATAGCTGGATGGTATCGAGAGGCAGGTCGTGAGTGCGAAAATGACTCTGGGAGTCCTTCTAGGAGCCAACCTATTAGCAAGTTTCATTCGAGACAGCAAAGCGGATGTTCAGAAGAACCTACGACGTAATGTTTCCCAGTTGGGCTTGTTTAGTACTTGCTGGTGGAAGTAGATGTGGTTGTAATTGTCATATATAGACTGACAGCTGGTCGCGCAAAATTCCATCTTCTCTTCGTCACCTAAAAGAGCCTGGGCTCTGTCTGACACGTCCTTCCAGTCCAAGTCGGTAGACGGAAAACTGTATCGTTGCGCAGCTTCATCAAAACTGACGTCTCCTCTTTCCTCAACTTGACCGATGATTGCTACGTAGAGGATTGCAAGTCTCCTGAGATACAGTTGGTGAATGTTTTGGTATTTGACGCCATGTTCGGCCAGAACCTCAGAATACAATGATTTGAGGATCTGGTTGTTAGCATGGCCGGTGTCCTGGCTGTGATGTTGTAAAATACGTTTGCAAGTGTTTTGGGATATCATGCTAATGAATCTGCTGAGATCGGCCAGTGACTGGTTCGCGGAGTTCCGTACCGTGGGCTCTTTCTTGCCCGTCCCAAGGAAGATCATTCCAATGTTTTCTCCGAAGTATGCCAGCGCACTCTTTTGATTACTCAAGGATCATCAGAGTCAATTGGGAAACGAAAAAGCGGTACAAAAAACCATTCTGCATTGGAAAGGCCCATCTTCTCATGTATGTAAAGGCAAGAAGTGTCTCCTCCTAGGCGTCTACGCACGATATCTTCTGGACTCCTGGCCATGGCCATAAAGTGTTGCATCATTCGCCTCGCTTCACCTATTCGACCGTTTCGGGGCAAAAGGGAAGTCGCACTACCACAGTACAGGTAACCAAACACGACCCCTATATACGTCGTCACAAATTGGTTAGTGGTGTTGGAGTCGAGTCTTGTCATCTCGTCAAACATGTCTGTCGTCCAGTCATTCTGCCCAAGGATGAATTGGGTATGGTAAGGGGTAACCGACGGATGAGTAAAAATATCCAAGAGCAGATCTCGGCTTCTCTTGTCCGCGTTTGCTATACAGAACATGACGGAAATCTTCATGATGCCTGGGTTTTTTGTTGTGCTGTAGATGGCAAGTGCCATGGTGGCTTGGGGCTTGATTAAGTCCCTTAGACGCACTCGAAAAGTACGGACAGCATTCCGGATGTCCAGATTTGCTTCTATTACATCGACTATGGATGGTGGTCAGCTGGAGAACCCTTCAAGGATACAACATGCAATGCTTACTAGACGCCTGGTTGCTGGGAAGCTTAGAAATGATTGACTTGTGGTGACTTGTGGTGATTTGTAGCGTTTGCACTTCATCACTGCTGAGGATCGAATGAACGTCCACGCCATCCGGGTCTAACGTTTCCATGCGATCAAGGATTTTTCGGAAATCGAGGCCCTTGCAGGTATCTTCGATTTCGTCCTGCTTTCTATCATAGCTATCGTTGTGATCCTCAGCAGCCGCGTTGTCTTCGAACCAATCGTCCAGCAAGTTCCGAACTTCTGATGGCGGAGGCCCATGCTCTACCTTAATGTCATTTTTGGCTTCCAGTTTGGGTTGCTCGACGTTTGGGCTGCTATATTTGTCTTCGGTTTTTCTTTTCGATTTGGTCCTCTCAACGTCGTCGTCGCTATTGGTTGACTGATACTCATAGTCGGCATCATCATCGTAGTAGGATTCAGTAGTGTAGTCGTCTTCATTTTCGGCGTTTGCATACTCGCTTGGAGGTGCCTCGGGCTCACCGAATGCGGTTCGTTCCCACTCAATCCGGAAATATTCCACAACATACCGCCGCCAAAAGCAACAGATTCGAAACTCGGTCATCGTCGTCCACCTCGGGGACCCCTCTTGGTCTTGCCTATCTTTCACGGTATCTTTGACGATTTGAAACAGAGATAAATCGACATCGTCCTCAAAGATGCGCTGAACATCCCTTATACGATAAGTGAAGCGTGTCGAATTTTCTTGTAGATAATCTCTGGTTTTATCCATCATCTCCCTGAGCCAGGTTGGTGGCTGTTGGCCCACGGGGCCATACATGCGTATGTCGCACTCGGAATCTTGTACGCGAGCCACTGCCATCTAATCAGGTAAATGCTGATATTAATGCCATGTTTTTCATACGTTTCCACTGCTATACTAATACTTTGGGTGCTTAAAACTCAATAAACAATCTATCTATGAATTTGTTCTTGAATACCTAGATATCTAGTAAAACATAATATTGCGCTCCCCAGCAAATCGGACAAGTGCTTCAGCATCTCCTCCACCCGAGCCCTGTTGATGAAGTAAGACCATTACTGGATTACTGCCGGCTCATGTCAAGGCATGGCTATTTCTATCTATTTATTTAAAAAGGGGCAATAAGTTTATACTATACTTAAATGAATAAAGTAGAGCAATACTTAAAATCGGTAGTACAGTAGGTATATACGGCAGTAATAAAATAAAGGGCTCGATGTTCTAATACTGAACAGTACTCTAATCTATATCTTAATAATGAGCCCCCTTTTATGGCTAACCAGCTTTTATGCAGTGCTGATTATGACCAGTTATAACTTCTAGACTCTGCTAGAAGGGAAATATGGAAGGAAGAAAGCCAGCATTTATATGATAGCTCGTCTGAAATTCTTATATAGGTCTGTAAGCCGAAGCCGAAGCCTTCTCAATTTACTTAACAAAGGATCCGTCTGGATCAAAAACTCAAAGCGTCATATTAAGGTTCCCTAATGACTAATAAACTGACCTTCCCAATAAGAACACATACGCTGTGATTGATACAGCAACGACTGGACTCTACGATGAGGGCGATAGGAGAAGCTTCTGCTGAGCTGTACGCACCTCCGCCTGAAATTCCATGTAGATATGCTGTGTACACCGAGAAGCATCGGTCCACTTATAATAGGAACAGGAAAGAAAGCAAGGCAAAGGAAATGCGAAATAAGCAGAAGCTGACAGATAGTGTATACGGAAACAATATTGTTGAACTTTGGTTATACTACGGTTAGGATCATCGCTTTTTTTTTTTTCACTAAGAAGGATAACTCGCCAGCAGCTGTATGTAGAGACAAAGCTATATAGTCATTTAGGGGTAAATAATTTTGCCTAAGCGAATATATTCACCTTGGCCTCTTAGAGGGATATCAACTCGGACCTAGAAAATTGGAGGTCAGAAGCAAGATTTGCAAGTACGAATAGAATTGTAAACTAGGCTTGTAGCTTCAACTCGTGCTGTATTCCAAATGAAGTACGTAATGAAGACGGATTCGATCTATACGGTATTTCGCTGCATAAGCATTATGGTATGTATGCTGATGATCGCGTACATATACAGGTATACGTATTCAGTACTACCTAAATAATAACTCTACCGAAGTATATTCCTCACTGTTAATAACTTATGGGAACAATGCAGTAACCATTTTCTTGGATACAAAGGAAAGTGGACACCGTGACACCATGAACAGGACAAATAATATACAAGAAACGCCAGACAAGCAATTGCATAATGTACAAAGTGATCTACCCATGCTATATTACTCTTCGAGGCGGTCCGTCATCGGCTGTCTGAAGTGGACGGCCGCGGAGAAGTAGATTCTTTGAGGTTGAATGTCCCAACCAGACTAGGGAACGCCTTGGCAAATGCATCGCCCAGCTTCCAGTTATCCAAGTTCCGTAGATGGCGTTCGAATACAGGATTGATCATAAGTTCGTCGCTCTCTGGATCCTGGAGTAGCGTGTCCGTCTCTTCGTAAGGCCAAGATAGTGAAAGAGTCGTGGTGAACGGAACAAAGAAGTTATCAAAGGGATACAGCGAGGGGTTGTGGTCAAGAATAAGGCGCTCACGCATTTTGGGGAAAGGAATATGATCGAGCCAAGCAGAATGTGAGATAGTCGTCTGGCAGGGAAGTGGCACCATCCACTCTGGGAGGCGATCGTAATTCTCCTGAGTAGGTTCAATCTGCCAGCGCATGACAAGAAACATCATGTAGAGTACCGCCACACGCTCAGGAAGTGTCGAGATGTCAGGAAATGTGGCGAGGATATCGGTGAAGACTTTAGACAGGGGGTGACTATATGCGCTATTTGCGGGATTGAGGAGTGATGATACAGAAGGGTAACGAGGGCCAACGACGTCTTGAGTGGGAAGACCGTCTGCAGCACGTTGACGGCGCTCACTGAGAAAGTCAAGCAACAAAGAGTCGAGGGGACATGTTGGTGGGCAGTTCTTTATGGGAGCTGCAGAGCCGACAGTGTTGGGATCGCTGCGAGGAGGAATTGAACGACCCGCCGTGCTTAAAGCAGGGCTGTAACCAGGGCTATGGCTACTTTCAGGTGTGTGGGCGGCTGACAGGCTTTGTTGAGGTTGGGCTTGGTGCTGGCATTGATGTTGTTGCTCTTGTGAAGGGTGGCCTGGTTTTCCCTGGGAGCCCCAACTTGCTGAGCGACTATGTAAGGCACGCTCCTGATTCACGCCTGTCCAGTCGTGCTTCATTGGTACGTGGTGAAACTGAGGCGTGTCTTGGGCACCATTGACTCCATTCTGGATACGATTGACCCGCTGCGAGGGCTCGAGAAGAAACTCTAGCCCAAGTCGTTCAGGGCCCATGTCGAGCCCATGTTGGAGGCTACGACGCTGTTGAGTTAATTGACTCGCAGCCTGAGTTTCAGCATTGGCTGTACCGCCAGCGGATGTGTGAGGGGAGGGATGGTGTAAGTGTTGTTGCTGCTGCTGTTGCTGCTGCTGGAGTAGATGCCAATGAGCTTGACTAGGAGGCTCATGACTAGGAGGGGATGCAGCACTGCCAGGGGTAGAAGCGGCATGTGCGTTGTTATGATGGCTATTGTGAATGCTCAAGGTGGCCGTGTGTTGCACCGGAGGTGCATATGTCTGAGCAGGTGATACGTAAGCCTGCTCAATAGCAGCTATGCCTCCTCGTTAGTCCTGGGCGTATGTAAAAAGAATAGTAAACTTACATTGGCCAATGATAGGCTGTAACATGGCAACAATGCCAGCTAAACGACGCTTGATGTCGGCATTCTCTTGCTCAACAGCCTCCTTGGCGCGAAGGACGCTTTGCAGTTCTTGATAGGGCTGCTGATTGGTGAGCTCCTGGATACGACGCTCAAGAGTATCGATCTGATTTTTTGTGCGCTCGCGAATAGCTCGTTGAGCTTCACGATCTTGGATGGCGTTAGTGAGGTGTCTTTGGTAACATTTGTCTTATCAGATGCGACGAGAAGAACGGGGCAAGTCTAGAGATAGAAGAGGATAGACAAGAATAAACCAGCAGCTAATCAATAGCAAGGGGTGACAACAAGGGGAAAGAAAATCGATCTGCGTCAGCAGTTAACTGACTCGACAAGCAGATAGGTGATTGATATGCACATAACAGAAAGAAAATAGCAAGCAAATACTGCACTTACCATTCGCTCTCTTCTTGGCCAATTGCTCTGGCGTTAGATTGGCAACTCCCCTACTTCCAGGACCAGACTTTTTCCTCCTTTTGGCACTCTCGTCATTGGTAGCTGGGGAAGAAGGGTTGACCATGTCGGCGTCGCGCTTGAGAGACATCGCATCATCATCGGGGCCGGGACCGAGACCTTGGCCAGCAGGACTATGAACCGTCCCCGGGGTATCGGGCTCTTGGCCAGGGCCGGGACCTTGACCGGAGGCCATTGGAGCAGAGCAGAACTAGCCCCCGTCTCGGAGTGGAGTGGATTGCTTCTCTGAGGGAAGAATACGGAAGACGGGAAGGGTGAATGAGACGGATGTCTCCCGTGCCTGTCGTGTGCCTGAGAGTGTGGGGGTAAAGGAAAAAAGAAAGACGGGGATGTGTTGCTATGAGTATCCACCTTTACTCAAAAGGAAAGTAAAATAAGGTATCCGTATCCGTAGATAGGTAGCTACTAACCAGGGCACCTGTAGACAAAAGGGAAACAGCAGAACGCTCTTCTTTCCTTTTTCAACCAAAGAAAGGTGTACTTTAGTAGGCAGGCAGGTACCTGGGTACTGGCTGCTGTGATAGACGTTGATCACGGTATACGACTCGGCGAGTCAGGAACAAGCGATGCAAAGCAAAGCAAAGCAAAGAGAAGTAGAGGAAAGAGAAACGAAGGGAAATAATACGGGTATGAAAGTTTTCACAGACTCTCTTCGCCAATGATATGACTGGAACTGTGGGGTTCCTTCTTCCCGCAACTTGCTTTCTCCTCTGATATCTCAACAAGCAAGCAAGGGTAAGGGGAAGAAACAAGCTCTCTCATCAGTCAACCAGTCCAGGTTCAGTCCAGTCGAGGCGAGACCAGGCGAGGCGGGACCGGATCAGATCTAGCCAGGGCTAAGACAGCCAGGTACAGTAAGATCGCGTCGTCGCGTCGCACGAGTGATCTACTTACAGTACATACGCATGTGCGTGCTGTAGACTACCCGGGTCTGTGGGAACAATTGTGACTGGAAAAAGACAGGTTGGGGTCTTCAAATGGGGGGATTGTTGACTCATAAAGCCCACTGCTGCAAAATGCGACCGAGTCATGGACCCCTGACACTCAGAGGTGGATACGGATACGCAGATAGATCTGGTCGGCTATTGATCATGTGACGCCGATAATTTGACAAAAATGGGTTACTTCGCAGGTACATCGCATAAAAACCGATACTGATTTAGTGGCTGATGGAAATATTAGATCAGCTTTAGTGAATATATAGCCTGAGAGCGCGCTGATATTTTCGTCTGATCTGCGTTAAGTGCCTATTTCTTGCGACTCGCCTGCTTGGATCTGGGAATAGTTACACCAACGACCAGTCAGTTACTCTACCTATTTTAGAGTAGTAGAAAGCTTGAAAACAAAGCTTAGGATACTTAGTGAACTGCAGTAGATATCAGGTGTTCACCTAAACTAGCCTTGTATTTGCTTCGGTCTACTGTTATTGAAGATTCGTCTCTTGCAATCCAACACAAGCAAAAACGCGTGCACAAGTACAATGTGATCTTACAATTACTATAAAGCCGCAAACAATAAAAGATTATCCTCTTTCTCCTTCAAAAGCTCTCTTAGTCAATCAGTGTTGGCTTCTATCACGAAATGTCCCCATTCTTTGCCCCGTCCTTTTGTGCTTGACCTCATATCTTAAAAACTTGTGCGTTCCTTCATCCTAGCCGTACAGCATTGCCTATATTCAATAAACCCAACGTGTGATATCCACGTGCCAAACTCTTATTCCGCCGATGCCCTTGCAAGAGCCTCGTGAAGGTGAGGCGGGAACCTGTATCGAAGCTGGCTGGTGTATGTTGTCAAGTCCAGCGTCATCTGCTTCAATTGGTCGACCATCAGGCGTCGAGTTCCCTCGTTGCCGCTGAACTGGCCGCTTGTCAGCTGCTCTCGTTGGCGAACACAGCAAATAATGGTCCACATCAACAGGTTGGGCACGTTGATAGACACGGGCTGCGAGAGACCGGAGAATTTGGAGGCGTAGGCTCGGATAGTGCTGCCATCGCCCACTGCGTCCAGGGGTAGAATCTCGAGGCTTCGAATTCTCTGTTCTCCAAGTTAGCATCATTCTACTGTATTGCCAGGTTAGGTTGTAACTTACGTCGAGGCACTGTGCCCATTGTCCGGCTTCCACCAATCCCTTGATACTGCTCATCTCCAGTAGGACTCGGCAGGCCACCTTGTTCTGGTCCTGGATTCTCCTGTAGAACATGGCGTCGCGCTCGTACATGCTCATCATAGTCTTGGCCAGCTCGACAGGGTCATCAATGGCTGCTAAGCTAAGACTGCTGCCAGTATCAGCCTCTTGTCCACCAGCTCGGGGCTTGACAGGCATGAGACGCATGGGGTCCTCGCCAATCTCGAGAGAAACAGCTTCACTCAGCGCGCGGCTAACAATAGCAACAACCGTGTCGTATTCGCCAGCGAGATGGTACAGCAACACTGAGTCTGTGGTGCGGCCGTTTTCATCCGCGAAGCTGGCAGCCTGAAGAGTGACTGTGTTGACAAAGTCATCCTCGGCATCAAGACCGATAAGAGGGCCACGCTCCTCAATAATACCACGGATGCGTCGGCCATCCGGTCTAATATCACCAATCAACTTGCTAAATTCGCGTGTTTCAAGTACCAACTCTCGGAGAGCCTCGTGACACAGGCTGCCGTGTCGCTGGCCAGCCTCGCCCTCAAGGTCCTGGTTGAGGCAGATAAGTGTCAGGTAGTCAACGGCAGACACGACATCCGCGGCTCTGAAGTCACGGGTGTAGTATCCAATCATGCGACCAAAGTTGATCTGTGGTAGGTTCTTGGTGCTGTAGCTGCGGAGGTCGTTGGACGGTGACATGGCATCGCTTGGTCGGAGCAGACCGTAAAACTCGAGCGCCAAACCAAAGTGTACAGCGTCGACATATGAGAAGGGGTAGAGATAAGCGATAGCATCCTCGAACATACCCGATAGGATTTGCAGGTAGAAGAACATGCCAAAGCTACCGTTGCTATCCTCCGAGTTGGCCTTGGGGAAGTGCTTCAGGCCGATCTCTCGGATACTGGACTGCAACTCAGCTAAGCCGTACGACTCGCCAGCCATTTCAATTGTCTTATCACCCTCTCTCGCCAGGTTGAACTGGAGCCAAATCCAGTCATTAATATCTGTGTTAAGTCCGTCGAGGTTGCGGTTACCGAGCTCGATACGCCCAATGACCTTGTAACAAGCCATGCGGAAAGGGTCGATCGAGTTTTCGGGGGCGTTGCGCGATCGCTGGATGTATTCGTTTGTGCAACGGTCCAGGAGCTTTCTGTTGGTGAGGCGTCGATCCTCACTGGCAGCGTAGTTGTTCAAGTATGTAGCAAAGGTTCTATCGATGCCTCGGAACTGGTTGGTGTTGTCATTGACATACTTGGCAGCCTCGCTGACATGTCCAGAGCGAAGCAGGTAGAAGACAATGGCCCAGACATACTCACCCTGAACTTGTTGAAGCTCAGTGTTGTCGGGAACCAAGTCTTTTCGTGCAGATCGTAATCGGATGTACGCCTTGACCTTACTGACAATGTCAGGCAGGCCACCAAGCTTCGCTTCATGAGGGTGCTTGGCAATAAGTGACTCGACTTCACGCAAGAATTGCTTCTCCAGGAAACTGTTTGCACCAGTGAGGATACGCTTTCGCATCTCGACTGACTTGGAGGAATTGGGGTTATCGTTCAGATACATATCGGCAAACTCGCGCTCCCTGGCCGTCGCGTTGTTGAGGGTCGTCTCGGCATCAGGATCCTCGCCCACAATCTCCATCACGGCCAGGTATGCCTCCACGACATGGGGCGCATGAGGTTCGTGGGACTTTTGCTCGACAGCCGCGAGCTCAGATAGAATGGGATAAGGTCGCTTGAGCAGACGAGCAGTGTTGAGATTGCGAATCTTCTCTGAGAGACGTCCCTGTCGCTCGCGAAGTACTCTATCATCAGAAGAGACGCGCCCATCGAGACCTCCAGACTCGGAAGAACGATCAACATCTGAGAAATCTGTCTGGTGCGCTCCGATTCGGCTGGGTGTTCCAATGACAGATTTCTGAAGTGTCGATCTGCCAAGAACACTGGCCCTGCCAGACTTGGCAGCTGGCGCCTGGCTCTTACGCCTGGAGCGACCGAAAGCGCTCTGAGATTCGCGTCCAGCGGTAGACGTTTCCTCGCGGGGGGTGATCCCAAAGTGCTGGTAGATACGCTTTCGTTGCGCCTCCCATTCCATGGTAACATTGTCTTCGAGGAAGTTATCAAAATCGCGAACTGATCGGTCGATTCCGTCGGCAATCATGCTAAGAGTCGTCTTGGTTTGGAGGTTCGAGAGGTATGTTTCGACGTCGAGTTCGCTAGGAGCGTAGCCATGTGTGGCTCGCTCAGTACGGCCGGGTTGCACATCGAGAAGTCCGAGATCCTTTGCCGCAACACCGGGATCGACACCGGAGGCTGCAAGAAGGTAGTGGGCCTTTCCGCCCAGAGGTTTGTCGCTAGGCTTGGACTGAAGCTTTCTCAATCGATGTCGCAGGTCGCCCAGACCGAGTTCGAGGCTAGGGAGATCCTCCATGTTCGCTTTACCGTCAGCTTTCTGGCTTTTGGCGAAGAGACTGTCGAAGTAGGCGCCCGCTGGCTGTGATTGTGCTTGAGTTTGCCCATTGGGGGCCTGGCTAGCGAAAAGACTTCCACCCAACGTGCTTGCACCGAAAGTGCTACCGCCCATCATAGAAGGCGCGTTCTGTTGAGGTTGTTGCTGCTGGTTTTGCGGCTGGCCGAAGAGTGAGGGCTTCGCAGCCGCCGCGGGTTGCGCTAGGGAGGAGCCAAACAGCGAGGGTTTCTGTTGCTGTTGTTGCTGCTGCTGGTTGCCAAACAGACCGCCGCTTGTAGTTCCGCTTTGCTGAGTCTGCGCCTGCTGCCCAAAGAGTCCAGTACCCGTGGTCGTGCTTGGCTGCTGTGTAGTTGACTGGCCAAAGAGGCCACCACCCGTAGTGCCCATCTGCTGTTGCTGTTGTTGCGGCTGTCCGAACAAACCACCACCCGTCGCGGGCTTGTTTGCGCCAAGTCCTCCAAACAAGCCACCTCCCGTCGTGCCGCTCTGTTGTTGCTGTTGGTTCTGCGCCGGTTGGCCAAACAGACCACCGCCGGTGGTTCCGCTTTGCTGATTTTGTGTTGTCGACTGCCCAAACAGTCCTCCGCCTGTCGTGCCACCAGTATTGCCTCCAAACAGCGAGCTGCCGCCCGTGTTGGCAGACTGTCCAAAGAGAGACATGGGTGCTCAGTAATCGGAAAGGTCTGGGGAAATTATACGACGGTGGTTCCTCAGGTCTATGGATGAAGGGATAGCGAGATGATGACAGGCAAGCTGTCGTGATGCGTGGATGAGGAAATATAAAAAAAGCCTGGTTAACAACAGACAAAGTCGGCGGCGCGTTTGTTTCTACAAATTTAGGAGTGGGCCATGACTGGGATGCTTGAGGTGAAGCTTTGGCCAATCACAGTGAGAATCTGCTCCTAGGCAACGCTAGGTCTAGGTAAATGCACTGCAGCCCATGTAAATGCATGCTTGTTAGGGGAGCTCTACTACAGCTTTGAGATGGATACTAAAATCAAAGAACATATCAAATAAAGACTTCAATTACTCTAACTCACTCGTCCTTTTAGTAGTCACTTCGTGTCGACCTATTTACACGCATGCAATCAATCATTATTGGCCTTTGTTCCAAGTTCCCAACGCCCCATTACCTAAACCAAACGCTCATCAAGTTCATTTTCCTCAACGTTCATGCACATCAGCTCAGTCTTTAAGCGCCGTTCACAGTGCCATTGACAGTTCCATTCATACGAGCCTTCTTGGAAGCAGTAGCCTTATCGATCTTGCTTCGATACTCCTGCTGAGTCTTGCACATGTCCAAGAAGATCTCATACTTGGCATCCAGGAGCGTCTTTTCATCCTCGTCCGTGCTAGGATCGACCAGTCGACCTCGCTTACTCATGCGATCCATGATGCTCCAGAGAGACTCGGGCTCACTGCCATCCTCCTTGCTATGGCTCGCTGCCTTTGCGCCAAGCATCGCAGCGCCGTGAACGACAGCAGCATTGACGTATCGTGGGATCAGGACAGGCATACCGCAGGCAGTGGCCAGGAGGTTCATGAGAACAGGATTTTGGCATTGAGAACCAGACATGAAGATGGAAGAAATCTCATGACCAGAGTTGTTCATCTGCTCGACGATCTGACGAGTCTGCATAGCGATAAACTCCATGGTGGCATAGTACCACAGAGCCATGTTGTCGGTGCTCTTGTCGCTGTCTAACCCGATCATGCTGCCCTTCATGTTGGGATCGGCGATGGGTGAGCGGTTACCCCACAGGTCACCATAGAAAAAGTGATGGCGCCCCAAGTAGGAAATTGAAGGAGCGCCGTGCTTTTCCTTCATGAGCTCAAGATGGGTGTTGAGGAAGTCATAGATGTGCTTGTCCTCAGCCTTAGCCAAGGCACAAGTTTCGTTATAAGCGGGGTGAATGTCAAGCATGTGCCGCAGAAGCTCTCCAGTTGCAGACTGACCACCTTCAGCCATCCAGAACTCGGGAAGGAGAACATCACGGTAAGGGCCCCAAACACCAGGTACAAACACAGGTTCCTTGGACAGAGCCAAGTGGCACGTTGAGGTTCCGGCGACGGCAGCTAGACGAGTAAACGCCTGGGCAAGATCGTTGTGTGGCACAGCTGCGTTGAGCTCATCGTCGCCAAGGTCGACCTTAGCGCCTACGGTTCCAATCCAGCCTGCGTATGCGTCAATGACGCCGCTACCCACGGGGATGCCCATTGGGAGACCGAGCTGGTTGGCAGCCAGTCGACTCAAGGTGCCCACAGGCTCACCAGCACTGACATAGGTTCCGTTCTGCGAACATCATGGTTAGCTAGGTGTACTAAGGAACGACGAACAAGAACCAAAGGGAGAAAGTAGGAAAAGGCTCACCACCCCGTTGACACCACCCATCTGCTTGAAGTCATCTTTGGTAAGGTCTCCGAGACCAATGTCATGATAAAAGTCTTCCTGCCAACCTTTGACGCTGCCGTCGACGCCAACGGGAACATAGCCTTGCTTGCAAACGACACTGCAGTAGCTGCGAGTCTCATTGCCAGTAGCCAAGTGGGTAAGCGCATCTGCAAGGTCGTAGAACTTTGCACGCTCGAACACCTCTGGAGGCATATGGTTCTTGAGCCAGAGGACCTTGGGCATCTCCATCTCGATGCTCATCTTTCCACCAACATACTTGAGAAGTTTGTGGTTGGTGTTGTTAATCTTTTCGGTCTCTTCGACAGGCCGGTGGTCGAGCCACAAGATGACGTTGCGGTCGTTGCCATCATTTGTGAAGTCAGGTCCGGTGACAGGAAGTGGCTCGTCGGTGTCGTGAGTGAAGACGGCAAGAGAGCAGGTGGCGTCGAAGCCGATGCCCTTGATGCTGGAAGGGTTGACTGTGGACTCGCTGACAACGCGGCGGACACACTCGCAGATACATTGCCAGATATCTGTTGTGGATTGTTCCTAGGAGAGTCAGACTATGTTGGGCATGGATGATAGCGAGTGCAGCGTACATAGTAGCCAGTCTCAGGCTGCCATAGCTTGATGTTCTCAGAGGCTAGAGCCTTAATATCACCAGTCTCGTCAATGATACAGGCACGAGCAGAGCCGGTACCAACATCGACACCGATGTAGTGATCCTGTGCAAGAGAAGTTAGTTTGGATTCGAAATGTTGACCTGCCACTACCGCAGCCACCACCAACGGCTGGGAGCTGGAGCTTGATTCAATGGCTGCATACCAAAACTTGAGGAGGTCTATCCATTGTGAAAGAAGAAGTGGTCAGCCAGGGTCTCGATATGATAGAAAGCCGAAAGTATGAGGGAACTCACTCCATGACTTTGATGGGCTTATGGTTGCTATACATATCAAAGGATCAAGTCTCGGCGCAAGAGTGATTGTTGTGCTTTATTGCCCGATGGATAAGCTTAGGCTCGTGTCGAAGACAGTCCCAATGGGGAAGACGATGAGGGGAAGAGGTCGGGTGTGAGGCGAGACGAGGCGTCACCCCGCGGGAAAAAAGCAATCCCAATGATAGAATAGAGTCTCGAACTTTGAGGAGTAAAGGAGGAGGTGTGTGTGTGTGTGTGTGTGTGTGTGTGTGTGTGTGGAAGCCCAAGACAGTAATTGAGTGGTCAGCTAAACGTCCGGAATGTCTTAGCTGTTGGAGGTGTCAGTTTTGCGTAATATGCTTTGTAACTCGGGTCAAAGAAAACAATATAAAGGCAAAGCTCATATGGATATATATAGTATTTACTCTATCTATCTATCGGTTGTAATTGTATCCAGTAATTGAAATGATCAGATGATGTGGAACCTCAGAGAAATAAGCTCGTGGACACTTTTATTATGGACTCTTGTCAGTCTCTCACGATGGGAAAAAGGCCAGTCATGATGAGGGAGAGAGAGCTCCATCATGGTAAACAATGGAGCTTTGACAGCGGAATCCTGGGGGAACCGGGAACCCCCACCCCCTGCAAGCCCACTATACCTTAGCGGATGCTAGATAGGGTGGGGGAGGCGACAAGAGAATGGCATGGATATGGCACTTCCAAGAGCTCTAGAAGCTGAATAGACAAATGCAATGCAACTTCAAATGCAGTAGCATCAATTATCCCTTGAATCCTTGTCCATGAATGAAAAAAAGTACATTTCCTTCTGCTTCCTCATGCTTCGCCTCCCATCCACTAACAACCCTCGGAGCCCTGAAAAGCTTCCCCCAAACTCGTATCGGCTTTTCCGTTTTCTATTTCTTCGTCTCATAACCTAAAGAAGAAATGCTGTTGCCTGCGTGGGTGGGGATCCTCAAGTCAAGCCACCTCGAACGGCCCATCAGTCCATTCACCAATGAAGCTAGACTAGCAGGAGAGAGGGATTCCATGATCTGCTGTGAGAACTCATGATGGGTAGCTCGAGGGGTGTATTTACGAAATGCCACGGCAGAGATACGAGTGTCGTTTCTTCTGTAATAGTCACCTGTACATTCTGTAATTGATAATCACTAATGAAATGACCAAAGGGGAACTGCACTAATAGGAAAAGACTCGAATATCATGTCTCCGAACATCGGATATCAACTTCCTAAAAGAAGTTGTTGGTAATGCTACTCAACTCAACAAACACTCCTCCCTTAAACGACTGCCTAGATAGCCATTGGCACAACACCAAATTAGACTCTCATACTGCCCTCAACTCAACTCACATCTCACCTTGATCGACATCTGCATGCATTTCTTCCCCACATCATCCCTCGTCTCGTCTCATCCCAAGAATCACCGGCATCCCCAGACCAAAACCAAGCACACCGCTGCCTATTCAACTGTATCTGAACACAATAGCAGATCATACAACACGAATGATATGATGTGGCGTTATCTTGTCATCCCCGGTCCTCTCGGCCGACAGCGAAGTCTCCTCTCAAAATGCAACACGAGAAAAGCAAAGCAAAGCAAAGCAAAGCAAAGAAAAGTCTTCGTGCCCGATGACCTCTCAATATTCATCCAGAGGGGTCGGTTTATTATAACAGCCAACGTTGTAACACACCAGACAACCTTGCTCGGGATGCTGGAACTGTCCCAGACATCCGGGATTCCAGATCCGGCTCATCCGCAATGCCTGCCTCTTGCTACTGCAGTCAATTGGCCAATGGCCAGCTTGATCAACATTCACCGAGATCTTGTGACTTGCTTGGCCATGTCTTGTTGCGCGGTGAATCATGAACAACACTACATACAGTGAACTGTCATCATGCTACTGTGCTGTCCAGTACCGCAACATGCCTTTTCTTATCTCAATGAATGCTATTATTATCTTACAGTACAGCTCATGAGCTGATACCCATCCAACTAACATGCATATGCAGTAAATGAGATATCACATGAGACAGGATTCATCCACAGTATGTACGGAAACTGCTATGCCCGGGCCTAGCCAAGTTCAAGAACCTTCTATAACCACCATCATACTCGCCCAACGTCCATTACCTATAGCACACCGCCCTCATCCAATTGCATCTTGCTAACTCACGCTGTTTTCCCTGGTTTGAAACACAAACTCCCATGACCATGCCTGTATCACTTTCGCCGGCCCATCCCACGGCCCATCGCTAGGCGTGGGACCAAATATGTGCATAATTCATAATTTCATCACTCGTTATTGGGATACTCCTGGCCCTTTACCAGGATCACCACTGTCAGCGTTGCCGCGTATGCTTCACGAATAGCACATGCCATGCTGCATCTCTTGTTAGCAACTGTCCCCATTTCCGTCGTAGCAAACTTACCATGTTCTTTCGATATCGGCCACCACGGCACTGAGGCCCCAGTGTGAACACCAAGCTCGTGCCAAGACCTCGTTGTCGCGTACCCCGAACGCTTCAACCACGAGAACCTTTTCGTCGTCATTTTCATCTTCTTCCTCAGGCCCACTGGACTGAAAACCACCATTCAATGGAGCGTGGTTGTGGTTGAAGCTCTGACTGAACATGTCTTTGTATGGCCCTCGCATCATGCCTGGCCCGGGGCTCGATCGCACGCTATGCAACTGCGGCCCTCCATACAAGTTTCCCCAGTCTCGCACCCCAATGATAGAATCTACACGAATTGATGTATAGATATAGTCAAAGAAGAGCGGATGCGGACCATCGGAACATGGCCAAGCCGCCAAGAATGAAACATCATACATGAGATTGAGTGGCCATGATACTCCGTTTATGGCAAATTGGACGGTTGCGTCGAAACGTTTCGAAACCTTTGTTGATGGGGTATCCTCAGGTCCGTCCGCCGGCTTAAGAGATAGCAGCTCTACCCGTACTGTATCAACAGCATCTTCAGGGCCACCTCTTGGGGAAACTGGTTGATAATCGTCTACTGGATACGTCTCGGCGGCAGGACCAAGCGGATCAGAACGTTCTGCCATCGACTCAACATCCTGAGGAGTCATGCGTTGCTTAGGTTTTCGACTTCGAATTCGTGCAATTTGAGTTGGCTCAAGATCTGTTGTTGGTCGCGCGGGACCGATCCAGCCACCAACAGCATGGCACGTGGGTGCTAGAACTTTACCCACGATCGAGCTAGCTGACCAATATGTGTAACTGTTCTTGTACTGGAAACCACAGTGAGGATGCATGTGTGAGAGAAGTGCGAGGTTGTCAGTCTCACTGTCAGGGTCGAGGTCCAGCAGAGTGTTCATCATCAAAAACGGAAAGGTTTGCTACGCGCAGTCAGCCTCTGTATTCAACTTCGACACAAGCGCAAGGGAAACCAAACTTACACCAGGCAGCACAAGACCGCTGAAGAAGGCAAACGCGTCAGAGCTGACCTCGTCCAAGGCTAATTCCGAATCCTTCTGTTTCATATTATCGAGGGTATCAGTCAGGTTGGGCCATCTCATCATCTGAGCAAAGCGCCTCAGCATTCTAATCTGGCGCTTCTTTAATTTATACCGCAGAAGAACTAACCCGGTTGTTAGAACATTCAAATTGACACAGGATCAGAATCGTACTCACTCTCTTCAGGTGTCTTGCCAACGTCATCGACACGCACAAAATCCTGCCAACGTCTTGCTAGAGCTAGGTTCCACTGGATTGACGGAGGTATTTGTGAAGTCAACTTTTCCTTTGCCCAGTCACTGTGTTGGTCCGATTGAATGCGCAACTCAAGCTCAAGACTGAGAAGGAGCTGATGAAAGAATTTTTGGAACTGTTCCTGATTCTCCGGGCCCCTTTCAAAGATGAACCGGGTAGCAACCTGGTTCCGAGGATTGCTAAAGTCGATCCAGTCTGGGCGTGAAAGAACAAGAATCAGGTCGGTGATCTGCTTATCGAGAGTTCGATGAGGATTGAGAAACTTATCAGGGTCTCTCAGAATGCGTTTATATAGAATTCGATAGAGCAAAGATTCGTCATCATCCTCGATACCATGTCGTAGTTCCTGCAAACGTTCGAAAATACTCTCCAGACTCATCGTCCGAGGCATGACGCCGGCGTCACGAAGGGCAATGGCGGGTGGAAGAACGCTGGACATTGAGGCCCATTCATTAAGCGTGATGGTTCCTGGTAAATGGCCAAAGTGGAAAGCGTAACTAGGTTGCTCGAGCGTCTCCCACGATTTGTCTGCATAACCGTGCCCCAACAGGCGCAGAGTCATGAGCTGGGTCATAGAATCGTGTAGGTTGGCGACATCGGTGTGGTCAGAAACCTTGCCATCAGCTCGGTTGCCACTTGACGTTGTGTGAAGAGAGTAGAACTCGTCAGGCTGATGCGCAACAGGCCGTTTATGACCCTTGTGTGAAGGAGCACCGCGGGCGACGATCTCAAGCGCATGTTGCTGAGCTAATTCATCTTCAATGGAAATGCCATAAGGCGGCCATGTTACTGTGGGGGGCTCCCGAGGGCGAACTGGCCGTCCGTTGGATATGCGAGCCTTGTTCAAGAAGCCAGAGGACTTGGACCTTATTGGGGAAGACCGGGGTTCGGGCTCGGGCTCGGTTTGGCCTCTTTTCTGCCTGCGGCGCATGTTGGTAGACTCATCCTCGGCGGTCGTGGGGCGGTTATTATCGTATGTAAGATCGGGAGCCGAACCGATGCTTTGGCGGTAGGGCGAATGGCCTGCGTCACCATTACTGGCACGCCGAGGACGATGATACTCTCTAGGTTCGAGGTCCCTGGCCTAGAATACAAAAGTAGAGTTAGTAAAATGTTGAATATGTAAATAAGCGGAATCGGAGCTGGAGCTATAGCTATAGCTACAGCCACCATACGCGACGCCGCTAGGAAAGAGCTCGAGCTTGGTAGAACCGAGGTTCTCGAGGTGAGATAAGGAGTCACTGTCGAGCTCCTGAAAGATTCGGACATCGCTGTAGTCGCTGGTTACGCACCGGAGGTTTGGATGAATGTCTCCTAGAACTAGCCCTTCGGAGTATGCTCCAGATACCCTTCTTTTCGCCTTGATCCGTCATGATGTCATCAGGCACAGCGCGAGTCTAACGTGACTATCGATGGTTACGGGAAGAGCCGAATTGTCAAAAGGGGTGCAAAAGTCAGAGTAAAAGCCGAGAGGGAAGTGAAATCGCTTCGTGTCGCAAAGTCGTGTTCGCGACGCCCGGCTGGCGCGCGGACTGGGCTAGACTTTAAAGATGACAGGGAGGGAACCTGTAGTCCAGGCAATGAGAGCCTGACTGGCAATGGAGAAAGTCGGCAAATAAGAATAGATATACGGACAAAGTTTCTTGTTAGCAATCGAGTTTGACGTTGCACATGATTGACGGTATTCCCCCACTCTTGGAACGCGAAACAAAGAGAAGAAGGAGAAGAGGAAGCAAGGAAAAATAGTTAGAACGCCCTCGTTTGAGGCAATACGTTGCGTTGCGCAACAACAGGGGGACTTGACTGGACTGGACCCCACGCCTATTCCCTTTTTTTTAGTGGCGCAACAAAGAGCCGTACGGTAGATTTGCGATGTTTGATACGTACGTGGAGCAGTGCCCGAGGTGGTCGGTCGAGACAAGCAGGGGGGGTAAATGTCGAGTACTCTTTAGACTATTTCACCTACACCGTGATACGGATACCTGCACAATAACAAAGAAATGATATGTAGTACGGAGAAGTCAAGGTGCTATTGTAAGGACATCGAATCCCAATCAATTGTTCGACGATAAGTTCGATAACAAAGTCACTGTAGAAGACTATCGAGGTTGACTTTAACAGAAGGTGTTTGTTCAATGATCAATCAGGTGCACAGCTGAGGGATGCGCAGCGGTTAAGTTAAGACACCACTCAGCTACCTACCTAGGTACCGAGGTACTTAGTATGCATGCACGCAGTAAGCAGGTACTTTGCATTACATGTATCGGTTTATTCGTGCATATCTTCAACAGATTCTCACAATAAAAGAGGGCGTTCATGTAAAGTCCAGTATATTCCTACTGGCTGACATCATATAATAGTTACTCGCTGCCAATACAAGCTTATACAATTTGATGTTAAAGAAATTCGTTGACAGCCCATGATGGACCTGCGTCCTTCAAGTTTCTCGTAACATACGCTTATTAACCCTCTGTACTGGTAATGAAACCACCATCCGTTCTTTAACAAACTGTGTGAAACACCAAAGGTATGCATCGTCCAACGCCCGTCCTACCTACACCACACACTTCTTTCATCCAGCTTTTTTCACTTCTACTTGAGTTCTTCCGACAGGAGTTCTCCTGCATCATTATTACCATTGTTGAATCGTCCATAAGCTTCTCGCCACTGCCAAATACCATTAGTTTCAGTTGACCACAACTGGATTAAGCAAGACTTACCGCAAAGAAGAAGTTGAGAATAAGCACCAACATCAACGAGACACTGATAATCATGGGCCCAATCATGTTATCAAAATCCTTGCCGCTTCGCTCTACAATCATCGTTCGTCGGATTCTCAGCATAGCATAGCCCCAAGCTCCGGCAAATACGGCAATGAGAACGAACAAGAGCCCGATAACAGAAGCAATTGTGTTTTCACCCGCGGCTGTGTACAAACCAACAGCCAGGCCACCCTGAAGAATACAAATGTGCTGCCATTTGAGGAACGTTCGCTCGTTGGCAAGCCAAACCTTGGGTTCAACCTTGAGCTCGCCCATGTTTTTGATCCATTGTGTCGGCGCTACCACGCCTTCTGGCAGTGGCTGTTGAGATGCTCGCTTGGCCCGAGAATACTTGGATAACGAGAAGCCGGGAATGACAGATGACAGGGTTCCGTATGACCTTCCCTGTTCTTCTTGGCGTCGACCACTGCTTTCTCCGACTTCTTCTCCGTTGCCAGGCGTCGAGGTCTGCCTGTTAAGCGTTTGGGCAATCGAATCCCTAGACATGCGGTCCGCTAGATATGACTTACTCACTGGCGAGCTCTGTGTAGGCTTGAAAGATCCCGATTTTGCCCCGGCTCCGATAAGACTGCCCACAGCCATGACATCCTCGTGTCGCTGGGCACGTCGTTGCTCCTCTTCCTCAAAAGTCTTCTGAGGGTCTTTGCGAATATCGGATTCAAGATCGCTGAGCCAGAAGGGCAAGCTGTTGACGTAATCTTCAAAAAGGACTGCAATACCATGCACAAACTTGGAGAAGCGTGGGGTTGGGTGAACCAAGTGAGACGCCATCAAGTCCTCGATCCAGGTAGGTCGCTTTCGCAGGCCGTCATCCTTTAGCTTGATTTCAAGAAGGGCGTACGGAAACCGGTTGACCTCGCTCTGGTTAATATTTTTAAAGGGATATGTCATCTCGCTCTCGTCAATATCCAGGCGGTGCCACTCATTCGGATCACGGCAGGGGCGGCTGCGATCAAGCGTATCTTCTCGGATGAACGCCACATTGGTATCAATAGCAATACGGATCCGGTCATCAGCAGGCTTCTGGAAGGCCGTACGGGCATAGTTGGCCCTCAGAACAGGGCTGAGGTTCTTTTCTTTGAGATATTTCTGGATTGTGTCAACCGTCTGTTCGAACTCCTGGATCTTTTCAGGAGCAAAGCTCTGCCTCTTTAGCTTTTGAACAGCCTTCTCCGTCTTGTAATCGCCATCAACGAATGACTTGACGTATTTGTCTTTGATGGAGAACTTCAGATCCTGACTGCCACCCTTTTCGTCGACTGTCTTCTCCTCAACAAAGATTTCAGGTCGGGTGGCCAGCTGTCCATACCAGCGAAGGCGCAACGAAGTCGCTTCAGACTGGCGGTTAACCTTCTCTCCGTAAAGCTCAAACTTGCTGTTATCAAAGTAAAGGGAGGTAATGGATGGCGAGTCGCTACCGTCAAGCTCCTTGGCTGACTTTTCGCTGTAGACGAGGGCAGGCAGGTGTCGCAGGATGACTGTCTTGACTTCGAGTAGGTTATCGGGGTGGACCCAGACTGGAGTTGAGTTAGCACTTGACCAATTCCGATTGCACACTGTTACTGTTCGCTCTGAGTTTACTTACACTTATGAGCAGTGTAGCGTTCACCGTTGTGCGTCTCGCCTTGAGACTCAAGATCCAAGGGTGGGAGCTGCTCTCCGCTCTCCTCTAATTGCTGCCGGATAGCAAAGTACATAATGGAAAGCTTGTTGAGAAGAGGAGAGTAGCCAGTCTCGGAATTAAAAGGTCGCTGAGACAAGCTCAACTGCATGAATGGCCGGACCTTGTAGCGGTCTCCTCTCTTGCGATCGTGCTTCTTAATGATCTTGAGGAAGCCAGTGTAATTGATCTGGCTGTACTTCTTGAGCTCGCGGACTTCGTTGGTGATTTCATCAAGCTCCGACTCCAGAGCGCGCAGACGGGTGGCCGAGATGTCGCCTTTAGAAGGGCCTCCATCCTCTTCCGACTCGACAGGAGCTAGTTCCTTGAGCTTATCAAAAGAAGAGTCAACCCGCTCCTTGAGGGCATTGAAGCGCTGCTCTTGGAACTGAGCAACCTTTTCGAGTTGGTTGTTGAAGATCTCTTCGGAGAAACGAGTCTCATCTTCTTCAGTCCATGGCTGGTTGTCGTCGTCGGCCACATCCTCCCTCAGTAGACTCTTAAGCTTCGCGTACTCGATGTACTTGTCCTTCCATGGCGGGTAGACAGACTCGCGAAGGGTTCGACCGAAGCGCATTGTGGGCGGAGAGGAATTGGAGCTTCGAGCCAATTATTTCGAGGTGAGCGACCAGCCGGCGGCTGTTTGATGTAGAATAAACAGCCGATAGTACTGCGACGGATTGCTGTTGATGAATTTCAATGGAATCGTATGACACGACAACGATGCACTTTGGTCAAGGGCGAATTGGGCGGACAAGCTTTGAAACGCGGAACGGAGTCAAGGCGAATCGGAGGGAGACGGATGTTATGATGATCGATGATGGACTCGACAAGAAGCGAGGCGCAACACAACACGGCACGGTGTATGACGATGGCCGTTGATTGTGGTACAGAGTACAATGGATGATATTTAGAAATAAACAGAGTTACATGGAGTTTCAAGAAGTTGAACGGGAAAAAAGCTGGGCGATAACTTGCATACTATGCATAGAACCTTGTACTGCATCAACTTGGTCTGGGCTAGGTTAGTAGGCTGTCGCTGGGCTGGACCTGACGCGAAGACCCCACCAACATCAAGCAAGGCAGGGAAGGTACCTGGCACCTCCCGGTCCAGCTAACCCAAACAAACTCTCCAGTCCACCGTGGTAGGAACCTTGTACGAACCAGGTCTCCAGCGGCTCTTTCGGTGTCCAAAACAGCTGCTGAAACTAACCTTTACGAGAATTAAAAGTCCACAACGGCATCAGGTCCCGTTGGAATCCGTTCCATTCGCCTCGGCTAGTTAGTGGGTAACCGAAAACATGACCTCTCTAAGCTACAGAGTACAAAAATAAATAACCTAAGGGTATGGTCTAAGCAGCGTAAATTAACTGACTAATTTCGTCTCTCAGGCCTCATGCGGCCAGCTTTTTTTGATGCTCCGAGGCTCGGGTCTTCTTCGTCTGTTGCTTGTTTCCAATTGCCCTATCAACGCCTGCGACTTACACACGTGTTGCTATGGATGCAACTAAAACTTAGGTGCATGTCATTCCCGTTGTAGACGTCTGATCCCTGTCGTTGCGTGCATTCATGTGCATTCATCCATACACGTGAAGAAAGAGATATCAAATATCTTTCTCTACCTCTTCAAGTAAAAAAATATTCATTACTTAATTCGATTGGCTTGTCTCTTTTCGTTGTGAAAATTCTCAACGTTCATCGCAACAAGTCTCTCGTAGCCTCTCACTTTCTTTCTTAGTTACTATATAGAACTTGGCTTTTGGCGAAGCTTTTTTAGCTAAACCAGATATGCATACAGATCATCTCCCAAGCAACTACATTGACACGAGAGTGAACGTCCTTGCTCAAACTACAAGCCTTAATATTCCAGCAAGTCATGGAATGCTTGCTATAATGAAAGCTACGCTCTGATCTTATTTACTAACTTGCTAGGTGTTTGTACCTTGTAATGGTACTTCTGAATTAATTTTAATATGATAGTACGACTTGTTAGACAGTAGGAATACATACATTTACTACACCAGCCTTATGGTGTGAATGACAGAATTATGTGGTTAGTTTATGCCATTTAGACTATAGGTTTTGCTTATTTATTTTGCATTCTAAAGCCTCAAGGTCATTTTTTTCTGTCATCCATTAGAGAGCGAAAAGACTAAACATTAAGAAAGAGTACAGAAATTCAAATGAGCGAGTTGGTTATAGAACTTTAATATTAGTTCGCAAAATATCTATTCCTTGCATCGTGAAGCCCGACCGATGAATGCCTCACGTACCAATTAGCCCGATGAACAACGAAAACACCAAAAAACAGACATACAACAGCGGGGATTCGCTGGTCGTCACCGACCCAACTACTAATCCGCCCCTTACCAGCTTGACTAAGGGAGAGCGGACGGGATCCCGTATTTTCTGGTAGGTATGGTCGTATGTGCTTGTTGAGAGAACAAATTGAGTTTATAGTCGAGAGCATCATGGTCATTGAGCACATTGGTTGACAACAAGAGCTTAACACAAGGTTTTAGGGTATAAAATAAACAGACTAAGAAGTCTGGTCTATATAGCATAAACTGACACACGAATTTCGTCTCTGATGTTTCCAGAAGCACTGTTTTCCCCCTGGTGGTGACTCCTTCTCCCTTCAATACAAATTTTAGGGTATAAAAATAAACAGACTAAGAAGTCTGATCTATATAACATAAACTGGCCCACTGCTTTCGTCTCTTATGCCTCGAAAGGCACGGTAAAAGCACCCTATTTACCTAAGCCTCAACCTGGATCTGGCTGAAGATCTCCTGCGCAGTTCGCTTGGTGATACCACCAGTGACGGGCAGGTTGGTATACTTCTCGAGGTACAGATCAATCTCACGAGCAGCCTGGCGACCTTCGTTGATACCCCTACATTATTTATTAGTATTTCGTTTCCAGGCAAATGGCGATTAATTCATTGTTAACTTACCAGACAATAAGAGATTGACCACGGCGGGCGTCACCGGCAGCGAAGACACCCTCAAGGTTGGTGCTGTACTTGCCGGGGGCGGTCTTGACGTTCTTGCGAGCGTCTTTTTCAATATCGTCGCCAAGAACACGAGCCTCGGGTCCGAGGAAACCCATAGCAAGCAGGACGAGGTCAGCAGGGAAGAACTGCTGAGAGCCCTCGACCTTCTTCATGTCCCAACCACCACTAGGAGACTTGGTCCACTCAACACGAATGGTGTTGATACCCTTCACCTTACCAGAGCCATCGTCCATGAACTCCTCAGACATGATGCAGTACTCACGAGGGTCCTTGCCAGTGTGCTGGCGAACCTCAGTGTGACCGTAGTCAACACGGTAAATGCGAGGCCACTGAGGCCAAGGGTTGTCGTTGGCACGCTCAGGAGGAGGCTGGGGCAGAAGCTCGAAGTTGGTAACGGACTTGGCACCGTGACGGAGAGAGGTTCCGATACAATCGTTACCAGTGTCACCACCACCGATGACAACAACGTGCTTGTCCTTGGCACTAATATAAGCGTTGTCACCGAGCTCAGAGTCGAGAAGAGACTTGGTGTTCTTGTGCAGGAACTCCATAGCGTAGTGAATACCCTCGAGCTGACGTCCCTTGATGGGGAGGTCACGGGCGACAGTAGCACCAGTTGCAATGACAACAACGTTGTGGCTGGCTCGAAGGTCGTTAAGAGATGGGTGACCCTCCTCACCAACCGCAACACCAGTCTTGAAGACGATGCCCTCATCCGCCATGAAATCAGTACGGCGCTTGACAATACGCTTGTCGAGCTTCATGTTGGGAATACCGTACATGAGAAGACCACCCAGGCGGTCAGCTCGCTCGTAGACAGTGACAAGGTGACCAGCGCGGTTGAGCTGGTCGGCAGCGGCCAGACCAGCAGGGCCGGATCCAATGATGGCGACAGTCTTGCCAGTGCGTACCTTGGGAGGCTGAGGAACCATCCAGCCCTTCTCGAAACCTCGATCGATGATGGCACACTCGATAGATTTGATACCGACAGGGTCTTCGTTGATACCCAGAACACAAGCACCCTCACAAGGAGCAGGGCAGACACGGCCAGTGAACTCGGGGAAGTTGTTGGTCATTAGGAGACGGTTAAGAGCATCCTTCCACTGGTTCTGGAATACTAGTTCGTTCCATTTGGGAATGATATTAGAGATAGGACAGCCAGTCTCGGATTGGCAGAAAGGAACACCACAATCCATGCAACGAGCAGACTGGTACTTAAGCTCATCCTCGTCAAGGCGAGAGCTAAGCTCAGCCCAGTCCTTGAGACGAGAGTTGACAGGCCGGTACTTCTCCTGTCGACGCTTGTACATCTTGAATCCTCGGGTCTTGTCGAGAACAAGGGCACGCTTCTTCTCTGCAGCGTTGTCGCCAACCGCCTCCTCGAGATCCTGGAGCTTTGCAACCTTGTCAGACTTCTTGTGCTGGACGCCAGAGACGGCAGGCAGGTTGTACTCTGCGCGCTTGGCCTCAGCAGCCTTTGCTGCTTCCTCCAAGAGAACACGCTTGTAGTCGACGGGAAGAATCTTGACGAATCGAGGAAGAGCTCGGTTGAAATCGACAAGAATGCGAGCAGCGCGCTCGGAGCCAGTGTAATGATGGTGATCCTCAATGAGACCGCGAACGAAAGCAATCTCAGCGGGGTCCTCGAGGCCGCTGGCTTCAACCATCTCACCGTTGAGCTTGGAGTGGAAATCGCCGTGAACATCCAAGATGTAGGCAATACCACCAGACATACCAGCTGCAAAGTTGCGACCAGTAGATCCAAGAACAACGACGCGGCCACCAGTCATGTACTCACAACCGTGGTCACCGACACCCTCAACAACGGCAGTGGCACCGGAGTTTCGGACGGCGAAACGCTCGGCAGCAACACCACGGAAGAAGCATGTACCAGTGGTAGCACCGTACAAGCAAGTGTTTCCAATGAGGATGTTCTCTTCGGACTTGAAGACAGCCGAGCGGGGAGGGTAGATGATCAATCGACCGCCAGACAAGCCCTTGCCAACGTAATCGTTGGCATCACCCTCAAGCTCAAGTGTGACTCCAGGAGCGAGGAAAGCACCGAAAGACTGACCAGCAGAGCCCTTGATATTAACATGAACAGTGTCCATGGGCAGTCCAGCCTCGCCATATCGCTTGGAGATGTGGTAGGAAAGCGAGGTACCCATCGCTCGGTCAGTATTGACAATGTCACATTCGATTCTCGAAGGAAGACCCTTGTCAAGGGTCAACTCTGACTCGGAGATAAGCTTGTTGTCGAGTCGGACGTGAAGCTTGTGGTCCTGCTTTCGGACGTTGAAGGTGGCAACGCCGGGTCGGAGCTTGTGAGCAGGAGTCAAAAGAAGAGACAAGTCGATGTTGGCTGTCTTGTTGGTACGAAGGTCGTCACGCATTTTAAGGACCTCTACATGTCCAACCATCTCATTAATGGTTCGGAAACCAAGCTGGGCCATGATAGCTCGAAGCTCATTGGCAACATAGTAGAAGAAGTTGATGACATGCTCGGGGGTACCAGTGAACTTCTTTCGGAGCTCGGGGTCCTGAGTAGCGATACCAACAGGGCAGGTGTTCAAATGGCACTTTCTCATGAAGACACAGCCCATGGCGATAAGAGGAGCAGTGGCAAAGCCCCATTCCTCAGCACCAAGCAGACAAGCAAGAGCAACATCACGACCAGTCTTGAGCTGTCCATCAGTCTGGACAACGACACGACCACGAAGATCGTTCAGGACCAGGGTCTGATGAGTCTCGGCCAGACCCAACTCCCAAGGAAGACCAGCATACTTGATGCCAGTCCATCGAGAAGCACCGGTACCACCATCGTGGCCAGAGATCAGGATGTGGTCGGCCTTCGCCTTGGCGACACCAGATGCAACAATACCGACACCAACCTCAGATACAAGCTTGACAGAGACTCGAGATCGGGGGCTGGAGCACTTCAGATCGTAGATCAGCTGCTTGAGATCCTCGATGGAGTAAATATCGTGGTGAGGAGGAGGCGAGATAAGACCGACACCAGGGGTAGAGTGGCGGGTGCGAGCAATAGACTTGGACACCTTGTGACCAGGAAGTTCACCACCCTCACCGGGCTTGGCACCCTGGGCCATCTTGATCTGGAGCTCATCAGAGTCAGCAAGGTAAGCAGAAGTGACACCGAAACGACCGGAAGCGACCTGCTTGATGGCAGAACGCATGGTATCGCCGTTAGGCATACGCTGAGATCGCTCAGGATCCTCACCACCCTCGCCAGTGTTGGACTTTCCACCAAGTCGGTTCATGGCAACAGCAAGGGTAGAGTGAGACTCCATGGAGATAGAACCGTACGACATAGCACCGGTACAGAATCGGCGGACGATATCGGTCCAAGGCTCAACCTGGTCAATGGGGACAGGAGTGCAGTCCTCAAACTTGAAGTCAAGGAGACCACGAAGAGTACAGTTCTTGATTTGTTCATACTCAGATCTGGAGTAAGCTTCGTAAGACTTATCGTTCTTGGTGCGGACAGCGTCCTGGATATTGGCAATCGAGGTAGGGTCGTTGACGTGGGGCTCACCACCATCACGCCAGTGGTACTCGCCAGACTCAGGGAGACCAGGAGGGCCAATGCTGGCTCTGGAGGGAAAGCCTCGCTCGTGGAACCGGAAAGCATCCTCAGCAATAAGCTCAAAGGTCATACCCTGGATACGAGAAGCAGTACCCCTGAAGCAGCGCTCGACGACAGTCTCATCGAGACCGAGGATCTCAAAGATCTGGGCACCCTTGTAAGAGGCGAGAGTAGAAATACCCATCTTACTCATGACCTTGAGAATACCACCGTCACAAGAGTGCTTGTAGTTGCGGATAAGAGTCTCGTTGGTAGTCTTCTTCTTGATGAGGCCCTCGCGGTTCAACTTGAGAATACACTCCATAGCAAGGTAGGGGTTGACGGCATCAGCACCGTAGCCAAGGAGGACACACATGTGGTGGACCTCACGAGCCTCAGCAGTCTCGACAACAAGAGCAACCATGGATCGCCACTTGTTGCTGACAAGGTGATGGTGAACCATAGCAGAGGCCAGAACAGCAGAGACAGGTACTCGGTCAGCTGAGGTGTTGCGATCAGACAGGACAATGACACGATCTCGGGCCTCGATGGCGGCTGAAGCCTCGTTGCAGATATCATCGAGATGCTTGATGTAACCCTGGACTCCCTGGTTCTTGGGGAAAGTCAGATCAATAGTTTTGACAGTCCACTCAGTGTACTTGTTGGACATGTTCTTGATGGCGTTGAACTCTTCGATAGAGAGGACAGGGCTAGGAAGCAGGAGACGGCCGCATTGAGAGGCATCCATCTCGAGCAGGTTACCTTGAGGACCAACATAACATTCAAGAGACATGACAATGGACTCTCGGATAGGGTCGATTGGAGGGTTGGTAACCTGGGCGAACAGCTGTCGGAAGTAATCATAAAGGAGACGAGGGGCCTGTGTCAGGCAAGCTAAGGGAGCATCGTTACCCATGGAACCCAGAGCCTCCTTCTCGTCGGCCGCCATAGGAGCGAGCAGCAAGCTGACTTGCTCGTGGGTGTAGCCGTAGGAGTGGAGAAGAGGGTCAGACTGAATAGTCTTGTCATCGAGCTTGGGCGCAAGATCTAGAGCCTGCTCCATGATCTCAACGACCTTGGGCAGAGTGATCAATTCACTGTCGAGCCATGCTCGGAAGTCATATCGACTCGAAACAGCCTCCTTCAGCTCCTTATCATCAATGATACGACCAGCCTGTGTGTCGACCAACAGCATACGACCGGGCTGAAGACGACCCTTCTGGATGACGGACTCGGGCTCAACGGGGATAGTTCCAACCTCGGAAGCGCAGATGATGCGGTCGTCGTCCATCACGTAGAAACGGCAAGGTCGGAGACCGTTTCGGTCAAGGTTGGCACCACAGTATCGACCGTCGGCGAATGTGAATAGAGCAGGGCCATCCCAGGGCTCCATCTGGCAAGCAGCCCACTCGTAGAATGCGGCTTTCTTAGGGTCCATGTGCTGGTTACCCTGCCAAGCCTCAGGAACCATGAGCATAACCGCCTCAGGAAGAGAGAGGACACCGTTGATGGTCAAAAGCTCGAGAACGTTGTCAAAAGCAGCGGAATCGGAACCGCCATCCTCAACAACAGGATACATCTGCTCAAGCTCCTCCTTGAAGACATCGGACTGCATGACACCCTCACGGGCACGCATCCAGTTTTTGTTGCCTCTAAGTGTGTTGATCTCACCGTTGTGAGCAGCCCATCGCAAGGGCTGGGCACGGTCCCATGAGGGGAAAGTGTTTGTAGAGAATCGAGAGTGCACCAGAGCAAAGTGAGCCTCGTAGTCGGCGTTGACAAGATCGTGGTAGTAGGAGTAGACCTGGACGGGAGCAAGCTGGCCCTTGTAAACAATGTTCTTGTTTGAAAGGGAGCAGAGATAAAACCAGTTGTGCAGACCAATGCTCTGAGTAGCACGCTTTCGCAGGATGTACAGTTGTCGCTCGAACAGACGCTCATCAAACTTCTCAGGGTCGGTCATCTCGGGGGCAGTGCCGGTGCCGTAAGCAGAGGCAAGGACAACAAAAGGCTGAGCAATGATGGGCTCACGCGATTTGGCAGCAGGCCCAAGAAGTGTCGAGTCGACGGGAGGCCTTCGCCATCCCAGGACTCGGAGGCCCAGCGACTCGGCAACATCTTCCAGCTGCCTCTTGGACTCCTGAAGAGTCTCCTCGTCGGGCTTAAAGAACAGGTTTCCCACTGCGTACTGGCCCAGGGGAGGCAGTTTAATGTCCTCCTCCTTCTCAAAGTTCTTGATGAAGAACCGGTGGGGGATGGATGTCATGACACCAGCACCATCACCATCTCGTGCATCGGATCCCACAGCACCACGGTGGGTCATGTTGCAGAGCAGGTTACGGGCATCACTAACAATCTTGTGGCTAGGCTTGCCCTTGATGTGACTGCGAACGAGTTAGCGACGGGTGTATAAGCCAATTGATTAGGAACCAACTCACCAAGCAAAGCCGACACCACAAGCATCCTTCTCATAAGAAGGGTCATAGAGACCCTGCTTCACCGGCAAGGCACCAGCCCACGAGTCATTGTTCTCGGTCTGATACTCATAAGGTATGTATGGTTGTTGCTCGGCTTCGGTTTGGATCTGTCGGTCGTCGAAGTCCTCGTTTAGGCCCATGCTAGGCAAGGATGCGATCGAACTGGTGTGGGGTTGTGGGGGAGTTCGGTGGGTGGGGGATGTAGGATGGATCGCGGGGCGCGTTGGCTGGGTAAAAGCAGCAGAGATCTAACGTTTAGTACTATTAGCACGGGTAAATGGATGTATGTTTGTGGCAATCAATCAATTGCGCTGTGTATAATAGACCGAAGCTTGTAGTTTCTGGAGATCTTCAAAGTGTTCCGAATGGGGGCCGAGTAGGTCCGAGTCTGCTGCGAAATGGTACTGAGGGGTCGTCCCAGGAAAATAATTGTGGCTCCGGCATCGGGCAAAGATAAGGAAATCCGACGATAAACTCAAAGTCACCACAGGAGATGTGCCCCGCCAATTGCGCCCGCAACTGCCACTGCAAGTGGCTTATGCTGCGGTCTCTCTTTTTCTTTTCATCTTTGTCAATGGCTTTTGAATATCATTTTCGGGCATACAGCGAGCGTCATGGCACTTTCGACAACCTAAGCCGAAGCAGGTTCACAACCAAGCTTCTGAGTTGTCTTATTCGAGCCAGTAGCCAACCCATCCCATCGACCCACCAGATTTACAGTGGTCTTCCGGGCGGGTCCCCTAGTCCTCGGCTGCATAGAGTGGGATGTTGTAAAGAAGCAGGGCCAATAATGGACTGCGCAATGCTAACATACCATGCAGCCATGCGGCTAAGACAAGGGGGGCCAAGAAGCAGCTGGGTGGACGTCACTGCAGCGATGCCGCCAGCTGTCGCACATGCAACACAACACAACGCAATGCAATCCCAATGTCAGAGAAGCGCGACCGGACAAGTTGCTGTGCTGTAGAGCTAGTGCGGCAGAGGGAGACATCACTGGCTCCGTTCGAATGGATCGTGAGACATGGGAATCTCGGTGTGTCGCCAGTTCAAGTCATGCCGTCTGCGGTGATAATAGCGATGACCCGAGCATGGCCTCTCAGGTCTTTTCAGCTGTCGAGAAGCCGCAGCCATTGTCGTGGGTATTATTGAGATCGAGGCCAAAGCCAATTCCAGTCCGGAGTCCAGGTATACAATTGATGTTGCTTTCGAACGGGAGTGCACAATACGACTTACCAGGCGGTGGTCCTCTTCACCAAGAGGTTGTTTATTCGTAAAGCGAAAGGGTATCAAAAGGCGACTGGCTTGCAGTGGCTAGCAGTATGGCACGTTAGATTCTAAGGAGAGGCGAACGCGAGAGAACAGAACAGTGGCAGTAAGAGGAAGAGATCAAGAGGGAAGAAAGTTGGAGGGGAGGAGGGCAATGGCTCTGCTTTTATGAATGAGAGAGGAGGGGGGATATGGGGGCAGTGAAAAGGGAATTGATGTCCGAAGCCGCCAAACAGCAATGCACATCAAGGCAAGACAAAGTACAGCACAGCCAGTCCGTATCGGAAGCTCTTGAGTCGCTTTCGCTTCGGTGTCTCTTGAGAGTCAATCCACTTGGGTCCAACTCCGTAGCAAGCAGCTTGCTTTGAGCCAAGCCCCACGAAAGAAAATGAGCAACCGAACAAAAAAAAATCCAATGGAGCGGCTACGGCGTGCGTCAAGGGTGGAGGGGGAGGGAGGGGATGGCAGGGGAGGCGTGCAAATAAGGGGAAGCTAGAAGTGGGAGGGGCGTATGCCTCTGGAGCAGAGCCGTCGGTAGGGCTTGCGGTTTGCTCTGCGGACGGCAGAGGCAGAAGCAGAAGCAGAAGCGGAATATCAAATATGGGGGTTGTTCATAGTAACAACCACCTACTGAAGTATAGACTGAAGTATAGAGTGGGGGACTTGAGTTGATCCAATGTATTGCCATGGCCGAGTTACTATTCGAGGTTTGGTGCAACGGATAGACTCTCATCTACCCCGTGGAGGTTGTCGAGAGATGGCATTTCACATGAAAACTTGTGAGCGCTCTACAAGCCCAAGCCTAAACCGTCTGTCAGTTCAGTTCAGTTCAGCCTTCTCTTTGAACCTTTTTTCCTCAATGACGACTCAATTCTTCAGAAAAAAACGATAGATCTCATCAACATTACCAGTATCTGTCGTAGCTGACTCTTACTTACACCTATCTACTACATCTTCGGCGTACTGGCTCCGAACCCCAAGTGGGTTGCACTGGCTGCCCGCACTGCACGCATGGACCCTGCCATGGCCCCGTTTCCCCCGTGTAGCCAAAACCAAGGGAATTAAGGTGAATTAAATGGGGGAGCGTGAAAAGAGGGAAACCAAGGCACATACATAATAGACTCCATGCCAGGAAACAACCGCAAGCAAATGAGAACACAGGCATTTGTACGATGCCTCCTCTCATCATTCCATAGACATGCCACTTTCTAGGGACAATCACCTTTGCATGAAGAGAAAGAGGAAGCTCACTTCTTTCCTTCCCCTCAGCATCATTTCCGCTCAAGATACCCTGCACCTGACAGCCACACATCGCGTGTTGAAACGTCTTTACTGTATTGAATACGTCTTCATAAACTCAACCATTCGTTTGCATACACTCATTCTCTGCACCTGAGCGCAATTGTCCATACCGGTAATATCCTTTTCTCCAGTACAATTAATACCCGACATCGTCCCACAAACTTCAATCTTACCCTTCGGAATTTCCTCCGAAATCAAAACTGAAGCCTCACCGTCCGCCGCTCCGCCCCGTCTCATCTCATAGGCTTCGAGGGCTATTCCGTTCACCCTCCTCCGTAGATCGGCACCTCCCAGACCAGGGCACTCTCCTCCAGCGGCACAATCCTCTGTGAAGGCGAAAACGCGCATCTTTGCTTATCACTTTTGCTATGTAGCAAGCCCAAGTGGAAATACGTAGACTAGACCGACAAGCTAAGTTGTATGTATTGTTGTTGCCTTAGGTAGCACTGTAGGTATGGATGTATCTTGGATCTCAACCCTCCAAGGGTGCAGATCTACCAGTGGCTACGTCTTCGGAAACACATAAAAACAAACTGCTGTTTGTAGCAAATAGTGGCGATGTATATCTCGAAGTGAATTTTCCGATGCTTATTGTAGCAGGGTCCTCATAAATCCCCATGGATCCTCTCATTGTGCTTCTTAACTAGGCTGCTGGCTCCCCGCGATGACCGTCAATCAATCCACTCGACGACGTTACCTGGCTCTTGATTGACCCTTCTCACTACCAATGATCTGACTTGGCAATCCAGGAGTGTCTCGCCGAGACAATATGCGGCCAATGAAATCGATGGTTGTGCATCATTACAGTCACAGATATTATTACATAGTATCTACCTTAGTAATATTCACGAATAGCCTCATTTTGCCGCTCTTATTTTCCGCTGGGATGATCTCGTTCCTCTCCTCTCCTCTCCGCCCTCTCCCTACGCCGTGCTCCGCTCTCCGCATTCATCTCAAGCCTAATCTGTTTTAACCGACGTGGAGAGGCAGAGCAACTGAGACTCGAGGCTGAGAGCCATCCAATCAATCACAGGGCACCACTGCTATCATCGCATATCTATCGCCTATCCGCTGCCAAGCTGTCAATCTGTGAATAGGTTTGCAACATGGTTTCGTGTAAGAGAAATTGTGGTCGAGGGATGGATTGCTTTGCCGCTAGCCACGAGCCAACCACTTACGACCGCACTCCGACTCCCGTTGAGCACCTTGCCTCGGAGCTAGGATCAGGACAAGACAAGGATAGGCCCCAGGGTCTGTTCAAGATGGCGCCGAATGGCTGGAAGATGGAAAGATGCTGCTAATCCGTGCGGCGCTGGCTGGAACGTTAAACCTCTCTTTGCAGGGATCACCTCGACTTTTCAACTTGCGACGCCAATCATGGCTTGCCATTTTCAAAGCCGATGTCGCGCCCACGTTGTCTTTTTCTCTAGAGACAGGGTAAGGCAAGATGAAGAAGGGCCTTTGACGTATTGAACAGAGTACGGGGGGACCTCAATGAGGTCTGATTCGTATACTACATACGAAACCCCCATCCTTCACCACGGGCTACTAAGGCATGTATGCCACACTACAGTACACCTCCGAGGAACTGGGTGTAGCATCTGTTGTGCTGTGCGAGATTTGAGATGTGATTCCGCGATGACTGAGATGCTCTCCGCATCCCTACGTACAGTGTTGTACATGCAAATGCAAACGTAAACGCGAGATTGTCACAACGTTATGTCTGTGTGTTGTCATTTGGTGTGGCACGTAAAATAGGCTTGTGAGCTTATAATGGATGGAATCATGTGAGCATATAAACTACCTACATATTTGTGTTTGGGGTTCAAGGTAGTAAGTAGTCTGGCTCTGATCTTCAAGATTGTCTCTGCTAAAGTATGCCACGTCAACGCAAGCATGAGACCCTTTCCCCTACCTCATTTATTTGCCTCAGTAATACCAATTGCTATGTACCAAACTTGGGTAACAAATATCCCTCTTTTTACATAGTACACTGGCGTGGAAGCAGACTATACTGCATTGTGTAGTGGAGGTTTTCGGGGCATTTTTTCGAGAATCGCCGAGCGCATCTCAGAGCCAGAGTCAGAATGGCCAGCCGAGGTCCTAAACCCCATCTCGAGATTCCGAGTGTGAGAGTCAGGACCGGCGCCTCGCCTTGAATCATAGATGCACTTGAACGTGTGATATTCATCGCCGTCACCCCATTATCTCACACTTGACAGTCAAAAGATGGACAACATAAAATCAGAGGAGGCGACCAATCAACTTCCCCAGACTCATGCAGTTTTCTTATCTCTGGCGCGGTAGACGCTAAAACAGAACAAGCACAAGCTCGTGCCGTACATGTTGCGCACACACCACACGGCAGCTATTAGTGTACGCCAAGGCCAGAAGAAGATCGTCTACTTTACCTTACTGGACCTTAGTCGACGCCATCGCGCATTCTGTGTCGCTGTCTCACCATGCTTCGGGAGTCCCTGCGGGGACCCTGGCCTGTCTTCGTTTGTTAATGTTGCAGTTGGGCTTGCATTAAAGACGTCACTTCCTTTGGCAACTCGAACCGGTATGGGACCTGTAGCCAATGACAAAGGGACAGATACTTTTGACTCCCGTTGGTGGTAAAGAAGCACATGTCTGGGGAAAGACGGCATCTGAACATTCTCAAGGATCTTATTTGTCTATGTCTCTAATACATGGTTAGGGAGGGCATTGCCCGTTTTCCATGGATGACTCCTACATAATAAAGTAGCCATTGAAGCCACTAGTCTTCCACGAGTGCCTACCCAGGCGAACGACCTTTGCTCGGTCACATTTCAAGCAATACTGCCAGCCCGGTCTGTCTGTACCGTAGGTATTCTAGCGTGTGAGCCACAGTTGCTTATCTTTCGGCGTCGATACTATAATAGGTACGTACTTGTAGGATATGCTAAACCAGCGGTCGAATGGATACCTTCCTAACGGCAACAGCTTAAATTGAGCGTTGAGAGATTATAAATAACAAAGCAAGCAGCGCAGTTGGCCTACTTTTGCGGAGATTCTTCTGCCTACCTATGTGGACCATGCCTAGTAGGTAAGTAGCGAGTTCGGCCTGTCCTGGATCTCTGGGCATCCATCCGTTCTCACGGTCTTGCGGAGCCGTCAACCCGAGTTTCATTCAGCCTGTGAACCAGAGATGCCAATGCCCAGACTCTAAGTTCCCGATCGCCGAACTACCCCATAGGAGTAATGGGGTGAAAAGACCTCAATTCACGGAGAGACACCGACAGTCTTCACGGCCAAACCCCGGGCTTGCTTTCTAGTCTCTGACTCCTGCGTTACTCCATAGTCTTGTTGCCTCTCTCACTCGCATCTTCATTCCGACATCTTCCGATGCCCATCCAGGTCCAAAGTGTCGCGCCAGGGCAAATTACCAGGTGGCTCCTCTAGACTCATACTGTCTGTATTGTCCAGGTATTATTCTTTGCATGAAGCCAGGCAAGGGTTCTAGCGCAGAAACGCAAGTGACGCCGCAGGAGTATGTCTAGATTCTAGCCATCCATGCTATCCATCCATGTCGAGCAAGGCACACCAACGATCAATGTTTCAGTTACCTCACAAAATGAATAAATCACCAGTCCTTTGATGATCGGATCATAAAAGGCCGAATCGAAACTATACAGCAAATGGGCTTGGGTTGATGACTTCGGCAGGTGGTGAGTTGTACTTCAGTTCCAGATCAACAGAGTTGCAGTCGCTCTCTGGGGGTTTCATTTCCCAGGCATCAAGTTGCATGAGTCTAGACTCTAGAACCATAGGAAATTTGCTGTAAACCGCTCATACCAAGCCGACATAGCCGCTGAGAAATATTGTGTTGATGCTTGAGGGGGTAGGACAAGCTGACCGATTCACATCTCTGACCACCCTCGTTGTAACTGGCATCTCATCGATCCAGCCAAATAACTGCCGAATTCCCGTTCAATTGATAATCAATGAATCTTTCTTTCTAACGTTGCATTGTTTTGACAGCGTGTTTCCACCATGGCGGCTACTAAACGCGCCGCCGCGTCTATGGCGTGAGCTGCCCCGCCATTAGGTTGGTAGGTACGGAGTAGTAACTTTATGTTGGTCTGGAAATCAAATACAAATACAACCTCACGAATAGCAACAGCTACACTTACTAGCCTGACGCGAGCGCGTTCTGAAACTGATATTCATGTTCACCACACTACCAGACTTTACACCGCGAGACGTAAGGATTATCTAATTTAAGTCACGCTTACATTCTAACAATTTCAGTCGCATTCTCTGTGGTACAGATCCTCTCGCAGCCCTTATATCCCACCTGGGCCTCTCGACGACTTCAACGAAGGCGCGCATAACCAACAACATGGCGCCAACCAAGCGCGACAACGTACCAAAATCATCGAGCGATCAGCTCTCGCTCGACTTGCTGCTGATGAGCAGTACATACAGCGAAGGCGATTGAATGTCCAGAACTATGGAAGCGGTTGGTTGAAACCTCCGGGTGTTCCCAAGACACTCCATCAGATGCGTGAAGAAAAGCGAGAACAAGAGGAACACCAAGAAGCAATGCGCCGAGAACAATTAGCACAGGAGCTAGCTGAGGCTGAAGCTGAGGGCGCGCCTGGTGAAGAAGGGACGATGGACGATGTGCAGCTTGACGGAGCGCAGGACCTGGATGATGAAATCCCAGATGCTGATGAAGGTTATGGCTTTGATGACGATGATGACGAAGAGGAAGAGGAGGATGAAGAAGAAGAGGAGGAGGAGGAGGAGGAGGGAGAGGGAGACGGTGAAGAGACAGATGACGAAGCCCTAAGGGCAGAGCGTCAGAACAATCTCATGGCTGCACACATGCGAATGGGCGACGACGCTTTCCGCGAAGCACTTGTACGCGGCGAGCCAGATGCTAATGACATGTACGGCGAAGCGGAAGAATACGAAGAAGAAGAGACTAATGGTCAACTTCTCGACGAGGATGATTTCGTTCAGGATGATGACCTTGGCATGGACATGGACGCTGATCTTGACGAAGACATCCCCGAGGCAGAGAGCCAGGGTTATGAGCACACCGACTCTGAAGCCGAAATATCGAGCAGTGAGCAGCGCTCCAGTAGCGGCGAAGAAGATGAGGAGGAGGAGGATGATATTGACACCAGCTTCCAACCTCGCTCTACAACTCTTCCACCGCCCATGTCACCCACCTTCCATGGCGGTCGGTCACTCATGTCACATCCTCGCGCCAGCATGGATCTGAGCAACTTGCTTTCCCAAGACGGCAGCAGCTTCATGCACAGCAGTCCCGTCGGACGACGTGCTCGTCAATAATAGCTAGCACAGTTACGACTAATGCGACACGACCACAACCGAAGAAATTGATTTAGTTCAGACAGCATTGTTATATACCCATTCATTGTTCGTTATCAAGACAGAATTGAAGAATTGAGCGCTCTCTGCTTTTTCGCAGCTTGCTTGCCACAGGCTTGCCCAGAAGTGTGTGTGATTACAATCTTTGTAAGAGGGGCAACTTTTTGGTCGTTGCGGTGATGTGATGCGATGCTTCTTCCTTGATCCCGAATCATCATGCAGTACTTGTAAATGTCAGAACGCCCAGCCAAACGCCATTCCACAGTTCAAATAATACAGCCTCATGTTCCTACTTTTTCGCAATTAAATGGTGGCCCTCCAGAACCACCTTGGGTCAATCGATAAGTCCTGTCGTGTGACCGGGTGTGCTTGATCAAAACAGCCATACGTAAATGAAGAGCATGATGACAGCGGCAAAAAAGATAAGCCAGACCTTCCATCCCACACCAGTGCGCTGAGCCATGACAAGCATGCGGTTCATGGTACCCCTGAGACGCAGGCGAGTCGAGTCGAAAGTATCGTTCATCTTCTCCGCCAACGCTGAGGACTCGCGAATCTCGTCTCCGATAGCAACAGTCATCTAAAAATCACATGTTAGTCGTCCAGCCTGACATAACCTGGACAAAGGGAAAACCCACATCCTTGAGCACCTTGACCTTGCCCAGAATACCCTCCACCTGCGCATCGTTCTGGCTCTCAAGCTCGTTGAGAACCGCATCGCTATACTGGCCCCTCTTGTTCGGCGTCGCAGAGCGAAACGAAGCGGGCCTTGAACTGTCGAAGCCACCCTGTCCTAGAGGGGAGGGAGAAGGGGCGCCGTATCCGCCGTAGCCATATCCTCGGTTAGGACTTGCGCTGACAGGTCGTCGCGAGGCTGCGTCGCCGTTGTATCCCTCGAAGAGAGCGCTGCGCGAGTCACGCTGATGAAGCGACGAAGCGCCGAATCTAAAGATGCGCTGTCAGTTGATTGTCCTCCGAATCCCATCATGAGCTTGTGGTAATGTGGGTTTGCCACATATAATTGAGAACTTCGTACCGTTGCGCCATGGCTATTTATTCGAACCGCACGGCTGATATGGAAAATCCAAGAGGCGGTTTGTGAGTTTAGGGGACGAAGTGTTAAAAAATGATCGAGGGGTTCGCGAATCTTGGATTCTGCCCCCTACGATACCCTGGTTGTTTTTCTTAGGTGTTCTCTAGGCCGATCCGATGACAGCGGTCTGGCTATGGCTCATTGGGGGAGCACGGATGATACGTACCGAGGGGCTGTCCAATCCCGTGTCATGGTATGTTTTCTTTCGAGGGACAATAACCGAATGTTGATTCTTGAGGACAGTATTTGTTAATGTGGCTTCTTGACTAGGTACCTAGGTAAGTATTTATTTATGTACAAAGGCACGAAGTTTCCGCGATTAGGTACTTTGAGATTGATGTGCGTGAACCAAAGACACAGCGACAGCGCATGGCAGTTGGGAGCTCGAGCGCAGCTACGACATCCACTGTACTAAAGCTAGTGGGAAACAACACAAACTCCTCACGTTGACACCGAGTTTTTGGCTGTATTAATGCCATTATATATTTCTCTTCCTACACGTGAACTGTAAGCGTACAGAATATATGCAAAGCAGGTGAATGCTAAAGGTGGCCGATGCTATCCACGACTCCATGCCGCCTAGACCCCCGAGTATGTGTCTGGGGGTCGTGGGTAAAACAGGTATAATCATCCACGCTCCATCCCTTTTGTTTATTGCTCAGTTCCAAAATCATAACATCGTACCCATTCCACCCTGTATAGACCGGTTCGTCGGGAGTGAAAGTCGCGACGTGCATCTAGTCGGACATCTTGGTGTCCTTATCCTCGGCGGGCTGGAAGTCCTCGTCGTCTTCCTCGTCCTCATCCTCGGCAGGGTGTTGCTCTGCGGCCTTGGCGAAGTCGATCTGGGCACCACGGGTGCGGCGGCCCTCAACAATGTTGTTGGGGTCAATCTCCTCCAAGCCATCCTCGTCTGCACACGTTGGTTAGCTTGGTTCACGGTCTAAGTGATGTATGTGGGTGTAATTACCAGCCTCGGCGACCTAAGAAAGCCATATTAGCATTATTTCAAAATGTGAGCAGCAGAGTGGTAATAAAAACATACCTCGTCCTCTTCATCGCTCTCATCATCGTCATCATCCTCATCCATGGCAGTGTCCTCAGTGACCTGCTCAGCGAGAGCCTTGCCCTTTCCCTTGTTCTCGGCCAGGGTCTGGTCCTGAACCTGGGTAGGGTCCTGGGGAATGGTAGCACTGTTGTCAGACATTTTTTCTTTGGGGAGTGTTATTTGGGGTGTTGATGGAATTGAAAGTGTTGTGATCTTTTTTGGTAGCGGTGTGAATTGAAGTAAAGAAGAAGATGGGTTGGAGGGTTGAAATGCGGCGTAGGAGCTCTGAGTGGATTGGGTCTGGGGCGCGCGTGCAGTTGCGACAAGCAGATTTAAAGCACCTAGTAAGGTACCAGACTCCATCGTATCCAACCAAAGGCACCAGCCCAGCAACCAGATGATGCTAGTCCCAACATGGCTTAGCTTGGCCAGAGCTCAGCTTCACTCAGGTTCCATACCTCTCCTCATCTAGTAGTCTATTCAGCAATACGCAAGATTCCTATGGCATGGAACCATCAAAGGATGCACGAATCATTCTGAGACAATATTTGAGAAGCTTGAAATAAACTGTCGAAATATGCTCTTCCCCCCGTGTTCAATCCGTGCAACTATTGCCTCGGGACTACTGTCCTCAACTACTACACCATGAACGATATCTCAGGGAGGAAACTTTCGAAAGAGCCATTGCTCATTACATGCCCCTGAGTGACTAAATAACTACCTACCTATAAAGCCGTAGATATTCTCTGAAAGTTTGGCATGGACTTGGATTTTTTATAGGCCGAGAGCGAATGCGCAACCCCGACCCAGGTTTGCAATCATCTTGATGAATCGCGATAATGGTGTCTGCCATCACACTTTGAAAGTCGATAGTTGAGTTACTTTTGCTGCATAACGAACTCCTATTCGATAGGGCAAACATGAGAAGGGGCTCGAGGTAACCCGTGAAGCATGTTCAATACATCTGATGATAAAGAAGGTCAAGAAACCTACGTCCTCTATATTGAGACTAGGACCTATTGCTCGTGGACCGTTGAGTTTACCGTTCAGTTACACAGCCACCCACCCATACGATACATTCCAAAGCCTCCATTCTGATGGCGAACTACGCGGAGGTTTCAATACAGTGGAATGAGCCTTCAATAGGTAACTTAAACAAAGCATAGACATATAGCATAGCGGCGCAGGGACGCCGCTGAGTAGTCTTTCTGTAACTTTGCAAGATTCGACCTGACACTCCATAGGTGAGTTAGTAGGTAGGTAGGTAGTTACTAGACACGACAAGCTCCTGAAGTATGAAAGCTCATTCTATGCCACCAACTACGACGTCAAGTTATCGATCAAAAGTCTCTACTGCAACGCGTGGCGATAATCGGTTTTGGTGATGTGTCCCTCATTGTATATATTGAATACTCTATTTCTCGCCTCCAGCCAGAGACATAACCACCACGATGGCGATGAGCCACCAGTACCTAGTTGAATGTTAGCGCCTTGCCCTAAGATATTTCCTCTTGTCAAAACGACTTACTTTTGCAAAAATGACTTGGGCTCCTCCTCAGCAGCCTTTCTACCGCCAGGTGACAGCACAACTGGCTTGTTCAGCTCCGGTTGGCTTCCCTTCTTGTCCGCGATCACAATCGCCTTGGGTCCAAAATCCCTTGTCTGCCCAGCATCAACTCTGACACCTTTCAGGGTCACGCTGCGTACATCACCGCTCTCATCTACGGAGAGCAATATTGTAGGGGCGTAACCACGGTCAAAGTTCTCCGTCGAAGCAGCAGTGGTTCCAGCAATCCATTTCTCAGACTTGGGATCGTAGATACCGACGCGGACAAGCGACGCCGTCTCAGCTAGCTCAGGCGCCTCGTAGGAAACAACCTCGGTGGAGATGAGGGAGGCAGCGTCGTAGGCGATCTCGGCTAGGGGTTGAGGTAGTGAGGGTGAGGATTGAATGGGCTGAACGTAGATTTGGGCGGTGCGCTGCTCGGCTACGACAAGCGCGGCAGCGCAGATTGTCGACAGAAAACTCGCGATCCTCATTGTGAGTGGCGAACTGGAGTTCCCCTTGATATTCGGGGAGATGATGGTAATGAAGATGGATAGTAGCTATCGGAGCTTCGAAACGACACATGGGAGGTAGCTTCACTCTATGGCGGGTGATCATCGGTTAATTTAAATGTCAGCAAACCACTCATGAACTTGATGCCCTGTATAGGTAGGTAGAGAGAGGTAGGTACTTATGACAGGACTCAACAAGTTGCTTGAGTAACCTCTTTATGATTGCACGAAAATGATTAAGAAATTCTAGTAAGTTCCAGTTACATTTAAAAACGTTTGAATCTAGAGTGTGGCTTCTCGCCTTTGAAATATGTAAATCATCCGTTGCCTTTCCTTAGTAACCATCATAATACAATCGAATAAATCGCCTGGCCCAAAACGCCTACAAATGTTGTGCTATGCATAATCATCCCTTGATCTTCTCACTATGTCCTCATCCCTATTTGTGACGTGATCCTCATTGAGGCACGGTATCATCTGGCTTCCCTGTTCGATCCGCAGAGATGGAGCGGATCATCTATGTCTCGGTATCGTATGAGAGCCAATCGTTCCACGATTTTAGTCTTCCAAAGCAGCGTTATCGCCGTCCTCGATATCTTCATCGTCGTCCTCTTCGTCCTCTTCGTCGGAACCATCCGACTCTAGCACGTATCCGGGTGTTCGCTCCACAAGACCCTTGTAATATGCAACGAGAACTTCGGGATTTGGAACGATTTTCCAATCCACGCGGTAAAGGAATTCCAATTCTAGTAATTTGAGTTCGGCAACTCGAACTCCACCAACCCGGGCATAAGTGGTGTTATTCCAAAACGAGTCTGATAACCCTTTGGCTGCAACTGTAGCTGCGGTTATGAGAAACCGATGCACGGTTAACGTATTAATAGTGAATTCTTGATACATAGCACAAAGCCGATCAATATAGTAGACCATTGCTAAGAGAAGTGGTGGTGTCAAGGTCGCATGGCGAGCCAAACGGTGCAGATAATCTCGAACTGATATTCCGGGTGGAGTTCTAAATAGACGTTAGTTCTTACTTAGTCACGGATTAACGATCGAGGAGCCACCGTACCTTGAGTGAAAGCGTGTCAAACCGCCATTTGATATTCGAATGGCGTCATTTGTGGTGATCAGCTCTGACAGCATATGCGCAACCAGTTCTACCATGTCCTCGATGGCACAGAATTCATAGCGGTCTGGTAGCACTTTCGATGGCGGCGTATCTGGTTTTGAACGTTTGCTCGTCTGTGGTGACGAGTTTGCAGCGACAGTGGCCTGGGGATCAATCGGAGCGGGTGAGCTTCGACGTTTAGTTGGTGAAACCCCGCTTAGAGATTGACCTGGTTGCACAGGTTGGTCTTGGGAGGATCGTGAGGGGGGAGCAGGATGGGGCGATTGCGAAGGTTGTGCAGAGGCCTTTTGGGAGAGTGAGGACGGTGGCCGTTGGGCTTCGTTAGGGGAGCCATGTATGCCTGGATCATTTGCGACGTACTGTCTCGGGCGTTGTATCGGAGAGGACTTCATGGCGTCGGCGGAAGACGAAGCGTTGGAGCGGGTAGAAGGCCGTCGCCGGAGAGCTGGCGAAGGCTTGGAGGAGTGCTGAGGAGACGAGGTCGCATATCGAAAAGCGGTAGGTGAGGCATTGGCGGAAGCGGACAGAGCTGGCGACGTCTTCAGCATGATTTGCGGCGCATCGTCGAGTTGTCGGTTCGTCGGGGTCGTTTGGGGGGCCGAGGGGTTTTGCAATAGTTGAATTGTGCGATTGGCCTTTGCCAGACAGGTTGTATTTGGTAGGGCTGAAAGAAGGATCCGATGTTGAAAGTCGGTAAAGTAGAGACAAGGATTTGTTTCGAAGATGTTGGCAAGTGGCAACAGACAGGACGAGTAAGTATGTAGAAGTCACTGTCGAGGGTTCAAGCCGGGGATAAGTTAGCTGGAGTCGAGCCAAATCGCGAATTAGATCATGGCGTTGGATCGATTCCTCCCATGTGGGCGCGGCGCTGGTGCTGGCGCAATCTGGAAAGTCAGGCACTGCGCTATGTACCAGAACGCTCACCGAGGGAGACCAAACTAAAAGACTAGCCAGAGATCCCAAAATGGCCTGGGCTGCTATGTTGGTACGGTAGGTAAATAATGGTCGGCACGCGGACAAAGAGTTTGGCTCTGGGATGACGATGGGTGGGCTTCAATGCATTGGGTGAGAGAGTATGAGTGGGTGTGGATAAAGATCAGGTCCAGTAACTTGCTAAAAGAAGAAGGCTACGGACAAGCCCGGAGCCGGGGTGCCGGGGGGGCTCAAATCTTTCTTTCTAGGGGACTTTGGGGCTGCAGTTAAGGCCGGACCGCGCTGAGAAGTGAGGTGACAGCCCCAGGACAAGTGCAGAATTTCTCGCCAGTGGGGACCTGGTGAGAAGTCACTCTCTCCATCGCAAATGCCATAGGTTGCTCATTTGACGAGATCCCCATTCATCTTGGCAACCCGAACTTGGCACAATGACTCGGGTAGAACAACGAGTCCTACCTCTGCAAGCCCTAACATGAAGTTAGATGAGTTTTTCCCGTCGAGCACGGAAATATTTCCTCTCCAAGGGGCTCGACAATGGCGGCAAAAGAGAGAAAAAAAAAGAAGAAGAAAAGGCTCTTTTCCACTCTTGAACCACGATTGGTTAATAATGAGTTGGGGATAGCGTCAGATTGTGTCTTCATAAGATACACCCACGCTAAAAATCAGTTGTTATGGCAAGTCATTCTACATGAATTGACGATGGCTTCTTAAATGGGGTTTCTTAGTACACTGCCTGATTGCTAGAATTATTATGGGTGCTCGAGCGAGCCTTTTCGCGATTAATACAATACAGACACGGTATCGGACTGGAATGGGGATGTTTTTCTAACACTACAGTTACCCCCTTTGGCATTGGACGTTTAGGTTACCCCAGACGGGATGCACGTTCATTCCCCAGAAAGAGCCTCGTACATGCTGGCCGCTATGCGACGTTCGTGAGCCACTCGATACGCAACGTGGAGGAAATGACGCTCCGCCAAAGGTCAGAGAATAACTGATGGCCCCGGCACATTGAGAGCCAATTTTATGCGCTGATGCGGATCATCCTTAGTTAGGAGCTCGGTGAAGGATTAGAGTATCGTGGAGGAGATTGATGCTGCGGAGCGATATTGTTGAAACAGTCGACTAGCCCCAAGTTGCGTCAACTCCACAGAGCTAAATAAGATAAGATGCATATGAGAGAAAGGTTCCCAGCCAGCCTTGTCTCCGATGAGCCTCCGGTGCGGACTATCACCTGTCGCGCATCGAATGGAGGCGTAAGGCATGGCATGGGCTTGTCAAGACCGATATTATCCAATTTCAGAAATTTTTATTATCTTTTACCTTTGTTGTTTCAACTTGAGGTTATCTCACTGTGCTTTGTTACTATCGCCGAGTAGATTTACATATCTGCATTCTACTACTTTGACCATATTCATAGCTGTTGATCGAATAAACCAAAAGTATTTCCCCCCACATTGTCTGGTCCAAGACGCAATGCAAGAACCATCTGTTGCCGAGAGCCATGACTGTGAGAGTATAGTAATGGATGTCTTGCCGGCTGCTGTTGCAATAAGTTTCTTGATAGTATTCTCACAAAGTCCTCCTGAGCACGATCAGGATTCAGTCATTCAACAAGCACTTGTAGGTATTCCCTTGCTCTTCAGTAATAGTGGCTGATGGAGAGTAACGCCACATTATGTGGTTGCACTCTTATCAGTCCGATAAGGTAGTAGCACGTGCCGTATGCCGGAATCCGCTTTGCTTTGCTTGACGTGATCTACGACACCATGTTTCCCCAGACTGGCTCTGATGCAGCAGCAAACTCGCGTGTTTAATGGTTTTGAGATTTGATTCCAGCAGCAAAAGGAATCAATCACCTCGCATTTGTACCTTCTTGAATCATTCGTATCCCTAATTTATTGCTTTCTTGTTCTTCTCTTCATCAGGAGAGTGTTGGAAGTTACCAGAGCATCGACCTTCATTGGATAGGAAGGCGCCAACCAGCATCATTTGCATTGTCCTTTAACTTTTTCAATTCATATTGCCTTCAAAGCACGAAACCTACATTGCCATATTTCTCCTCCATCGAGATACGACCCCACTTGTTATCTAGTATAAATCACCTGCGACTACGACATTATCAACAATTTCCACAATAACAAATAAGCCGTCATCATGGCTCCAGCGCAAAGCCATCCGATACTGGCTCAGTTACAGGACGCTAGGAGCTTGACTGAGCGCACCGCAGCCCTACGGGCCCTCAAGAACGAGATCGTCGGTCACGTCCAAAGAAAGGAGCAATGGATTGGTCTGGGTGTACTTGAGCCTATCGTCAGAACATTGATCGAGGCTACATCGTCTTCCAAACCGACTGGCAAGGACTCTCGATCTCCTCAGGCGCAAGGGCCCTTATCGGAAGATGAGCGCATGCGGTTACAAGCAATACAACTGATAGCCTGCTTTGCGAATGGTATGCTTCAAAGAACATCGCCTGTATAGGTTGTGGTAGTTGCTAATGGACATCAATAGGAGGTCCTACTTTCCTTGCGCCTCTCAGTTCCGCGCAGGCGATCCCTGCTCTCATGGCCAACATATCGCCGTTTACGAACGCACCGCAACTTGTCGTAGCCGCACTCAAAGCACTGACTGATGTTGCCGAGGCTTGTGTACTGGCTGCGCCGTCTTCAGATCTCAATATGGAAACACTTGCCGCTACCGTTCTCTCTACCGAATACCTCGACTCATTTGGGTCAATGCTATCTGTTACCTCTACGGATAACATTCTGCAATCCCAAGTCACGCTTGCAGCGGGCTTGATATCTAGGCTTTGTCACCAAGAACATCACCAACAAGCTCTGGCCACTTCCGGTATCCTGGATGCATTAGCAACACGGCTGGCCAGCGTTGCTGTCCTTCGCGGGGAGGTTATCCCTGGTGCCGATTCTCTAGCACGTGATGATGGTCTTTTTGAAGCCTTCCCCGATCCTGCTCCCAGGACTTTGCGACTCGCCCCGATACTTGAGGCCATCACTGCTATCTTGGGAGATTCGAAATATCGGGCAAACAGATTAGCCCACTCGCCGTCCATCCTTGCTATTTTCCCTCCGATCAAATTCGAATCCGCCAAAATTTTAGATGTGGAACAGACAGGGTCTAATAGCCATCAGCAACCCGTGACTGCCATGGAGTACATGCTTCCAATCAATCTGCCTCGAAGCACATCGACGTCATCTCAAAGTGCGCTTCATAGTGGCTCATCGGACTCACAATCGTCTGGTAGATCATCTGTGAGCAAGTTCAGCTCATCGGCTTTGTGGGAAGCTTCTCGTTACTCGCCAGTAGGATCCAATGGAGGAAGCACTGGTGAGATTGAGAGCCCCTTTATTCCCTGGCTGGTGAATCTAGTGAGACGTTCGGATGAACACGAACGTCTTCTCGCCACATCTGTTCTTGCTGCCCTTATCAAGGGTGGTGTAACAAGCAAGGGCTCAAGGGAAGCAAGCCTGGGTCTCCTTGTGGTCCCCCTACTGGTTGAATTAATCTCAAAGAACGACAATGAGATTTCAGACGTTAACGAGGTCGATATCGCTACTAAACGCACAATTCTCGAGCGCGCACCGGTTGTTCTGGCTCGCATGATTACGGACAGCGAGTACCTTCAAAAGGCAGCTTTCGAATGTCAGGGCGTGCCTGTCCTTAGCCAACTTCTCAAGCATGCTTACCAGCCCGTCAAGGAAAGCGAACAGTCTCACTACTGGTCACCGCAAGGAGATATCGAAATGGACGTTGAGAATAACTCTCCAATGGCTCGGCTTGGAAAGGAGGGTCAAAATGAGCTCTTAGTTCACCGGCTCAAAGTGCGCGAAAGCACCTTGAAGGCCATCGCCGCTCTCGCAGGGGGCAAGGAAGACTACAGAAAGGAGTTTGTATCCAATAGTTTGGTTACACTCGTCGTTGAGTCGCTTTCGGAGTATCCGAGAAAACCACAGACACCAAAGGAGCGTGCTCCAGAAAGGACGGGTACCGATTCTAGCAGGAATGAGGAAACCCCCGGATATGGCACGAATCCTGCCTCCGTGATCGCCGCCGGATGTCATGTTCTTAGGATGCTTTCTCGCTCGGTGAGCATCTTGCGAACATTAATTGTCGATTATGGGGTTGCCATCCCTGTTTTGCATCTCATGAAGCATCCAGATGTCAACGTCCAAGTGGCTGCTACTTCTGCTGTTTGCAATCTGGTTCTGGAAGTAAGCCCAGTACGCGAGGTGAGTCTGAAAGGTCGTCTACTTGCAAAAGCGAGTCACTAATTCTTGCAGCTTCTCGAAGAAAGGGGAGTTGTACCTATCCTTTGCGACCACGCCCACTCGGAAAACCCGGCTCTTCGCCTCAATGGACTATGGGCGCTCAAACATGTTGTGGATGCCGCCGGACCTGACTTGAAGAAGGCGTGCTTGGCAAGGCTTGGGTCACAGTGGCTGCTGCAGCTCATACGCGATGATACAGAAGACATGGCTTTGCACGAGGGGAGAGACGACGTAGATATGCAAATATCTGACGAGCAACATGTGTGGATATACGGTTCAAACGGAATGCTCCGAGAACTTGACGCAGCCAACTCTTCAAGGCTCCGTCAAGCGGAAGACAAGCTCGCAACAGTGCGAGAATCCGAGCTGAACCCGGCCAAGAGAGCACGGAACGATGACTTGGCGATTCAGGAACAAGGCCTGCATATGATCCGAAACCTGATTGGAAGACCGAGAAGTGGCCAGTCGCCAGAGACAGCAAACGAAACATCTGAAATGATCGATTTTCTGTTGCAGGAATTTGAGACTACCGAATTCTTTAACGTCCTAACATCAAAACTACGGGCAAAGGTGTATCGGCCTTTTAGCCACCGAGCTACGGCGACGGGGCGAGATACTAGGGTATTCCATCCCCAGGCTAAGCTTGTGGTGGCCGTGTTATACATCCTGTCGCATATCGCGGCGAGCATCCCGCGCCATCAACAAATGATCATTGCGCAAACAGATCTAATGAAACTACTTGCGCAGCAGGCTAACAGCAAAGATCGAGAAGTGAGGGTTGCTTTGTGTCACGTTATTATCAATCTCACATACAAGGACGATGACAGTGAGGCTCAGGCGTGTGCTCTCCGAGCGCTGGAACTACGAAAGCTTGGCTTCTCTAGCAAAATGGAAGCTCTGAGGAAGGGTGATGGGGACTTGGACGTGCGAGAACGTGCCAAGACAGCAGTGTACCAGATGGAGCAAGCCAGTTACTGAGAGCACTGAGTACTATCCGGTCAAAAAAGTGGTGCTGAGAAAGTGTCGTATGAAACACAGATATAGGCGGAGCACACTACAGAAAGCTGGTGATAATTGTAACATAGGTTTATTGTACTTTTTTCGGTAGCGTTTGCATCACTTGAATAATGATGTTGATGGAGTACTCCATTCACCTTCTGAGTGTGGGTGTTATGAGCTGACGGTCGCAAAGAAATGCATGCAGTCGTAGTCGCAATCACAGTCACAGCAACGGCTGGCAGGGTGATATCATGAAAAAACACGGCAGACAAGGGCCATCTGCCGGTGCTAAAAAGCTGCAGGGATGCTGATGGATGCTTGTGACTGACATAAGATGCAATGGGCGCGGGCAAGGGGGGGAGTTCCTGAATGGACCGGAGCAAATTCATGACGAAAGGTCAGAATGCAATGAGACGTAGAATGACACGGTGAAGAGAGAATGACGGCAATAATGCAGCAGTATTGACACTTTGTTTACAGTGTAATATCAGTCATTGATTGGTATGCCCAAAACTCAAGATATATATCACTAAACACAAGCCAAGCCAGGTGAAGTCACACATACATGCAAACTACATACCTAGGTACGTAGCGTGTTGACTCTGAGCGCGCGATGTGGAAATAGACATTGAAATAACCTTGGAAGTTGATCGTTTTTGGAAATGCAGTCACTTTGACGTCAAAACTATGTTGGGTTACTTAGGTAGCCCTTGCAATGTCTGAATGTCATGTTGAAGGGGAAGATGCTCCGGATGCAGATGGAAAGTCTTTTGTTTCTTTTAGTTTCTACAGAGTTTCAACCTAGTTTATACAACCATCACATCATATTAACATACATATTATCTACTATACCCTCGTCAGAACGGAAGATCGACCGTAGGGTTGATATCAGAACCACATGACACCTCCCGGAAGTTACGCCATCATAACCAGATACGACAATGGCATGGCATTTCACTCAGTGTCTTAGTTTGTTGTATTATTTGTATATGTAGATATTCCTTACTGCAAAGGTGATTGGAATGATTGTATTCAATGCTTTAGATGCTGGCTGACGTGGATTTACTAGTACATGATGTAAACATACAATTGCTTTTCTTTTGTCCTTTTTTTCTTGAAACATTAATTTCAATGCAAAGCGATCTGCCACGTCAGGGAGAGACAGCGAGACGGTAAAGAAGAAAAGAAAGCAAAAGAGGAGAGACGCTTGGCTTACAAACTCACCGTGCCATGGGCATCGCCAAGGATGTTTTCACATGAGCCTAGCAACAATCACACAAAAGCCTGGTGTATGTACCCGATACTCACCGCGACTTCTTCGCGTCATTCCAATGCGGAAGCAAGTGCAACGCTTCACTTCTTGGTTTTCCTTTTTGGCTGTTCTAGGACGAAGACGACCAATTGGATGTAGTGGAAGTGTCGTGAGGAGTATACCTGAACTTGGCAGCCCAACTGGGGTGTAGGTTGTGTGAGACGTTTCTGGAGAGTTCTCATTGGGAATTAGTGTCTTTTCTGCTTCAGGAAGGGAAACATTAAGAAGGCCTATGTATGCATGTATGTGTGTTTGGTATAGCTATATAAGAGTGTCTTCCTCCTCCCTGCTCCTGCTTATCTCTTCTCGCTTCTACAATTAAGGTGATCATTGTATAAAATCTTGACATCTTTCATTGGCTTCGAGTACTTTTTCGTACACAGACATCAACACTACTCAGCATCTACCTCGAAACATTGACAATACCCTAGAGATGCCTGCCATCTTCGACCGAAACGATGCTCTCGACGTCAACCCTCAACTGGGTGACGCTCGTCTCTCGGATGCTGGTTCAAACTGGCTCTGGGCTGTAACAGCCATATTCCTCGTCAGCTTCGTACGTACTTGGTTCCATTATCTTTATGTATAGATGGATAGCATATACTGACATTACTTCAAGCTCGCCTACTTTGCCCTCAGCCTTAAGCCCCGAAACAACGAGAGAATCTTCCACTACCTCTTCACCATTGCCCTCTTCGTCGGCACCATCACTTACTTTTCCATGGCTTCCGGCATCGCCTACTCTGTTGTTCCTACTCAGCGTAACATCAGCCGTGCCGCCTCTTACCAGATATACTATGCAAAATACATCAACTGGGTCGTTGCGTTCCCTGTTGTTCTGCTGGCTTTGGGTCTCATGAGTGGTGTGAGCTGGGCTACTATTCTGTTCAACATCTTCCTGGCCTGGATCTGGTGAGTCCCTCCTTATTTGTTTTGCTATGTATATACGAAGACTTCTGTTGCTAACATGGATATAGGATCATCTCATACCTATGCTCCGCATATACTACCACCTCGTACAAATGGGGTTTCTACGCCTTCGGTACCTTTGCCTATCTTCTGCTTGCCTACCAGACCCTCCTCCCAGGCCGCAAGTCAGCCATCCGCCTCAATCTATCGCGAGACTACATCATGCTCGCAGGCTGGGCGAACTTCCTCTGGCTTCTGTATCCCATCGCCTTTGGTCTTTCCGACGGCGGCAACGAGATTGGCGTCACGCAGATGTTCATCTTCTTCGGCATCTTGGATGTGCTTCTGATTGCCGGTCTGGCCTATGCATTTATGTTCCTTTCCAAGCGATGGGACTATGCTGCTTTGAACTTGCATTTCACCCAGTACGGTCGTGTTCACGCCGGACGTGATGGTGTCTTCCCTGAGAAGAGGGCTCCAGGTGCTGATCATACTGTGACTGGAGCTGTTCCTCCCACGCAGCCTACCCCTGCTGTCTAAAAAGATATGGTTGCTGTCAAACATGTCTGGCTTGGCTAGCATTTGGTATTGATATGCCTTCTTTTTAAACTCTATGATAATTTGGTATATGGATGACGTGGGGATAATGGTGGATGTAATGAGTTGAATGAAGCTGGCTGGGTGTGGTTTGTGATGAATTGTGTTTCGAGATACCCTTACTCTCTTTGAACAGGAGTCAGACACCCACTGGTTGTTAGATAACAACATACTTCAGTACAAGCTAATTAATAAGGATTACATTATTAACATTGAGAGTTCCTAATCCTTTCCGTCGAATTGTGGTTGCTGCAACTGGTTTCTTGATGTCAAGCTTACCCTATACCTCGAAGCCATTCCTGACCGATGTCTCACAACATAATTTCTCACACAAGCATGCACATCCCAACTACACGCTGTCCTCATCATTTCAATCAAACTAAGACAAGCGTCTCCCTGCAGAGTAGAATCAAGGTCACACCCAGATCGAACATCCAGCCATCCGCCTCGCTCTTTCGCGCTCTCACTAGGATTAACTTGACAGTCTTGGTTGGTTCGAGTATACCATGGCTCTCACCGACACTTACCAAGACCCGAGTTGGAAAACGACAATAGGAGCCGTTGGAACACTAACTTAGTCTTATTCTATTGTTCAGAAACTCTAAGCTACAAGTTGAAATGGGTTACATAGGTCGACATGTTGTGGCTTGCGCTACGGCAGCGAGGCCCAAGGGGAAAGAAGCGTGACGCAGATTTTGAGACATTCGCCCCGAGGAAAGGGAAGATCGTCATGTCAAGTCCACGTGGGAAAGGCACACTAGAAACCAAGTTTAAACGCATCGCCCAGGAACTGAAAATTGAGTTGGAAATCGTGACTTGGTTTCTCGTGAGACGAGCGGAGGCCGAAGGCGTCCCGAGTGATGATTTACCAAAACAACCCAGATATCGTTTGACTAGAAATTATCAAAACATGATCACCACGATGCAATCGATAGCTGGTTGCTTGCAAGTTACAGGATCACGGCAAACAAAGCTGGGAGATTGCTCGAGAGGGTAGACAAGTTACCAGACAGTTCCTTCTGGTACCACCTGTCAAGCTCGATGTCTTCCAGCAACTCCACGGATAGACGCAGCACAAGTACCGTGCTCATCGGCCCATTCTCATGTCGTAATCCCGCAGTGTGTAACATGCCCATGCCTGTCAGTTAGACTGGCCCTCTAAAGTATATCCAAGCTAGAGTACCCAACTCATGGGAGGACTACCCCCGGCCTTGTGGAACGCTATGCAACAGTCAAACACGGCCTTGAGTACTGCTTTTGCAACTTGAAAATCATTACAACTCTAGTGAACAAGAGGATTTGTTGTTGAACGACGTCTTGCTTGTCTGCGGTTTGCTACATCTGCAAGTACAATAACGTCTCAGCATGTTCAGACCGGACGTGATAGGAAAGATGAGTCGAGAAGCAACATAGAGAAACAGGCAGGCAGGTACCAGCAAAAGAAAGCAAGGAAAGCATACCAGACGCAAGGAGTGTTGCACTAGACTGTTTCAGCCCGATTCCTCAAATTGCCAGGTCAGGTTTTTGTCTTGGTCATAAGAAGCAAAACCAGGTTGGGCCTCTGATAAGCCATACAAGAGAATCTTCTGCCTTGACACTGGTCGAGATTTCCCTGGAATCAAATGGCTTTCAGATGGTCATGACACCTGGGTCAATAGCTGACGCCACAGGCTTGAATGGTGTCCTGCCATCAACATGGCACCGGTATGCGTAGGAGATAGAGTTTCTGATCCTTAGTTGGTTGTTGCAGATGGCCGGAAGGACATGTCCGGGGCAGCACGTGGCGTTTTTAATGTTCTCAAAGTCGAAGCCAAAGCCGAAGATCAATATCAAGCTCAACCCAAGCCACTCATCCGTGATCATGCATTCACATACTGTATGTAGGTACATGCATACAGTACAGAGAGAGAGAGAGAATATGCAAGGGGACGGGCTGGGAGTTGTCAACGGCCGCTGCATGACATTGTGGTCCAGAGATGACGCGAGTTCAGTTAAACACCTTCCTCTCTTCTCTCCCTTGTATCCCACAAGAAGGGTAAAGAGCTGCATAGTACAGTACCGTGTCGTAAAGCAAGGAGAGAAAGAGGGAGAGAGAGTATCGTCTCACAAGGGCTTTCGATAGATGTGGACTGTGAGACAGAGACTGGATTGTGGCGTGTAATGGGAAGTCATAGACGAAGCAGACACAAGAGTTGGTCTGTGTGCAGCCTTTACAGTAACCAACCAGGCAACTGATGCAGTAGGAGTAGGATATCAATAGCCTACTGCAGTGCGATAGTTGCAGCTCAGCCTTGGAAGGGCAGACAGTCAGTTCAACGGTGGAGATGATCAGTTGGGTTGACCTGTAACGTTTGTCTCAAATATGCCAATCTTGTCTACTTCAGAGTTTACGTGCGGTTGAAATACGCAAGTGCAGTTGCATTATACCTGTACTCTGCTACGAATGCAGATATCGTATCTGGAGCCAAACAAAAGAGAAGGGCTGTGTAGACGTTTACTGGGTACTGTAACAGATACAACGATGTGTTGGTGGCGTACAGTAAGCAGATCCAAGGGCAAACAGCCGTGCATCTCTGTGGATGAGCAGCTGAGAATCTGCGGGCGTTGAAAGCCAAGGTACTGTACGTAACTGATAGCAGTCACATACCCTAGTAATTCCACTTTCTCAACAATAAAAATAGACGTAGGCAGTAGGGACAGATATCGGTAGATGGATATTCTATGATAGCTACCTAATAAATGTTACTAGCAAGGCATCGTCTACTCGTCCCGCTCGGGCCGGTCCCCAGATCAGATGTAGAAAAATCCCCTAACGGCAACTCAAACCCCATTGTAACGTAATTAATAGTTGGGAGTGTCTGTGCGGTCATGGGAAGAGTATGTATTCTTTGGGACTCAGGGACTGTAATGCAATATCCGCAATTCTTTTTTTCTTTTTCATTACAGGCTACTTTGTCTCTGAAACCATGAACCAACAAAGATGCACAGACTAGAAGCTCAGACTTTTCGTTTACTTTATAATGGTACATTGCAGTACAGGGCAGTAGTGCTGGAACGCTGCGATGCAAAAGACATGCTCCGTGGCCAAGGACTCGGGATCTTTTTTCCCCTTCCTTTTCTTTTTCTTTAACTAGCAAGCGAGCCCTATAAGATTTTGAGTTTAGAGGCAAGTTGGTGGCTAAAATGAATGAATGAGTGCATGGATGAATGCATGACTGACGTATGTATGTATTTTCTTTGCCCATCTACCCATCAATGAATGAATGAATTTGACTTGAGTGTGTGTCAATCATGACTTGTGAATTGCTCATCTTGGCAGGGAACATGACTCTGCTGTCCATGTCGGAGGCCATCTCCGGTCAAATGCAACCCTGGACAAGGTATCTGGTTAAGCGATCAGTTAGGCGATCAAGTTTCCGTACCTTGTCAGGTATGTTGGAAAGTAGATGAGCCGAACCTTGAATGACCAGTCGGCTTTGGAATTTGACTGAAACAGCCTGCCTCCTAACTACAACCCAGGTCAAGCTTCAGCGGTTACAGTGCCTTGACGAGTGCCGCCGGCCGGGGTGGGGGGGCTGGCAAGCTGGCAATAGGTGTGTTGGTCGTAGGTGTTGCACTTGAAACAAGGATGCGATTCTGTCGTAATTCAGACCTGCTGAACCAAACATTTGGTTCTTGGTTCTTGGGATGTGGGACTCGACTCACCTTTACAAATGCCGTGCCGTGTCCACCTAGTTGGGCATACACATCGTGCCATGTACCTTTCCAGCTGTCATTCAACGTGTCGAGACTTTAACGGGTGATGGATGGGTTATCCTTGCTCTTTGGTCCTCTTACAGTAGCTTGTTGCATCAGCGCTTGTGCATACATATGCACTACACTGCACTGCACGAGAATAAGCCTATAGGGTCAAGGTTGTTCGTCCAGTGTTGGTATAAATAAGAGTTGAGTATTATTGCATAGTATGGATGTTGTTTTGGTGTTGTAAACGTCTTGACCAAAATACAGTGTATAGACACAGACAGCACAGTACTAGTCACGGTGAACTGAACAACACGAGGAAAGATGCTTCTTTCCTAACCATTCATTCTTCCTTCCTCAACCACAACCCAAGACCTCGAGACGGAAAACGTCTAGCGTCATCTAATCCTTGAGGGTTCCCGTGCACCGGGTCCTGCATCCCGCATGTCTAGCCCGACGCTAATGCAAGATTACGGAGACTCTCTGCTAATCTAGGACTAGACTAGATAAGCCTCGATTTTGAGTGACTGAGCAAACACTCAGACTCTCCATTTTCCATCCGGGATGACGTTCAGAAATGGGGACAGCTCAGACCACAACTTTGAATGATGAGGCAGACAGTTAGCTTGGAATCCTAAAACCAAGCGAAATGACAAAGTGAATGAATGAATGAATCTGCAAAAACATATCATCTTTGAGGCTTGCCGTATAATGAGACATGGCGCAACCAAGTACCTAACCTCCCAACTCTTCACAACTCGGCTCCCGTCTGCATAACGCATCCGTAGGATCTAGGCAGATGTATGCACACACTCCTTTACAATAAAGATTTGCAGCATCGTTTCTTCTTTTCAATCCATCCATCATAAAAGAAAAGAAACATCTTTTCCTTTTGTCACCAACTTGCTTTCTTCCAGCCCGTGTCTTGTCCCCCCACTCCTGTTGGCTGACCTGACCTGACCTCGCCCCTCTCTCTCCTCTCGTCTCTCTCCCACCTCACGGCCAAGAGCACCAGTCACATCCAGTCTTGGCGATGCCACTGCACTCTTCGCTTAACTAGGCTGGCAGGCTGGGACATGCCGTCCCCGTCGATGCAACTGTGATAGGCCAACCAATACAAGAGACAAGTGCTGAGAATGACATGTTTTTTTTTCTGTTGTCGTTGTCGGCTCCGGAGCACTTGGCCTTTTGGGGTACGTATACCCGTTGCCGAAGGCAGGCTGCAACGCTGCGGCAGTACTTTTGTCTAATATATGCCTACATATCCGTAGATATATATGCACATATTTTGAAAAAGGGTCAATAAGGAAATGATTTAGAAATGCTTAAACCCGAATTCCGTATGTCTCTTTCCTCATGCTGTATTGATAGTACTGCTGCTCTGCTGTACAGTACAAGCACAGTCAAGTTAGTACCTGCTAGTGCAGTACTTGAAACTGGATGGAATGCCGCTGATTGTTCCCCCTTCTCAGCTGAGTTAGATAGACTTGGCACTTTTCTGAATTGAACTCTAAAATTAAAATGAGTTAAAAAAAAAAATCCTTACAGTGTACTGTGCCACGAGGGGATCAGCAGTGATCAATAACAGAAAGAAAAAAGAATCCAACTCTATTTTCAACTTCCAGAAACTGTTGTCGAGTCCCCATTGTTAGTTAGTGCTCAGGTCAGGTTTCGACTTTATTCTCGGATCCTGGGACTTCCCGTCCCGTCTTGTCGTCTCCATTCTCATTTTCCCAAACCCAACCCAAATCCCAATCCCAATCCCAATCCTAGGGCGCGATCGAAGGAACCAACAAAACCATCCCATTGGCTCGATCCTCCATGTCCCGTCTCCTTGGCTGTGGACGAACACCCCCCCTCGAAACCGAATGGACCCCGAAACTTAGGCCACTCAAGACACTAAGATGGCTTTTTTAGCAGGGCGTTCCAGCGGTAGCTTTGGGTCTTTTGGAAGCCCGTCCCCCCCCCTGGGTCAGCTGGTATGGGCTGGCTGGCTGGCTGAGCTGTACAGTACCAAAGCCAGGCTCCTGGGCCTGGCTTAGTCTGTCTGGGTATCCATCTTCCACCAAAGCATTCAGCCACTCATCAGTAGACATCCTTTCCTAATCCCTGCCCTTGCGCATCCATCCCTCCCAGCTTTATGAATGGTGAGGATCATCATCTTGCTTGTCGCTCTCTCGCGTTCTTTGAACTGTCCGAATGCTTATGTACCTAGCCTAAGTAGTCATCCTGTCATCCTATTTAGAAACATGTCCGCCATTTTATATCCTGAATCTCATATGTGCCATCAGCAATAGCAGCAACAGGATAGTGACAACAACAACGACAGCGTCTGTATCCGTTGCAAACACCACTGTCCTTCCTGTCTGTACTCTCTCGCATCGCATCGCATTGGATCTGCACAGTACCGTCGGGAATTGCGCTGTTGTACCTTCGGATATCTTTTGCCAAAGTCTCCACTCCTCCAAGTTCGGCAGGGCTTGTGGTTGTCCTGGGTCCTGGGCTGGGCTGTTTCTCTTTTCCCTTTTCCCTGTCCGAACTCTTACCCTGCTAAGAGTTAGCAACATACGCTATTTGTCTCGCCTACGGGCCTTATCCCATCCCTCTTCAACGGCCTCCGCCCCCGGTCTCTCGCTTCCACTCTTTCTTCCACTTCTCTTTCTTCCCGTCTACCCCCCCCCCCCCCCCCCCCCCCCCCCCCCCCCCCCGCCCCCCCCCCCCCCCCTCCCTCCCCCCCCCCCCCCCCCCCGCCCCCCCCCCCCCCCCCCCCCCTCCCCCCCCTCCCCCCCCCTCCCCCCCCCGTCCCCTCTTTCCCCCCTTTTTTCCCCTTCCCTTTCTTCCCCCCCCCCCCCCCCCCCCCCCCCCCCCTACTCCTGCTGCTACTCTTACTTACTGCTACTTCACTGCACCCAATTCTCGTATGTCGCGTTGAAGACGTCTCCTTCTCTCTTTCGTCTCTTCAACTCGCCTCTCTTCAATTACGGTCGTCGCCCTCCGTCCGTTCTTGAATTGACAGTACATGAACTAAAGTCGATCTGCCGACAATTTCTTTTTTTAATAAACCAACATCTCACACTGAGGGTAAGTTACAAATCGGATATAAACCTTCCAACGTCTTAAACCCTCTCTCCCAACCGTGTGGTGATTGGATTTTGCTTCACATGCACGACCGTTGCTGACAACGTTTGACTTCAAAGGCTTCACTTAACTTCACTTCTTAACCGTTCTTTACGCCGGCGCGCTCTCACGCGCCTCACTAATATTCAAAATGGCGACTCCTTCAGTAATCCCCACAGATTCCAAGCGCGACACCATCGCCCAGTTTCACAGAGTTACAAGAGGGAACCGCAGCCTCTGGTACCAGCTGACTGTCCTGCAACAACCAGAGCGAGCCCGAGCATGCGGTTCCGGCATGAAGGGTACGTTGGCTGTCGCCACAAAATATATATTTGACTTCAGTACTGACTTTTTTATAGCCAACAGCGATCGCCGACCTGTTGACCCTCCACCCGTTGTCGAGCTCCGAATTGTTGAAGGCCTCACTCTCGAAGAGGGCAAGGACGTTACCTTCGATTACAACGCCAACTTCTTCCTGTATGCCAGTCTCGAGCATGCTCGCACCATAGCCACTGGCCGTGTCTCAAATCCCGCTGCCAACAACCCTCCTATCCTCACCGGTGTTCCTGCCTCTGGTATGGCCTATCTCGACCGTCCATCCGAAGCCGGTTACTTCATCTTCCCCGATCTTTCCGTGCGCCATGAGGGTATATATCGCTTGACCTTCAGCCTGTTCGAGACCACCAAGGAAGAGCAGGATTTCGACATGCAGCCGGCCGATGGCGATCTCCCACCTGGCGTTGACTTCCGAATGGAGATTAAGACTCAGCCTTTCGTAGTTTACAGCGCCAAGAAGTTCCCCGGTCTCATGGAGAGCACACAGCTCAGCAAGACAGTCGCCGACCAGGGCTGCCGAGTTCGAATTCGTCGTGATGTCCGTATGAGGAAGCGTGACAGCAAGTCGGGTGGTGGCAACAACAACAACAACAATAACAACAACGCTGCTAATAACGGTGCAAATAACGCTTTTGAGCGTCGCGAGGAAGACTTTGGTCGTAGAAGGACTGTTACTCCTGCCGCCGAGGACCCCCATGGAATCAGGAACCGATCTCAAAGCAACTCGAGCGAACATCGAGCCTCCTACTCCGACGCTTCTCGCCGACCTTCAATGGTTGATTCGTACCCGCCTCCACCTCCACCTCCGCCTCCTCCCTCTTATAACTCGGCTGCTTCAGCTCCGCGTCACCTTGGTTTCGGCGAGTCATCTGGTCCCAAATACTCGGTACCTCGACAATATGCTCACCAGCCTGGTCTGCAAATAACGCCCGTCTCCGCCAACGGCCCTTACCCTTCCGCCGCCCAGTCGCCATACACCAAGACTGATGCGCCTTACGGCTACGCCAGCCGTCACCTCCCACCATCATGTCCTTCGCCCGCCCCGTCTGTCAACCGCGACTTGTACGACCGTAGACATTCCACCAGCACCTACGTTCCTCCTTCCCCGTCAGTCTACTCCGCTGAAGGCCACTATCGTCGAGACTCGCAAGCATCATACCCCTCTACGCCTGCAGCTGCTCCTCTTCCCCGTATGAACACTGAGTCATCTCGCGGATCTATCAAGATTTCTGCTTTGGTCGAGCCTATGCCCGTCATTGAGCCTCAGGTCGAACCTCTCCCTGAACTTCCCCCCGTTAACGTTGGTGGTAAGCGCAAGCACGAGAGCGTCTTTGCCCAAAACACCAGGCCTCTTTTCAACGGTCAACGACAAATGGATCCTCACTACGGCCGGTCCCACCGTGGTTACAGCCCCGACCACGACCAAGGCTCTTACTCTCGAGCTGACGGCCAGATCAGCGTTATCCAATTCAACAAATACGAGTATTAAACATCGACATTCTTACTACTTGACTAGAAAGGCACACCGGCGTTCTAGTGTTGTGTATTCCTATCTACAGGAGGATGGTGGGATGATGGAAGATACATGAGCGACAATGCTTAGGAGTTCAGGCGCAATTGATGTGGGATCGAGTCATGGAAATGAAGACTTACTTGGCACCAGATTTTGGTTATCTTGGACATCAAATATATTTTGCATCGTCATTCATGTTAGATCAAAGAAAGGCTTTTGGTACCTATGATCACAAAAAATGACATTCACATACGACATCCTTTTTTTCCTTCTTTCTTTCTCTATTCTGTCTACAGGTCTAGTTTACTTGGAACAAATCGACTCATTGATTCTTTCATTCATGTTAATCTCATCGCTCTCTTTGGTTCTGAGCTTTCTTCTCGCTCAGTAAGATCTGCATTGGCTTGAGACTGTGTTTCGTGTGACGTATCTTGTGACCAGGATAAACCCAACACGAGCCTTTGTCTGGAATCAAGGGTAAAGCCATGGCAGACTCTCTGCCCCTCGAGCTATCTTGCTGGGGACAGTTGTGATTCTTTCAAGATGTAACCATGGATCTGCTTTCTATCTACAGGAATTATCAACATGTCCGTGCACTTACATTGTTTTGAGCCACATGAGACAACTTTCTGAAACTAGTGACTGTAATTTCACACACAAAAACAAAGGCGTAAAGCGTCTCCCACCCTCGACCAGATATCCATGTCGAGTACACATTCGGATCGGTATAACTTGAGCAAGGTCTACCAGCAGACTCTTTCTTACAGCTTTGACCACAACGGGAACAGAGTCGAGGCCATTCATACCTCGTGAAATGGATAGACAGCTGGGCGGGAATGTGAATATGGTTATCCTAGCTCGACGCCCTAACATTATGTATGTCGTGTATCTAATTCACGGCCAACTTACAGCCAAGCCTGGAATCGACGATTGATGGTCTTTCCTTGCTCTGTCTAAAACAAAAGGGAATTTAATCTCCGTTTTTGTACTTTTCACTTCGATTTTATTTCCACTTTAGGGAACCAAGCGATTCGAGTATCCTTGCACTCCTTCCCTTTCCAAGGTCAATGCTTCACTAACGCTGCAGGTACGTTGCATCCCCCGCTCCTGCCTCGTTGCCGTGGTGAAATCACGTGCGCGAGCCAGATTCAATATCAACAAACCACCCGCCTCCAGGTCCGAGTCCCAGGTCCCAGCGCCGCTATCACTTTTGCAGATGCAATCATCACACAACCGTTCTGTTTACTATAATCAGCCACGTTTTCCTTTCCAAAGCCGTTATGTCCTGTTGACTTTCGAACCCCCATTGTTCAACACTTCCCGCACCCGATCGTTGCTAAAGTCGACGTAATCGTGCTGTTTTAAGCTCTTACAACGCCCCCCAACTTAGACGCAATTACACATCCGCATTCATACACATACGTACACAACCACAAAAAAAACCTTCTTTATGGGTCGGCCGAAGCCTCGCCGCGCGTTAAGCGCGAGTCGGTTTCAGGAGGGCTCCATGAACGACAGGACCTCTGCTGCACCTCCGGTTCAGTTTCTGGGTCCTGATGAGCTCGCCGCCCTCGAGCGACCTGCTCTGACATATGTCAAATCCAACAATGCACGGCCGATGAGCGACGATTTCTCCGACAAACAGGTCAAGAAGGGAAGGCTTCTAGGTCAAGTTTGGGATGAAGTCCGAGGTCGGTTAGGATTTAGGAAGGACAATGAAGACGATAGAGGGTTGAGGAAGAGATCACGGAGTCGCAAGCGAGACCAAGATGATCAACGTGGGAGAGAGAGGGAAAGAGAAGATGTCCAAATGACGGACATCCCAGACTCGAAGAACAATGTTGATCCTCCAAGAGAAGACATGCCCAGTCGAGAAGAGATATTGGCCAACTATCACCATTTGATGGCCTCCGGTTTCTTCACTTCCCACGCTATCCAGTCTACTCGCCAACCACCACCCGGCTCTGTCCAACAAGCAGCTCAGCAAATCGCCGCACCTCCAGCCAATCTTATGGATGCTTTATCTCGGACTCCCACGTCTCCAGGTGCAGTTCCTCCACCACCTACGCCACCTGCAGAGCCCAAGTCACCCTTGAGAGCCAAGTTTCCCCTCAAGCTGCAGTCGCCTCCAGGCAATCCAGGAGCTGCCACATACGAAGAGCTTGTTGCCTCTGGATTCTTCACGCCTCCACTTTCCGCGGGTGCCTCACCGCCAGCTTCCTTCGGTGCTGCCCCAGCCCCAGCGGTACCTACTGGTATAATGTCAAGGGATTACCTTCAACCGCCTCGCCAGACTAGAGGCTCACGAACAGGAACCCCTTCGGCTTCTTGCGCGACCTCCCCTATTCAGTCGCCAGCGAGTGTCTCATCCAGGGGAACTAAGCGAGCTGCAGCGGATTCCAACTCGGACGACGAAGCAGGGGCTGGAGCTCGCGATCCTCCTACCCCCAAGAAGAAGTTGCGCAAGTCTTCTTCTCGAGATATTGGCTTACATAGCCTACGAAACGTTGCATCTCGTCGTAGCCTTTTATCCTCACGACGTAGTGTGTCTGGACCCCACGGAGCTGGTGCTGGTAAAGACTATAACAAGCTTGCCCGCCGTGTCCTTGGACGTCTGCCCGGTGCTGGCGGTCGAGGCTCTTTCGACTCGGACCGCCGGACAGGCTCTCGACCTGGCTCTGCTGCTAGAAACAGCACCGAAGAATCCAGATCGCCATTGCAGGAGGTTCAATACTCCCGAGTTCTACGTTCACGCAAGATCGACACAGAGGAGCTTCACATGACACCGAATGCCAACAAAAGCATACCTGTGGTGCCAAACATTCCTGAGAAGTTCGCCCTGCACGACAACGTTGAGAACCTTGTCCCAGCAATGCGGTCTCGTTACTAGTTAAACGGCGACGGGTAGCTTTTTATTCTTTCAGCATCGACGATTGATATTCAACAGAACGCAGGATACCTACGACAGCACAGCGGATAACGGTAGTGGTGAGATGCAAAGCAACCAAGCTTTTTGCGCTCTGCAAGCGACGGGCGTTTGCACAACTCCATAATGACGCGGCCACGACCTTGTTTTTTGTTTCTGGTTCTTCTTTCATGGTGGAATTGTTGTTGAGATATCCATGATGGCATGCGACATGAATGAACTTTTTTCTATGACGTCTCCTATTATCCTCGTCGGTTGGATAGGGTGGGCTTTTTGTGTTTTCTTTTCCTTCATGCTTTGGGTTTACGTACTTGAACGAATAAGAGGGGAGGGAGAGAGATAGTTTTTGAGGAAGAGGGGAGTGGTGATGGAAAGCGTTCATTGTCTTTGCGGGCTGGATGAAAGGCCTGAATTATGGGAATAGGGGCGTTCAAGGTTTGATTGATATGATGGCATTAACGACGATTTTCCTCTCCATATATTGGGTCTGCCTTGCGAACATATAGTGAGAGGTGTTGATGGTGAAATTTGACATGTCTAATATAATCATAATATGAAGTTGATGTTGGTTTGTTCGCAACAGCCAAGCTCTCAGTAAACCAGAGTATTCGTATTCTGTTGTGTGAGTGAATTAGTCACAAGAGATGCACCCAACAAGATAATGCCAAGTATTCATTTCGTCTTTGACCAAGTATATATATTTACATACCGCTATCCCGTTCATACCCCATTGCCTGCCTATCTGCAGTCCAAACCCAGCAAGAGCGTAAACACCACGTATTTCCATCTTCCCAGAATCCCAAATGTCCCGTTACAAAAACAAAATCAACAATCCCGTTCAGCTCCTCTATTGCACATTCGTGTTCATCCCAGGAAACACCATCTCAACGTCGACTTGTCTGCATGTCAAGTCTTCTTTCTGGAACGCTTCGTACACGTTCAGCCTCGGCCGAGGTCCAAACGAGTGTCAAAAGTATAAAGGGTAAACAAACATTTCTCGGCCGTCAAATGTGAAACAGGTAATAATAGACGCCGAATCCGCAAAAGTAAGAAAAGAATAAGTACGCTAAGGGTTTTATGTGCGAATTGACAAGAAACAACGTCATAAAGTCGTTCAAACTTCGATGACCCGTTCGATCTGGTCTGGAAGGTTGTGTTGAATAAGCTGCTGAGTCTTGCTAAGCCCATTGTGATATAGTGATCGAACAAATGCCCAAGCAAAGGTGAAGAGCCATGGGAAGTAGCTGTATAGCATTGCGCAAATCATGACGAGAAGGAGAGGAATCTGTTGGTTGGTTAGCTTCAGGTTGGCATGAGGCTGTGTGCAAGGTGACTTACCCAGATGAAGAATAGATTGTGATCACTGCTAATTCTCTTCATCTTGACTTCATGTGCTCGGCGGAATTGCTCTTGCTGCTCCTTAGTAATGGCGTTCTTACGGCCGATCTTGAGAACTCCCGGCTCCTCTGTCTTGGCCCCAGTGATTCCAGTAACCTCGGCAATCTCGACCGACTCAGTCTCAACCTCCGTAGTTGTAGGTAGGTCGAATAAAGCCGCGCACTTCTGATCAGCCTCAGCCTCCACAGCGGCTCGGGCAGCAGAAGCTTGCTTTCTGTCAAGTTCCTCGGGAGGGTAAATCTCCTCATAGGCTGGGGGTGCGGACGCGCTCGCCTTGGGTGCTGAATCCCACCAACGCTGAGGCTGTTCGCCTTCAGGTCGAGGCCCTGCCATACCTGGCATGAATTGCTGAACCCGTCGCATAAAAGGTGCTTGGTAGTCGGGCATGTTAGGCAACGCGGGCATTTGAGGGAAGTGTGGTAGGTTCTGGAATTGTAAAGCAATTGACTGCTGGAGCTGGTGAATTTGTTGTTGGAGTTGCTCCTTTAGTGCAGCTGGTGTAGCAGCCATGACTGTCGCAGGAGGGTCGAGTTCTTCCTCCAATTCGCCAGTCATTCGGCGGCGAAGGTTGGGTCGTTCGCGGTCTTGCCGGAAGCCACTAGGTCTTCTCATGCTCAGATAATCATTCTCATCAGAATCTTCATCCTCAAAATCTCCAGAAGTGTATTCGGGGCTCTCTTCGCTTGAATCTGGTGAGATAGGCTCATCGTGAGTGTGGACCTTGGTCATAGGCTCCCAAAGCGATCGTAGCGATGTAGCACTGCTAGCTCGGCTGTGTAGAGAACCGCCGCTGCTGCGAGAGCGAATGTGACGTTCAGAGCGGCGGATGGTGCGCAAGACGGCACGAGACTGAGCGATATCGGCTGCAGCAAGGCCGGAGTTGCTTCGAAGCGTGGGGTCGGCACCGTGCAGCATCAGTCTCCGCACAATCTCGGCGTGGTTATGAATCGCAGCGATATGCAGAGGCGAGAAGCCGCCCTTATCCTGGGCATTAGGGCTGGCGCCTCTGGCCAGCAAGGCAGCGACAAATCTATGGTAGCCCAATGAGCAAGCGTGGTGAAGCATGGTATGGCCTGTAGACCTCTTAAGATCCAGGCGGGTTCTGTGCGTGCTATCATCCAGGTCAATAAGATCCAAGCACTTCAGGAGCTGGGATTCGAGGTGAGCGTAAGGAGCGTGGCTAAACATTTGGCCGCCAGACGAAGGGCCACCAGAGGGACCACCAGACCAAGCTGAAGGACTATCGTCCAAGATCCGTCTTGCGAGATCCTGGATATCCATCATGTTACCAGACATCTTGTTTCCGAGTACAGATAAAGCAAGTCGAATAAGCTTTTCCTCGTTGTCGTCAACATATTTAAAGTAAGGTGTCTGCTTGCTCATGGCGAAACTTTGCGTGGCCTGTGGATTCGCATGCCTGAAATGAACAGGAACAGGTCCTACCACAGGCGAGGGAGGTAACAAGCAGACCAGTGAGGATTCACCCCAGAATGTAGTAGTCGTAGCCTTCTGGTTACCAAACCAGACCTCAAGACCCTGGGAGAAGGCAGCACCCAAGACAGTAACCTCAACTCCTCCAATCTTTGGCCCCTGGTTGGGAATTATCTTGTGAATCACAGGAGGTGGGCGCGTCTCATTCACGCCCGTAGGCACGGGGAACATGCTGCTACTTATATCCTGGGAGAATTGGTTCTGGGAATTGGCAACGACGGAATTCCTGAATCCAGTCGGGCTGGGAGCTCGACTTGGGTGACCGGAAGCAGGTGCAGAGTAGAGCTGGGAAACCGCCATGTTGTCCATACTAGAGGAACGATTGGTGTTAAAGAACACTTCGTTGCTGCTAGGCGTAGGGGGACCGGCAGTAGGGTATAGAATTGATTGTTGTCCGAATAATGACTCGGCCTGAGAGAAATTGCCAAGTCCAGGGGTAAAGGGGGACGTAGCATTAGGCAGCTGGGATGCCTGAGAACCTGGTGAGGGCGTGGTGTCCATTCGGGTCATGGTCAACCCGTTAGGTACTCTAGACGCGCTGGATTTCCTCTTCTTAGCTGATGGGCCACCTAGAGTAGGCGAAGCAGGACGAGAGAGCATCCTGCCGCCGGCGCTAGTCGGTGTCACGTTGGACATGGACGATTGATATGGAGCCTGGCTGTTCCTGGGCATGTTGGGAAGGTCACCGTTGGTTGGCGACATGCTGAAAGCCCCGTTAGGAGTGGGTGATAGAAGAGCACTGGCCTCGATTGCGGCTTGAGGAACAGGTCCTGATACAGGAGCTTCGAGGACGCCCGGCTGTTGTTGGGCTGCGGCCTGAGCCTGGGGGTGTGTTTTATGATCGTCAGTAATCATAATCGGTTTTGACATTGCTTGGGCAATGACTCTGTCCTCGTAGTCCTTGATGGTGAAGATGACATTGAACCCAGATTTTTCACCGTGGTGCCGACAGTAGCAAGCAATGCGCATCGGAGCATCGACTTGCATGGTACCAGGAGCCGCCATGTTGACAGGCTGCCATTCCTTTACTTCTTGCGTATTGAAGACAATCACACGGTGTTGCTCATCCTGTTGCCAAACCTCTTCTTCTTCGGGCTTCTTGACCTTTTTTCTAGCAGCGCGCTTACGCTCGCGGGTTATGCAACCTGCACAGATACGCACATCGCCGCCCTTTGAAGGAGTATTCTCATCATCGTTGTCAGGGGGTAGGTAGCGTTGAGGATGAGAAGCAGCACGCTTGAGTGCGTTCTCCATCCTGCCAGGTTCATCCATAGCACTTGTGCATACTAAGGACACGAATAATTCGAGCATATCTGGAGATTTCTTAGGCGCTGGTTTTGCCAGTAGCTTGGGCTTCGAGATAGTGTGGGGTGGCAGGTGCAGTTTAGTAATTCCGGGTGGCATTGGAGACAAGGCCATCTTGATTGGGATTTGAGTCTCAACCCGCGACTTGAATGGTGTAGGCAAGATGGTCAGGTTGCATCGTCCAGTGAAGCTGAATGGCGCGGCCATGTTTAACTGCTGAGGCATGGGCATGGGCTGGTTCATCTGACCGCTAAAATGCAGAGGCAAGACATCAGGCGCAGATTGTGCCACCACATCGTTTCTGCTTGGCCATCTTGATCCTGCTCCATTCCCGACCCTCGAGGAGAAATCCACTGGATTGTGAGGTGAGGGCGAATTGAACATAGCCGCTGGAGAAGGATCCTGGCTCATGATCATGTTGTTAGACATGGGTGAAACTTCACGCGATGTCGTTGTTTTTAATGCATTCATTGCTGACGACACGGAGTATTGCTTTAGTTGGCGGTTAGTTGACGATTAATTCTCGCTGGAATTTTGATGAGAAACACATACAGATGAAGCTTTTTGGTGGCCTTGTGATTTTTTCCTTTTTGGTGTTGCATCCTTGGTAAAATTATGTGGATTAATCGTGGGCATCGGAGGTGATGTGACTGAGTTTTCGCCATTTGGGCTACTAGACGCGGTGTCGAAAGCGTAATGGTGGTCGAGATAAGTATCGTGGTGATCGGTAAATGTGTACATGCTTTCCAAGGCCGTGTCAGCATCGTTGCGGCCGAATGCATAGGCAGATTCGTCTTCGTATGTTGAAAAATTAGGGTTTCCCCATTCCATCGTAACATCATCCTCATCCACCATCGTATCAGCCGTGTTCATAGCCGCCTTGGAAGATGTCCGACTGGTGGTGCGTTTAGAAGAAGCCGATTCGGACGACGAATCTTGATAGGAGGAGCCGTTCGGAGAGTCGGGGAAAGTTGCTGTTGAGGTCAGGTCTTGAGGCGCAAGGAACCCTTTAGTGTCCGATCCGCCAAGCGTTTCCATTGTTTGAAGGGTATCTGGGCTATTAGAATTGAAGTCGAGAAACTCTGCCAAATCCCCATCGGTAGGAAAATTGTTGTAATCGCCGCCCGACATAGCATCACCTACGATGACAGGGCTGCGGCGGCCAGTAGGAGCGGGTGTCATGACCAGCGAATAAAGGCTGGATCGTCCCGTAGGCGCCGGAGGACGATGGGGACGAAGTGGTGATCGGGCGGGAGCGTTTGAATTTGGTGTCGCAAATTGGGTAGGTATCACGCGGGGGCTGGTGGTGAGGAACCTCTAAGGCATTGGCATGGGCAGTTTCAATTGAATTTTGTATTCGTATGTTGACGCTGGTTGTCGATGGTAATCCGAAAGTTTTGTTTTTTTAAATCGGGAGTAGATTGTGTTGCTGACGAATACGGGCTTTGAGTCGATGTTCTTTAGAAATGCGTAGGTAGGTAGTTGTTGGGGCAGGAGTTCAATATGGATGAGAGAACCCCTAGAGCACGCGAACACAAACGAAACGCAACGGCGGGCAGATGTGTAGGCAGGCCCAGGTCCAGGTCCAGGTCCCGGTCGGTCAGTGCAAAAAACCCAGACGGGGACGGTCAGGGTCGCCTGCTGTCAGATGGGTTACCCCTGGTCGAGTCGAGGTGCGTGTTCGCAGGAGAAAAGGTGTGTATGGCGAACGGCCCAGTGTAACGAGATGATTACAATATTCGTATAGATAGAGGGGTTTGGAGAGAGACAGATGGAGGAGAATTGGATAGAAAACGGGCCTCACTTGATGAGACGAGAGGCAAAGAGATGATTGATGGATGCGCCAGACGGTCTGGGCTAGTTAGACTAACTACTAACTGGCTGGCTTGTCTTGGTCTTGGTGGTTGTCTTGTCTCTTGGGTAGGGAAAGTGGGTTGGCTAGCTGGCTGGGTAGGTAGGAAGAGGTGCCTTAGCTTCGTGGGTTATGGGTATTGTTATGGAAGTCTGTGGGCCGCTGTGGCTGCATATCGCCTACCTACCTACTAGATACACACGTATGTGAAAAGGTTGGACTGTCTGGTGTTTCCTTTTACAGTTTCGTCCCCTCTTTCCGTGATAAGATGATTGTGCCAAAGTATCTACTTATTTATGCGCCTACGTGGTCCATGGCAATAAACGTGGAGTCTTGGATTGAAAAGGGTGGTCTGGTTTACTTGGTTGATGCATCGTGTGGCGGGGATCGATGCTGTGCTGTAGGTACGATACCTACAGAGTACCACCTTCAGGGCCACAGTGTTAGGTGGAGCCGTTGTCGGCGCGAGACAGTGCGGTTGAGGAGAGTTTCGCACACTGCGGAAGCCCGCTTTGTTGTAAGCTCCGTACAGTATAAGATCCGGTCTTGCACGTATCGGGGCTAAAGCACTTCCGCATCCCGTTTCTTCCATAATAGCAGACCGGTCACAATCGCACAATCTCTCTATGAAGAAATACATACAGACATCTGGAGATGGTTGTTTTTGATGCGATGCACAGATAACTACCGTTGTAGATCTACCCGGTCCTAGGGATCCTGAACACACCGACATTGATTGACATAGTTTGACAGCAAGGCGGCAAATAGAAATGACGATGATGCAATTTTAATCAGATTCACGGCTGAATTCAATTCTCAAATTACCTTGCCTCCACTGACTTCTATGCCTTATTTACCACTACCAGCTCTAATGTACAGTGCTTAAGGCTGGAAGGGAAGCGGGGTTTGATGGGATGGACTCCATACCAAATCCTCGTTATGGAGTTAATTCGTTACAAGAGAAAGAACAGAAAGACAGAGAGAGGCCTCGCATGTTACGCAAGCTGTGACTCTTATGATTACCACAAGGATGAACATGCTATGTATATTGATTGCGCCATGGGTTTAAAATTACTTGGAAGCTCGTAGAAGGGCCAGGCTGGCTTCATCAACTACGAATACGGACGAAAAACAATAAGGACCGAGTCCGATCAAAGGTGATGACAATGTTTTGAGTCTGCACCGTGCCGTCCAATGATATAGCTTGAAGAATCAGCAAAGTAGTAAGCTTCCAGTAGGAATTAGCTGGTCCCTGATGAACGACTATGTACCAAGTTAGTGTACACTGACTGACATGTCCTCACGGGGTTTTATCATGGGACGCCCAGGTGTCCATGCGCCTCTAGAGTCAAGCCAGATGAGGGAATTGGCATTAGGATGGTGCTATCTCGTGCCCAGACAGTGAGATCTTGATTGCACAGCGACAAAGCCAACAAGGTGTGCTGTAGTTAACAGTTACCTAATAACACTACAGCCTTTCTCTCTCGGGAAACAACACAGCACAAGACAAGAAAACAGACTCATTGCAAAGTGGAGCTGAAGGTGGCCACCGAGAAAAAGACCCTGTAGATCCAATCCAATCTCAATCCAGTTATCCGTACAGAATTATCGTTATCCCCCTTCTTGTTCCCCTGGAGTTCTCAGCCAACCAACACAAGCGAATCGTCATGTTTCAAGCCCCAATTGCAACAAGAAAATATTTCTCAGGGTGAGGCTTACCCTCCCACGCGGTACGTACATTCCACATTGCAACGGTAGGTAGGTACCTAGGTAAGTAGTGTTCTGATCTGTGATGTGATGCGGTGCATCATCTCTGTAAAACTGTCCCTGTCCTCGTCCCGGCCTCCGCGGCCAAGCCTTCCCCAGGCTATTTTTGCCTAGCAATCCCAAAGAGGAAATCCAAGCAAGTAGAAACTCAACAAACTGCCACTGCCCTGGTCATCTTGTTTTCCAGCTTGATCTGATCCTGCTTTGGCTCCGTGGTATCCGCAAGATGGAAGCAACAAAGCAATGACGACGATGGACGCAGGGAAAACAAGATTGATTGAGCCTCCATTGAGAGACAACTACCTACCTAGCTTGTTGTTGCCTCTATCAAATCTTATATCCGTTATCAAAAAGGTTTCAGTTACCCAAGACAAAGCAAGAGACAAAATGTCCTTCCAGGCAATCAGGCACTGGTATTTCTCATAGACATACATAGGTAGGTACTTTTATAACCCCAGATGTGGTAAAGCCAATACTGCAAAGTCAAGCCACACATTGCGTGTTGGTCAAGGGAGATAAGGAAATAGATAGATGCTGGAGATAACCTCGATCCCATTCTCCTTTGTCTTGGACTTGTATTTCTTCATATTCTGGATCTCTTAGACCGCCATGTTGGTCATGTTTCTCATCCCTTGCGTATAACCTCATCCAACTTGGTTGGCATCGATGCAACAGCTTTGATAGTCTTTGACAACAATGCTCAGCAGAGACATGCATTGGAAACCACTCAAAGCAGCAAGCTAATCATCTGTCTTCAATGTCTTGCAAAGCGTACGAGAGCCAATGAGACCTAGACCGCATTTCATAGCCCAACCTCAGAGTCATCGTAACTTCAATCTCTATCCTGCCATCCCACAACGTGCGGGCGTTGGCTTACCGTGGTGCGGCGCCCTTGCCTTGGCCCCGAGGCGTCTCAGTGTCATTGCTGCGTACATGTTCTGGGTCTCGATAGACGCCGGAATCCCAAACCATGCCCTTGTATTGGACAAAAGGGCGGCCGTTGTCTCGTGGCGTGTATAGGAGCCAATGCTTGGGTCTGGAAGAAGATTCCGAAGTAAGACAGGTTAGACCCTTTGGTTTCTTGTCAATATCGATGGCCTGTCGAGACCCAAGAGCACGCGGCAAATGCCATATAAAACAGGGGTCTCTGGAGTAGAGCAGACGATTTTTACACTATATGTAACCGTTGATAACCTCACTCTTGGACCTCAGATAACGAACTCGGTCGATCCCCGTACCCTTGTTCAAAAACTGGCTTTATTCCAGGCCATTCCAGAGATGATTACCCTTGAACTTGTTTCTGAATAAAATAAATTTCTTTGCTTTCTTATTACTTCGTCATTATCACCCGGTATGTTCCCGTACAGCAAAGTGACATTTTCGTTAGTTTATTAGTAGTATTAGGTATGCAAGATTGCGGCTGCATCTCTACCAATTGGGCCAACTTAGACACCACAACCAACCTCCAAAGGCGAAAACATGAGAGATAATGTGGTGCTGCCAACCAACCAACCAACCACCCACACAAACACCCTGTTGCGTTCTACAACAACGTTCGGTTACGACAATGCGACATCGGCTCCTTTGTATCCGTATGTATGTAAGGATTATGCTTATGCAGTATCTTGGTCTGTCTTATGTGCTTTTGCGGCTCCCAATCATGATCTAAGTAAGGCGCCAGCAAGAGACTCGGGATACTATATTAAACATTGATACGATAAAGCATATCCTCGGATCTCTGCTACTTTCCGTTCCACCTAAGGCGGAACCTTGGCTGGAAAAAACACCGCAAGTATTCGATTATTATGTTGCAACGAGGCATTTCTCGAAATCATCATTCTGACATCACCAAACCGAAGTCACCGTTTACTTTTCCAATCACCGAACAGCTGTCGTTGTTGTTATAACTGCCTTACTTTACACTTTACTGCCTTTGGCCACTGATTTACTTGATAAATGTCTCTCGGGCTTTTGTACCGAGTCGGTTCCTAATACTGGATCATTGCCCATCTCTTAGGCCCGATCTAAGTTAAGTACTCGGGCCGCCTCTAGTCGGATCTAGCTACCCAGGTAGGTAGCACTACGAATGAGGAAACCTATGTACTTGATCACTGCCTAAGTATCCGGTTGAATCTAATAGGCAGTTGCTTTCTCATATCGTAACAAGAACGCAATAGGGGAAAACAAAATATCTCATTGTCGTTCCGACTACTCTCTTCCGAAAATCGCAACACCAACACCACGCAACCATCACCACAGCCACAGTACAGAGTTTAATTCCGTCCCCCTTTCATGTAACCTGCAGAGCTACGCTTTTCCCCGGGCCCTACCTAGATACCTGCAAACCCAAGCCACCTGGTACGATTCCCTTCACATCCCATACCCATGCACCATCAGCATCTTGGAACGGAGTGATGGATGGCAGCCACAATCCTCCACCAGGGGATAACATACCGTATATTTCTCATTCTAGCATCCTGCTTCTATACTTCATGCAGTAAAGTCGAAGCTAGGGGTTTATTCGCGTCCCCCCTCAACGGTTTCTCCGCCAAGCTTGAACCTTGAACCACCAAGCGCCCGTTGTCAACCTCCACCGGAGTCAAAGAAACTCCAGTCCCCCACGTCGGGACGTAATCTGAGATCTACACCATAGTGCCTTGACCAGCTCATGTACATACGGTAGTAGCATTTTCCCCCTGGACAGGCTCGTTCATGTTGTGCAGATGCAAACGTCCCCGACTCCCTGTAGCATACTTCCCAAAAGTGATAAGTCATGAAGGCCATCACGCAAGGGCACCTTTCCTGGCTGCAGTGGATGTGCATATCAACTTGCATCAACAAATCTCGTCTTGCAAGCAACGCCTTGGATGTGTTCTTATCAGTGACTTTGATAGTCACGAATCACGCCACCAGGGTTCAATGACCAGAAAGGTTCCCTTTATTCGCAAGCGACCTGACACTGCTGTGGCACAACAGATAATATCAGTCAACAGAAAGATTAACAGAACAGATAGGGCATCATTATACCAGAAGGGACCTAAACCTCCGGACAGCCCCAGCTAATTGAGTAATCGTTCCCTTTTTATGATATACCCCTGAATATGAAAGCCTCGAATGTAGTAAATAAACAGTATTACAAACCGTATCAAGGAAAGCTTTACCAGCTGTAACTCCTCGTTACGTTATCCCAGCCTCTCCGGACAGAGTTCATCTGTTCACTTCAATAGTACAGCTTAAACAACTTCCGGCATTCGGGATCCCACGTTAGCCAGGCGATCGGCTTCGTGGTTGCCCGGATCTGATGCATGCCCTTTAACCCATTTGAACTCTGTGACTGCCCCAGCGGCTTCTCTCTCTTTCATCTTGGCTCGAATGTCGCGTATGATGTCCTGGTTCATGACAGCCTTTCCTTGAGAGCTCCTCCAATTGTTTTTCTCCCAGTTCTTAGCCCATTCAGTTGCACAATTGATAGAGTACTTGCTATCAGTCACTATTTCTATTCCTTGTTTCAGAGGTGCAATCTCCATTGCTCTTAGCACCGCCAGTAGTTCAGCTCGCTGGTTCGTCTGAGGTAGGCCAGGGAGTCTCTCAGCGTGGTTACGTTCATCATCATGGCCAAAGAAGACACCGAGGCCAGCACGGCAGCCAGCCTTTCCGTTTCCAAGACTACTACCATCGGTATAGATCTTGATCGTATCTCCGTCCGATTCAGCTCCTGCACATGCATATGTACGTTGCGCTTGCTGTGCCTGCTGTTCGTGCTGTATTTTTTGTGCATGCTGTTTTTCCCGCAAATCTCGTTGTGCTCGGACTTGTTCTGCTGCGCTTTCGTATTGGCCTGGCGGTAGTCCTTGTGATGATTGCCGTGCTTGTTGTCCTGGACTGGATGCTGTCCCAAGACCCTGATATGTCTCTGGTGTTTGCAATGATTGCCGTGCTTGTGGTCCTGGGCTGGGTGCTATCCCAAGACCCTGGCATGTCTCTGGTGTTCCAAATTGTCTAATAAAATTCTCCGCCCCTTCCAGCGTGTCGAACTTCTTGTGTTTTGCTCCAGGTGCACCTTGTATGCATGGAGAGGCCTCTACCCAGGTATTATAGATACCTGGCTTGCTGCCAACTGCAACTGCATAGTATTTCGTAGGGCTGTTGGCCTTAGCGGTGCTAGCTGTACGGATGCTGGCCTTAGAGGCGCTGGCCGTAGGGGCCTTGGTCTTTGTGCCGCCCATATAATCCTGAGCTTCTTCTGCCGTTACGAATCCTGCATCTGCAAGCGCATGGTTAGCATTGCTTGGGCCACGTAAGTGTTTGTTCCTGTTTCTACTCACATTCTGCTCCTGGAAACCCGGTTACTTGTGTGCTACATTCGTGCCAGGTATTGTAGATACCGGGCGATCTCCCAACCTTGACCACATAGAAATTCTTCTTGCCCTTCTTCTTTTTGGGAACCGGGCCTCCTCCAAACCCGCCGCTAGTTGCGTTTCGCTTCATGTCGACGTCTTGGTGATCGTCCGGATCAACTGTCTTGATTCTACTCCAAGTGATAAAATCGAAGAGTGAAAGGTCGGCAGGCCCTCTTGCCTCCAGATGCGGTAGCGAAGCGTTGGTAGATCGATCGCGACGGCCCAGTGACCCTTTGATGGAGCTTGCGAAGCTACGTGTAGCTGTGAAAGCTGGACAGCGGTGGTAGATGGCGGCACGAAAGTGAATCCGATATCCAAATAGTCAGCCGGCACTCATAGTGGTGGAGAAAAAAGAACGAGAAAAAACAGAGCCCATATAACAACGAAACTGGTACTTGCTTGTCGGATTTGGTAGAATGCAAGGAGAGTCTTCAATTAAAGGTTGAGGGTTCAAGTGCATCATACCTACTAAGTTACAGCGGGGCTCAAGGCAGGAACCAGGGTCCTCACTTTACACGCACTGTACAGTCCATAACAACAATCAACATCAACAAAAAGTCAATTGATACAATGTCATATTGTGTTAGTGCAAATAGGATACAATGGTTACCGCGTCCAATTCCTTCCAATACTATCTCGTCCATTCCCAAGCTACTCTTACAAGACCATGGCCAATGTCTGCAAATCGACTTCTCACCTGGGATATAAAGGACTATCTAAACCCTTTGTTTGTTTTCCAGCCAATGAACCAGCTGCAAGTAAGTCCATAAAACGCACTGTGATAAGTATTTGGCGATATTCATGTCGCTGGCCTTGGTTGATGTTGGTCTTAGCCAGTGCCGTGTAGCAAATATTACTTCATCATTGCTCTCTAGGAGCTTCGTTGTTGCTGCAGTTTCGCGTGCATGGCAACGGAGCCGATGAGTCTCACATCGACCTCGGGGGTGGTAATCCTAAACATGAGTGATGGGATCAAGAGGAGGCAAGTCGGGCACGCCGTCACGTTCCCATTCCCAAGCCATCAAGCTCCAGTTGAGCTCTCGTCTCCAGAAGAGTCCCAGTCCTCTTCCACCCCCATCCGGACGATCATCTGAGCTCAATCCTCCACTGCGAGGCATGTGCGTAGCAAAGACAGCTTTGCCCATTCTAGAATGGAGTATGCCCATAGAGCATGATACGCAGGGCTCGTGAGTGACATAAAGCTCAAGGCCATGGCAGAGATAGCCATCCTTGTTCGGGTGCTCTTGTACAAAGCACTTCTTCTCGATCTCAAGGAGTGGTCCGTCCTGGAATGCGTCGTATTCAAGATTAGGTGGGCTGAAAGGAAGGCCAGCAGCTCGTCGCTCATGTCGAACGAGTTTCTGGGCCACCATGCTGATAGCACGGACGACGCAGTGTGTCATAGGGTTGCTGGTACCCCCCAGCAGGCCGCACTCCTGGTGCCAGCGAGCATCTCCTGCAACCCCGACGAGTTCGACTTTCCCACCATCTCTCTGGACGATTACAGCTCCGATAGCTTCGCCGATCCCGGTTTCTTTAGCTTGTAAAGCAACACGGTGGGCTAGTGCCATCCAGACAGAGCTGTCATCCTTGATATCTTCAGTGCCCCGGGCTACTATACTAGGGTGAGGTCCCAAGGGGTTGTTCTTCCGATATACGGTGGGCCAAAACTGAGAAGACCACATGGCTGCTTGTACTTGTGATGTTGGCGCAAGCAGAGGAATGGGAATCTTTTCAATAAAGAGCTCGCCTTCGTCGCCCTCGATAATAGACAAGACTTGGATGAGCTCCTCTCGTGTAAAGTCCTTGACTTCTCCGATAATGATGTAAATCCAAGTCGACTTCGCTGTGTGGATCTGACGGCCCACAGCAGTGTCATTCATGAACTGAGTTTTGAGGTGGGCAGGCAAATCACCAGGCTTAGAACATCGTCGCAGATGAGGTAGGGGGTTAGCGCTATTGTCATCTGGTCGCATGTTACGCAAGGCACTAGAGAGCTGTCAGTAAACAGTGCCGATTAATCACTTCAGCGAGTGCAGTCGTGGTCTGGAAGGAGCGTACGTGATGACATCGTTGGCCTGTCTGGTAGGTGCTCGTGTGATGTATGCATGAGTGATGGTGTGGTCTTGCCGGACCTCTTGCGTTGTCTTCAGAGGTATCAAAACACCGCGCCGAACATGTTTCTCCTTGAAATCATCGATCAAGGGGTTTGGCACGATCTCAGAGGGGCCGCGATGCTCGGGCTTGGCTGGCGGAGCGGCCTCGGCCGGATCAGGGGTGAGGGAGACCTCAGGAGCCAGTTCGGTTGACATTTTGTCTGAAGTGCAAAATGAGTAGCCTTGATCACGATCTGGAGACAACGGTCAGCTGGAGACAACAGTATATCTTGAGTTTGCGTATGGCGTACTGGATAAAACGATTGCGCCTCAAACCCTAGTGAGAAGTAGTGTGCCGACGTGATGTGATGCGGTGACGTGGTAGAGAGATAGCCGAATTTCCAAGATGAGTCGCCTTGTTGAGAAGAGAGAGTTGAGGATGATATGTTTGGATACGACAAAAACAAGACGGTTGTTGCTACGGGGAGATGAAGAACCTGGAAGGTGCAGGCTTGGGATGAATTCAGGCAGGAGCGGGCCACTCTCAGGGCCTGCTTTTCAGTCTCTCTTTCTGTCTTTGGTGATTCTGTTAACAGCTGTCTCTTACTCATAGTATTGCCTTTTGAGGAAGGCGCTTACTCTTTTTTAAGCCTCTAGGGGGAGATTCTTTCGGTAAAAGGATATCAAGAGAACAATAAAGCATACAGAGTGAAGGGAATAAAGAATTTGGCAATCGGCGGGCAATGTCTGAATAAATTCTCCTGCGGGGCTTTCGTGCTTCGAGGTGAACGAAGCTGCAGTCTACTCTGGCAGTGTCAACGACTGGCAAGAAGCTGTCAGTGAAACCCTCTGCAATTGTGCCCAACAGCTGGCAGTTGCTTCGATATTCTTTCTAGATTCCTGTTATCGACCAGTGCACTGGCTTTTAGTCTGCCTTTTTCGGTCTCCAGCTGTGAATGAATGAGCTTTTCCGCTTCTGCTTTCCAGATTGTTCAACTCTTCACTGCGTTAGCAGGATCTTCAAAAGGCCTGCTACAAACAGAGCCTTTTTGCGATCGCGAGCAGTTTTGATTAAGCTTTCACAGCTAATACCAAGTTGAAATTTAAGGATGCATCGACATTGAAGTTTATGCATCCAGATATATTGTCCACTTGGACTTTGTCTTCTCGAAATCTTGTATTCCCTCCAACTGGTTAGCAATGAAGTTGACGATAAGTTCTGCCAACTTAGTGGATCAACTGTGGCGGGGGACCTGCATATGTGGCCGTGCACTGACGAGCCTCTTCCATTAACGTACCCTACACTTCTGGCCCGAGCTTCACCACCATTGTCAAGACAAAGAGAATACAACAACCTATCTGGACATAGGCAGGCAATCTTCCTGTTGTGACTTACACCTCTAGACTTTATTTCTAGAATTGTGCTCTGATTTTAAATACTAAAGCAAGTGCTCTGTTATGGCAACATGAAGATCACCCACCGAAGCCTGCAGGTGTTGTCTATCACAGCAATTTCACGAAATCCAACTTCCAACTTCCAAGGTCAGCAATAAGATGGAGTCACGTGTACTTAGGAGTATATCTCAGTCATTTGATGCAATAAAAAGGTGTTACTTTCTACCTTTGATCTCCCCACCAAACACAGTGACAAGGCTAGGCAGTTTGTTTGGTTCGTGTATCTTAACATCACAGTTAAGTGTCAACTTGCTTAGGTCAAGATGAAGTTCTCCCTGGGCAACTTGGCCTTCAGCAGTATCTAGGCTTGTGGAAGGTTGTTCCATGTCAAGTTTCTCACGCCAATGCGCTGGCGCACTGGTTGAGTCGTCATGATTGCATGGATAGGAGCATCTGGCACGTGAAAGACCTCTAGAGTCCGTGTACGCTGAACAGTAACAAGTGGGAGCTCCTCAAAGGAACATGACAGTCGGTTGCCTGCATACTAGGTACTCCATTAATCAACCAAGAAGGGTATTGCTGATGATATCTCAGCATGCCATAATAGGCAACATGCTCTATAGCCACAGCAAAGGCACTGGGTTTCTGCTAGATAATCGTTCCATTGGCACCATTGAAACAGGATCTATGCCGTCATGGTAGATGATTTGGAGCTGAAAAACACCTTGACACTCGAACGATATCACGTTAGAAAGCGAACAAAATCGGTTCTTTACAGCAGCACACATTGACAATGTCAGGCAGGTCGCAATAAACAGAACAGAAACACGAGTGTATGGCGATCATACCACAGTCACAGACCCAAGACCATGTTTCAGAAGTCGGAGAAAATATCTGGGTTTGGGGTCAAGCGTCAGAATATCCACGCATTGCTGACCATGGCTCACCGAGAACTGGGGCAAGGAAGTAGCACTATGGCATAACTATGGGTGATCAGACAACTCAACAGAAGAAATATTAATTCACAAGCCTATCGGGACCATCCCCGCTTGGCCTGTGCTGTGCTGTAACTTGTCAGACAATCGATAAAGTAAGGGACAAGGAGGTCTAATTGCTACAGCTGTCATGGCCAGGGCCATGGTATGACGGAGATGTATCAATAAATACAACCAAGGAGAGGCAGCCAGCAGAGCCACGAACGTGTAATAGCCGTATGATTGATAAGAGTGACATGCTAATTCGTGTCAAGCAATGAGCGGACAGGGGCATAAATCGGTTGTATTCAGAATAATCAAGGCTTGCTCGGATAATAATTCATGGCCAATACACTTGAACCCCATCAGCGAATTCAGGACGCTTGAGCGCCCACGGGGTAGGTATGATTCGCACTGGAGTGAAAAGGGATGCGAGATGACTGTAGCCGGGCGACGAGGCGAAAGGACACGACTAAGGAGTAAATTGGCAAGTGTGAGGGTCAGTGTAATAGCAAAAACAAGGGTGACAGTAACCTTGATCTGACGGCTCAGTTACGAATCTCACACCTGTACTGGGAAAAGCGAAGCGTCTCCTGGTGCCTCTCTTGTACTGTAATTCTTACGCATATTATGAGGGTAATTTCTGGTGTCTGTATCAACCACAGCCTGGGCGAAAGATAACGGTGGGGGTTAAAGTAAGTCCCCCCTCATCCATATGCAATGCAGCTGCAAGTGCAAGCGCGTTCTGCTGTTGCTAATTGCTTGTTCCCCGCGGCGAGATCGGAGAAAGCTAAGCGATGACTCCTTTTTAGGGTCCGCGGTGAGAAGGGCAAGGATCTTTGGAGTCTTGTACCTTGTCTGAGAGCTTCCATAACTGGAGAAGAAGGTCTTGGTACAAGAGCAAGACTCGTTAGCGCCGTGTTTCTTTGAGGAGAACTCGGTTCCATTTGGAGCTTGACTCGATATAGTGTTAAAGATGGCACAGACTAATTACCTAGTAAATGTTTACTAGTAATTATTTGGCTGCGAACAGAACACCATTGCAGAGACAGAAATTTAAGCTTGAAAATCACAATTTTACTAGGCTTCTCAACAAAATTTGGGACATGTCTTTCGTTATTACCGCGTGTATCTCAGCTTGAGCAAAATCGCTAACAAGATAAAATTATGCATGTTAGTTTAACTTGAACAAGCCCCCTGACATCGACAAACAAAAACAAAAAAGAGGGAGCAACACCGAAACAGTCAATCGGAGCAGCAAGCTGGTAACAGGTCGAAACCTTACAGTATGCGCTGTGCTGTACAGATACGTATCCCCTCATCGCTGATCTCCAATGTCCATGTGTTCCACCAATACTGAAGCTGGGCTGTCATCAAAGAAAGGTCGACTGACAGCCCCGTGTCATGTGTTGAAACTTTGAATAGCACAAGCACTGTAATGCAAAGAACGACGATGAAGATCGATTCCCTGGTTCTCATCTCTTTTGTTCCTCAACAGCTTCAAGCGAGACTAGCGAGTTGGAGAAAGAAGACTTGCACGTCACCGTTCCATTGAAAGTTACAGCACAAAGGCTCTGTGCAAAGCCAAAATGATGATAGCAATGTTTCTCAGATGTGCCACTGGAATCTTATCCAGAGTCAGCGACAAGACCCAAAAATGGCCACGGAGTCACGAATCCGAAGATCTTGAAACTCGGCTTCTAGGGTTTCCCCAAAAGGGCGAAATCCGATGGGTGCGCCGCAAATAAGATCTAACCATGATGCAGCATCTCTCAGACATGAGATACCGCGAGATGTCGTAGATTTTAGTAACCTGGACGCGCAAGGCTTTGACATATTGGTCTGTGTACTAATCTTTATTACAGTATCCAACGTACGTCTTACCAGGAGACCCCAGCTGAGCGGTACATATGGCCATGGATCCCGGGACCCGGGGACATTACATGTGGCCTGAACCAGCCCATCTTGTTGAGAATGATACTATTACCACGGAACGTGCATTCGTATGCCATCCATGCCATCTAATAGGGGCATGATAATGACTTGAGCAAAACAAAGCAAAGGATCAGGGTGTGCTGCATGCAGTACAGTACCTGAACGTAGTGTACCAAGGTAGGTCTGTACATACACAGGCAGCTGAGTACTGTGCAATGATGTAAGTCGGTGCAAACCAGGCCGAGGGGTCGATCCAATGCGCACTCGCACACACAGGCGCAGCGCCACCTGAAGGGCGATGAGTCTCACGAGCCATTGATTTTGGGGCCAGCAGACACACCTTGGCTGGATACTTTAGCTTTTCTTATCTGACCTTGGGGTTCACCTTGCCGACAGTACATCCAGCAAAGTCTGATACGTAGCATTAAAAGTTAGCCGCAATGCATTTCTGTGGACAGCCTTCAAGGTTTTTGCGGCGGCCAGTTATTCGGTGCTCCTCTTGCTGTTAATAAACCGCCCCGGACCCAGCGAACTGGGTTCACATCACCTCACATCGTCCTGTCGCTCTCCTGATATCCAGCAAAAAAAACCCATTAGTGGAAGGAGAAGCAATACACACGCAACGATATCTCGCGGCTGGCCAACGAGCCAAGTATAATTATCGCAACCTGCTGCTCTCTCTCTCTCTTTCTCTTGATCTGCAAAGACCCTCTGATGAGCACAGCCTAATTCAGAGTGACGTATCGCAAACAGGCAAAAACCAGCAGAAAGTCAAGAAAAGAGGAATACGCCAAGAGTTGACGAAGTGACAAGCCTCAGCTTAGATCACGAGGTAACGAACGAGGCAGACAGCGCAGAACAGCACAGCAAAGCATAACGCAACGCAACATAACGCAAGAGAAAAGGAAGTGGGATCGACTCATTCGAAAACGAGTACGTACAGTACAGACTTTGGACGGTAGGGCAAGGGCTTTGACTCGGAGCCTTTACCTCTCCTCACCTTGCCTCACCTCAACAGAACCCCTAAAGAGGAAAGATCTTTATCAACCCAGAACTCAACTTCATTTCAACTTTTGCCAGGGCCTGGCCCAGGCTCTTCTAATCTTTTTTACTTACAAAAACATCCATCATTTCCCGCGGGAAGCTAAGAAAGACTTTGTGCTGTGCATACTGCAAGCAACCTACCAGCCAACCTACCTACGCCACTACCGCAGGTTTTTAGGGTCCTGCATCCTACTCCACTCAGGCCTACTGCAGTGCAAGTGCAGGTGCAAGCGCAGCGCTCCAAGCTACCAGGGGCCAGGACGGACCAGTGTTAGACGCGGCACGGCACCACCGAAAAGTCAAGAGTCAGCCTCCAACTGCACTGGGATTGGTCTCTTCAGTCTCTTCAGTCTCACCACGGTCAACCTACCGACGCACCCTGACAGAATAACGCCACCCAACTCAACCCATCCTTACCTTACTGAAAGGGACCGCCCACTGAGGACCCCCCCTGTGGACCATTGTGCCGGGCCTTGTCAGGACGACTGTCAATCTTCATTGGCTGCTATCGACTTCAAGACCAAGAAAGTCCGATTTGGAGGAGCCTAGTCTCCCTCTTTATTCGATGCCTTCAGCGATTGCGGCGACCCCTGCTGGTACGTATCGCGATTCCTTGTTCTTGTTTTACAGCTCACAGTCCATCCTTCCAACACTACGTATTTGCCCTACCTTCCTTACATCTGCTCCGTTGGGGGTGCTTTATTAGCCATTCAACTGCTGCTACTTTAACTCGTCCTTCCTTATTGCTACTTTTTCTTCTCCTCATACAAAAATCCAAATCTCCAAAAGATCTTCGATATCCATTGCTACGTTGCAACAAACGGCTCGATCAATCAGAGTCAAACTTTGCTTCACGTCCTTTCTTCTCTATCAGAGACCCCTTTGAACTACTTTGCGCCATCGCATATACAACCACAATACACAACTCATACTCACACATACCTAGACGCAGGTCGCCGACAATCAAAATCCACGGGACTTCTTAAATCTGTGATGCATAATCTTCTCGGAGCCTCACCACCTTCTCCAGCGCTGCCAGCGCAAAAATCATCTGCAGCGCCAGCATCCTCAGAATCCCTACCACCTACATCGAATCCAACCCCAAACCCAACTTCAGACCCTTCTTCGCACCCGAACAATCCGAACAACTACGCAGTCCTTCCTCCTCCCCCAGACGGTGACCATGGCCATCTCCCTCCACCAGCAAACGCACCTTCTTCTTTGGCTGTGGCCCTCCGATCGCTAAACGATTTGACCGAAACCCCCACCTATGCGCGAAGTGTCACTTCGACAGCGCCGAGCTCGCCACGCATGTAAGTGCCGTCATTTTTTTCTCACTACTCCTCCACAGTTGGGGTCGCGAACCACAAATCCACCACCTTCGGTCCTTTTAGCACTGGCGATCCCGCTTTTGGGAATACTCAATTGACATATGGAAATAGTCCTCCATTGCGACAAAATTCGGGCGGTCACACACCACGAGTGCGACCTCATGCCACAACACTCAACATCCCGGGCATGACCCGTTCCAGAGTCTCGCCCGATGGAAAGATTTCTTCTCGAGATGTCGCTGCCAAGCTCGTTATCGTCATGGTTGGCTTGCCAGCTCGAGGAAAGTCGTACATCACCAAGAAGCTTCAAAGATATCTTTCTTGGCAACAGCATGATTCTCGCATTTTTAACGTTGGAAACCGAAGACGTGTGGCTGCTGGGCGCAGAGTTTCTGTGCACCCCAAGCTGCAGCCGGAGGGAGAGCACCTGGACCCTCCTGTACACGCCGCCTCCATTTTGTTAAACGGCAATCCTACACCCTTTGGCCCCGATCAGTCAGAGCCGGAGAAGCTTGACCTTAACGATGCTGCTCAGTCAGAGGTGGACCAGTCCGCCACATTCTTCGACCCCAAGAACCAGACAGCTGCTGCCATGCGCGAGCAATGTGCGATGGATACTTTGGACGAGCTATTGGATTATCTGTTGGACCAGGGAGGTGCTGTCGGCATCCTCGATGCCACCAATAGTACCATTGAGCGAAGGATGAATATCGCTAAGCGTGTCAAGCAGCGGGAGCCCAAGCTGGGTATTCTCTTCATTGAGAGTATCTGCCAGGACCCCAATCTTCTTGAGGCAAACATGCGCTTGAAGCTCTCAGGTCCGGATTATCGTGACAAGGATCCCCAGAAGTCATTGGCAGACTTCAAGAAGCGAGTTGCCGCTTATGAGAGCGCATATGTTCCCCTAGGCGAGTACGAAGAGAAGAACGACCTGCAATACATCCAGGTTTGTGAATCCCCACCCATCCTGATTGAAACATGTACTAACTCGCCTGTAGATGGTTGACGTGGGACGAAAGCTCATTCAGCATCGATTGAAGGGTTTCCTCAGCAGCGGAATCAGCACTTATCTTGCTAGTTTCAATCTCGCTCCTCGACAAATCTGGATTACCCGACATGGTCAGAGTGTCGACAACGAGATCGGAAGATTGGGTGGAAACTCCGCCCTGACTGAGCGCGGACATTGCTACGGTCAGGCTCTTCACAACTTCATCACTTATCAGCGCAAGCAATGGTGTACGGAGCAGAAGAGTAAGAAGGCCCAGGCTTCTTTCCCTCCCATTCCAGGCGACAACACACCTCCTTATCCTGAACTGAACCGAGAAATTGAAGACAAGAACTTCTGTGTTTGGACTTCAATGCTTGACCGCAGTGTGGAAACAGCCGAGTATTTTGAAGCCGATGACGACTACGATGTCAAGAATTGGGAGATGCTCAACGAAATGAACTCAGGTCAGTTCGAGGGATGGACATATGCCGAGATCGCGAAGAAGGAGCCCGAGGAGTTTGCCAAGCGAGCGCACGACAAGCTCAACTACATCTATCCTGGAGTCGGTGGCGAAGGCTATCTTCAGGTTGTTAGCCGTCTGCGCGATATGGTTCGAGAAGTTGAGCGTATCGAGGATCATCTTCTCATCATTGGGCATCGCTCTGTTTGCCGAGTCCTAATGGCTTATTTCATGGATTTGTCCCTGGCAGACATCACGGATATGGACATTCCCCTGGGCATGCTCTACTCTATCGAGCCCAAGCCTTATGGTCTCGATTTCCATGCCTACCGGTACAACGAGGATCAAGGCTGGTTTGAGGAGCTGCCCAACTACAAGCCTCAGAAGACTGCTCGCAACAGTATCATCAAACCACAACATTAAACATTTCTAGCACTCACGGCATCGACCGATATGTACAACAGTTTTATTCGGAGTTCCATGATCCGGCATTTCTTAAAGATTTTATTTCTTACGGCGTTTAGCGGGGTACGATATTTGACGATTGACACGCATAAAGAGGAGTCATCCGCACTGTCAATGGAACAGAAAGGCATATAAAGACGAAGGAAAGGGCGGCGGCGTTCTCTGTTCGATTGATAAGTCGATATGCCTTCGATGGCGCGACGCAATTCACTCGCATCGGTAATTTGCTTTAGGCGTTTCTCGGGGTTCTCTTCATTTTCATGATTGAGACTATGAGTTCGGGTGGTTATGGTATCGGAGTAGTGCGCCGGCCCATGTTGTGTGTTTTGTTTTATCCCTATTGTCTCCTTGCCGCGGGCGATGAAGGAATGACCAGAAGTTAGATGGGATAGGTGTGTGATGGATAGATACACAGCATGACGCTCACACCAACCGATGCACCACTCAGTAAAAAGTTTGAGTGCCAATTCGACAAGGGTCTTAGCTGTCTAGATTCATAGTTACGAAATTCACATTTCTATGCATGATTACCTCCAACGAATGATGCCTCAAGATAATTGGTTCATGTCTAAGTCGACATTGATGACAGTTGCAAGGAGGAAGATCTAACTATGGTCAAGCAAGCATGTCTTTGCCGGTATGCACTTACTCCACTCGTACTCTCTTAAAGAATACTCACAAAGTGTGCGAAACAGCAAGATTTTTAAACTAATGAATCATGAATGGTATATTCTCAAGGTAGGTATTTAGTTATCTAAATTACCCATTAATAGACGACCTGAACGCCATGCAATGCCCTTCCATGCCTTTTGTAACCCCAGTGAAGTTGTCTCCAAGATCTTTCCCATACTTTTATTTCTCTGTTGCCAACACCATCTTCTCTCTCTCACCTCGGCGCCTCTCGAATTGCTTCTTGGAATGACGACGCTCGTTCTCTTCACGGCGCTTGATGCTCTTGAGCTCCTCAGCCTTAATCTCACCAGCCTTCTTGAGCACCTTGGGTACGTGACGATGACGGTGAATACGACGGACTTCAGGCATGTGCTGGTATCGCTCGATAAGAGCATCGTTGTACTCCAGAGCCTGGCGCTGACGAGCGGACTTGACACCCTCGCGGCGCGAGGCGTTGGCACGCCAAAGTCGCACGTTACCGTCGTCGGAGCCAGAGAGAATGTATCGAGCATCAGGGGTCCAGCGAGCCGCCGTCACGCGCTGCATGCGCTTGGTGTGGTAGATATCTCGAGAGTGACCGCGGTCACGGTTCCAGAGACGTACGGTTCGGTCCCAGGAGGCGGACACAAGCTCTTCACCGGTTGGTGACCATTCGACATCCATGACAGCTGCGACATGGTCCTTGAGAACGTTGAGAGCGCGGTCGAAGCGGCGCATATCGAAGAGGTATATGTTGTGATCTTCTGACGCAACAGCCAGGTTGAAGGCCTCCATAGGCGACCAGGAAAGGCGGTTATTGGAGAATTTCATAACGGTCTTTGTGACGGGGGTGGAAGTGCGGAGGTCGTAAATCACAACGGAGCGGTCGTTAGAGCAAGATCCCAAAACTGATGTCTCGACTTGGTTGAAGGCAACATCGGTGATGGTGTCGACAGATGTAGGCCACTTGAGCACCTCGGGCGCGGCAGTGTGTCGTTCAAGATCGTAGATGTTGATGACACTTGAAGAAGCAGCAAAAGAGTTATTGGAACGGTGGTGCGACAGGCTGGTGAAAGCACCGGACCCAAGCCAAGAAGATATAGGCGCCGCATTGCTGGGTGTGTTGTAAGGATCGAAAAGCTTGACCGTTCTATCGGCGGCACAAGTCAAAAGTTTCTGATCACGGGTCCATGCCAGTCCCTTGACAATGTTCTCATGCGCAGAAGCATGCCAGACCTCATCCCGATCGGCCAGATTCCACACCTTGACAATGCCATCACCAGCACCAGAGGCGACATGGTCCAACGAGTTGGGGTCCTTGGCCATAGAGTAAACACCGTCGACATGTCCGTTTCCTAGCTGGCCAACGAAAGGCTGGGCATGCATTCGCTCGAGCTTGACGGCATTGAGGGCTCTCTGGTATTCGCGTGCGCGTTCGAAAGGGTGCAGGGCGGAATCGAGGTTGCGTGGTTGTTTGGTTACATCTGAGCCGGCGACCTGTTGAGTCGAGGCGGAGCGGGTGAGAGCCTTGATCTTCATGTTGGACGACCCCGCAAAGTTTGGGATTTCCTACTTTTGAGGCTGAAGTTTTGGCGGGGAGCGATACACTATCAATCTTTGTAAAAGAAAAAGAGCAGTGACCAGCAGTGTTACCCCAGAAGTGAAGCTATCGATATTTTTTTCTGTTATCGCTGAAGCATCCTTGCCCATGTAAGCCGATAAGGGCGGGATTATTAATGTTCCGCCGCCGAGTCAGGTACAGTTCAGCGGATCGCATATGCAACTCTAAGGTCAGGGCCTCAGTTCGCATTGTTGCGAAAACTCACCCTGTTTGTTCACTTCCGCCCATCTTTCTCGCCCTTTGCAAAATCAAGCTCTGAAACGCCCGGCACACGTCTATTTTTAATTCCTGTTTCTACGCCACGCGAATATTACGGTCTTCACTCGTTTTAGATCCTTTTAGGCGCGCGGTCGCCCAGAAATATGGACGGGATGGATTATGATCCTATGGTTATGGACGGGGAGCCCGAGCAGCCCCAAGTGAAGATCTCTGCGGTATGAGAAGTCTCGCGAGCCATTTTGCTTTCGGGGAACACTCAACTGATGTAACTTGATGCGACTCAGGCCGACCATATACATGTCGATTTCGAGCTTTCCAAGACGAACCTCTCTTTCGCCAATTCCGTGCGGCGAATCATCCAGGCAGAGGTGCCCACAATCGCCATCGACCTGGTTGAGATAGAGACCAACAGCTCCGTGCTAGCTGACGAGTTCATCGCCCACCGCCTGGGTCTCATCCCGCTTGATTCAAAGGGAGTTGCCGAGCTCAACTACTCACGAGACTGCGACTGCGAGCAATACTGCGAACAGTGCAGCGTCACCCTTACACTACACGCCAAGTGCACGTCCGACGAGATTATGAAGGTTTATGCGCGCGATCTGGTAGTCGATGGACGACACGGAAACTCTGTGGGAAGCCCTGTGATTATGGACCCCGAGGGGTATGGCTGCCTGATTGCGAAGCTACGCAAGGACCAGGAGCTGAAGATCAGCTGCATTGCGAAGAAGGGAATTGCAAAGGAGCACGCCAAATGGATGCCCACGTCTGCTGTCGGCTTCGAGTATGATCCTCACAACAAGCTGAACCACATTGATTGGTGGTTCGAGAACGATACAGATCCAGCTGTTGAATGGTAAGCATACCAGCCAGTCTTCAGACTATACAAGACTAACATAATAATCTCAGGCCCAAGAGCAAATACGCTCAGTGGGAGGACGCTCCCCAGGAGGGCGAGCCTTTCGATTACGATGCTGTCCCCAACAGGTTCTACTTCGAGGTCGAGTCGTCAGGGAGCATGGGACCTGATCAGATTGTGCGGGAAGGTATTAGGGTTCTGCAGCAAAAGATCGGTGGTCTGCTCAAGGGACTAGACCCCAGAAAGTACGGCGGCGACGAGGCCGACTTTGACGGTCCCCGAAGTCCAGACATGAACATGGAAGGGGGAACCACACCCTGGCAGGATGGGGGCTACACTACACCATATGGTGGTGGCGGCCAGACGGCGTACGGAGGCGGCGGTATGACAGCTTACGGAACAACACCGTATGGAGGATCTTCTTGGCAGTAAGGGCGAGAGGCGTTTCACGGGTAAAGTCACTTCGTAATCAAAGACGGTTTGGCGGTCTCAAGATCAATCAGGTTTGCAACAATATCAAAACAGCTCGGCATAGCACAATTATAGAATGGATTAATTTCAGGAGCAAGAATCTCATGACGCACCCTGTTCTAGTATTTTGTGTAAGCAGGAAATGCTAGCCTGTCCACCTTACCCCCTTCTATATATTGGATTGCATGATATACAAAACAGTTTCTCTCTCAAAAGATGCCATCGGGAAATCTCGAATTCCAAAGCAGAAATGGCACAGTCACCACTCTTGGGTGACAAAATGACAAAAACACAACGCCGAAATATGCCCGTCTCCCCCGTGGTCTATAATGCTGTCTATAGGTTTGTGTCTAAGCCTTGTACTTTGCGGTATGCCTTGCGGTGCATTTCTAGGAAGACAAATGTGCAGATGGTTTGACTAGCGAGTGTTAGTTGAAAGGAGGTCCGAGTCTGAGAAAAAGGTTAACCTACGGTCCGAGTCTGAGGAAACTGGGAACCCAGCCCTTGAACATCCACATAAGGCCGTCAGTTCGGTGAATGTCACGAATCAAGTGAAGAACTCCGTGGTCATGCGTTGAAGACATAACGCGGGTCTTGATAACATCAACAGGACTTGTGATGGTAGCAGCAACAAATCCAGCAATGAACGAAGCGGTGAAGTGAGTCTTGAGGTTATCCTCCATGGGCGTGTACTTGAGCAGCAGACTCTTTGAAATATCATAACTGGCGAGTTGACCGGCTGTCATGAACATGGCACGACTACTGTTAGGTAACCAGCCACGGAACATGCTCTTGGGTCCTTCTTCACGAGCCATACGAACCATTCCGTCAAAAGCATGGCGGTAGTTTCGACGCTCGGCCTGGGGAAGCGCAGCGTCGTGCTGCATACGCACATTGAGTACATCGGCAAAGTTTCCAGCAATACCGCCTACGAAACCAGAACCAGCGGCGAGGCCAACAAGAGTCGCAAACGATGGGTCGCGGCCTTCGTTACGACGTGTAATACGCGTTTTGAGCTCTTCGTAGACACCGAATCGAACTGTGGAATACGACATCTGGCGCAGTAGCGAGGCCGAGATACCACTGTAGAGACCGAGGGGGCCATCATTGCGGAGGATGTGGACGAATGTGCCGACCATGTTCTTGGGCGCATTGCCAGTGCGCATTTGGAGACGAACCTAAAGAGGGTGTGAGGAGTTGCTATACGCTGAGCGGGAGGTATCAAGCTTTACCTTGACTATCAGGGACTCAATGTCAGCTCATGTTGATCGTCCTGATAAGACAAGCGCAGCGCATTCACAACATACCTAAATCCAAAGGATGGGTTACGCAGGCAGCCATACTGCTGGCACTTCCTCCAAACCAAAAAGGATATCTTATCGTCGCCTTCTTCGCATCAGCCGTCGCCTTTGCAGGCGCTGTCGCCGCCGTGGTTTTGCTCATGGTCTCTTGAGCGGTGGCTATGACGTGCTGGGACTTGGTTTCAGAGACCAAGTCCGATCTAAGCTTGGACGGGGGAGGGGGAAGCGAAATTTTTAAACTTAGGACTATCTAAAGTTAAGCTCTTGGATCAACGCCGATCGACTGCAGGTGCCATAGTACGGTGACTGACTGTCAAGATTGAGACAAAATGTGGGAACAAGAGTGTTAAATATGATCAAGGCTAAGATGGTGCAAAAAAAAAAAAAGTTCGGTTATTCTGACAGCAAGGGTATGTGTATGTACTTTGTACTACTCTGCAACTCCGTGATCCTCAGCCATCTCTACTTCTCATTGCTGTAAAACTAATCAATTGGCCCGGTGTTTAGCTATTGTAGCCGCTGTATTGGAGCGGTATCGGCTGTCAAGTTACCGAGAGCAGGGGATATTATATCGTGGAGTTCTGCTTTGCGCTAGCTAGCAGCTGAGCTGAGACTTTGGAGAAGTTGGAGTCGTGTCTGGGTCGCTTCCCATGTGAATTATATCCGGAGCAGCTGTAAGGCCGAGACCCGAACTTTTTTGCAGTTTTGGTGATACTGTGCTACTTCTCGTGGAACCATTTTCGGGACTCAGTCTTTCAGCTCCCCAAGACCTGCTCGACTAGCCATTAGCGTCTTTTGCGTGGTCCGGCCGACCTGTAATGTAATTGTCGAGCTTCACAAGTTTTCAAAAATGAGACTCTACGTCCAGGGCATGCGCTGCCTGAGGGCTTCTGCCCCACGAACCGTACAGCTTCCCCGGAGCTCTGTACTGCTGCGAACAGCTTGCGCTGCGAGAGCCTACTCGTCGGGTCGGTCTTATTCCAGTCAATCACTCGCATGGACGTCTCGCTGACTGGCTTGACCGTGTTGCAGTACCCCCGACGGGATCTTCAGGCTCCGTGACTATCCGTGGACAAACTATAAAGACTGACCCGGAGTGGTTCAACGTGCCCAACAATGTTCTCGAGGCCACGACGAGGAAGCTTCACCTACTCAAAGACCATCCGGTGTCTATCACCCGCCAGATCATCCAGTCCAACTTCCCCGAGCCAACCTTCAAGTACCACAATGAGTTCAGTCCCGTTGTATCGACGAAGCAGAACTTCGACTCGCTAGGATTCCCTGTAAACCACCCTGGCCGCGCCCTGTCCGACACATATTATCTCAACAGCGAAACACTCCTGCGAACGCATACAAGCGCCCACCAGGCCGATACTTTCCGTGGTAACGAAAGCGCCGGCTACCTTGTCTCGGCCGATGTGTACAGGCGAGATGCCATTGACCGAAGTCACTACCCTGTTTTCCACCAGATGGAGGGTGCCATGTCTTGGGATCGTACCAAGGTTCCAAACGGCGATGTCGCTGCGGCTGTGTGGAAGGACTTTGAGAAGCTGCCCGTTCATGGAGTAAAGGTGGATGACCCTAACCCTGCTATGCATCCTGAGCGCAATCCTCTCCAAGATGCGCATCACACAGCTGCCGAGGCCGAGGCTATTGGCGCACATCTCAAGAGGTCATTGGAAAATATGGTCGTCGACATCTTCTCTCGAGCCAAGGCCACTGCGCTCAAGGAGGACCCCAACTTTGTGGATGAGCCGCTTCAGATGAGATGGGTTGAGGCTTACTTCCCCTTCACCAGTCCTTCTTGGGAGCTGGAAGTCTACTATGCTGGAGACTGGCTTGAAGTGCTAGGATGCGGTGTCGTCAAGCAGGATATCTACATCAATGCTGGCGTACCAAACCAATTGGGCTGGGCGTTTGGAATCGGTATTGATCGAATTGCAATGCTGCTGTTCAAGATCCCAGATATTCGCCTATTCTGGTCAAAGGACAAGCGCTTCCTGTCACAGTTTGAGGGTGTCACCGACAACTTGGACAACCTCAAGCGGTTTGTTCCATTTTCCAAATACCCTCCCTGCCCCAAGGACGTGTCTTTCTGGCTTAGCTCGACAACAGCAGCGGGTGGCAACACCAAGGGATCATTCCACGAAAACGATGTGATGGAAATCGTCCGTAACGTGGCAGGTGACGTGGTTGAGGATGTTCGGCTGATTGACGAGTTCACTCATCCCAAAACGGGACGTAAGAGCATGGCGTATCGTATCGTATACCGTAGTCTGGAGCGGACTCTGACTAACGATGAGGCTGTGGCTTTCCACGAAGATGTTCGTCAAGCTCTGGTCAAGGAGCTGGGTGTTGAACTTCGATAGACTAGGCTCGAAGTGAGCGTAGATCAGTCAGGCTGATCCAATGTGTGGAGCTCACGATCAGCTTGACATGGTAGCTCGGACCTAGACCCTTGACGAGACTTGAGGCTGTATAATATATTGATGTATACTAGTCGTATTTGCATAGTATCTCGAATGCAAGAAACGGCATGAAGAGCTTGTGCTCATGGGCTAAGCTCTCTGACGTACTAAGTCAAATCACATTACCACTGGCTGTACCTAATAGTGTAGGCTCGCAAGCAAGTTGTGGTAATGTACAAGAGTTGCTGCGCCATCAGTCAAATGATAGCCTCGATGTCCGCAATGGAGCATGAGACAATGTCAATAGCTAAGCCACATGCCATCATGCTGAGAGAATCATTCAATGGCGTTGCGCAAATGACGTTGTTCTCGATCTGAGCCACGTTTGGCCCTTGCATTAAAGTGAGCTGCCTCCCGATGGGGCGGTATCGAGATGAGACGAGGCAGGACAGGGGTGATGGTAGTGGCGCATGCGCTGTGGCGTTGAGTCAATACGTGGCGTTAGCTTCTTGTCATTATTTTGTTGAATACGGTTTTGGCATACAGAGCGTCCTCAGTAAAGAGAATCTACTGTCGCTATAGGAATTAGGTTATAGAGTAAAGTAGGGATTCGGCTTGATTGTTGATTAGTATCGGATATACGGTTGTACTCTACAATAAGCATACACTGTAGAATGATGGACTTTTTGGTCTGTTGCGATACTATCTATCAAATAACATATTAAACACCAAAGTTGATACATAGCAATAAATACTGGTAATTTGAATGCCAGACCCCAAACATCAGAAGATCAATTTCTGAGTCTGTGGGATAACAGATGATACATTAAATATTGTCTAGAGTACTTTGTAGTGCCAAAGCTATTGGCTTCCGTATCGGGAAGGTATAGCATGGCTGTTTCGACTCTCGTTGGTGTTCTACCTTGCAGGGACTTTATTTCCTGTATGTCACCACTAAAGACAGGGGACATGTGCAAAGCTTGGCAATGCTGTGCCGCTGGGTCGATTAGGGTGGGTACATTGAGGATATTCTGAATGAAAGGCGAACATTGCTGTGTTGGCTTGAGGCGCATAGAGTTTCTTTCTTCAAAGGCAAATCTCTCGGCCTGAGGAGCAGGTCTCGCGACTCAACATCTAGACAAGTCTGACAAGTTGCCTCTTTCGCCCGTACCAAGATGTGGATAGCCGTAGAGTTGGCAAAAGTGACGACATCGATGATAGTTACGAAGGATAGCCATAGCCAAGACCAAGGCCTCACTCACAGGACCCGCTCAGTAAAGAATACTCCATATTCCGAAGCTGGGGACTATCGTTAGTCTATCGGCTTCGGGAAGACCCAATCCCTAATGCTACTCTCCTAGTTTGGTCTAGTACAAGGGCGGGTGTCTACCACAATCTCGTTAAAGAGGATACGGCTATAGCCACTGAACAGAAGCTGAAGCTTTTGTTACAGCCCGTAAAGAGATTGAAGGCTTAGAAACTGGCACGGACATCGGATAAGCTTAGGACATCACAGGACAACAAAACGTAGCCTGGGCTAGGTATGTATTCGGGAGTGTCGGACGGAGAAGGACTAAGCTTGTTCGGAGGCGGCAGGATGGGAATGTTTTGTTATTGTTTCTCTCGTCTCCTCTTGCACAGCCCCCTTCGGAGTTTAGAGAGTGTATATGGGCTGTGACTGGCTGCGCCTGATTTGCAGTTGTGGGGGATCCTTGCGCCTAGATAGGAATCCTGGAAGTCTGTCTATCTGAACAGCTGGGACAGATAGTATCCTCAGTAGAATTGTAACAGCTGTCGTTTATTCTGACTAGGTAGAAGAAGTTGGGCAATGCGTATTAGACACAAACAACAAAACTGGGTGAGTACTTTCGAAAAATCATGCAATCTCTTTGATAGCAAAAGTCTCTGGACGTTGATACATTGCATTAGTGTCATGCAGCTTCACAGGGGTGTGTGTGTCAAACTCCAATAAGGGATTGGTTCTTGATGGACGATCCATGAGCGGTAAAACAGTAGATGGCTTGAATCGGGTTTGAAGATGAGATTTTGAGACATGCCAAATTTGATACACCAAGGCTGTGTGTGTGTGATGCGACAACATGACAAGTCAGAGCTGATACTTTGTCCGTATTGCCTCCAAAACACCACTTGATAGAGTTTACTTCGCCAAGGTACAGTATCTTGGCAATAGTCGAGAACTGTTCCTGGCATGACAACTATGATACTATGGAGACGGAACATGAGTCGAGAACGACATTGGCATTTTGAGCCCCTAAGATTATCAAACACAGCCCTCCCAAATCTCCTCAACAGAAAATCTAGTCCGAGGGATCGTAAAGCAGTAGGAAGAAAGAGAAAGAAAAGAAAAAGCTTAACGTTCTGGCCCCGGACCAAGGACCCAAGGAATCGCCATCGCCATATCCGCGTAGGGAGGTTTCCAATCAACAGATGACGCCTCATTCGTTGACGAAACAAAAGAATGGGACCTTGCAGATGCACTGCCCCGGGCCTCCAAGAACAGTGGAGTGAGACCCCCTGTAGTCTAGGTACCGCTAGCCCTGTTTGGGGCCCGCTCTGCTCTGTACGTGGCCACTGGATCGTTGTGCACGAGTCCATGGACAACATGGAAAGTCCCCAGCCGCCGAGAGGCTTAGTAGGAGGTAGTCGTCGTGTTGCAGCGCTTGGAAAATATGATGGAAATACATCTAGTACATAATAGCCACCCAGTTCGCACATTTTGTTTCTATCATCTCAACTCACTCAGACACAAACAGCAAGGAACAAACAGTTGTACAACTTCCTTACAAGCAACATCATAAACAACAAAAGATCGACAGGATCACCCGGTAGATCCTACACTTTTCATAACATCTACACTATCTACCTACTTTCAGAGCCAGCCAACGACCGCTGCTCTACTCACTTTCCATTCTACAATCACAACCACAACCACATTCAAAATGGAGACCTCACCGCAACACTCGCGATCTGCCTCTTCCGCCTCGCGCCGGTCAAACCGTTCAAACCTCTCTCTCGACCTCTCCAACCTTCCAGCCATGACCCCGCCTACGCCTCCCTCAAACACTCTCCTCTTCACCAACCTCACCGACCCGGCCATCTTCCTCCCCGAGAACCTTGAGGTCATCCGCGACCTCATCACCCACTCCGCTCCTATCCACGCCTTTGCGCCCCTAAAATCCTTCCGTCGCATCGTCGTCTCCTTCTTCGACGAGCAGGCCGCCATCGCTGTCCGCCAAGTCTGGGACAATGAGGCCATCATGGGTCAACAGTGCCGTGTCTACTTTGGCATGCCCACTCCCGTCGACAAGCGCGATGAGCATCTCGCCCTTCCTGACGCTGGCAAGCTCTTCTTCATCTCACCCCCACCTAGCCCTCCCCACGGTTGGGAGATGCGCATGGAGGATGCGCCCAACAAGCTGGTTCACGCTGAGGATCTCGCCGATGCGCTCGCTAAGCTGCACCACCGCCCCGGACCTATGGACGAGGACCAAAACTCGCCTGTGACTCCCCATGACTCTTCTCTACCAGGTCGCACACGTTCTCGCTCTTCCACTCTGATCTACAAGCCTGAAGAGAAGAGCAGCATGCCCGCTGTTATTGTCGATGACATGACAGATGAGCCTATCGAGTACAGCCCCGTGGAGCAGTCGAAGCCCATCATGGCGCATACTGCTCGACCTCCTGTCGAGCTGATGCATCACGCATAGGCCGGGCACGTTCATCAATTAACATTGTTGCTTTTTCTTTGGCGTTCATGGGTACACATTACGGTGACTGGGGGGTTGGTGATGGCATGATTGAGCTGTCTGTCTACCTAGGTCTACAATGGAGCATTTCATCCTCTTAAGCATGGACACTACAGGCGTTGGTAAAATACATCTTTCATCGGTTTATTATTATGGAAACAAATGGAGGCAAATGTGCCACATATATGGCATTTGCCCAGCTGGCACAGTTGTATACTATAGCTAGTTGATTAATACTAGTTCTGAACACAGAATTGCACCATAACGTATCCCACTTGATGATTTCCCATTATGCCTTGAATGAACTACTTTGTAAACAGAATCTCGAGTCAAGCTATCGACATCCGATACTAATCAGCCCAAACGAGGCTTTGCTGTGCCAAGACAGCCGACAACAGACGGCGCGGTACGCTCGATATGCCTACGAATCTGATGAGGCTCACCGCCGCCATGGCCCCAGCAACTGACCCAACTACAAGCACTGCCTTCTTTAAGGTGATCGACAGTTTCGAGCTATTATCTGAGCCCGGCAGTTTCGCCTCTTGTTCTGCACCTATGCCCAGCTCTGTGAGCATGCCGATACGTGGTAGGTACTGGAAATCAAATATGCTTGATTTGTCAAGACCGCCCGCTTTTGTGTTGTGAATCATAAAACTGGCAAAGTGTTTGAATTTCTGTTGAGTGTGTTAGTCGGATGCTATAGCTTTGATTACATTGGGAATGAGGCTGAGTGAGTACAACACCAAGGAGGGCTGACTGATCAGTGAATTAGAAGGTATACGTACTCGTTCTCGCTCTTTTTGCATATGAGTCGGCAGCCAGGGATAACTGTAACTCAAGAAGAAGAAGAAAACACACTGGAGCCATACAATAGCACGGAAGCGCCAGTTCGGCTTTTCGATTCCAAGCGCACTAGCCAGTTGGCTCCCATTGAGCCTATACGCATTAGCTGCAAGAACCTCTCGGGGCAGATGCAGTGGCGGAGCTCGAGCTTCCGCTGTAAGAATATTGTTTGCGAGGATCCGCGAGTTTGCTGACGGGGCCACCTCAGATACTGCGATGGACTCCCATAGAACCTTGGCTCGTTCTGGTGTGGCCATCCAGTCCGTCGGTGTTCCTAAAAGATACCCGACATAGCGCCATAAAGCGAGGTAATCAGCGGTTTGTTGGTGATTCAGATGGACACCTTGTCGAGGAAGAGCAACAAAGACAATAGCTACTGAGTACACTGCAATAGTGCCTATTGCGTGTAAGTCATTGATCGGCACTCCCCACTTCTCCATGTCAAAGTATCCTGGATTCTCTTGTTCGAGTTGCATGAGTCGTCTTCTGACTGAGGCGTGCAAGAGCCTCACTCGTACTGACGAGATATACCCCTTCCCACCTGGCTTTATCGAGTCAATGTCTTCGACAACTTCCATGAAATGCTGCAGAGTTTCCAAGAGACGGCGTCTAGTGACGTTGACACCGAAACCTCCGGTTCGAGAAAGAGTCTCTACGACTCGGTATGCACCCATTCCGCCCAACAGTGACTGATACAAGAGCTGTCAGAGTGTTAGTGACAAGGTCTATTATCAAAAAGAAGAAATAGTCATAACTGACCCCAAAGAGAACCTGGCCGCTAAACTGATACACCACCTGCTGCCCACGCTCAATCTGCTCCCAGTCTACCCATTCGGGGACTGTAGATGCTTCTTTCCATAGCTGACCCAGGATTTCATCTGAATTGGCATGTTTCTTCAAAAGCTCGTAAAGGTCTCTTTGTCCAGGGCCTGAGCCATGAGGACACTTCCACCCTTTGGAGCTAGGCGGGGAGAAGTGGTCAAGTCGATCCAAGGCATCTGTAGCTAGCTTATCATATGAGTACAGTAGATGATTAATCTCTGGCCCAGTTTGATGATTGTGAGTCCAGTTAAATCTGTGACCCCAGACGTTTCTCGCGTCAACAAAGTCTTGGGAATAGTAATGATCCATTATATCGGTATGAGTGCATCAAGCAAAAGCAAGGAATGACCCCCGCAACAAGGGACGAACAAGTTCTTAAGAACAACAGTCTCTTCTATAAGTGACTTTTGAAGACTGGTGACGAGCATGATCTGATACATGACGATGGAGACTTGTTGGTAGTCAATACTCTGGGCAATCCAACTCCTTGACCAATAGTGGTACAGCATTATGAACTCCTTCCCTGTCACTTGAGTTGGCATGTTGTTGGTGCACGAAGAAGCGGAGCAAAGAACCCGACAAGTCATCACGATCAGTCTAAGAAAGCTGCAACCAGTATCAATCAGACACGGATAAGTTTCAACGAAAGAATTCCTGAGGGTTGGCAAGCAAAGACTAGAGACAGCGGGGAGGATCCTGAAGCACCTATCATGACAACTGCTGAGTCTCGCACATGCATTGCACTCCATCTTGGATTATGCAACGAGCAAGTATGGTTTACTAACATGAGTCAAAAGTAAGAATCCCATCCTCTTGTCTATGTTCTTGTAACTGGGATCGCGATGAGGAACTAGTACCTGGGCGTTCAACTCCCTAAGGGTGGTCACTAACCACTTACCTATTCTGTCATCCCGCTGATTAGCGAGCTGGGTAGACTCTTCCGAACCAATACCATTAATAAACGTCTGGCACGCCGATTTGGCACGCCGATTTAGCACTTCTAGTCTATCAGAGAAGGTATCACCGTAGTCGAGGAAAAGTACATTCGACTTGCACATGTTGCACAATCCTGCCCTTTAACATATGTCCAATGACTTGTACTTCGAAGTGGCGATACTTGGCTGTTGTAGACTAGTAGAGCACTGACAAGACGTTTCTACAATCTTTCGAAGTTAGCGTGCCCGGAGCAGATTTCCGAGTTGTATGGAGGATCGATGACCACGAGATCAGAAAGACACTGTTTATGTAGATCAACGGTGACGAGTCGCGCTTGTCAGAACTGAAACTTTAGATCAGTCCAGTGGTCTGACAATACTAACATATGAATGGCTTTGTTTCTAAAAGAGGATGACGATTATATGGTTGATGGATCACGTATAAGTCCAGATGAATGACAGCTGTAACTTAGTGGTATATGTGTATTCTATTGATACTTAGACAGAGACTTAAGTGATTTTTGAAGGCGATAACTGAGCGACGTTAATTGGGTCTTTTTATTCGTGAACAGTGAATAGACGTCGAAGAGTTGGCCTCTCAACATATTGATTGAAGTCTCTCATGATATACGCACTGACTATAATGACATGAATATTATATAGAGCAGTGGAAGAACTGGTAGTCCATCTTACATACACAATCGATTGTATCAGCTCGTTGTTAACCAATTGCAACTTGTTTTGCTGGAGTATCATGCCTTTGATGCCGGTACCGGGTAGCTGGTAAAGTACCACAAAGCGGTTCAATGAAAATCCGGACAATCTCCGATTTTCACGGCCCCACCTTCGGACCCTTGATCCATCATGGAAAGCCTCTTTTGCCTGTAGCTCAAATTTAGTTCAACTTTTCTTAATAGTCATTGATTCCCTTGATCTGTGGCTGCTGGTTCAACTTGCCATGATGAGTTGCACATGTCGAGCCACGCCCTTGAAAATCTTCGTCCAGGGACTATCTCAAGTTCACAGACTTGAGGCTTCACCCTCGCTTGTTCGCCTTCCAATCCGTACCCGGCCGGCACTTCAACAGAACAATTTCGCCTTTGCACGACAGGCTCGATCTCTACACTTTTCGAAAAACCTCAGTCAAGATGCTTCCGGCGCAGCAGCTGCCGAGGAAACCGAGACGGTGGATGACAACTCCTCCAAAGATACAGATGAGACAACTCAAGTGAGAGAAGAACAATCTACCGCCACGGTCGAGGCTCCGGATACTTGGAAAGCCATACCGAGCATTAGCGAAAAGGCACCAAAGCGAAGACAGGACAAACCGGAAAGAAAAGGACGAACGGCGGATAACCGCGGGGAGAATAATTTTAATGCTTCAGGCACTTCCGGCGCATTCGACAAAGCGGCAGAACCCAAGAAACCACGTATCAAAGGCCCTTCTTCCAATCAACCACAATCTGGGGCAGCCTATTGGAAAGCCCAAAAAGCAGCTCTCAAGGAAAAGTTCCCCGAGGGCTGGAGACCGCGAAAACGTCTTTCACCCGACGCCCTGGCTGGCATCCGAGCCCTCAACGCTCAGTTTCCCGACGTCTACACAACAGAGGCCCTCGCAGAAAAGTTTGAGGTGGCGCCAGAGGCCATTCGTCGTATCTTGAAGAGCAAATGGCAGCCCAACTCCTTAGAGGAGGAATCGCGACAGGAGCGCTGGTTCCGTCGCGGAAAGGATGTTTGGGAGTCGCGAGCTGCATTGGGTATTAAGCCTCCGCAGAAATGGCGGCGCGAGGGCATTGTGCGAGATCCTAGTTACCATGACTGGAAGAAGGAGGCGGTCCAGAGGAACAGGACTCTGGCTGAAAATGACGATCGGGAGATCAAACGAGGTTACAGTCCTCGGGCCAAGCGCACTTCTGCTCCTGAGGGCACTTATACCCCGCGGGTTGCACGAGAGAGGAAAGGCACTTATACCCCCCGATCCAAGGGTACATATACTCCCCGATCAGGAGGAGGAGATGCTTAAAATGGCCAACGTACGATGAGCATGATGACGATATTTGCATATAGACCGGCGTCGGTGGGCTGTACCATAGTTGTAAACTTACTCTACTATTCAAATGTAACATGATGGGTTTGAGCCAAGCCTCTAGGGGAATTTCCGTCGTAGACTTCAAGAAGTGCCTGGATTGAGCTTCAGACGAATTCCTAGATCTTATAAACAAATCCGAAACGTCTTGGCCAGTCTAAAATCACATTCGAGGTGTTTCTACCAATAGTCTGGTTCATCACCTGTTGTCGAATTTACCCCTTTGCCGATAGAGGCCCTTGACTTGACGTGGGTTCATGGTGATAAATGTGACAGGGATTTGTTTGGAGGGGGGCGCTTAGAGACGCATATGGTTTCACTGCCACATGCTAGCTAACGTAGAATTCAACTCTCACCACTCTGGCCTTTTATTTTTTCCCTTCTTCTTGAATACAAAAACTTTGATCTCTTCTTTCACATTCTTTCAATTACTCTACAAAGGCTCAGTTTAATCATTCTAATTTGTGTCTGTCCAGCGATACGACATCCCTCTAATCTCACATCATGCCCGCTCAATACCCGCGGCCTCCGCAGCGTGAATCATGGTTTGCGCCACTATCCATTGACCTCGTCCTCAAGGTCCTCAACACGACTCTTCTGCACCCTTTTGTCTGCTGGATTATTCCTTTGTGCTTCCGCGCTCAGACGGTGAAATGGGAGGCCCCGCCTATGGTGGCCGCCATTGCGTGGGCTACTATAATCACGCTTTTCTGGATGGCCAATGTGATCAACCAGCGCATCGCTCATGGCATCCCACGTGAGGTGGATCTGAGTGAGGAGGTTATTGTCATCACTGGAGGTGCCAGCGGGTTGGGTCTGCTCATTGCTGAGGTGTATGGCATGCGCGGCGCGACAGTGGCGGTGTTGGACGTGAATGAAATGGAGAATACGGAGTCGAGAGGTGTTACGTACTACAAGTGTGATGTTGGCGACAAGGAGCAGGTCGCCAAAGTTGCGCTCCAGATCGAGAAGGACGTAAGTTGGCAGGTTCATTAAGACGTCGGAATCTTTGCTAACCCATATCTCAGCTTGGTACGCCGACTGTACTTATCAACAACGCTGCTATTGTCATTGGCAAGACTCTCTTGGATCTTTCCATGGACGAAATCGACAAGAGTCTCACAACAAATATCCTCGGACCCTTCTACTGCCTAAAGACATTCCTACCTGCTATAATCCGCGGTGGAAACGGTGGTACTATCGTCAATGTCTCCTCAGTCATTGGAACTGTCGGCGCTGCACAACTAACCGACTACGCCGCTGCAAAGGCCGGTCTAACAGCCCTGCACCGCTCTCTGACGGCCGAGCTACGCGAAAGCCATCCCGAAATTCGAACAGTGCTTGTGACTCCTGGCCAAGTGAGCACGCCGCTTTTCTATGGGGTCCAAACACCCAACTCTTTCATTGCGCCTGTTGTTGAGCCCGTGGACGTCACAAAAGAGATCGTCGCGGCTATTGATAGCGGAAAGGGTGCCACCGTTGCGATGCCTTTGTATGCTCGATGGGTAGACTGGCTTAATGTGCTACCAGTTGGAGTGCAGACTATTGCGCGCTGGGTGGCAGGCGTGGATCGGGGAATGAAGACGTTTGTTGGGAGGCAGGGACAAAAGCTGGAGTGAACTTGACGCCGGCGTCTGGTCGAAGATGACAGTGGGAAGAGGAAATAAAATAGAAATGATAATGTGATATTAGATGGCGTGTGTTTATTGGAGCATTAATACCAAGTCAACACAGGCGGTGACTGGCTACAAGTAATGGTTACAAGTTCACTCGTATACAACACATGTGACTCGACATTCAGAGGATCAAGAAACTAGGCCTGTCTAGATGTAGAATCAGTATAAGAGCTTTGGCTATATTTTCTCCACCTCCTGAGCACGTACACGGTAGGTACAAATACGATGTATTTGAACGTTTCATTGGCGCATAATTAAGTTTGACATGTCTTGTGCAGCTCCTCAGTCGTGCTACCTGAGAAAATCATATCCCAAGTCACAGATGCATCATGTGTGGAAGGATAACTACGCAATAGGCTGCACAGTTCGGAGTTCGCATATGCTATACCCGACTGGACAGGAATATGACCAGGAGTATGAAATCACCAAGGGTTAGAAGGATGGAATAGGATATGTGCAGCTCTGCGGGCGCTATCTAACAGTCGAATGGCTGTTGGCCGTGCCATGTCTCTCAGCGTTGCCAGTAAAGGGTTGGAATGGATTGAAAGGGTGAACGAGTCTACAACAAGGTGTTGGTTGTACCAATACGCATGTTTGTAGCCTCGACCTACAAATGCACGACGTTGTGATGATTGTCTTAGAGTCTGGGGGGGTTTTGTTGCCACAGTCAGATGGGAGCGTTGTCATTACGCCCGTTGTTCGGTGAGTTGTCATGTCAAGCCTTTTGAGGTTTCATGGAATGACCCGAGAGTCTGGAAAGTTTGGCTGGTTCCAATTCTCGAAGTAACTAACAAGTGACCTACCTAATAAGCTAAGCGTAAATTTGCTGTTTCTGATGAAAGTTTGTAGGACTACCCAAGCTAGAACCTGGAAGGCACCTCTTGGTTGGAGGTTGGAAGCTGCGATGGGGAAGGTGGAGATCTGGACCCCTTGTTTGGCGGGGGAAACAGTGACCCGACCCCAGAACGTCATGTCACTTGCTGTTACCCTTTTCTCGATGTTCCTACGCCCGCTGAGCTGCAATGAATGAAGGAATTCGTAAATCCGCCAACATCTAACATCCACATGAATTTTTTTATTGACCGACGACGATGCCGCTTTGAGCGTCTAACCGAGGATCCGGGCACATTTCTCAAAAAATGTACTTCAGCATGATCTTACAATTCGTCCACGACTACACAGATGGCATGTCAAAAGACATTGCTGGCTGCAATAGAAGAACCGTGAATAGCTTTCAATCGATGCAACATGAGCACGCGACATTTAAACATAATAAGCGACCCTCTTCTACTTCTGCACGATTAATTATAAATCGAGGCCGGTCTCGGTACCGATGACCCGTTGCAATCCATCTGTACGCCCGCTGATGCCGTTACGCCCGCTATTGGACCGACTGTAGTACCAATAGATCAGAGTCCAGAGTGCTCACGAACTGATCGATAATTCATCATCAATCGAATCAACTCGAAACAGAAGGAGAGGAAAGACGCAAACAATACAGCCACTTATATACTCTCATTTCTACATATGACACTAAAAGCCAAGTCAAATTCATCTCAAGTCGATCTTGAACAGAGCCCAAACAAGCGGCAGGCCTTATCTGCGCCCGTCCTTCAAAGCCCCTCCCCACCAATCACGCCGCCATCACATCCTGCACCAGCCCGCAGCCACGAGCCGACAATCCCACTTTGCTGCAGAGATAAGCGTTCTTGGGGGTTACCACGCCCTTTTTTACTGCTACTCTACCTTACTTTATTCGCTTGCTACTGCAACTGCATTTATCATCGCAACTCTACCTCTGCTTTCGTCCTCAGCTCGCAACTTCTTGACATCCTCCAATCCTGTCAGTTTTGTTCTGGACTTAGTCTAGTCATGCTATGCCACGAATCATGAAGCGAGCCCTGATCCTGGACATCCATCCTCTTTCCCACATACACTACATTGAACTGAACTTAATCATATGAAACTACTCATGTCCCCTGTTCCCGAGCTGTCAACTGTCTCGCTAAACCCTTTGACTTCCCGTCCGTGGACATTGCAACCTAAGACTTGAACTCGACTCAACCCCAGCCTGGCTTTACTTGAGCTTTGGTCACTGAGACATACGCCTGGCCGTGTCTTAGAGTAGCTTCGACCTCAACCACATATAACCCTGCGCCCAAGCTCTGTTTTCACGGCTACAGATGCAGGTCTAAACTGCGACCATCGCACCGAAAGGGGCTTTCTTCTATTCATAATCTGAAATCAAGTGAGCCGAATTGACAATGGGACAGTGGTGGGTTGATTCCCGCATCGAAGCCACCGTCACTCGGTCCTATGTCGTCAGTCAACTTCTTCCTGATGAGGTTGAGCGCTTAGATCGCCCCGTTGCCTTTGGTGGTGAGGATCTAACTGAGCGCACATATTGGGAAAGTATCCGGAATGATGCGCCCCGCCTGTTCCTCATCCTTGTCGATCTTGGTGTTCCTGATCAGATCTTCGGTGTTGTTGATGATGGTTGGGACGATGCTGAGCTTCCGATTGCCCTCGAAGACGTGGATCGACTGCTGTTGACTGCCACCCGTGACGAAAAGGTAGAGAAGAAGTTCTATCAGCGCCAATTCCACTTCCTCTTGAAGCCTCTACAGCGTGGGAATCATGTAGCATATAAGGACAATGAGGTGGTGCCGCTAGACGTCGTTGAAAAACCTTCACTGCCCACGCACAAGTCAAACGGACATGACAAGGTCAGACTCCCCAATATCCCGGGGGAAATCTTCTCTAGACGACGGTATGTGCTTGGTAACGGGCCTGGAGCCATTCCGATGCAGGACTTCCTTGACGCGGTACATGGAATCAAGGGTCTGCAAAACGAACACATGATCTCGTACTGGGCATCTTATACACAACACGGATATGGATACGTTCTCTTTACGCCGTCGAGCGACTTCACCCTAAAGTCGTTTCTAGCGACAACGCCTTCACAATTCAAGAACCTCGCCAAAGCTTGTCGGAGAGAGCTCATTATGAATTGGATACTTTGTCTCGTCGATACGCTCTGCGACTTTCACAGCAAGAACCAGTCTCATGGATACATCAAACCTTCAACCATCTTCTTCACCAACCAAAACCACGTTTTCTTTTCCGATTCGACTCGACTCACACCTGACAACGTCATTCTTCACACTGATAAATCGTCATTCGACCGCGAACGGTACGACTATGCAGCACCAGAGCTATGGTCTCGACCTGCCGGGGCAACAAGCCCGTCAAACAGATACCCGTCGTCGGATGAGAGCCATTTCGGAATGATACAGACATACGACCCGAATGGCTCACCAAATACCATGTTCGTCACCCCAAGCCCTCAATTTAGCGGCCAACAAGCCGACATCTTCTCGGTTGGCTGCATCATTTTGGAATTGCTATCCTATTTGGTCAAAAGAACATCAAGCAAGTTTGCGAGCTTCCGATCAGCCAAGCATAAGACAGCTGGCCGTGGTGGCGCAGTGCTGGATACATCTTTCCATAAGAACCTTGGACAAGTTGAACTATGGATGTCGGGTCTTGCAAAGGACGCGACTCGAAAGTCTACATCTACCAAGGATGGCGCAAACATCCTTAAAGGTGTCCACCCTATGTTGCATGTTGTGACGGGCATGTTGGCGACGAACCCATATGATCGGCCACCTGCTATCGAAGTACAGCAGCGTGTCTATCAGATTTTAACCGATATTTGCAACATTTCGGAACCACACTGCGTGCATCAATATTCGCAGGATCTTGAAGCGTCATTTAGCGGACTGCAGATTCATTCCATGGGCGATGGTATCGTCGGCAGCCTGCCAGGCGGGTCGAATACTACGTACGGAACACCAAGGACATATCAACACAGTCGAAATGGCAGCAGCGGGGGGTATTCGCAAGTGAGTCGCACAACAGGTAGTAGCGAGGCCGATATGGAAGCAATACATCAAGTAGGATCGGTTGGCCTACACCAAGTACGAACCCAAAGCTCATGGCCGCGCAACGTGGCATATTCACAATACCCAGGAGTGTCGCAATACTCGGCAGGTCAATGGGACAGTCACACTGCATGAGAATGATGAGCAATTGCGATGAGCGAGTGGGGTGCAGCTTTTTATTAGGATCGGACGCGAAACATGATGGCTTATTAGGACCTACAGATGTCGGTTACATTCTGTACGCACAAGCCGTACGCATATTATTGGGGTTCATCTTTTTGAGGCAAGGGCTGTCATTTGACAGCCAATACCTGGGGCTGGCGTGCTTACATGAATGGTTTTATTTGCTGAAGCAAGGGCAGGGACAAGATATGAAAAGTAAATGTCAGTTACAATCAGCTTCGGATGGCACTTTGTGCTTTATGTTACATGGGAATGGAATCTGTGGAATTATGTACGATTCATGATTGAATGAAATCTCGAGTTCAATTTCAATTCCGATTACAACATCACTTACTGGTATGGATACCTATGTGTTGAATCAATTGCCTCATGATGGTTGGACGAGTGTTTGAGACATTAGCAAGCGGGAGTATGAAACATGGGAAGAAGGATTCGAGGTTTTTACGATCTGACTAATAGGAAACAACAGCTAATTACCAGCGTGACAACGCGTAAGGAGATGCAGCCCTGTTATAGAGTCGCGCATGATGCTCTGATAATTACGATAATACTACTCAGTCAAACTCTTACTCATACCTACATTGCAAGGCAGAATCGTTTCGGGCCCTACCGAGTTAAGGGATCATGCAAGGCCGTTTCAAGACATGGATAGGACCCTGAGGAGTCAGCAGCAGAAGAACAAGAACTGACGTTAGTTAGATGCCAAGACAAATGATGCAAGCCGCGCACTGCACTTTTCTGGCAGATTACCAGATCCAGATGAAGATCAACATATACAACTCTTTTTTTTTTCTTTTTCCCCGATGGATTAGTCAAGTCACTCAGTGTATGTAATGTACATGGTAGCCGCGCAGAAAAGAACGGTTCCCTGGATATTCTCGACGAATCGGCGCAATAGTGGAACTCGCTAAAGTTTTTGAGGAGCGTACGTCATGGGTACCCGGGAATGTGGGGGAAAAGACCGTGGTCCAGATGGAAGAGGAGAAGAAGGAAAAATACATGTTCAGGAGAGGAGAAAGAGGAGAAGAAGGAAAAAAAACCTTGGATAAAGGAGAAGAAAGTGCGGTTATCGCGGAGACATGGAGAATCCACTATCTATCTAGAGAAACAAGAAAAAGACGATGAGGGGTTTTGTTTTATGTCTTACTACATAGTACTGTACTATACTTTGGCCCCATCCTTGGCCTCTTGTTGGAACAGTCAGTAGCAAACAGTTTACTGGATAGTATGTACCTAACTGTCGGCCCGTAGAAGTGGTGGTGACCTTTGTACCTACTGCCCGGTAACCCCTCCAGGGGTATTGTGGCAAGATCTAGTGCTAGCTAGACCTGATTGTGTCTCAGCATGAGTCAATCGACGAGGCTTTCAGAAAGGAGACCAGAACCAGAAGCTGCCTCATTCTAGATCGCGATGGATTGAACGCATGTCACGATAAAGGACAAACGATGTAAGACAGATGGAGAAATGCCCGAACATTGAGTGTGTCGTCAATACGTATCCAATGCAACTCAGCGTTGCATTGGAGTAACCCCTGCCCTGCTTGAGCCCCTGTAAATTGTCAGCTCTTTGCAGTCATTGCCCATGCAAGGCTACCCGCAGAAACAGAGACAGATGCAGAAGCAGAAACAGTAGCACACTCAAGTTCATCAAGCTTGAGAAGCAGAAGAGGGGAATAGAGCTCAACAAGATCCGACTAACAAAGCTCTGCGTTTCCCCGACGGAAAAGACCTTTTACTTTCCCCCCCCCTAGGGGGTGGCAAGAACAAAGTTTACAGGTTTCTCCCTCACACCAAAGCGGTTTTCGAAGGGGCTTTTGGGCCAATCGGTGAGTGCTGATTTATCGGAAAGACCTAACCAAAGGCGAGGCAGAGGGTAGAGAGCAAGAGCCTTCTGAAGAAACTTGCCTTGTTCATAGTATTCTCCACTTGAGCTAAAGCTGCTGCAATGCAGCGCAGCGGGTGCAGCGCATTTTCAGTGGATGCAGATGCAGTTTTTGTACCAGTACGTACTGAAGGTATCCCCCGAATCAAGGAATTGGATCCATCGAGGTACCTCGAAAGAAAAGAAAGGTGGGCACTAGCAGGATCGACTCTGATGGACTTGCAGGGGGGTTTTGATAAGGAGCTTAAGGGAAGGGACAAGGCAAGACAAGGTCATGTCGATTTGATGAACAGGAGAGGAGCAATAAAGCTTTGAACTTTCTGTTACCAACATCCATGTCTTGAAAAGAAATAAACAACCTAGACCATCCCCCGTCAATCGAAATCCATCTCATCCATCTTCACTTTGCTCGTCAACATCGATCGACCTGCATTCACTCTTCTTTCCTTATCAGCTTCAAGAAGGAATCAAGTCAAACAACCCCCCACGATTGAGATCACACACACACACATACACCAACAAGCACACCCACCACAGAAAACATACTTGACGCGTGGCCGACCGGGCCGCTACTGCAAACTTGTACTCGCACTACGCCAATCGTCGTCCTTTTGGCGTGCTATTTACGGCTTTTCCCTTTTTCTGTCTCCTTCTCAGCTTGGGCTCTTTGTTAGAGAGGGGTGTGGTACAAACGAAACGAGGCTGCCTCTACCTGAGCCTAAAAGTCGACAGGGACGAAAAACAACAAGAACGCTTAAGCTTAACTACAACTCTACAACCCTCTTTTCTTCTCGCTTTTCTCTCTCATTCCCAAAATCCAGTCGCTTCTTTATTTTTTGGTATCTCTCGAGAGGATCGAACCAACTTGGGAGGAAAGGAACATAAAAGAGAAGAAAGTTAATCGTTGGCTGCGTCGATCAATCGTTTGCGACGAGGCTTGGAAAAAAGGAAAAACTCTCTTATCGGATTTGCTTTTATACAACGCCATCGGTCACTTTTCTGGAAGAAAGAGAAACGGTTGAGTTTGTTCTCCATCAAGATGCGCTCGCCACTGTTCATCTTGCTCTGTGCATTCATGTCCTTGACAGTCGCTGCTGAAGTGCACATGTCTGGCAACAGAGCGCCCACGTCTCAATTCGCAACACATGGTGAGTTTTGACATATTCATTTCTCTCAAATCAATACGAGAACATTCAAGTACTTACAATTACAAGGTGTTGCATCCCAATTACCCTGTCGCGACCAGGCCATCCATACCCAAGACCGCGTCCGCGCTCGACAAGCCGCCCTATCGCAAATGCTCGGTCACAGCGCAAAAGTATCAATCGTCGAGACCGCATCTATCAACGTTAAAGCACTTGCCAATGGCGGCATGAGCTTCCTCTTCGGCCTGGCTTCCTCTTCCAACGACGTTCTCGACTACATCAACAACGGCACCACTGTAATCTCAAGAAGCATCACTGGCGAAGAAGGTAGCGCGGCTTCAGGGCGCAAACATGTTGCTTATACCAGCATTGCCCTCGTTCTCGTCATGCTCTTTTTCGCTGTGTGGATGTAAACGAATTGAGGCCAGGGACTCTTCGACTGACGGTTCTACGACACGATCCTTTCTACTACTCTTTTTCGCGCGCAACCTTTTATGATACCCCCACCGGATTTGGCGTTTTATCTGGGTCGGCCTTTTATTTGCTTTTTGCATCGGTACATACACAATACTTTCTACTTCTCTAAGGGGATGCTGGTTCATGGGTTTTTGGAGAAAACCATTCCTTGGTGGGGAAGAAGCTCGCAGCTGTGCTGCATCTGCATTCGTCGGGATGGATGCATGGATGGATGGATGAACGATTACGGTTTGATAATAATGATGGCTACGTAATGACGTGTTTGGCATATGGGACGGGACGAACAATGCATCAATGGTTGGAATATACTCAAGGAACATACTCATAGACATGGATAAGGCCCAAATCGAGTAAGGAGCTACATTCAGTCCTTGATTATTTTGGATAATAGAGTTTGAAGGCTGAGGTCAATTCTCATTGCATACAATATCGATAATACATTCTGGATTAACTCGATCTGGCCATTTCATCTCACTATGGCCCAACTCATGATAACAACAGCCACGGGCACGATAAACAAGCTTGGACCGAGGAATGCATGACACGCACTCGACTTGATCACTCCGACTTCTCCAAACTTGATCCCTGTATGGACCGCCTTGTCGGTCTTGTCACTGTGAAACAACCCGGTGATCATCGCTCTTGGCATAGAGTGCTTGCGCAATGATGTCTGTACACTGAGACAGCCATTTGGAGCACACATTGTGCCATCTGGGCAACATCCTCTATCGAGGTCTCTGCCACACTGCGTCGTGTTGACCGCGCACGCTGCGGGGTGCTCCTCGTTGACGATGCATTCGTCACTCTGAGCGCAGCAGTAAATGCCCGAGGGCGAGAAACGCGTCTCCGTGTGGTGGCAGACTTTTAGCCGCGGGCAGCATATGTCCTAAACTAGTCAGCCTCTCTCTACTAGCCTCGAAGCTTGTGTTTGAGGACGAACATGAAACGTACCGGCTGAGAGAAAGCTTGGCAATCTTGAAGCTGGACACCACAAACCTGAGAGGGCGGGTGGTAAAGTTCTTCTTCTTTGTTCACGTTGTTGTCATGAGTCGTCTTTAGAAAAACTTGCTCTTGCGCCGAGGCGAGGTCTGACAGGTTTTCGGACGAGTGCTCCTAGTGCCCGTTTGTAGTCTCGAATACGACTATCACAGCGACTATGACCACGACGATGAAGAAGATGGAAAAGGCAACCATCAAAGCATATCGGATCCTGTGGTCGAGGCGGTGTTCCGACGTGCCCCAGGGAGTTCGGGTGTGGGTTTGGCACTGGTTTCTGTCAACCATTAGAAGTGTTGGGTAAAGAAATTGAGGGAGATGGTTTCTAGGATACATAGGGCGAGGGTAGGTTTCATTATGTGATGAACGATGGACGATGATGGGAAGTTAAGTTTGTTGACGGAGTTGTGTAAGCGAACCATCTCTACAGGTGCATCGACGCAGAAGACTCCTTCCATAAATTGCAGACAACCTTGGAGCGACGACTCTCAGATTCAATTCTAGAGCCGACGCGAGTCTGGTAACGAAACGGGACAATTTTGGGTTTTATGATCGATAGATAGTGTAGACTCATGTAACCGGGTCAATTGGAATGGACATCTTGCTGCAGTGAGTAGATGGCTATATAAGTTAGCAATGCACTCTATACAACCATCAACCAGGCAATTTGTGATGTGCGAGAGGCACGGATGTAATATTGTCAAATTTGGACAAGAATTCACTACATAATCAAACGACTAGAAGAAGAGTCCCCTCATCTTATTGACTGAATTGTAGATTCGGGCTGAGTAACGTTTGATAGAACGGCCGATGAATATATGATATGGACCAATAACATCCACATATAGTTCAAGCCGATTTGTTGGATAGCGAGTCGCATACTATAATACTAAGCCATGCTCTTGATGCGAATGAGCTTGTCTGTAACACTCGTTTGCTTGAACACCATTGCTCAGCTCGTGGAGGTCAAGCGGGTTAGGCGGGGAAGGTTCTCTGAATTGAATTATATCCATCTTCGGCGACCATTTGAGCCACGCAAGACAATGGCTTTTTATGTCATTTCCCTCTATTGTGTATGACAGCTGTAGTGGCTACAATGTAGGTTAGTAGCTAGGTTCATTGATTATTTATGCATTGTAACCTATTCGATCCCCATCTGTATAGGTGTGACGCCGTAAGATGCATCCTTATTCTCAGCTAGCAATTACCATATTTTGTCCATTATATTATAACTTCTATTATAGGATATCGCTATGGTTTGTTTAAATGGATGCTCAATATGCCAAGAGTTTTTTTTTCTGATCAAAAGAGAAGCTGTGATTCGCTGGCAAATTCTGACCAGGCTTTTCTCTACCTAAGAGAGCACTTAACACTCCACTCTAACTTTTGCACCAATTAAAACAAACAACTAGTTCTCATATGCCAATCCCCAGCCATTGCATCAAATCGGTCCAGATAATCACCGGTCCCCCGCGATAAAGATCAAGCCTTGGATTAGGAAAAGTACTGGCCTGGCTTCAAGGTAGCTTCCAAAGAAAGAAAAAATAACCAAAAGCACAAGAAAAATATACGAATAAGCTCTCGGAGACTCGGCGAAACAAACAATCAGCATCAAAGTCGACTCGGCCCACGACACTTGTCCTATCCAACCTCGTTCTGTTTTGAAGAGACTTGATCGATTTCCACCGACCCAATTTTCTTCTGTGTATCGATAGAAGAGGGCCATTTCTGAGGGCAAAATCTTTCCAAGATACAACCATCACCTGCCGCCTCAACGACAACGCCGCCGCGCCGAACAGCACCACGCCACGAGCTGACGTGCTAGAGACACGATTGAACTGCCTCCAGGCTTTGCTTCCATTGCTTATGCTTTAATAAAGCCGTCATGATGGCTGAGCCTGCCCAGCCTGAGCTCAGCGCGGCCATGTCCCCGACGGGTGCGTAGAAAGCCTCCTGCCAGACTTGGACGGGACAATCTTTGCTTTGCCAGACTAAAACCCAAACAAAACATGCAATGCTGACTGCCGTGACCGTAGGGATCAAGCAAGAGCCCAGCCATGAGGCTGATATCCTCGAGGGTCTTGATCTTGACATTGAATCCATCATGCAAGCCGCGACCAAGCGGCCCTTTGAAGACCATTCTAACGACGACGATCCGAACAAGCGAGTCAAGTCTGAAGCCGAACCTGTCCAACAAAACACGCTCGAACTCGACCAAGGCGCCGAAGAATCGCTAGAAGATGGTCTTGCGCTTCTTGTGCATAATGCGCTCAACAATGCCAACGACTTCATGTTTGATCCCACGAGCGACCAGATGGACATTGATGGCATTACCGATCACTCGCTCCCACCGCCTCCTCCGCCATCTTCGCCTTCGGTCACATTCTTTTCTGATCCCCAAAAGTACTTGCGCAAAGCCAGCCGGCATGCGCTGGGCAATATGGTAGGTCGCGCGACCGTAGAGATGCCGCAGCGCTTACATAGGTGGGATAGGCACTTTCCATTCTTTTGTTATTCTCGCAATCCTTCGACGATTCCATCAAACCGATCCAAGATGCCGGTTCGCAACACGCCAAGTCTTTTCGAGACCTTCAATTATCTTTCGCGCAAATCAAACAGATCTACTCTTCGGGCCCTATTCTGTCTGCAGACGAGCCAGACCTTCAAGACCACGAATCTCGCACCATTCTCGATCTAGCGAACCTTGCTCAATTCTGCATTTGGCTATTGCAAACTACGCCCTCATACAGCGAAGCTCATCAGCATTTCCACGCGATCTTTCGAGGCCAGGTATCCGATCTTGGTTCTGATGCACTCGATCTGTATCTCTCTCTCAAGACCCAAGTGGCCATCGATGCGCTTGTTTCAAAAACAACAGAACAATCGAGCGAGCAAGTATTGGAAGAGGCTCTGATCAATGGAATGGAAGATAAGCTACGTGGGCTTCACAATGGATTCGATCTGACACATGCCGACTCCGAATTCATCACTTCGGTCCGATCAAGGAAGACGTCGCTTGAAGGCGAGGCGTCAACTGAGTCTGGTGGGTATTATTCTCCCCAAAGGAGAGGGTTTTTTTACTGACAGGCTACAGCGGTTCTGCGAGAAAAATACAAGGTGGACGATCTGCTACGACAGGTTTCAACATGTGTCAAGACTCGACTTGCATTGATGTCGGATCTTGGATCAAGACTAGGCCATCCTATGCGATCTAGCGAAGAAACTGCCGTTGATCTATTGGGCGACACAAGCTGCGATCCAACTCTCGACATGGAAGACCTCTCCTCATTCTTCGAAAAGACAACTTCAGGCCTTGTCCAGGACGCCTTAGCTGGCTTGACTGACGATACTACAACGACCACCAATCCTAATCCCGATCCTAATCCCAATCCCAACCCTGAGCCAGCACCTGCCGTCGCTGAAACTATCGAACCGACGCCAACAGCTGAGCCTACCAAGACTCCAGAAAAAGAGCCTTCTTCTACACCTCAGACAAATGGCAAGCCGGACTTGATAACAGATTATAAGGAACTGGAGGCACTGGTAGCCGAAAGCACGTCTAATTATGTTAAGACCACATTGCATGGATTGTCGCCCGTTCCCTACCAACCTACAGTTCCGACAAGTACTAGTAAGTTCTTAGGTCAGTGATTCTCAGAGATTATAGGCTCACCAGAACGCAGCACAATCATACTTGAACCAACTCCAACAGCAACAGGCTCACAATACGTACTACTCATCGTACACACAGAGCATACCCGAACCGCAACCACCACCACCCGAACCAGGACACAACCTGCCGCCAAACCAGACCTTCCCCAGTGCGATACTGTACGACAAAGCTCGCCAAGCGGCTCTCTCTAAAAATTCGTCACATACTAGGAGAGAAGGTCTTCACTCGACACGGCGGCCTTGGACCCAGGAAGAAGAAAAGGCACTCATGGCGGGTTTGGACATGGTCAAGGGACCTCATTGGAGCCAAATACTGACATTGTTTGGGCAAAATGGCACAATATCAGATATACTTAAAGATCGGACACAAGTGCAGTTGAAGGACAAGGCCCGAAATCTTAAGTTGTTCTTCCTCAAGACCAACTCGGAGATGCCATACTATCTCCAAGCAGTCACGGGTGAGCTCAAGACGCGCGCTCCTACACAGGCGGCCAGGAAAGAGGCCGAGGAACGGGCGAGACTGAGTTCGGAAGAGCAGCGTGCGACGCTCAACGGGATAATGACTCTAGCCGGAGGTTTGCAGAACCCACAGCAGGGGCAAGGAAGAGCAGCGGGAACCCCGACCTCCGCTGTTGGCTCGGGCGTCATGACGCCTGCTCAAGCTGCGAGCGCTGCCCAGGCTGCGTCTTCACAACAGGGCCAAGCGCACAATCAAGCGACTGCTCACTCATACAACCCAGCTACTTCATCCGGGTATCCACCATCGACGTTGCCCCAGTCCAGATCAAGCGTCATGTCACCACCTCAGCAGTCGCCTCATCAAGCAGCTCGTCCGCAATCTTCTCAGATGTCTATGTCTCCTCAAACACCGCGGTCACAACTCCCTCAGCAAAACCACAGTGCCATGCATTCTCCCGTCCACGCCCAGGCGGCTGCCCAAATGCGTTCCCACACATCGACGCCCGTCGGCCAGCTGCATCACTCTCCACCGCCACAACACACACCAACTCCTCAACCCGCAGCTCAGCATCATGCTCAGCCTCACTACGCGCCTGTTCCACACACTCAGCTCACTTACCCGTCCCCTACCTCTACTAACGCCACACCGGACATGCATTCGCATACTCACGTGCCAGCACCGGAAACGCAGATGGACCAGCATATGCACGATAACGCCGCAGAGGCAGCTTTGCTGCAAGGTCTCCAGGCTGCAGTGGCAGAGTCTTTGTAATACATCGTTACGCAAAAAAACGCGGAGCAGTGTCTATTTCTTCTTCTCGGTGTTCTTTTCTTTTCAAGCTTATTTTATATCGAATTCGCGATGAATCAGTTTGCCCTATAGCGAGCCAGGGTAACTAGGTTGATGCTCATCAGGGTGCACCAAAGGCGCAGTTGGCTATTTTCGTTTCTGCGCAAAAAAAAAAGTTTTGTTCTTTTATAGATCCGAAACGCCTCAAAGGCCGATTTTTATTTAAAGGAGAGGGGGTTAGAAGAAAGAAAAAACAAAGGGTGGTGTGGAAGTCTGACTTGGAATGATACCATGAATAAGGAGTTCAAATATGACGGGCATGCAAGGGAAATGACTGGCGATAGAGCATTGAAAATGTTATGCACCAGTATCAACTGTTCGGTTTCTTTTCTGTGATACACTTGTGACGCTGCTTATATCATATCCAAGGAAGCTTGGCACGCCGGAAAGTCCAGGTTACGATGCTAGGACTATCGGGGTGCTTGGTTTATGGTTATTGTTAGCCGGAACTTGGGCTCTTCTTGTTAATGGCTCGTTACTTGATGCATCTCGCCGTTGCCCTTAGCGAACGGTTACACTTTTTCAACCCGGGTGACCCATGATCTCGAGGTCGTACTTGTGAGACGTATCATTAGTATTTCAACAACAGAGTCGCAGGTACAGTAAACAAATGTATAAAGTGCTGCAATGATATAGTCTATATTTATCTCTTGAACAGGCCCTACCATGATAAGGGCAAGCCTTTCTCTCAAAAGCGTTAAGAAGTAAAACATTCAGTAAATATGTTCAATCCTCAGTATCGGAAAAGACGCCACGAAACGACCTGCGCGGCAACAGGGACGATATGTCGCAACACTACGACTACTCTCAGAATGGATGACCACACATTCCCATCACTATATTGCCAGTTTCATGCTTGTAGGCAGATCGAAGCAGGCCGAGCATGTACAGTCGCAAAACCACCAAATGCTATAGTATGCAGTCAACGTATGTGGAGTATCATACCTTTAACCGCCCGGATGGTTAATGTTTGAGAAGATAGCCGATGTCAGGCCGTTGACAACGGGATGAGATGTGCTCTAGATGTCAAGGATGGAGATACGACAATGCACAAATACTGCATACAGCTCCGTAAGTCGAGCTTCGCTGGTGTTGCCCGAGCAAAACTAACTACAGAATTCAGATTTGTGTGGATTTCCGGGATGTGAGAACGAAAAATCAAAACAGAACGGGCAATATGTTCCATCCTGCGTTGATCACCGATGCGAGCAAGACAACTGTCGTAACTCCAAAGACGTCGGAGATTTTTGTAGGTCTCATACTTGCGACGACCAATACTGTGTGGCCTTCGCCCCAGGTATTGACGTAGATGACCCCCTGAAGTTCTGCGAGCGTCATCGTCAATGCCAGAAGCCCCAGTGTCCACGTCTCTGCCATACCCGTGATAACGGTCAACCTTCGCCATTCTGTGGCGCACATTACTGCCAGGCACCTGACTGCGAAGATGGTCGTGAAGCAGGGTTGTTTTGCTCCGCGCACACTTGTGCTGAACCAGGTTGCCTGAAGGGTAGGGAATCTTTCAAGACCGAGTACTGCAAAAATCATAAGTGCAGGACAAAACATTGTCGGCTGAGGAGGTTGGACAGTGATTATTGTTCGTACCATGAGTGTGTGTATGATGGCTGTGCAGCTGAAGTGGTGGAGGGCCGGCTTTGTGAAAGTCACCGACGGCGCATGGAGTCGAGCTTTGGAAGAAGACTATCAACTCCAGGGGTGGGATATGCCATATACGACGATGGTAAGTTTCTGTGATCCGCCTAAACCCCCAACTGTTGGTTCAATGCTAACAGATAGCAGACCTCCTGGATCCATGCCCAGGCATCAATGACAGAAGAGGATGTGGCCGAAGAGTTGAATATGGTAATCAGTTCTGTCAACACCATATGTGTCAGATCCACAATTGCCAGGCTCCAAGGACTAGATCATCCGACTTCTGTATTGATCACGGGTGCCCTGCGGCGGGATGCCACCGACCCAGGCAAACACATCCCCAAGAGTGGCTTCGAGGTGATGCTGGAGGGGTGCTCTGTGAAGAGCATGCTAGTAGCCATGTTGGTTGTCGGAACCAGAATGCTGAAGATTCAAATCGATGCCTGCGGCACGGAGGAGGCCGCATGCCGAGATTTGGACAAAGGAATGATCTAGAAGATGAGAGGCCGACTCGAGTTTCTCGAGCAGGTGCAAGGAACCTAAATGACTATCGGCGCAACGGGCGAGATGGCCAGAGACAACTGGGCTGGGCCGAAGTTAGGAATAGAGATCCCTGGGCAGCATGGGGGATGGCGATGTGATCTACCTAAGTTGGAGTACCAAAAAGTGTAAAGAAATGAGAAAATTCAGCCTTTTCGACCAAGTCACACCTGGCTCGTTGAGGGCCGGCTACCCTTAATTAAGAGGACAAGATGGTGTCGTTGTTAGGCAGATCTGAAGCTGTAAATTGAGGTTATTCCCAAAAGACAAGGTGGGGTCGGTCATGTCGAGTGTGGCTTGGAAGGCGGACCTGGGCCGAGCCGAGAAGATCCAAGGTAAAGAGCTTGCATTCAGGGTTCTGCAAGGGCAAGTGCAAGTGCAAGGGGTCCCGTGGTGGCGATTTCTCTTTTTGAAGGTGATGGTGTTGTGTAAGAGAGGGAAGGAGGCCGCTTGAGCAAGCCATGGTGTACCTGTCATGCGGCTAGTGGACAGTAGGCTTTGACAATAACACTGTGTCTATCACCTATCTTTGGTCGATCTATACAGTGTCAACTACCCTCATGCACAGCCTCGGGTCGCTTGACATGACCCAACCCACGCGATGTCCCGCTCTGGCTCATCAGGGACGAACACCTGCCAGCATGCACGTCACTCAGCTAGATAGGCAAGGTAATGCACGACACATGGCAACTTCCTTCTTTAATAGGTGCATTTCAAATTAGTAAAGTAGCATCAACCCGTCATCCAAACCTGTTAGCCGCAGCCGCCAGGGCCTTTTCTTTTGCTGATCCTTCTTTGACGCGCTTGGACATGCTGTACCTGCATAGATACCTGAGTTACTATCTTGACCTATCACTATAAACCGAATCTATCAACGACAAAGAATTTTACAGAAAGCATTTGCCAAGTTTTGACTATAGCCTTATTTATTATTATAGTTTTATTTTATTTCTTTTCTTGAAGTCTTTCATGCCTCCGCTCTTACTCTTTGTCTGCCTGCCTCAGCACCTATTCTGTAAATGACCACCCATCAATGAGACACAAACCCATACATCATGGCCACGCGCCACTCTGAAGACTCAAGTATAACATTGTTATTTTCAACCACGCTAAATATACCTACTCCAAAGTACCATAATTCAACTCTCTTCCTATTCTTCAATTACCCTGCCACAATCTCCCAACTACCAACCCAAGTCCTACCATCTACACCGAGACACTCCCTTACACTTTCTCCTATCATCTGCCCTCTTAAGCCACGATAACCAAAGCATGATTCTACTCTGTTCTATTTCCGAGCACGCGTGCTGCCAAAGTGGAACACTTCGAGTCCGAGCCTTGAAGAGTGCTTATAAAAGAAAGACCACAGCAATGCTGCTTGGACATAATTCCCTTGTTCAAACACCTCTGACCTTCTTTGATCACCTGCATTAGTCCAACTGTCTCTTTCGAACAGTCATTCTTTATCCGTAAGACCTATTTTCAAGACAATACTAGGTCACTTGTTGAAACTAGACAAGACTCGTTTATAAGTCTCGAGTCCTAGACACTTTCTTTATATCTATCCTCGCCTGCCCAACCCTTTAGCTTATACCCGGATCAACTACCCACTACTAACACTGACGAAACTCCTGACTATACCAACTGCAAGAGACAAGCAATACGAAACGCAACAAGAACTTTGCATCAACTCAATATGTCTCGACGTTGCTACGTTGAGACCAGCCCCGATGGCCGTCCACAGCTCGTGACCATCAAGCGCTCACGATCCTACCATCACACTCACCGACACCAATGCGACTACTATAAAGTCAGTCGCGAGGAATGGAAAACTCTCATCCGCCAGAACGAACTCCTCGATGAGGCAAATCAAGCCTACGCAGCACAAAACGAAACTCTTCGATCAAGACTTCATGCCTCCGAGGCCGAGACTCATCGCCTCTGTCACGTTGTTATACCGTCTCTCAACGACCAGGTCGCCAAGCTCTCTCGCGAGAATGAATGCCTTCGTCGTGCTGCAGAGAAGCCATGCGACCCTCCTGTTCATATACTTCCTATCTCTACTCACCACCATAGCGAGCTCGAGCGGCTACGCGAAAAGGTGTGCAAGCTTGATAAGGAGAACAAGACGCTCAGAGACGACAATGGTGACCTTCGCTTCAGACTACGTGAGCTGTCCAAGCAGGTCGATCAGAGTCTTAGTCGCAGAGTTGCAGACTTAACCAAGCAGATTGAGTACTGGACCAATCAATCTGGCTTCTGGAAGAAGAAGTACGATGACTTACGCGAGCGCCATCTGGGCCTGATTACAATCGTCGAGTCCAAGACGGAGAAGACGGAGTACTATGACGACGTGCTGAAGCGGCGGCGCGTTTGTTAATCTTGAGTTTGATCTTTTGAGCCAGCAAACGTTTGGGGGTTATTTCTTTGGCTGAGCAATGCATGATATTATTGATATGGAACAATGAACAAAGCTCGGACGGATCCCTTGTTTTTGCCTTTATTGACACAGCCACCAGATGGCATTATTCCCTTACACCCGTTCCTTCTTACAACATCCCCTTCCTTTGTCTTCAAGGTGAGAAATATCAATCCTCAACATGCTGAAATAGCTCACTAAAAATCACAGTTGATACCCATTTATGCACGAGGTCGCGTCTCGGATGTTATCCAAGACTTTACAACCCATGCTCTATACCGTTTCTTTCCGCTCTAGTTCACACATGTTTGGGGGTAACATCAAGGCTCAAGAGCATCCTGTGGACATTTCGATAGCAAATAGCACGTATGGGTATTCAAGTGGTCGAGAAAATTGAACATCCCACTTGCCCATGGTCCCTCTATAACTATATCAAGAGATTCTTATAAAACGAGATGTTACCTGCTACCATGTGTTAACAGCTATGTATAAATCACCGCGTGACGTATGAACTTTTGTCGCAACCACTAGGGAAGGCAGTCATGCGTAGGTGAATGATTGACATTAGGGTAGTATTCAAATATAATGTCTTGAAAATACGGTTTGGTGGCCACTTCAGACCCCATACAACCAAGCCAGAAACACCGAACTGTCACTTCAGACTTTTTACGCTCTTAGCTACTGGAAACCAGAAGACCAATATGGATTCTGCTTATCTGAGCGTTTTGCACTGCCTTGTTATGAAGTGGCATGATGGCAGTGTACTTGAGCCGCAATAATCTCACGCTTCATTGAGCTGGCATTTCTGAATTCTGCAGATGCACGCTGGTGCCTTGCGTTCCCGGGCGAACTGTCCAAACGTCCATACATTATTGATATGTATGAGCGAGATCTACGCAATGCAACACGACGTCCCGTGGTTTCGCGCATCTTTACCCGAAACCCGTGGGGCATATTCAAGATAACGACGTGAGAAGGGGGGGCCAACGAGGCAACCAAGGAGGATGGACACTTACTGAATGACCAATAGAGGCGGCCTCAAAACTGGAAAAAGGCGCAAGGCATTGGGAGGGAAAAGGTCCTATTCTAGGCAGAAGGGGACTTTGGGGACATAAGGATTGGTCGCTTGGTTTAAGTGGGAAGGGACGACAAGGATATAGGCTTTGGGGGCCGGCCAAAAATGCATGGAACCGGTGGAGGTGTTGTGTTTGTGAACACGGATGCAGATGGGCAGTGCCTTGATCCACGAAGGAACCATTTGAGGGATGAGGGTGTGGTAGCAAAGGTAGAATGGCTGCACACCGAGCTGCGATCAGACTTTGAGGGACCTTCCTAGGGTGTGGAGCAGACGGGAGGGAGCCGTAGTGGTGGTATTGTGACGGATGTGGATGAGAACGAGCATGACATGAAGCCGCCAAGAGGTGTGAGTACGGAAGCGGGTGACCACTGCGAAGAGGTTGCGAAGTCTAGGGTCAAGGTTGCCTGGGATATTCGGTGTTCTCACATGACTGTGCTAACAAGTATTGTCCTATTGACTCACACGGAGGGCCTCAGAAAGAAACTCGACGCGCTTATCGAAACAGGCTGTGTACGTAAATAGGAGTTTTCTGATCAATGAGATTGATCAGAATGGCATTTCATCAATTGAAGGATGCGTGTCAAATAACAACAAATTAAAAAAAGACGATGACAAAATGCCATACACGTTTGACAAAACGTTGCCAGCGGGTAGATCCGCAGTTTAATTAGTGACAGAAGGACAACGTTTACTTTCCACCTTGGGAAATACCATGGAAGGTTATCCATCGTCCGTGGTATTCCCGTTAAAAATTTAGCGACCGTTGGGCCAAACGTGGAGTGGAGGGTGGAGGCGGGAGCGTCCCGTTGCCCATGCTGCCGGGTTAGTACGTATTGGTTGGGGTTGGGGCTGAAGACCTCTATGGTCGGTACACAAAATTCCAGACCTGAAATTGGTCAACAACGACCAAAATCAGGGGGTGGCAGACCGAAACGCACGCAATAAAGTATAGAGCTAGGGCTGGAAACGTGGTGACTGGGGCCATCTTGGCACGGAATGCGGGAATGCAAGGAGAGCCACGATAATGACGGAGCTCATCTCTTTCAAATCCACAACAACTCAAACAGTCAAGCCCTTAAATGCCAGCAGGAACCCAGCTAGACCGAGGCCACCTCATGAGCCGGTAACGAAAGGGGGGCAGTCGATGGGTTCTATGGCTGTAGCCCCAGCAGAACATTAAACACTCCATTCCAGTCGAGTCAGAATTTTCTAAAGCGCCCCGATTTTGTTTGACAAGCGGGAAGGGAAGGAAGCCCAAGCGTTTAAGTTATCAAGCCCCAGGAGCGGGAGGCCCTCCCGGCGGATATCCCCCGGGTCCGGGTCTAGGCGACCGGCGACGGGCTGATGGCTCCTTGTGTGCTGAAGCATGGATCTTGACCTGAATTGAGCTTTCTCTCCACAAAAAAAGCCCATTCCAACTCGGGTGAGATTTAATATAGCGGTTTCTTGAGAAATACAAGAATCGCGGTATCCAGTGTGGTGTAATGTATGTAAATCATTCCCACTATCAACAATGCGCATGATATCTTATAATGATGCAGCATACATCGCGGGCGACCAACAGAAGCCTTGCTGTCACTCATCTGCTCATGTATGCAAGAAAGACGAACAGAAAAGGTTGGAAGACCAGAGACAGCTGGACAAGGGGTTTCACACACACACACATACACAGAAAGAGTGAGAGACACACAACACACAATCGATGTCTTGGCTGAGAGCAGTGCACCGCGGACGGGAGTTGAATGTGCATGGTTGCATGTGCGCAGCTGCGAAATACAACTCTCTAATGTGCCGAATAACTTGCATTGATGACAAGGGTAATGGCGCAAAAAGAACCAACGATACGGCGCGACTTCCATGTAGAGTGAATCCTTCTTTCCCGCCAACCCGATGAGTCACTCTCCTTAAGTCTCCGTCTAAAACGTACTCTTCTGGGTGATTTGTGGGCGGCGGCGGCGCTTCAGGGGCGGCGTAAGAATTAACTTGGTCGCTGAGATGGCGGTGTCCGCACCGGTGACAATACTTAGCCACGAGGCGGCATGAAGCGGAGTCAGCCAGCAGACGGTCAACAACGCGCCTTTTTTTCTTCTCTTCCAACTCTTGGTGAGCGCTGAGGTTGACGACCGACTTGCGCAAAAGTTATGGATGTTGATTCACATGTCTCCTTCTTCTTGCAAGGAGGGTAGGTTGCGGGACAAAGTGCAACATGTTCGTGGATATCATGACTATCAACGGAGCCAAACTGGCTGTTTCCTGAACCCCTGTCTGTCATCCGGGGTGTCTGGAAGGTGACTGGGGGTGGCTTTCCACGATGGTGATGGTGTTAGCAACAATTGCTCCAAGCCTCTTCGTGTCTCTCGCATTGCTTTTTCCTTTTTTTTTCTTCTTCTCTGTAATTACCGTGTTTCCTTCTGCTTTGGCTAGGCTACGGCGTAGCACAGCCTTAGCAGAGTCAATATTATGGTACCCCTTTTGCGGAAGTTGAGGGATTCAGGAATTATCGCTCAGACAAAGGACCCGGGGCGTTGTGCGTAGTGAGAACAGAGCGCGAAAAGACCAGGAGCGCGCCGGCAAAGAAATATCAAGACCCCGGCTTTGGCAGGGGTTTAACGTTTGGAGGTGTGGGCAAAGTGGGCATTGGGCTCTGGTAGACTCCCCTTGGGCACTGAACTTTGGTTTCGGTCCCTGATGTTGGCGTCACAACGCTTTTGCTCTTCGACTTTGCGCATACCGCACTGGCGGATTTAATGTGCTGAGAAAGGATCCAAGGGCGTCTGAAAGCGCAAATGCGAGTCTGAGTGTGTGCGCCAGGCCCAGTTTCCATCTACCATGTCTCTGATTTTCCAATCACGAGGTTGCAAAAAGAAGTTCGGCTTCACTCCCTCTGGCAACCTCACACCCTCAACTCCCTTTAATTCTTGCGGTTCAAGCAGGGGTTGATGCAGCTTTGTGCTGAAATTTGTGGTGAGAAATAATAGTAAGATGCAGAGAAAGAGAGTGCCTGGCTATTACCTCTCCCTCAAACCCGGGGTGTGCGTGCGTGCGCATTTGTTTACAGCAAGTATGTAGGTAGGATTGGAAGTTCCCCCCTTCTTGTGCATCCGTCTCTCTCCGCGTTTGCGACCGACTCTGCATGGACGTACAGGAAGAACTTTACCGTATTCTGTTAAATGGAATAGGCAGCGAACGGTTAACTCTTCATCTGCATTTTGTCGTCATTTTCCCGTCTTGAGCGTAGAGTAGAGGAGACTACGTGTGTAAGACGATAGGCAGGCAGGTGGAATACCGTACATAGTACAGCCTCAAAACAGGCACAAGGCATATTCCTGCTACTGGTGTCCCTTTCCTATCACGAAGCATGTGTCTTTCGGAAGGAGCACCTCGTTCAACTCAATTTCCTTCCATAACTATCCCCTGCCTAATAGGACTTTTACCTGCCTTGCTTTGTTTTAGGCCTGGCCCTTTCCTTCCATTATTGCGCCCCCCTCCCATCGCCCACCCCCCATTCCAGACGCCTCAGACATGGGCTGGAGTGTAGGCAGGCCTTTCTTTCTTAATTTTCCCTCCCACACCCGAGTTTGGCAAAACCCATATCAACCCGAATATTCTACTTTTTCCCTCTTCTGCCTGCACCCAAACTTATCTTTCTTCTCACCACACAGGTGTATTTCGACCTATATCCTCGAATATTCTATTGTACTCTGTTCTGTATTGTAATACAGAAAGAAAACATATCGTCTTGCTTTACTTGTTCGTAAAGCGATAGTTGTTAACAACTGTCTAACTCGAGTTTAAAATAAACTCACCGTCAACTTTCTAAACCGACGTCACTTTTTTGCCTTGGTGGCCCCAAAGCTTCCACTACCGCTACCGCTCCCGTTACAACCCCTACAGTAGAGTGCTCTCCGCCAAAATCGCCCGCGCTCTTCTATCCGCCTGCCAGACCATTTACACCGCTGGTCGTTGGGCAGAGCTGCACCGCAGCGAAACAGAGTTAACATCGGAAAATCGCCAAGAATCGCAGCATCGAGACGACTTCGACGTCGTTCTTCTCCTCTTCTCCATTTCTCTTTTTGTTCTGTAGGCGATCGTGAACATTACAAACCGACGCCATGCCTTTGCATCAGCGAACCTCTGCTAGCCCTACCAAGAGGAGCAGCTCCTCGGTCAGGAGCTCTTCCTCAGTTAGAAGCACTACGTCTTCATCTTCATCCTCTAATAATAAGTCAAGGGCCTTGACTGGTACGTTCAATGGCTGCCACTTGCTTCATTTGTTCCCTTTGACTAACGTGAAATTCCCTTCGATAGTTCAAGACCATGACTACGAATATGAATTCGATATGGAATCCGAGCTCCGCGACGATCTCCAAAAGGCAAACACAGAACTTAACAAGGCCAACGCCGAGAACGATAAACTTAGCGCCCAGAACGATAAGCTCAAGGCCACCATCGAGCAGCTTACCCGCAAGCTGAACGAGTCTAAGACATCCCTCGAAGAAACCACTCGCAAGCTTAATGAGTCCACCATCTCATGCCGTGAACTCAAGGCCCAAGTTGAGGGTGCCCGATCCGAGGCTGATGTCCTTCGAGAAGACAACCGTCGTCTCAACACCGACTTCGAGGAACTCAAGGGCGACAAGCGCCGCCTCAACAGCGAGTGCGACGAGCTCAAAGAGGTCAAAGAATCTCTTGAAAAGGAGAATGAGCGCGTCAAGTTCGAGCACCATGACCTCGAGCAGCGCTTCATCGGCCTCCAGGCCAAGCATGAGAACCTCACCATGCGCCATAACGCTGTGAGTAGCCAGGCTGGCTCGTCTGCCCTGACAAGCCCTATGACAAGCCCCATGCCTAGCCCCCTTCCTGCCCCTCTCCCCGAGGCTCGCAAGAACCCTTCTCGTCCTTCTAGCAAGGCCTCGAGCAAGGCTTCCAGCAAGGTTTCAAGCAAGTCTGTAAGCAAGCGAGAACCTAGGGAAGATCGCCACCGTGAACAGGAGGATCGCCACCAATCTGAACGGGAAGAGAACACTCGCGATGAGCAACCTCGTGAGCGACGTCATCGAGAGGATCGCGAACGTCGTACCCACGACCGCGACGATCGAGGTCGCCAGCGTAGCGAAAAGCCTAAGGACAAGGACAGATTTGAGGCCAAGGAACGCTTGTCGAAGCGGTTTGATGAGCGACCCTCCGTGGCACCTCGTCAGACCAGCTTCATCGAGCCATGGGGTCCCGGAGGTTGGTCTCCTCGCTATGAAGCCCCCCCCAGCGACCTTGACGCTTACGGTCAAATGACAATAGGACGCAAGGCTGCCAGTGTTGTGTCTAGCGGGGCGTACTCCAATGTCCCTCGCACGACCAGCATTGTCAATGGTCACTTCAGCAGCGACAGCAGCGCATACGATGATGAGCGGTACGAGGATGGTTCTTACCATCCCTACCCAATCCCCAACTAATTATCATCTGGTCTTGTTTGATCTGCCGTTTTGAGTACCCCTCCTTTTTGAGCCAGGTGCTGCTCACAAGAACGGAGCACAGATCAAAGCAAGATGCTTATGAGGGCCCTGTTGTGGTTCACATGCGCACACTCCCACCTCGAGACACCCTCGAGGAGTGAGGTTCCAGTAGGTAGGGCTTTGCATGAAGCTCCACCTTGTATCTATACCAATTGTTCTCGATGATCGAATTGGACCAGGCCACCTTATTATGACTCAATCTCAACGGTGAGATGTCGCATCTAGGCCTAGTCTTATCACCATCACCATTTCCCCGCATGGGTCGGTTCACCGACACCGGCCGAGATGTTTAAAACCCCACCAGGTCATCTCACTCGCAGCATTCCAACCTAGACTTGCATTATTTTTTTCTTGTTGGTTTTTGCAGCTATACTCAGACCCCGATCGAGTTGATCAGGATCTCTGCTCTTCATATCATACGTTTATATCATCGCCATGAAGCTCTACCCTTCCATTTCCGAGGACCTGGCCGCCTGGGTGCAGCAACAGCCTGTTTTCTTTACAGGCTCGGCTCCTACCCATGGCTCTCATATCAACGTCTCCCCTAAAGGCCTCACAGATTCGCACTTCGCCATCCTGGGGCCCAATCAGTGTGCGTACATCGACCGCACTGGTTCTGGATGTGAGACTATTGCCCATTCATATGATAACGGCCGTCTGTGTTTAATGTTTATGAGTTTCGGTCCCGCACCTCGGATTGTTCGTTTCTTTTGTCGGTCCAAGATTGTTGAATGGGATGACCCAGCCTTCCCCCATTTGGTCCGACGTATCTCTAAGGGAAAACGATCTACATTCGATGGTGCCAGAGCCGTCATTGTGGCGGATGTGTTTCAAGCCCAGACAAGCTGCGGCTTTGGTGTTCCCCGTGTGAAGAGGGGTATTTATGCACCTGACGAGACCTCGACGAACTTGTCTCTTGATCAAGTTCTCCAAGAGGGTGTGGATGGCAAAGTCAATGAACTGGCTGTGTTTGAGGAGCGACCCACCATGGATATGTGGATGGAAAAGCAAGTTGAAAATAATACGTTGTTGGACTATCATAAGGAAACCAACGTGCTGAGCATGGACGGTTTGCCTGGACTGAGAGCCGCTCGCCGGAGCGTAGGGGAGACGTTGTGGTTTACAGACGCAAAGGCACATGTCAAGAAGGTTTTGGCTCAAAGTGAAGCGATTGCGGTTGGATTTTTTCTAGCATTCTTGTTGTACGTTGTCATGGTTTTTGTGGGAGCGATTTCAGCGACATAGCCAAGCTTTTGGCTTGAAGGGTTATAGGAACGGCGCAATCTTGGGTTTTTGGATACCAAAAAGTACAGTGTTGTTTGGATTTCAAAAAGGTGTTCCCTTCAAAGGGACTGTATTGTTTGGATTTCTTTTCACTGTTGTTTTCTATTCTCTTCTCTTGTTACTTTTTTTCTTTTCGTTTCTTCTCTTTTGTTATGATACACATTTTTGTTTTGCAGATAGATATGTAACGCGTTTACTACAGGATGCAGGTCCAACAGCCTGTGTAGGAACGATACCCCCAATGTTAGGATAGCCATTAGTATTAGCAGCGATAGATTTTTTTGATATGAATATTACGTTACGATGCTTGTCAACTCCCTTGCCTTAAAGGCGTCGAATATGCAGTCCCTTCTCAGTGAGTCATGCCTTGCATCTAGTACTGGAAACTTGATCCCGGAGTCATGGCTTGCGTATGTGTACTACACTTTGTATGCTTGGCCAACTGGGTGCACCCAACATTCAAGAACAGGCCAGTTGAGAAAGCCAACCAGGGGTTCATTTTGGATCTCTTGGTTTTCGCTTCTCATTCTTTTGTGTTAAAAGACCTACAAAGCAAACACACTCACTCGGCAGATGAACGCAACAAGTCCATATCGTAGTGCTTTGATTCTAATCCTAGCATAATGCTGGCAAAATCATATCTCCTGGTCATCAAATTTATTCTCGCTTCCTCAACCGCTTTCGTCCACCAGAGCCATTGTCTATGAAAGACCGGCTGTATTGAATTCCTGGCGGAGGTATTCGCTCCTGACTTCACCCGCGAGGCAAAGTCACAAACACCATAGCTCCGTTGTGCTCTTGTATGCCTTCAATATGGCCGCTATTCTGACATTCGCTTCCCGCCCATGTCTTGTCCTTCAACTGTGGTAGGTTGGACTTGTAGAGCAGCCCAGGCTTACGCCGGGACGGCGGCGCAGTTGGAATACCAGGCTACGCATAGAATAGTGTGTCCAAGGAAAGTCCGCAAACACCCGTTGCCCTCAACCACCGCCATTCGTTGGGTTGGGGTTAGAAGCGGTATTGGCGGCAGGGGCAGCGCCCTGGTTATTACCGCCAGAGTCCTTCGCCTTGTTGCCTCCACCACGCCCACGTCTGCCTCTTCCAGACGTCTTCTCTGGCGCAGGGGACCCAGCAGCTGATGTCGGCGCAGGGGCAGGCGAGCTCGCATTGGTAGGCTTTTTATCCTTGCGTTCCAGAACTTGAACAGTACCCTGTGCCACGGTGATGGGGCTTGCTGTGACGGCCTTTACGAGACCGTCGTGCTCAGCAAAGTCAACATAGGCAAACCCTTTACGCTTGTCGATCTCGACGAATGTGATGGTTCCAAATGTCGAAAGTGTCTGCTTGAGTAATGCTTCGGTGACTCCCTGAGAAGGGTTGGCGTGCTTGACAAAGCCACGGGTAGCATCAGGAGAAACAGTGGGGGGTTTCTTTTGGGCGCTGGCTCCCTTGTTAGAAGCGCCTTTGGAGCTACCAGCTGTACTGTCGGCCTTCGATCTACCTCCCTGGTTGGCCGGTGGCTGAGGTGTGCTGGCTGCTGGTTTCGCTGGCTGACTAGATTCAGCTTCGTTGCCCTTCTTCTTGAGAAGAACAATAGGGGGATTGGGCGCGGCTTGGTTCTGTCCTGAAGGCCCCCCTTTGTTCTTATCCTTTTCTCTGGTGTTGTCCTTCTCGTTATCCCTTTCCTTGTTCTTGTCTGCGTTCTTACCACCACGCGTTCTGCGGTTTGGTTGTTGCTGTTTGTTGGAGTTCCCAGTGGCGCTTTTGCCCTTTGCGGCTGGGGTCTCAGTCTCATTCGCTTTGACTGGTGAAGCCGGGGCTTCGGAATTGCTAGCTTTGGCATCAGTGGACGCCGAATTTTCCTTTTCTGGTGTCGTCTTCGTATCTGCATCTGCTTTGGCAGCGTCTTGGCGTGCTTTCCTGTGCGCACTTCCAGGACTGAGGCCAAGGTCTCGTTGTAGGATCCTCGCGGCAGCCAAAATTCCCGCACGTCGACTCTTGGGCGCTGCCTCCTGAGCGCTGGCCTCGTTGGCCTGACTTTTAGAGTTGGCTTTCGGACCGTCAGCATTCTGTTCAGAAGCTGCCTTCTTGGTCAGAATCTTGACAGTCTCCTTGGGCGTCCTGTCTGCCTTGTCGGTTTTAGAGTCTTTGCCTCTCTTCCTTCCGGAATCATCCTCCTTGGATGCACTCTTGCCCTTTCCACTTCTCGAGTCTCCTTGCCCATGCTTAGAGTTTTTGGAAGACGTGCCATCCTTAACGTTCTTTGCCTTTTTCTCTTTGAGATATTCGATAAGTGGTGTCGTCGTAACTTTGTTCTCTGCCTTTCCAAGATCATCACCCTCTTCCCCTTCGATTGTTTCCTTTGGTGGTGTTGGGTTTGCAAGTTCTTCCAAGAAAGCCATAAAATCGGGATCTTGGTCGATGGTCCCTTGGCGTGCATCGGTTCGTTTTTTAGCGCTTGGGACCTTCTTGTAGATAGCAAAGTCAAGTACTGGGGGGCCGATCAGGGACGGGCTATTGAATGACGCCTTTGCATCTTCCCAAACGGCATTCCGCACTGCTTCGCTCAGTGGCAAGATATCATCCTTTCTCATCACATGAACGTAAGCGCGACCTGGTCGAGAAGGTTTTGAGGGGCTTTAATACAAGTCAGCATCCCGAGTGTTTTGTAGGAATATTGTGCCACATACTCTGTAGAGATCTTTCCTTCTGCGAAACAAAACCAGTCAACCTTGCCTTTGCCAACCTCCCATTCGCTTCCAAGTATGGACGCGAATTCCGCCTCCGTCATTCCAGGAGGCAAACGACGTATCGTGAGTTTCTCACCCTCATTATGCGCTTTAGTTTTGGTGGGCTTGGGAGTCTCGCCTTCATTCGCAGGCTTTCATCATGGTCAGTCAGGGTCTCATCATTCATTGGGAAATGGAGTGATGTCACCTTGTTCGTCTCGGCAGATCTCGCATTAGAACCTCTTCCTCTGCCCTTTCCATGAGAATTGTTCTCTTGCGGCCCCTTACCCTGAGAGAGGTCAGATATGACAGTCACTTAATCATTTATTGGCAATGATAACGACATACCTTTGTTGGTTCAGAATTCTGATTCGCTGATGCTTGGGAGCCCCCATTTGCCCGTCTAGACAAGACTTGCGGTGCCTGAGCTGACATTTTGCATACCGCAGATGTCGACTAATCCAGCTGTTATCGCAGCGCAGGTTGATTCTCTGAGAAGGGCTTGAGTGAGTGGGTGAGTGAACGAATGCCCACTGTGAGGCTCGATGAGTCGCGCGGCCTTGCTGCCCCGCCGGTGACAGTGGGGCGTTCTTGTTCCAGTTCTTAGAGATGAGATATGCGATTATCTACCAGATAGTGAAACTTCCTTTCTTGGTCAGTGCTGTGCTATGTCATATACGCGTGGCGTGGAGTAGGGTCAAAGAAAATGTCAACTTCAAGACTATCGTAGTCAGAAGCTCAAGTAATTCAGCATAAAGAAGTTGTGATTAGTGCAATGTACTTAACTTACTAAGGTAGACTCTGAGATTGATACCTTCTCTAAATGTCACGGCCGAAGAATTCCCGGTGTTTCACTATCGCACCCCTCCATCCATAGGTAGGTAGGCCTTGTCCATCCATCCAGCCTGCCTGCCAAATTCAAGCCCCACCCCCATTCGCCGCATGTGTACCACTACACCACCACTTACCTAACCTAACCTGCTGCCATCATTCGCAATACAGCCAACGCGCTGGGCTGATAGATTCTTCCCCCGCTGTCATCTTCCTCCTTCTCCTTTCGACTGGGCATGCTTGATTATGGCTTCAAGCGTACCTCGACCGGGCCCTGCGAACTTGGGGCCCAATGCTGGTCTTGATGAGTGGCTCGAGGAGGCCAAGCAGTGCCACTATCTGCCTGAGCGTGTTATGAAGGAATTGTGCGAGAAGGTGAAAGAAATATTGATGGAAGGTGAAGACCTCCGGACTCGAGCTCGCCGCTGACCTGCAGCTTTTGCTGACTTGGTATCTCAGAATCCAACATTCAGCCAGTCTGTACCCCCGTCACTGTTTGCGGCGATATCCATGGCCAATTCTACGATCTTCTCGAGCTCTTCCGGGTATCTGGCGGTATGCCGGGCGAGTCCAACGTGCAGGCGCCGAAGACATCCACCACTGTCATTACTTCAGACGACATCGAGCCACCAACAGAGATTACAAACCCCAAGTTGAGGAAGAAAATAAAGGCTTCGGGCGAGAACGCAACGTCCAGTGGCGCAGAAGAGGCCGAGGCAGGTGAGGCTGACGAGGATCCCGATGCGACGATGGCGGACCGTCTAGAATCTGGCGTCACAGTGAACTCGTCAAGTCAAAGCGCCGATAATCGATATATTTTCTTGGGAGATTTCGTGGATCGAGGGTACTTCAGTCTCGAAACATTCACATTACTAATGTGCCTGAAAGCGAAGTAAGCATCCCTGAATGTCATTTGCGTTTTATGTGGCTGACCGCATTCCACAGATACCCTGACAGAATAGTGCTCGTTCGTGGTAACCACGAATCTCGGCAGATTACCCAGGTGTACGGTTTCTATGAAGAGTGTCAGATGAAGTATGGTAACGCTTCCGTCTGGAAAGCTTGCTGTCATGTGTTCGATTTTCTGGTCCTTGCTGCCATCATCGATGGCGAGATTCTCTGCGTTCATGGAGGTTTGAGTCCAGAGATCAGGACGATTGATCAGATTCGAGTTGTTGCCCGTGCGCAAGAAATTCCTCACGAGGGTGCATTCTGCGACTTGGTATGGTCGGATCCAGAAGATGTTGAAACGTGGGCTATCAGCCCTCGTGGAGCTGGATGGCTATTTGGAGACAAGGTCGCAACTGAATTCAACCACGTAAATGGACTGAAGTTGATTGCTCGAGCTCATCAGCTCGTCAACGAGGGTTACAAGGTATTTAGCGACCACCCCCCAGCGCTACAAGGATTGCACTAATGATGACCAGTATCATTTCCCCGAGAACTCGGTAGTGACTGTATGGTCGGCACCCAACTACTGCTACCGTTGCGGTAACGTCGCCTCTATCATGGCCGTGGACAAGGACCTGAACCCCAAGTTCAGCATCTTCTCTGCTGTTCCTGATGATCAGAGACATGTCCCGGCCCTTAAGAGGGGTCCTGGTGATTATTTCTTGTGATAAAGGATAGTGTACGCATAACGGACTTAATGGCATAAGTTGCATGTAGAATAGCATAGGGTCAAAATACCCGTGGTTTCAAGTTGAATTTTGTGGGAAACGGAATGGATACTCACGGTCTTGGTAGAGTTGTCATAACAATTACGGTCAATATGAATGTTTGTTTCATTGTGTGCACTTGTTGTATCGTGTGGCCATCGGTTGTGTGAGTGAATGTTTGTTTAAGATTTTGCCATTTCACTACACTCAAGCTAGTATAACATTTTGAATACTCGAGTCTGGGTGCAATACATTATTGGGAGACTGAAAATAAATAAATGACCGTCAACCGGGTTTTGTCTTTATACCGGCTGTAGCTGAGTTTCCCTCCCAGGTAGATTTGACAATCTCAAATGTTGACGATATCTTGATCTCAAGTCTGTGGATAATATTTGGAAAACCCCACCTGCCATCATCATGTCAAAATTGAAAGCTTCCAAGAGGAACCCCATCCACAATGCAATCAGCGAGTGGTTGGATTCAACCAAAACTGAAAACGCAGGATCAAACTTGACATGGAGAGCCGACCTCTTGGCCAGTGCACCGAAGCGCTTCACAGTCTATGAGCCCATGGCTCTTCTGCCCACAGGAAGCTTCACATCTTTATCCTGGACAACGCTTTTACAAGAAGTTGGCAAAGATGCATGCCAACAACTTTGGTCCGGAATTTTGAAGCAAATTTCAATGCAAGGAAAAGAAATACTGACTCATCTTGCCGTAAATGAGGGCATTCCTTTGCATAAAGCAGGAGAGGAGGCTGATGAGAACGTACGAAGAAGCCCAAGTGGGCTGCGCACTCTCCATGGAGATTTCGGCCCTCAGGATGCCCCAGCTGAGGAACCCTCTCAAAATGATTTCGACAAGACACTATGGGCTTCGACGAAACAGAATGGAATATTCCAAACTTGGGCGCCAAGGTGGACTATGTTCAGTCGAGGCAATGTCAAAGAGAAGGCAAGATTGTTGGATATGGGAAACAATACACTCAAAGGCACCTGGGCAGTCGATCTCTATGCCGGCATTGGGTATTTCGTCTTCTCGTATGCTCGACTTGGGATGAGGGTCCTGTGCTGGGAGATTAACCCATGGAGTGTTGAAGGTTTAAGGCGCGGCGCTGTAGCAAACCGATGGAGCGTACGAATTGTTCAAGGGGAAGACCTAGCTTTGCCAACTGAGAAGATTGTCGACGGAGGGGAGCAAATCATTGTGTTTCTCGAGAGCAACGAGAAAGCTCTGGGAAGAATCCAGTCACTGCAGGGTAGTGGTATTGCGCAAGACGTGCGACACATCAACTGCGGCTTTCTTCCCACGAGCGAACCGACTTGGCGAGATACGTGGGATATTTCTGCTCCAGCTGGTGAAACATGGCTTCATCTCCACGAAAACGTCGGTGCCATTGACACGGAAACAAGGCGCGAGGAGGTTCAGCGCAGATTCGACGATTGGCGCCAAGGAACAGACCGGGCAGCCAAAGTTGAACACATAGAGCAGGTCAAGACATTTGCGCCAGGCGTCTGGCATTGCGTCTTTGACGTTCATGTTCACAAAATCTAGATGTATCATGTATAACCATGACTACTATCTCAACATTAAGCTTCAGTACATATATTTTCATCCATCATGATGTCATATAACACTATCGCACCCGGGTTCTTGTCCCAGTTATGGTATTCTATGTAAAATACAGCCCAAGTTCATCATCTACCGTCTATTGTCGTCGGAACTTTTGAGGAATGTTGGCCTCGACAATGGAGAGCTTTTGCATCGCCTCAAGGCGGTCTTGGGCATCCTCCATCTCGTCGTGCTTCTTAAAGTGCTCAATGTCTTCGGGATGTGTCAGGTCCTCTAGCTTGGTGTTGTCGTCGTGGTACTTTTCCCAGTGGTGAATCTCGTACTCGTACTCGTCGTCGCCGTGGTGTCCAGGACCAGTGTTCAAGTCGGGAAGTGTCTTGCCCGAGTTGATAAAGTCCATCCATTCCTTGCGACTGACCGAAGAGTCGGAATCCTTGTCGAGAAGGCCTAGTAGGATATCGCGAACCTCGTCCTTTCGTTTCTCGGCCATGCCCTTGTTTGACTCGTCGAACAGACCGTACGTCCGCATCAGTTCAGCAGCTTGCCACCAACCATCGCCGTTGTAGTCGTGGAGGGTGAAGAAGGAGTCGGCGTCCCAACCCTGTACATGGTGCTCCTCTGCAAGGAAAGGATGTCAGCATAATTGTAAACAATAAAAAGCAAAAAACAACATACCAGCCATATGTTTGGTCATCCAATCGGCATTGGCGTCGACGACAGGTTTCTGTGAGTGTGCAAACACTGTGGTCGCAAAGGCGACACTGAAGATGATACCAGTGCGCATTATGTCGGATACGTGAAGGGTGTGGTACGGAGGAAGAGGAGATTATACAAACTTGCGCGATACAGATATAAAAGACAATTGATGGTTGGACAAGTCGGGCAAAATAAAGGAGTGAGGTTCAATGGACACCTCCAGGTGAACGTGGTCGGTAGGATCCATAGGTAGGTCTCATCTGGATCTGGAGGCTGCCAGGGGTTCCTGAGCCGCTAGAACAGAAACGCCAAAGCTTAACCAGGGACCTAAGCCGCTGAGCGGTATTGTTTGGTTCTCCAACAAATGGGTCTTTGACCATTAGAGATCATAGCTTTGATTGATATTATGTGGCTGTTAAAGGCATGCAAACCTGAACTTAAAAATGCTTCCACCAAGAGCCTCGAACAGGGACAATTTTTGTTCGGGAGCATACTGCGATCCTACTCTAGGCGGGCTTCTCTATCTTGTCATTTTCTCTAATCCCAACAAACTCATAACCATACCCTGTCTTATCGAGGTGATCGACAACAAAGTCAATTGGCGGGTGATCAATTAAGCTATAGCCAATAGCTCGTGACCAGGCGTCAAAAGTTGGTTGCTACGTAACACGTCCTCTCTTGACCGCGTTATCAACTTCCAAATATTGGTTCTTCCACTCATATGCTACGTCGCAACCTCGCCGCCACAAGAAGTCAAGTTCGTCACCATGAGTCGTCAAATTGAGCAGGCGTTGCTCTCATTAATGCCAACCTATGGCTCTGATTTACCACCGTCTCTTGTAGAGCTTGCAGGCTCTTTGCTTGCCCAGTCTCGGCATCGAGCGAGCGCTCTCAAGACAGAAGAAGAGATTGCTAGATTATATGCCTGCGCAAATATTGCTTGCGATCGGTATGTTTGTCTCTGAGGCATGTTTGAGGCATGTAAGCTTACAGTTTTAGTTTAAAAATTACTCTTGATCTTCCACCTATCGAGCCTCGACCGCCTATCCCACCCCGTATTTACAACCGTCTCTACACTCATCTCGACAACATTCTGCCAAGTAGCGCTTCAACCCCTGGCCGGGCCGCTGCGGGAAGGAGGACACCAAGCTCAAGGTTACGCAATGCTGGTGATTCCCCTGCTGATGGATCACGGCCATTGCCATCAAGAGGAACACCGACAAAAGAACAAAGCCTTGCACAGTTCAGAACGCCTTCAAAGGGAGTAAACGGAACCCCGAAAAAATCCACAAGCAATCAGCAAACCTTTAGGGGTGTCAATCTTCATGGATGGATTCAGCCAGTGACGAGATGGGTATGTGAAGAAACGGACCACAAGAAACTCGCTCCCACGATTCTTGCCGGTATGGAGACTATAGTCACACCAGGAGGTCGTAGAACAGAAGATGAATGGGTGCTGCAGAATGTCACAGCCTTGTTCGCCGCAATTTACTTCTTCGTCACCATGCGCGTTAAAGCGCTTGCATCAGGAGAAGGCATTGATCGAGAGGGATACGTCCCTCTGCGAAAAGAGATACTCGTTTTGCTTACCAGAGCACGGCAGGAAGTTGACGTTAAGGGGTTGTCAGAGGAGGATGCTTGGGAAGACTGGGCAAATATCAAGTCGAAGGACTTCGATGATGCCGTTGCCAAAGTCAATGAACGATCATGGCTCACTGGCGATTGGTATCAAGGGATCGCAGACGTCGTCAAGCTGACTCAAAGGGGCCACTTTGAGGATGTTGCGATGCTCGACGAAGAAACTATGCCAAAGATGCAAGTCAAAAAAGCAGACACCATGTTCCAGGACAAGTACGACTTTCTCAGCGATGCCAGACGAGCAGAATACATGCACTGGGAGAAGGATATTTACGCCAAAATTGCTCTATCAACAGCGGGCGCTGCTATGGAAGTAGATACACAATGAAGGGCCAAAAGACCTGCTTTATACCCAACACAATGTTGGAATACGAACGTTTCCTCTTTTCATTTTTTTCAACATAGGAGATCCATCACATCGCTGTCTAATTGTACATGAAGCTCTTAGGAAGAGCGACGAGCGCGCCTTTGGAAGCTGCTGCTCTGGCTCCTGCGACCGAGGCCTTTACCAGGGCCGGCAACAAAAGTGGGAATGTTGGAATCAGTCTGGCTTCCGCGTCCGGGCTGAAGCAGGCCGCCGGGGAGGTTTCCTCTGCCGCTGCCGCTACCTGGAGTCTCGGGAGCATCGTTGGAGTCATCGTTACCGCCGCCCAGTCCAGATCCAGGTGTAGCAGGGGCATTGCCACCCTCGCCGAAGCCATTGCCGGGTCCAGCAACAAAAGTAGGAATAGCACCACTGGGAGCGGCCAAACCATCGGTAGGCAGAGTTCCGCTGCCGCTGCCAGGCGTCTGAGTGGGGGTCTCAGGGGCGTCGGAAGTGTTGTCGTTGCCGTTGCCGTTGCCATTGCCAGACCCAGGGGTAGTAGGGGCGTTGCCACCCTCACCGAAGCCGTTACCAGGTCCAGCAACAAATGTAGGGATAGCGCCGCTGGGAGCAGCCAAACCATCAGTAGGCAGAGTGCCACTGCCGCCGCCAGGTGTCTGGGTAGGGGTTTGGGGGGCATCAGAAGAGTTGTCGTTGCCGTTACCAGCACCAGTTCCGGGGGTAGGGGTCTCGCCGTTTCCGAAGCCTTGACCGGGTCCAGCAACAAAGGTGGGAATAACAGCGCCGGGAGCAGTGCCGGGGCCGTCAAGACCACTGCCAGGAGAAGGGACGAGAGTAGGGGCGACAGGATCCTCAGAAGTATCATCATTTCCACCGTTACCAAAGTCAGGAAGACCGCCCGAGTTGCCATTACCGTTACCGGAACCAGGAGTTTGAGCAGGGGCATCAGAACCACCACCGTTTCCGAAACCTGCGCCAGGTCCAGCAACGAAAGTAGGAATAGCGCCGCCGGCGCCAGCATTGTTTCTGCCGGGGGTCAAGAGAGGAGACTCGTTGGCTCCAGCATCGCCGCTGCCGGGAGTTGCGATAGGAGTGGCAGTGCTGGCTTCGTCGCCGGCCCCGCCAGTTGGGGCGGTTGGGGCGGCGGCAGGAGGGTCAGCGTTGTTTCCACCACCTCCGAAAAGGTCGTTAAGGAATTTCTCAATCATGTCGCGCACAGTCTGGCCGTCCTGAGCGCCACCGGGAGCGGCACCACCGGCACCAGGCAACAAACCGCCGAGACCACCAGTAGGAAGGGCACCACCCAGACCGCCGCCGGAGGTCTCAGTAGCACCGGCACCGGGGAGGGCAGTAGGGATGAGACCGCCGCCCAAACCAGCACCGGGCGTTTGAGCATCACCCCCATTACCGAATTGTGGGCGAGGCCGAGCCATGGCCGGAGACGAAAGGGCCAGAGCCACTGTGAGAAGAGAAAGAACAGCCATGTTGATATTGGACTAGGGAGTAAAATAAAAATACGAAGAATAGAGAATGACTAGAAGAAAAGACTAACCACAGATGCCTGCAACTGGTAGTCTTGGAGAGTTGAAAAAAAAAAGAGCAAGGAAAAAGCGGCGATGGAGAGACTCAAAGGCGAAAGAGAAACGTTAGGGGCTCGGGCATTTGTATTATAAGTAGTTGTAAAACATGGGACGGACGTTGTCTGTCATCTCCCTGCTACCCGTTAACGAACAGAGATTCGAGGCTCAAGGTTCCTCCGCGTTACAAGTTGACGCCAGCAAATCCCACCTCGAATGGCAAGCTGATGGGTTTCAAACTGCAAAAGCTCCGACAATCCTGGGCAAGGAATTGATTAACACCTTCATGTTGACCCCTGGCGATCATTACGCAGCTTAAGCGAAAGATCGGGTGGATTGGTTATGCAAAAAAAAGAGCCAATGCACGAGGTAATTGAGCTAGCGAATGGGTCTGGGTTGAATCAGAACATGAGCATTTATTAAGGTACGATATATGAGCGATGGACTATATGGGTGTATGAGGAAGCCCATAGTTGGTGCTCTATTGGTATATCTTTTTTCTCTCTGTTGTTTTCGAGATGACGCGGCTTCATGTTTATCAAGGCATGTTTTCGGTAATGTTTCCCTGGTATTGCATGGTTCTGGAGCGTTTTCCTAGGATCAACAACTTGTTCTCCGTCGTTGGGCGTTTCAGAAGACCTTCAAGGGGTTGAGACTCGATACTGGGTTCCTTGAGTCAGGATCGAGTTTTGGTTGGTGTTTCGTGCTATGGATCTCTCTCAAGTCGAGACTCTGTGCCCCATTAATATCTATTTCCAGCGAATGAAATGGCTTCCTTTTACTCTAACGGTTCAAGGTACAGATATCGTCGTCCACACTATTCAAGGCTGGTATTCAACTGCCTTACTTTTCAGTAATAGTGTGATGACGGTTAGGCTTTAGCTCCTTGAAAGAGACATTTCCTCCTGGGTCGTGCATTCGAAAGCGGGGATGGCGTCGTTGGCACGATTCACATACAGTACCGCGTCTTTGACAACAGATGATCGATGGCATTGATCATCTTATCTTAGCATCACTTGCTCCCACGGAAGACAGTGCGCAATGATTCCTTTGACTCGTTGTAAGAAGCTTGGACTAACATTTTCTTCACCTTTGCAAGCAATTTCATGATGAGTTTTACCAAACACACGGTGTAGCAACTACCGGTACGATTGGTCTCTAGAAACGAAGATGCGATTGGAGATGCCAAGTCAAAACGCGAGAGAATGTTAACAATAGCACATGTTTCGTCACATCGTATCGTGATTGTCACTCTTGGCTTCTCGGCTGATGCTTAATGATGCGATTGGCGCGAGGATCGTGTTTCGTGGTTCTGATACTCTATGGGTTGCGGATGGGTATATCAGAGGTGTTATTTTGAAACTAAGAATGGACTAATACTCGGAAGCACGGATGAGCTGATTGATCCTTATTGCTAAGACTTGACTTTTTTTTTACCCTTTCTGGGTCGTAACCGGCATTGCTTCCGATAAATCGAAAAAAGGTTGATGGTGTATTTTGCAATATCGCTAATAACATTGGGATATATATGACAGGCAATATCATAAGAGTTCCATAGTATAGTGTAGTGTTGCAGTCGCAAGATTTACCCGAGCTTTCCTGGAACAAAAGGATGTCCAGCGCTTAACCCTCCATCAACAGCCCAAGCCTGTCCATTGACATAGCTGCTCTCGTCACTTCCCAAGAACAACGCAACGCGAGCAATCTCATCAGCTCTGCCGCCTCTCTTCATAGGATTCAGCTGGCCAATCTTCTTCTCGCTGCCCCGAGCCCTGGCAGCCTCGTATACGGGTGCCGTCATGCCGGTCTCAATGAGACCGGGGCAGATGGCGTTAACGCGCACGCCAGTACCGGCAAGCTGATACGATATCGTCTGCGCGAGTGACACAACCGCAGCCTTGGAGGCTGAGTAGGGCGTGGAGCCGGCATTGGATCGGATACCGGCTACTGAGGCTGTGCCTATGATGCTGCCACCGGAATGGGGCTTGTCTGGGGATGTCTCCATCATAGCGGGTGCTGCATACTTGGCTGCTAGGAATACACTGGGATGTGTTATTTACGTGATACAGGTTGAAGAGTGCGGGTGGAGTGGAAAGCTGAGCAGAGGTTGTGCATACCTTGACGTGTTGGTATTCAATATCGACATGAACTCATCTTTGCTGAAATCAGAAAACAACGTAGTTCGCCCAACGACACCGGCATTGGCAAAGAAGACATCCAATCGACCGTAGCGCTGGATAGCATCGTCAACTACCTCCTTGACCTTGTCCTCATCCGCGGCGTCAAAGCATCTCGTGTGAATTTCCACACTTGGAAACGCAGCGTTGATCTCTTTCTTGTGCGTCTCAAGATGAGTATCGTCAAAGTCGCAGAGGTACAGAGCTCTCGCGCCGCTTTCCGCGTACTGATGGGCTGTGGCACGGCCGATACCCAATGGTGAGTTTGTACCTACAGAGAAGTCAGAGGGAGGTACGTTGAAGGTTTGGGGTATGTTTGTCAGGTACCTGTTATGATGACGACTTTTCCCTCGACGCGAAGCTTGCTTGATCCTGGAGCTACCTTGTTGATTGGTGGAAGAAGCTGGTTGCCAATGGCGTTGATACGATCTTGTGCCTTGTCAGACATGGTTGTGATATTATTTGGCTCTTGGAGAATGTCACAAACAGAGTAGAAAGATATAAGAGATGAGAAATTATGAAGCTCTCTCTTTTATCATATACCGAGGCCTACTGCGGACTAACTCAGACTGGGGAACTCATCTGGGGAACTCCCCTTGTTGCTTTAGTTGGAGTTTCCCCCGGCTAAAGTGGAGTCATGAGGGGAGCGCCCCGGAGCCGAGGCACGGGGAATCAATGATACAGATCCCGAGCAGCAGCTCCAAGCATCACGTGGCTACCCGATACCATACATACAGTACCACTGAAGACTATGGTTACGGGTCATAAACTAAATAATCATTGCTTCATCTATGGGCTTAACTTTTAATCAGAAAAAAAGGAAAGAGGAATCAAAACCATGTCTAGTACTATGACTCAGTGGCAGCCTTAGTCTTCTCCTCGCCATTTTTCTTCTCCTCCTCATCATTTTCTCCGTAGTTCTCCAACTTCATGTCTTTGAGACCAAGTTCCTCCTCTTCCTCGTCTGTACGGGTATAGCTTTCACGGTGGATACTGGGGTCAGGAGCAGGAGGGTCCACGAGGGGCTGAACGTAGCTGCTCGCGAAGGGATCGGTGAGTTTGATTGTGAAAGGCTTGTCGCCTCGGATAGCAGCATCGAGACCGTCGAAGAAAGCGGTCCATTGGTTCTTCTCGTCGCTGGCGAGAGAGTCACCACCTTGGCCGGGGCCACTAGCCTCGAAGATCTGGGAGTGAAGATCACCGCGGACCTGAGTGAGGAGACCCTCAACAGTGGTGAAGCGACCACCAAGGGTGCCGGGGTTGACCTGCAGCTTAAGCTCGGGGCACTCCAGAGCACAAGTCTCGCTCTTGAGGATATCACGGGCCAAATCGGTGCTGTCCTTGACCTCGAGGGTGATTTTCTCACCCTTCTCAGGAATCTCACCACCGGTCTTGACATCGTTGGAGCGGTAGCCACAGTCCTCACAGACAGTAGACATGAGAACGACTTGCTTAAAGTGAGGAATGTCGACCATCTTCATATGAGTGGTGCAAGGACGCATGCAGCCAGGGCAAGTGGCGGGGAAGCTGTATACTTCGTTGGGGATGATGTCGCCATCGGCGGTCAAACCGGGGTTCTGCGCCTGGTGGTCGTCGGCGTTGGTGTCGGAGATACCAAGAGCGGCGTTCTGCTCGTCGGTTCGGGCATACTCGTGCTTCTCCCACTTGCCAACACCGTCCTTGAGATCAGGAGCAATGAATGAGTTTCCAGCAGGGTCGTCAACCCAGACACGGAAGGGGAATGAGTCACCCATCAGCATAGCGCGGCCCTTGGCGATGATCTCAGCAATCTTAACGTGGAGTTCAGGAGTTTGCTCCTTTCGTGTCTCTTGTCCCATCTCAAGGTCATCGATCACGGTAGTCAAAAGACCCTCGACGTTTGTCAGCTGGCCACGGCCATCAGGAATCTCGAGATCAAGCTCAATAAACTTGACGGTCGCAGTGTCGGACTTGATGACCTGACGAGAGAAGTCGGCGAGTTCTGTCAAGCGCAGCTCGTAGTGTGTTCCCTTGGGCTGGACAGTTCCGGCCGCCTGGATCTCGTTGTTCTGGAGGTTGCAGTGCTCGCAGGAGAAAGACATGATGACGACTTCGCGGAAGTAAGGGATCGCAGTGAGAAGAAGACGGGTCATTCCCTTGACGTACTTGTTAGACATTTTGGTATGCGACTTGTCAGGCAATGGTTCGACTCACATTCTTGCCGCAGTTCATGCAGAGAGACTCAATCTCTTCGACGGCGCGCTCATCGTCATCGTTCTGAGCATCAGCGGCAGCAGGCGCAAGGTTCTTGACCTTGTCGCCGATGCTCTGGAAAAACTCCTCGGGAGTTTGCTTGCTGACTTCTTCGGTAGTCATTTTTTATGTGTGGTAAGATCGAATTGATAAAATGGTCTTTTTGGTGGTTATTGAATCCGATGTAATGGAGGGGCAGAGGGGTCATGAAATTTTTGGAGGGGCAATAAGTCTAGGCCTTATGTCATGGGGTCCAGGGTGCAGAGTTTGGCAGGCAGGCGCTAGAATGTTCGGGATGCATTGAATGGATAGCGGCCTGAGATGACTCAGATCGTTCCATCTATTTGCCCAAAGCAATCTTGAGTTCCATGTCTGACCAATTAAATCTGGGTGTACCTGACAATCCGATATAGAAGACGGGAATACTTGACAACAAAGGTAAATAACTGTTATCTCATTTCATAAAATGAGAAAGACTGAGAGGATTTGCGCTTTGCTGCTTTTGTCCCGAAAGCAAAGCTTGGAGCCCAGCCTTTCGGTTTCTAGCGCGTTTCCTACTGCTGGCATTTGAGGTTTGCTTAGGCGGTTCAACTGGCGCAGAAGTCTTCTTGACTTTGCCCTGCGCTGTTTTTCGTCTCACAGCAGGCCCCGGAGCCTGGAGGGTAATCTTCGTATCTCGTTGACAGTTGTCGCAATGAAGGATCTTGCATGGTCCTTCTTTGTTGTCTTTGGGGGCTGAGTTGCTGCCAGATTTTTTACCCTTTTTCTTGTTTTGCATGTTTCTTCGAGCCTCAAGTTTCAGCATGGCATCTTGGCCTGGGATCATTATGAGACCGCAGCCTCCACATGCATGTTGTCGTTGGACATCAGACGGCGCGACTCTGAATTGTGAAAGAAGGTTGCCGCGGTGGCTCATGAGATGAGCTGAAGTCTCTGGGGCTGTCGTGCGTAGGAGGTGTGCTGCATCGGTGAGAAAGTCGATCGTTCCTGGAAGCTCCAGTAGTGACATTATGACAAGCTTGAGAGACTGTTGACGCCTCCTGATTTCTTTTCGTTGTCAGCTTTGAAGTTGAGTCTCAAGAGTTGTTAGCATTCGAGTTTAGAACCTTGCGGCCACAGTCGCGAAAAGGTGGGCCTGATTAGATATAGGCTGGCGCATGATTGGTTGGTCTGGCTCTTGTCTGATGAGCTTCTAATTCACCAGCCTCACTGAGCAACTTGCATCTTTCACAATAAGTCAGTAGTGTGTGAGTAGCAAGAGGTTCGCAAGGTACTTCATAGCCTTTAATTCTTTCCGGGTTGTCTTTTGCATGCTCTTTCTACTCCTGCTATATGGCCTCTTTCCTACTGAGTCCTCCAAAACAACCAGACGCCAATTCAATATCGAACTCTGGAGAGCTCTACGAGCGGCGGACCTCCCACTTGACCTCGTTGATGCTCACTTCCTCGTTGGACTTCTCGTCATACTCAAACCATTCGCCTTCTTCCAAATCGATGGCTGTAAATTTGGTGCCGGTCTCAGCACCCTCAGCGAGCCATTCGCCCTAGTATCATGTCAGTATGTGTCATAACCTAGGCGACGGGCAGCTCCTATACCTCTGCCTTGAATTCAATAAATTCGAGACCTCTGCAGTCAAACTCAATGATCTTCTGGGCCTTGGCCGGCTCGGTCTGTTCGTAAGCTGCAGGTCCGGACTTGACAGATGCTGACGACTCTCGCTTAACATTTTGTTAGCAAACGTACTCGATTCGGTTTCAGAAACACTAACCTTGCAGTTCTTGCACTTCCATACGAAGTTGGCTTCTCCTCGGCTTCCACTCATCTCATTGGTCTCCTGAACAAGACCATCAATCAATAAATGCATAACTACACAGACTAACCAGTACGTACGAAACGGTTGACTCCAACATAGTTCGAGTGAGTCTCTCGGCAAGAGGTACACTGAACCTTGAACATATACCAAAAAGGGTTGTCTTGAGTATCATCAGGACGCAAGTTGGTGACCCTGTCATATAGGGATTGCCCCTCACGTCAATGAAGCCCAAGATAGCGAAAACTTATTTATGACATACCCTTGCAAGTCAGCTGTCAGATACAGAGCGAACATGGTTGTTTATGTGATAATAGAGAGGCCGAAGAGGATGTTGTAAAAAAAAGGCAAGTAGATACTATTTGTGAATTGCTGTGAACTTCAAAGCAGAATACAGTTGGTTCAGAGCTACTATCAAAGACCTGCTGGTTGAATGTGGGTGGTGGGGTGTGAGAATAGTGCCTACCAGCTACACGATGGACGTAATGTCACACGTGACTTCAAGAATCGAACCATCTGTGACTGGTCAATTTCGTGATTCCAACGACTCCACGAAACACCTCAATTGAGCGATTGCTATCAACGACAACCCTCAATCGCCCTAGAGCTATGTCCTAGACATCTGGTCCTCGCCAAAAATGCAGGCTTTGTGGTCGAGAGCCGGCCAGGCTCATCGTTGCGGTTGCCGCGCCTGCGAGACAGTTGTGAGCACTCTCGGCCGTCGAGTGACAACCGCGACTCGACCACGTAAAGTCGCCATTGCCGATATCTTTACAGCATGCTACAGCTCCATGTTTGCGACTGCCGCCATTGTAGATGCTGTGCGAAAGGAGGACCGACGACAGGAAATAGACCGACAGTTGGAGGAGACACGGCGGGAATTGGCCCAACTGCAACTCCGAAACCTCGAGGCGAGCCAGACTACGGCCGGGAACAGTTCCGCTCACAACGATATCTCACTTAGCCAAATGCACCACTTGTGGGAGTCCATAAAGGAGATGTACACGAACCGGCCATACATGAAGGAGATGTATAAGCCTGCCACCATCCGAATTGACGAGTTTCTTAGCCGGGTACATACCGAACAATACGAATGTCCAGACAAGGCAACGATGGATGCTTACCGACGAACGGACTATGAACATCTCGAGCAGGTCATCATTCGCGAGGAAATCGACGACAGCATCCCTCATAGAAGGCCAATGAACTCTAAGCAGCTCCACAACGCTGGACGTACGCTCAACCACCTTATCCAACAATTACTCAAACGAGCTGGTGCTCACGACAAATCCAACTCACCAAGTCCCAGCTTTGACGAGGCTGTCAAGCTTGCGGACCAGTATCCTTCTTACAAGTTTCTTGTAGAGTCAAATTCCGAAATGGTGAAGAAGAACCGAGTTACCTTGAATCTTGGCCTCCGCGAGGTTGTTGGCTCATCACTGAGTCTCAAGGAAAAGGTCGGCAGAGTGTGCTACAATCTGCTTGTTTCTGCCTACCCGGCTGATATGCACACATACAACACACTCATTGTGGCTTTCGACAAGCATGGTTACAATTTTTTGGCAGAATCAGTAGTCAATTCCTTCTACTACTATCGACGGCTAAAACCAACACCATCGACTTTTGTGGCCATTTTGAATCATTACAAAACCTCGGGCAACCACGGTCGATTCTTACGTAGCCTTGCGTGTATCGCTGGACTTGACGGCGAGACAGGGGCCAAGATGAGACGCAGGCTAGCAGAAGGGTTTGACCCTTCAAGAAGCGGGCGCAACAAGATTCAGACGTGGACGCAAACGGGTGACTATTTCTGGCAGCACGCACCACTAGATAAGCCTGTTGTTGAGGCTGTCATTCAAGGTCTTCTTTGTATGAACCTTTTTGATCAAGCCGCCATGTTTTTCGTGTCTTGCATGAAGACCAAGGTTGTCCTTAGCACAGAAATCATCAAGCAGTTGTTCGATGAGTGTATTGTCGCCCTCGACTGGAGGTCTGCCGTGCGTCTGATACAAGGTTTTGCGGATTGTGCCAATACATGGCCCTCTATGCTGCTCGGCAGGGATCAAGATACAGCTTATCTTATCAACCGACTACGAGTTTTGCTCGACCTCGCCGGTTTACAAAGCTCAGATGATGAAGTGTCCGTATCAGCTCTCAACAACTTGTCAATATGTAACCACGGATTCCGAAAATTCCTGAGCGATCTGGCGACAGCAGACTCAACTTCCCGGATCGAGATACAAGACTCGACAGCTGAGCTTATCAGCTCTTCAGAGAGGAGGTTGCTTCAGATTGAGGCCCTATGGAAGGAACAAGATTTTGTTGCAAAGACCACACGTTCTATCGAGAGTAAACTACTCTATCCCGAATTTTCTCAATATTTCCGCGAGTCCATGGCCTCTCATATAGGAAATGCTGCAGCGAACAATGTTGTGGAGCTAAATAGGGAGATCATGGAGGCTTTTGCGCGACTTCCCCGTTCAGACCGGGTTGAGGAAGGTCTTGCGGAGTGCAAGATATTCGAGGACGCTTCTGTTGATCGCTCTAAGAGCAGCGTTGTTGAGAAGATGATACAATCAAGACAGACGACAACGGGTGGACAAACAGACAAAGAGGTTGAGGTGTCATTACGAGAGGATGAGCCACACATGCTCTTGACACAAGGGACGACAGCAAACAAGCGAATGAATGCAGGGCGCCAGCCACTACAGGCGAGACCAATGAGGCTTACCACATGGCCAGTGACAGATCAGCGGGTGGGATATTCGGAGAGGCCAAGTTTCAGTTAGCTCTGGAAAGCAATGAGCTGCATGTAAATACAAGTGTTTCACTTACATGCATTCCAATGTTTTAATACTGTATTATACGTTCCTTACGCACGCACACACATATACAGGATAGACACAGCATTTGCATGAAGCATAAAGACATATGAATGGAATTATTTGAACCCCATATACCCATGCAGAAAAAAGAGCACCCATTCAAGATTTGAGCATATTTATTATACAAGTTTGGTATCATAAGCATTTGTTTCCTCCAACTCCCATGTCAGGGTACTGTACCTCGGCCTCTATACAAATTTGACCAGACTTGCAGATAAAGCGCCACCACTAAGCGTTTCCGTTCGTCATCGTGGGTTACCCCCTGTCATGAATTGGTTGTTGGTGTTGATCGCACAGTATATTGGCACTCTTTAGATGGTGACCAATGTGGCGGTCAAAAGTCGTTCTCATAGTGAGCTCGTCTTTCAGCTTGCACTGTATCCAAAGTAGCGGCGTGATCTGACAGGTTCAAGGGTCACGATGCGACTTTTCCGAATGGGTGCGCCCTGAATCGTGCCGGCCAGTCACGAGGTCGTACAAGGTCCACGGGGCCAATTGGATTGGCAGGCTCGACCTCGACTAAGGGTCCTTCCAAGAAAACGGTAAAGGTACCTGAGAAAGAACAGCCGCCGGTACTTGCTATACTTTGAGCTACTCCAAAGACAGGGCAGATGTGCAGGTACTGTACATTTATCTACTGGATTGCTACTATGTAAAAGGATGGGATTCTCTCCACTGATGGGATGGATCACATCGAAAAGTTCGTCTCAAAAGGCTCCATCCTCCATTGAATCCACGAATGTTATTTCGGCAAAGAAACGACCTTGTTCTTTTTTTGTTTGCTGGGCTTATTTAGCAAAATTGTTTCCCGAGCGGGATCCAGGTTCCAGTCAGTACCCATAGCATTACATGGCAGGTACTACATATCTCCAGCGGCGCCGTCATTGTTCACTCCTCCCGTTTTTCGTTTCTTCTTTTCCTCTCACATTCTTCTGACGCTATCTTTCTCATACTCATCTTTGCAAGAACCGGATTGTCATACCTGATTTGTAAATACCTGAGCTATTCACTACTCGTTCTATCGCCACTTGGTCAAGACGACGGATACCTACCTCTCGATTGTTTGCGCAAAGTTGATTTGACGTCACTGGCCCGCGATCGACTATCGTGTCGCATTACACTGCACCTGCAGGACATTGTTGAAAACTTTCTTTCTCTCAATTGACCCGGTGTTGCGATTGTACGCCAAAGACAACTTTGTCAACAACTATAAATCATTTGAGGGGTCGAAACGCGGTGTGCCTCTCACACTATCTACCTTTACCACGACGCTACGGCCGTATCGCCCGCCGATTCTGCTTCATTCTTTGTCTAGTTATCTGGAGGGCTGCGCAGCATGAAATTCGGAAGAAAGTGAGCACTCACACAACTTGTTCTGATACGCACACTCAACTCACTACTTTTCTCAGTCTACCGCGCAACCAGGTCCCCGAGTGGGCGGCCTCATACATCAACTACAAGGGCCTTAAGAAGCTTGTGAAAGCAGCAGCAGAGAAAGCAAAGAATGGGGAAAAGGTGGATCCTGCAGGTGGGCGGCTTTGAACGACTCTTGGTGTCGCACACTGAGCCTCTCCCCTAACTCCTGATGCAGAATTCTTTTTCGCTCTTGATCGAAACCTCGAAGATGTCGACTTTTTCTACAACAAGAAACTCGCCGAGTTCTGCCGCCGGCTGAACCTCCTCCAAAACCGATATGGACGAACCCCCGATGTTGTCGCTACCCTGGACCAGGATGAGGTGGAAGAAGTCATGGGCGCTCTTCTTGAGCTGAGAAGCCAGTTCCGAAACTTGCAATGGTTTGGTGAGATTAACCGCAGGGGCTTTGTCAAGATTACAAAGAAACTCGACAAGAAAGTCCCAGACCTTGTCACACAGCGTCCCTACATTACAACAAAGGTCGACGTCAAGCCTTTCGCAAAGGAAGCAAACACAGCGAGACTTCTTAATGAGATTAACAGGTGGATGTCTGTGCTTTCAGAAGCTCAGACGTTTAACGATACCATGTCTGAGCACTCGACCCGTTCTCTGGGCCGGGCTTCAGCCAAAGGCATGTTGAGTTTACCTCAAGCTCAGCTTGATGCGCTTGACCAAGCTGTGCGTAACGACGATGTTTCTGCTCTCGAGAATGGTCTCAAGGAATGCAACGCTATTGAGGAAGGTGCCCATCCACTTCTACTGGGTCTCCTCCAGCGGTCAATCTCTGCGCGCTCCAAGACATGCATCGCTTTTCTTCTTTCCAACACAAAGACTCTGGATGAGCCAGACGACATCAACGGTCGTAACTGCATTCATCGCCTAGTCATTCATATCGGACGCACAAAAGCCACCAACGGCGAGCAAGATTCAAAGTCTCGCCCTGTACCTGCAGGCTCGCAGTTCAGTAACAGGCACCTCGAGCCAGGTTTAACTACGTCGAAGGCTGCCAAGTCGTTAAATCAAAGCGAGTCCCTACTCTTAAACAAGGATGACGAGGCGGTTCAGCTCTTCATATTCCTTCTCGAGAAGCTGCGCCCGGAACAGAGGATTGCACTCAAGAGCCGCGATTCCTTCGGTCGTATGCCACTTCATTACGCGGCTCAGTTTGGTATTGTAGTTATCTGCCAAATAATCATGTCCAAGATGCAGGAATGGGGTCAGTTCCACGTGAAGGATGGCATTGACACACCCGAGTGGCAGGACAATGATGGATATGCGCCCCTTCACCTCAGTGTTGTGGGAGGCCATCCTCTTACTACTCGGGCACTCTTGCAGGGTGAGAACTGGGAAGGAAGCAGCGAAAGCAAGGCTGATATACGGAAGTCCATCGCCAAATCAGGTGCTGTCCTGGCCATTGCTACAAAGTCAAACTACAGTGTCATTGTACAGCTCCTGATAGACGCTGGCGTTGACATCAACTGGAAGGACAAGACCGGCGAGACCGCGCTTCATGTTGCAGCTCGTTTCGGACATGTAGAGTGTGCTCAGATTATCCTCAAAGGAACCCAAGATCAAAAAGTAGACCTTGAGGCTACAGAGGGTACTTACTCCTGGACCCCTCTTCACGTCGCTGCTGTCGACGGCAGATTCAGCGTGGCAGAGCTCCTGGTTGAAGCTGGGGCAGATATCACACGTCTCGACTCGTCGGGATGGACTGCGCGGGAGCATGCTGCACTGCGAGGCCATATGGACATTGCACGACTGCTTGAAACCGACACGCTCGAGGCTGAGTCTCCTCCAGTGAGACCAGTTGACACGCTGCAGCCAACTCCCTCGGATATGTCATCTATCGATGAGCGACGCTCGAATGGTAACGGAATCAACAATGTCTCACGCTCTCAGGATGCCATTAAGAGTTTTGGACACCGATATCTTACCAACGAGAGTCTCGTTCTTGTTAGTCTCGGGTCCATGGACATGCGAAAGAACGTCGAGCCAGTCAGCTTGGACCGTGTTCCACTCACTGAAGCTCACAATACGCAGCTTGACACTGCTCTCTCCATTGTCGTATCTGCCACGGGTGCTCATGGCGAACCCACTATCATCGATCTCCCGGTGCATGACAGCATCTCTACCGAGCCCATAGTTTTCATGACATCGGCCGCGGAAAAGGTGAAGCTTCTTTTCGACATCGTTCCGACATACTCTGGCAACGACAAGAACAAGGTTGGCCGTGCTGTTGCCCTCCTGTCTTCTGTGAAGCCAACCCTAGGTTCTCGCCGTATGAACTTACAGGGAGACGTTTGTGTTCCTATCATGTCGAGTAACTTTGATGTGATCGGTACCGTGAATTTCAACTTCTTGGTCATCACTCCGTTCCACCATCCCAACATGGAAGTCACCTCACGACAGACGTATTGGAAGAAGTTGGAATCTACCATGCTAATTGGCCATCGAGGGCTCGGCAAGAATCTGACGAGCAACAAGTCTCTTCAGTTGGGGGAGAATACGTTGCCGTCTTTTATCGCAGCGGCTAACCTCGGAGCTCATTACGTCGAGTTTGATGTTCAACTGACCAAAGATCATGTCCCTGTTATTTATCATGACTTCCTTGTCAGTGAAACAGGCATTGATGCCCCAGTTCATACTTTAACATTGGAGCAATTTCTGCACATCAACTCAGACAAGAGTCGAGACTCGCAACAACAAGCAAAGAAGAAGCCTCCTCACTCAGGAGTACCGGGTGATTTCCGAGCACGTAGTAACAGTGTGGCACCGAAACGCTCGCAATCTATGGGATTTGCTGGCAGTGGACCTGACGACTTAGATGAACGCATGAAGCACACAAAAGACTTCAAAGAGCAGGGCTTCAAGGGCAACACGAGAGGAAATTTCATTCAGGCCCCCTTTGCCACCCTGGAGGATCTCTTCCGGGAACTGCCCGAACATGTCGGCTTTAACATCGAGATGAAATACCCCATGCTGCACGAGAGTGAGGAGCACGAGATGGACACATATGCAGTTGAGCTCAACTCTTTCTGTGATACTGTCCTCTCCAAAGTCTACGATCTTTCTGGGGAACGCCACATTATTTTCAGCTCTTTCAACCCGGATATCTGCCTGTGTCTGAGCTACAAGCAGCCTTCTATTCCTATTCTTTTCCTAACAGACGCAGGCTGTTGTGATGTCTGTGACATTCGGGCTTCGTCGCTTCAGGAAGCTATTCGTTTCGCGAGTCGCTGGAACCTTTTGGGTATCGTTGCCGCTGCGGAGCCTTTCATCAATAGCCCCCGTTTGATCAAAATTGTAAAGGAGAACGGTATTGTATGTTTCAGCTACGGTGTGCTAAACAACGATCCTATTATGGTTCAGGTAAGCCTCACTAAACATGACAATAACAAGTGAATGCGCTGACATTTGCTGCAGCGTCAGGTCAAGCAGGGCATCGATGCTGTCATTGTTGACAGCGTCCTCGCCATCAGAAAGGGATTGACGAGCGGAGAGACGCCTGCCGAACTTACAAACGGAGAGGCTGAAACAAATGGCACTCTCAAATCAACTCACGAGCTCAAGGAGAAGTTGGAGGAATTGACCGTCGATGGCGCAGGTCCTTGAGAATGACCGGCTTCGCGGTGACCCGTACCGGGCGGACTGGAGTGATCATGAACCCGATCTTGACACTTAATTCACGCATTTAGATTTGCCCAGACGTTTCGGCAGTAAGAATAGACAGCATCTATGATGGAGATATGACACAGACTTGTTCAGTATCAGGGTCAGCAAATGGCATTTGGCGCCGTTGATTCGTCTTCCGAGATAGCACCATGTTGGTGATCACGATTCTGTGACTGTGATCACCATATAACGTGCTTCATATGCAGTGAGGGTGGTATTGTGATCAAAACGGTTCAAACACCACAACCGCTCCTTTGATAAGAGTGTGTACAACCGATGAGGGAGCGTCCTAGTTGTCGTACGATTCTGCAGTCCCATAAAACCATGTCTCAAAACAAGCCTATTGAGCTACAGTTAGAACGAGATCTACAGCTGTGCCGCATCATTGGAAATGTTGCAAGGACCAGGGCATAACGCCAGGATACATACGGGTACTTGCCGTGGTGATCTTCAAAGTTTCCCTCTAATACTGGGGGGGCTGTGCATGTTTCGAAGACAGGGGGTACGAGGCGGAAATAGTCAACCGACCGTTCCAAGCCATATTCTAGAGGTCAAGTGTTTTGTGCCATACTCGGATGCACGGGGTTGCCGTATGTGCTAGCCCATAGCCTCCGGAAAGGGAAACGGGGTTCGCTCCCAGGACGGCTTTGTTTCAACCGTCTACCCGATACCGTTAATGAACGAGAACTGTCGTTTATGTCTCGGCGGTATAGACACACAAAAGACATGTCTCAGTGCTTACCCTGTTGTGAGCGCTAGGGGGTCGGAAAAAACAGCGGAAGGATATAGGTGGGAGATCAGCGAATTTTGGTGTAAGCCATTCCGCTGTTTTTTTCTACCCCGAGGGAGCGTTGGCTTGGTCCTCGTCGAGAAAGAGTGTGATGGCGGCTGGGCATGTCGCATAGCAAGGTGAGGACAACCCGTAAACATGACTTGCTCGCTTCAGTCAGCCAACTAACCTACATTAGTGATAGCCTGTCTATTTGTATGCCACCAGCTGGGCATCGAGATATGTCTCTAAAGGTCTCTCTATAATCCTGGCCAACACTGGTTGGGGGAGGGAAAAGAAGGCTCTTATTCGTGGTAGCTCTGATCCGAGTAAATGGGAGCAGAAAACCCCTTTATTCCAAGGTATTGTTTATGATAATCCTTCAGCTTGGCTATGCAACTGCCGATAGCTTTCATGGGAAAAGAAATCAAAGTTGATAGAAAACCTGGAAAGTTGCATTCGGGTGACTGACAAGTCAAACTGTCAGATGCGGGAGATTGTGACATGATCGCCCTCTGGTGGGGTTCAGTTAGATAATTGGCAGCTGAACAGAAGAGCTAAAGTTCGCGATGTAACTTTGGAGAGGCCACTTCTTGAACTGTAGTGCCATGGCCGACAGCTCAAATGGTGGCTTCTCATGATGCTTGATTCAGATGTGGGTGTTAGTTACTCAGCAACAGCAGTAGCTCTCATGTTTCCCCCCAGTTAAGCAGAATAACCATTGCGTTGGTTCAGCCTTTTCTTTTTCTGATAGTAGACTGTCGATGATGGGACGGATATTGTAGTGTGGGTCTGTAGACATTGATTGACAGGAAGCCCCGGGTTGACAAAGAATAATATCAACTTTGACATGTAAGCAAGGTACAGGAGGCACAGTATAGTGAGGTTTGCGAGGCGGACAAGTCCTTGTACAATAGGCGAGAGCCGTTATGCATGGTAGACACCGACATGACGGTCAGCAAAGGTTAACTAACCACAAGCTGCCTAAAACGCAGCATGCGATGCGACACAAGGGATGTCCATTGAGAGATCCACGTCCAGGATGTGATACACATTTGCAGTATTGCAACCTTCAGGGTAATATGGCGGGCGTGTAGTGGAGGGCGGGAAATGACGCCTCGTGTCTTAATGAATTAAATCCTCTGAAGTAGGCCCAATGTTGTTCTTGTTTTTTTCTTTTTCCTTTCTCCTCGCTCTGATTGCCTGTTGTTGTTGGCATGTCTGAAGTTCTCGTATTGGGATACCCATGTACTGTTGGCATGCTGCGGTAAGCTGGTAAGATCCGGGGAGTATTCTAGGGCATGGATTGTCATATGTCACATTTTGTGGGGTAACTGAGGTACGTAACCTATTGTGTGAGACAAAGTCGAAAAACCACAAATTAAATGCGGAGTGGTATGCACTGCAGCCGGTTTATTGAGTCATGCCAGTGATGTGAATCGAGAGTACGCTGCTAGATTCGAAGCCTGGCTATCAATCAGTGAGCAGTAAAGCAGGTGGTCAAAATTGAGGCTCGCTAGGGCTGGCTGAGGCTGCCTACCTACATAACACACAACCATGCCTATATCATCAGGCACATTTGATAAGGCTCGTAAAGACTGAGCACACTTCCAAGGCCTTTGGGTAGTGACTGCTAAGTATTGCACAGATCGGCAATACTATTTGGACAATCGCCTAGTTTATGGTGATAGCGTTCTGCATGGGTTGGTTATAGATGCAAGGGATCTTTTGAAAAATCGGGTTATCTTCAAAGCACCACGGACTGTCTTTCCTTAGTAAACCTGTGCAGTTGTGTCTTGCAGTAACGTGGTATTCTTTCATTCGTGTGATTTGCTGATTAACCGTGTATGAAAAACATTTGCCTTATATTTCGAACCGCAATATTTGCTTTGTCGTTTTCAAATAAAGTAAATGACGTGACTGATATTTCGCCATGGTACGGTGCTATTGAGCTGCTCAGGAAACGAACAGACAGCCGGCTGGTGAGTTTACTGCAGAATGTCAGCCTCATGCCAAAAAGCGCCAACGGCAGAAGCAAATATCAACTCACTCTACCGTTGGCACTACTGCGGTGCCGTTGCCGTTGGCAAACTCAATGCTGTATTCCCTTCGCCCGTTTCTATCTGGTTGTCCCATTCTTAGTGGTAGCAACATGTCGAACCGATCCATGTCTCGTAGATACACATTCGGACCCAGACATGGTCATGGTGGACTCATGGTGCGAGATGAAGCCTTGGCGGGGGCTCTATCAGCCGAGACTTGACAAGAAGGAGTCTTCCCAGCCATCCATCCCAACCACTCCATGACTCGCTGCACCAGAACCAGCTTGAGTTGCAAGGGTAAAGCGTAATGTTTTCCGCTTCAAGGGCCCCCGGCACTTGTTTCGACTCATGGACTCAGTTGATTGCTCATCTCAATATAGTAAAACAGAGATCGGTCAAGGTTGAATAGAAACAGCTAATACATTCCCGTGGAGCAAGCAAACCATAGCCTATTCAGCGAAACTTCGTAGCCCAGTCTTCGACCGCCATTCCCATGTTGTGGATGCTTCAGACATATGCTGGGGCTTCTCTTCGTAGCACCTTCGACGTACCGCAACGATGAATATTGAGCCCACAGTACATATGAAGGTAATTTAAAGGGTTGGCGAATACAGGGTAATATTTGGGTTGGCATGATGGACCCATCACCAGAATTTCTGATGATTAACGCCGGCATGATGTTGACGAGCCACCTGGTCTCCGTACCTATCGAGGTCCCCACGTCAGAGCTATGCAGCTGCCGGTAATGCCGTAGAGTAGAAAGGTCTGTAAGAGGCTGAAGGGAAATGATTCAGTGTTTTTTGGTTTGCAACTCTGGCACGCATCCTATGACTGGAGCAGAAGCTCCCACAGCACCACACGGTTGGTGCTGTCGTTAACGGTCCGCTCCGCTGCTTCGAATTGTTCCATCGTAGAACATTCTGTGGTACTGGCGCCGGCCGCTTTGAACCTGCCATGTTTTCGAGTTATTCCCAAGCTCAATTCGGTATATAGGCCCCAGTCACTATGTCTTAGTGTGTCTTCATTGTTCCCCTGACTCGAGTCGCTTTGCGCTACAAATCCTCAAAGTACTTAGGCTAGGGCATGGCATGTGTAATTCACTGTAAGTGCCAAGCCGGTTTCTAACGATAACGAAACGACAAGAGTAGTAACTTTACCTTGTTCCGAGGTCGCCGATCGGATACTTTCCTTGTTTTAGAGCACCACGTGTGGTGTTCCAACGGCAAGGCTCAAAAACATGCCCATGCAATGAGCACTACCGACACTGGCCTTGCCGCACATACGTGCATCATCCATCAACGGCAGTTGTGATTTGTTCCTGCGCCAGAATTGCTCTGGTTGCGCACTAGTAACGGCATATGGATACCTCTGTAGGAGGAAGGTGCACTTTCGAGTTCGCTAGAACCCAAGCGGGCAAAAGCCCTGCACGACATGGACGCAGTTTTGCTATCAAATTGCGTCCACAGAAAGGCCTTGTGTGGTTGACGAATTGCTTTTCAACAGCGATCCAACCGTGGCCCTGTAAGCATGCTCAGTTAGTTGTGAGACTGCGATGTCATAAAATCACACTTCCAGTATTCAACCTGGCAAGGGCAATACTGTGGCCTGGTGGCACAAGCCGGCAGTCGTACATAAAGATTTTCGACAAGGGCCTGAAACCTTTGCCGATCCCCAAGGATTGTGCCCCCCCGGTGCAGATGCAACACCCCGGCCTGATTGGATGATACCCGAAAGAGACCTAGTTTGCGAGCTGGTGTCACATTCATGACTGTATCCGGCTTATGGCTTATTATGGACATTGATAGCAAGTGGAAGATCATCCGAATCACATCAGGAGTCTTTTCGAAGAGCCGAAGCCTAGAATGTCGCCCCGCCTGTCAGTTCGGTTAGGACCGCTAGTTCAGCTGAAACCCTGCCGTGACAAGGGATATCCCGTCAACCGGACGGTAAGGACGACCAGTTTATGGCAATACCGCGCTCTTATGATGGTGAGAATCGCTTGCGCTGGGTCAAGGCCCGGATAGTACAAATATCGCATGAGACTTCCCGTCCTTGCCGGCATTGGTGCAGGGCTTTGTTGCAGTCCGCAGTTCCGATAATTGACTTGTTTCCAATTGCGTTATGAGTACTGGGGCCAATCCTCAAGGTAATGACCGGCAATCGAGTGCCACCGGTGTAATTATGTCATTGGTGAATGGCAGTAGAAACCTCCCGAGGTCAACTAAATCGAAGTCATTACTGCTTGTTTGGAGATGTGCTGTCCCCACATTGAGATCAACTGGTTGTAGCTCGTAAAGGCAATTCAATCGCTGCCGAGGCCGGAAGCCCTTGTTCGCTTGGCAGGAGCTGGCTCTTCAGAATAAACTCATTTGTTTTAGTATTGATAGGGGTCCTAGGGGGGTTAAGAAAAAAAAGAGGACAGCCGTCTAGCCACAGAAATTGTATGGGAGCATCACCCTAGTTTTTCTTCTACAGGGTCATAGCCTATGTTGTGATCCGCTGGCGGACCTCATAGCCCGGACAGGACGAGTCATGTCGGGACAAATTCCATGGTCATTCCGCAATTTTACTAACGGATGAACATTGAGATCGAGATCGTTGAAGAAACATAATCAATGCTTCTTTTTAGTGGCGGCCAGGGGTTATTGGTCCAAGCTGGTAGCTTCAAGTGCGGTTCTTCAACTGAGCACGGTGTTTGCAATGCGGTAGCTTTGACGTCCTGGGCCAGGAAACCAAACCTGAGACGATTTAGAACGAGTGGCCCGTGCCTTACCGGGCGTTGCTCGTGGCTGTCTAACGGTAAATTAGTCAGTGAGCGTTAAAGGATGATATTACTGTACAGGCGTGACAAATACTTGAACCATGAAATCATAGAGTTTGCGTGGATATACTCCGAGACAGGCACTAGCCGAGCCTTGGAGGCTAGCGAGGTATTGACAACGTAGTCGATCGAGACCATGGAATGAAAAATCGCTTCGACAAACTTCTCCTTATTTCTTAGAGGTGAGTAGACCGACCCGTCTAAAAGTTCATCCTAATTGGCGTGGTCACTTTATGTGGCACGTGGCGGGCAATGCTAAATTGGCGGTTGTTTTGAAATGGTCTCAGTTCTCTTAGATCAGTTCATGAGCTGAAGTCTGGAGCTTGCAGGGCTGGGGTTTGACGCAGGCTGGTTAAAGGGAGGACAGAAAACATGAGACGTGAACAAGTGATTGAACAGCGGGTCTTGGTAACGGCAGGTCTCATATTTTCTGACCCCCAGATGGTGACTGGATTGTATGGTGCATCGACTTGTTGTTTCTGATATTTCACGTCCTGCCCCGGAAACAAAACCGTGCGTTTCGTGAGATGTGCAGTGATAGGAATCGACGTGAGATGCGAGATGCACGTTCGGTCTGTGCCCACTGGGCGTGAGGAATCCAAGCGGTGTATCAATATCTTGTCTACTGTTTGAAGTACTTCCAAGCACGATAGGGGCACGTAGAATGATGACGGCAAGTGTAGGTTGCTTGCTTTTGCTGGCGACAGGGGTCGCAGGCTTGCTGGAAATCTTGCATCTGCATGGAGACAGACTGAACAGCACCTGCTTACCTGCCAACCTGACGCAGATACTGAACATAGCCCTAGTTACTAAGTTTGGCAGGAAAGGGTTGGCAGGCATGAATGTTCCTTCTTCCTTGTACTTGGAGGGCCTAGATCTCAGGGCAGGTACAACTCAACAGTCACGCTTGAGTGCACAATTTCAGGGGAAATGGTCATTTGATCCAACCTTCTCATGCTGCGACGTTTATTTTCGTCTGCTCTATGCCGCAATGTCCAAGCCCTTACTGGCACAGGCAGAAAGATGGCTTTGCACGAGGGAAGACGAAGTATAACTCACGGACGATGAGCACAGCACCATGCATTGCAAATTAATCCAACGTTTGTCAGAGCGTCCCGTTCATCCCACGCTTATCGGGAGAAGGGGATCTCAGTAACAGACATCTCAATGCCGTGCGTTAGTGGGTGTTGAGTTTGAGGGTTTTGGAGTCAATTTGGTGACGGTTAAAAGAAACGGTTGGATTATTGGACTAGCAACAAGCCACACGACCGAGTTGGTAGACTACCTCTTAAGTCTTAACTCAGGTACCCAAAGGTATAGGTACAGTACCAACATTCTCTTAACTGAAACAGTACCTACTAACCAAACTTATTAATACCAGCCTACTTTCCAAGCCTGCCTGCCGTGGACAGACGCTCAAACAAGATGAAGGGTCAGAAGTTCAGTTACCATGCAGGCCGGTCGCATCACCACGAATTACGACTACCTACCTACCTTAGTACTTATGTAGTCATGCATATACATATTCGATTCGAACTTCCACAGGCCTGCGATTCCGACGTCCATCGGCTTGTCGCCTGTAAGTGTTTTCGCCCTCTACTACGTACATACAAAATGCAGTATCATTTTCTTTATGTATTCTTCGTGACCCACTGTCAGTCAAGTATTTTGGTGCTAGTCACCTAGGTTGAGTTGTGTTGGACAGACCCCGGTCTAGCGTGGTGAGCATGCATTGGCTCATTCACGTAGTAGTACAGCAGCCAGCATCATCGAGCTCAAGACAAGGACCGGCGTTGACAATGTCTCGGATTGTGCAGGATCTCGAGCGCTCATGCAGGCTCCAATACCAATAGGACGTTATTTGGAGGCGGTGAGTCGTGCATCATGAAATCATGGAGCTCAACGGAGTAAGCGACCCAGGATGTTTTATTGTGTTTTACTTTTTTCTTCATACTTCTCTCGCAACCGTTACATTGGGCGATCAGCCATTCAGGGTTATGCTTCGCAAATCTGGCAGGGAGATGCCTGTCGCCAGTGATCTTCGCGGGCATCTAGGATGACCCCCACTATTTCGTTTCGAATGTAACGCAGCACAGAAGTTCCCAGGCGGAAACAATCTCGGCCGAAGCAGGGTTACGGTAGAATAAAAGCAGGAGTAGGAACAGGAACAGGAGACAGGCCAGGGTTCCCGAGTGTGACTCTGCGAGCCTCGCCATGCCATACGGATGATCAGCGCGCGCATCCCCTGGGTTAACCCTGGAACAATAACCAGACAACCGATTCAGTGTTGGTCCTGTAGAACTCTATATCCGCAATACAAGCCGACTGGACGACCTTGTGTGGGGAGTAGAGATACCTATGCACCCATAACCCGCCTCCCACTGAATCCTAAACTCTAATCACAAATAAGTAGCCTGAAAAGGGAATCATCATTGGACTTATTAGGTGCAATTTAGGAAGGCGTTGGCAATCATTATCCGTCATTATGGTAACTCGGAGATATTTGTAGCACGTAGTACATACGAGGCATGTGGAGAGACACGAGCGAGAGAGTGATCATGTGCTGCGGGAATAATGAGTTTTTGCATCTCTTATCTCATTAACTTTGAGTTATTTCATGCACAGCCTCATTGGAATAATAATAGCTCGTTACACAAGTTAAAGAGAACCGCTGAGTTTTGTTTTGGACCCTTGTTTCTACTGTTAGAGCAAGGTTCTGTCACAGGAGTGGCGCATCTATATGAAAAAGCCTCTATTCAAACCAGCAATCATCAGTATTGAGTATGATGACTTCATTCAAAGAGAGTTTAACCGTGCTTGGCTCAATCATGATGAGATGAGCTAGAAAATCTCGACTGGCCTTTTTACCAATGCTGTTCAGAAACACTAGCACTCTGTAGTCTCGCTGCAATAATGTCACCTATTGTGTTAACCTAGACCACAGCCTTGGCGTCAGGGGATTGAACAAGGCGGTGCGTGCCTGGTCAGCGGATTAACCCAGACCAGATAGACTCAAACAGCCACGTGATGAATACAGATACAGATGCAGATACATATCCAGAAGATTAATACATGTCTCTTTATTCTGGGTCCGTTGCTGATCATTTGATGGTGTGCTCGCGAGAATAAAGGGTTGTATTGATGATTTTCCATCAACAGCCGCCTCAGCCCTGGATAAGAAAAGAGCCACATTCAGGCGACAGGTCAGCTGTCTAAACCCTGCTGCGTGTCAATGGGTACAGTAGCTTCTGTCAAATCTTGGCCCCTCTCCCCTAGGGATCGACGGCCATTGTTCAATCTCCAGTTCCTGGCTGAGCGATGTGGAGAAGCCGGTTGAAACGTTGCGGTCTTATGCTAATTCCGCAAATCAATATCAACGAACCCACTTGAGACTCGAGCTCGAGGAGTGTAGTATCTAATGCCATTATCTGCCGAGTTTCCAATAGGATCGAGTAACTTGTGACACGGTAAAAACTATAATACTAAAGCGAGATTGCAGTTGGCAACTAAAGTGTCCTGGTACCTTTGCATTGACGCTGACATCAAAATAAACAAGAGGCTGTAGGGCTTGGTCTATTAGGGATGTGCCTGGGAATGTGCGAGGTACGTACCTAGGTGTCTGCTTCCTCACCGGCACAGGGATAATTCATGGGAGTCCCCTGTATTTCTCTTACCTTGAACCCCGGAGCATGGGGCAGAACAAGGTGGAACAGGGAGTTAGGCTGTGCATGGCCGTGGCTTGGAGTCCAAGACAAGGGTTAACGTCCACCGTAACATCAGCCAAGTCAGGAACGGCATGGGTAATCGGTAGGGATCGACAAGGGTTCTAACTGTGGGCGGTGGAGTCGAGATCTTGGTAATTGGGTACCTACAGCACCCTTAGTAGTAGTTATTCTGTAATAGGTAGATGCGGCTTGACTGGCACCAAGGTAGTCATCCATTACAGGAAATAAGGGACGTCTTCAGCACGTCATGGTTCCTCATCAATTTAATGCGACACCAATAGCGCGTTGAGGAGACGTCCGAAGAATGCCACAGCAGCAATTGCCCGGCTCGAGAAAAGAAAGACCAAGAGTATGTATACTTCTTCCAAACTCTTGTAAATGCTGTTCTGTCCAGTATATACGTTGTTGAGAGGCATTCCCTTGAGATTTTTGTCAAACTCATCCGAGCCAGAAACGGACGTACTGCGACTGCTGAGGTTCGGCACGAGCCTAAGTAGGCCCGTGTTGGTGAAGTGTTGGTTCGCGGGCAGTGACCTATCTTAATCCCATGGCGTGAACCCCGCCGTTTAGTTGCACTCCCATCTCGTTCCCATCTCGTTCAACGTTCGATGTGCCGCCAAAAGCATAAGTTATATCGAGCCATCGGATCTGGATCCGTGTCGTTTGGTGGCGGCGACTTGTCTGAATAGGTACAAATGGATGATCATATGAAGAGCTCGACATATAGTTAACTTGTCGCAATGGTTTGTAGGCGTTGGGTGACGCATTGGAGCAATTTGTGGCGGGGCAGACCTAACTGATGTGAACCCCTGTTCGCTCTACGACAACTGGCACAGATGCCCCTGCTTTCGCACCAGATAAGAGGCTGTACTATCTATCTATAATGTGCTTGCTTTCGAGATACTGTAGTATTTCTGCGAGGCGATGAGCAGTCCTTAAGCAGCTTAGCAGCCTACGTTGCTCTTGAAGTTATGCAGAGTATAAATCAGCTTCGGTAACAAAGCTTCCGAGTTATGAGAACCCCACCAAAAATGTGTGATCGACAGGCATTGTATTGGAGAGGCCAGGCGGCAGGTACTGCTGAGTGGTTTGGCCAGCACCTGCCTTCCACTAAGGTGCGGATAGATGGGCATCATTAGTTGAGACCCACTCCGATGTCCAACAAGCTGGTCACATCCCGTCCTTCTTTCCATGTCTATCATCGCAGCTCGTTAACCCTCCGATATGCATCAACTGCCACAATGCCTAGGCTATTTTCATTGCAGAATTGAGGAAACTTACCCAACTATAGAGACCGTATCAAACAGTAGCATCATTTCCACCATCGTCAACAAGAACCTCCCTCCACTGAAGTCTATGGACCCAGCGAGCTGAATCAGACCCCAGTCGCGGCGCTCTCCAAAGCCAAGCCAACGCCAACGCCCTGAGCCCCCAGTCTCTCGCTTTCAGTGGAGTTGCAGACACAGTTTTAGATGAGCCCGCCAGCCTGTCAAGTCCTCAAGTTGTCTGCGTGCCAGGCGCCAGGTGCCATGCCATGGCTTGGCCCGCTTTGGATCTCCGTTTCCAAGCACATCCATCCACCCATTCTTGGAACCTACGATGCTAGGATGCCCATCTTTTCTCTCCGACAATACCTCATCTGGTACCTGGGGTGTAACAACAAAAATAGCTGTTACAGATTGAGCAGCTCTCGGCTCTTGCCGGAGACGCCGCGTTTTGCTATCTTAAAGGCAGTTTCAACTTTCGATATTGGTTCCCTCTCAACCTCAAGTTTAAGCTGGTCCGTGGATGTGGTCGTTGTGGCTGTCCCCTCTTTCTCCGCCAACCTGGGTTTCCCAGGCCGCTGGCGCACTACCAACCATCTGAACATTGGCTCCAGTATCGTCTGTATTTCTTAAGAACCCTGATCCAAGGGTTCTCGAGAGAAACAAGCTTACTAGCGTTGGGCCACTTCATGCAGCTGGCCAGTCAGTCCGTCAATGGCGGCATCATCAAGCAGTTAACATTCTGTGTGCATTTTCGAGGGATCTGCCATCCGCATCCATCATCCATCCATCCATCCCTTGCTTTAGCACATCAGAACTCAACGCAATCAACTGTATTAGACATCCATCACTGATTAGACTCGTCGTCGGCTTGTGTGCCCCCTGTCCCCGTCGCAGGCTGGCTCAGCGTCCTGGAATATACAGTGTGCATTTAGTGCGTACCAGAATTTATTTCCCTCCCCCTCCAAAAATCATCTCTAACCTTGATAGGCTTAATCTGGTCTATCATTTGGAAAACCCATCCAATCATCATATTAGAAAAGTCTTGGAACATGGGGCTGCAATTATACCTACCTCCCCGACGGCAAGTCTCTCTACGTTAGTGCTCAGTGACGAACGCAATGGCAGTACAGCGCATTGAGCACAGTGAAGCAGTTAGCAGGTAAGCGATGAAACCATGCAACAGAGAGGTTTAGCTAGCTAACATAGGTACCTTTTGCATGTCCTATTTGCACTAGTAATGGATCTTGGCCCGCGCTACACCACTAATTCGGATAATTATTGTCTTCCAAGCACTTGGTCAATGCCTTTTCAGAACCTATAGTTGGTAATAGTTTCGCCTTTGAGTCCCGACGCACTTTTGTTAACCCACTTCACACAGACAACGCAGCTACTGTGTACCTAGCTGACTAGCTGCTGCATGCCGCCATCAACATAGGCCCAAGGTGGTTTAGTTGGGCAGTTGGAGACGTTGTACTCGGTATGCGACCCGAGCTCGTCTCCTCTGAGTCTGCTGTTAGTGGCAGCCCTCGTCTTTATTTTTGCCTTACATTTCCTTTGCCTTGCCTTGCCCTGCCTTTATCGTCCCCTGACTTAAGTAATTGACCCTTGATGGATGCGTCTCTTCATCTCCCTCTCTAGTAGCCTCCCTCCACTTCCTTTTCTCTTTACCTGACGTGCCGTCACGCTTTCTCACCCTTGGCTCACTCCTCATTCCCCATCCTAACTCTTCCTCAATTTCCTCTTATGGTATTCACACCCCCCGTCACTTGCTGCCGGACACGACCCACTGAAGCCCGCTGTTGCAGGACAGGGTTCCCTTGACTTCTCTGATCTCCTGCGTGGTTCATTATTAGCCCCGGCGTATGGATATGGATGTAGGTATACGGATACCATACCATGCTCGCCGCACACCTATGAACTAAGTCAGATTTGCGACGGCCCATCTTTCCAGCTTGATGTGGCTACTGTCCTCGTCCTAGTATTTAGCATCTGCGTGGCCCTGGCTAATGTACTGATACGGTACTCGACTCTGCACTACTTCACCCTACGCCAAACACTCCTGACCTGAACCCCACTGCCCTTACCTAGCGGGACTAAAGCAGACCAGAGTAGAACCTGGTAGTTGTTCGCTCATATCTGTCGCCGTGCCCCCATTATAGTCTTGTATGGGGCTTTATCGAACGTCCAGTCTACCTGACTCGAATCAACTCAACTAGGTGCTACATGGTCCGTTTCGACGACTCAATACTTGTGGTTGACTTGATAGACTGCGTTACGTTGCGTTAGTTATATTCTTGAGCCTTCGTCGCTCCGAACCCAATCAGTTATTACCCTGGTATTCCCTTGTCCTTCCTTCTGGCTCTTTTCCATCATCCCTCAAAGTACAGCCATCTGTAGCGGCGTCCCTCTTTTCAGGTGTACAACCCTCCCCGGCCCCAGCCAAATTTCTTCTCTTCGATCCACTGGTCAATCCTGGGTAGTGCCTGCATTAACACGAGACGTTTAAGCACTCAGCTCCCACTCAACCTGGACCCTCAGCTTCACCTATCTTTTATATCCCACCCTCAACCACTTCTTTACCATCGCCAATATTATATATACTCATCACCACCCGACATCTTCAAGTCATCCATACTATAAACGCTTCTCGACTGTCAGATCCGAGCTTGTTCAAGTTATCTTATGAGCGCTGCTTTATCAACGATTGACCCTATCGCCGCCTACTATACCCTAATTACAGGCAAAGTCTAACCATTTACCCATTTTACCCATCGATCTCTCTCAGTGACGGTAGAACACATCTACTATACCGAGTCTACAACCGTCAATTTGCGAGCGCTTTGAAAATAGTTATGCTATAGCCTACCAGCGATTTGCCCAATTTCTATCTACTACAGCACTCAGCACTGTTTTGCACGCATTGCCTTTAAGGGACATCGATACCTGGCAAACATAATCATGGAACTCATGGAATTAGTTGAGAACGAGCCTACTGCCCGTCCATTCCAGTGTGACTGGCAGTCTTGCACCAAGGTTTGTTGCTCCAGAGCCAGCCATGCCACACTTTTCTTGCTAACCTCTGACACAGAGCTTTAATCGAAAATCTGATTTACAAAGACATTATCGTATACATACTAATGAACGGCCTTATTCTTGCTCTATTCCTGGATGCGGGAAGAGTTTTATACAGCGAAGCGCGTTGACAGTTCATATTCGAACACATACGGGCGAAAAGCCCCATCAATGTCAACACATGGGCTGCGGCAAACGGTTCTCTGATGTAAGTAGAAACAACTCAAGTGCCTGGTGGTAAACCAACTAACAAACGCAGTCTTCGAGTCTTGCACGGCACCGACGTATACACACTGGAAAGCGTCCATACAAATGTGCCCATGATGGCTGTTCCAAAAGGTAAGTTGTGCCAGCCCCATCAAATGAATCGCTTGCTCACATGGAACTCAGCTTTTGCAGAAAAACCACCATGGTCAAGCATCAACGGAGATCGCACCAACAAGGGATGAACCCCAACGATATCGACGATTGCTCTTCGGATTCTGATGATGACGAGTCTCCCTCTACTCCCCAGCACTCCTCCATGACCTGGTCGCCCCACGACATGGTTTCTATGGGCCAAACAGCACCAAACGGCTCGCTCCATCGTGCATCCTCTTATGCCGACTTCGAGTCTCAAGTCCATGGCCACCATATGCCATCTCATTATGCTCACAGGCATGGAATTCCCACCACTGTCCCCCACGAGTACCACGGGCATACAGTGCCTGATCAACACGCCCACGTTCAACTTGTTCATCGAGCCGCAGCCATACCGCGTCAGGCATACTATGTAACTGAGCAAGGGAACCCTGGGGTTGCTACGATGACCAGTTCCTTGCCTGCTCATTACCACTTGTCACAACACGTGGAGCGACCTGCCATGGAGATGCCGTATTCGGCTCCAGGAATTCCGACGTCGATTCAGAGCAGCCCCAGCACCTTCTCTGCCACTTCGGTTCCAAGCCCCATGGTTCAGGATGGCTTCTATGCTCACCAGCCGACAACCCAGCCAGCATACACTGCAGCAGAAACTCAGCCAGCTATGGTTCAGTACCATCAGCCTATTCAGCACCATATGGCCCAGCCCCAGCAGCCGGTTGTATCGCAGCCACAGCATATGCCTGCCACGACCGAGCACTACCCTCCACCGTCAGCACACCCGCAACAAGACCAGTGGTCCCATTACGACCCGCCGATTGAGGTTACAACCATTGGACAGCTGCCCGCGTATGGGAGTGCAGTGTATGATATCTATGCGCCAAAGATGGAGTTTGATGATCCCTCACTGCAACTCCCCAGCAGCAGACTGGCGAGCATGTGATCAGTCTGTTCTTAATGCCACTCCATAATTTACGAATATTGTCTTCAGCACACGACAAGACGTCGCCCTGTTTCTTCACGATAGTTACCTGTAACATTACGATCATACCACGGCTGGACCACGCAACGATCTCTATTTCATGAAATTTGTTTCTACTCTTGAAGAGGATATACCCATCGGGGCGGTATTGGACGAGAACAGGATTGCAGCGTTACTCGAAAACCATCAATCCTGCTCTAGAGCTTATGAAAGATGTCAACCACGATTCGGAACATCGTCATTTCTTCCCCCCTTGAGTAATTCGAGCTGAGGAAGGGTTTGTTCATCTTTTGCCAATCGTTTTTTTTACTCGAGCACCTGCAACTTTGGATCAAGGGCGTTGCAGCGGCTCATTCTTGCTATTCGGATTCTCTATACCTTGGTTTATCGGACGGCAGCCCATTGCACTTGAGTATTTTCTCTAATCTTGTCATCATTTGTTTTCTTGTCTTTTGAGCATTGAGTAGCACCAATACCCTATGTAAGGTTCATGTTGAGATTTCGTCGGGCGGATAATATATCAGGAGTAAGAGGTGGATGGATGGGAGAAAGGGCGAAGGGCTTGTGCAAGCATACGGACCAACACTAGCATTAAATATTTCAAGACTTGGGAATAGAGACTTATGTCCACACCTAATAAATATATTGTCTTATTACTACCTCACTTTCAATTCTCTCTTTATCCCAGATAATTCGGGGAGCGTGGATAGTCAGAGCACCGCATAGCATCGTGAAAGATATGATATAACGGACCTTCACCGTCCGTACACTACTTTATCATACATAGTATTAGCAGCCCTGATAAACAGAAATTGCCAATAATGTCTAGATTCAACTACTAATTCAAATGTTGTGGTCGGGAGACGGAAGATCTGATGGCCGGGCTGTGATGACTCAGCGACTTCCCGAAGAGGAAAGGCTATAGCCTGTGATATGATGCCGAATCGCGGACCAGAGTGGCAAGCAGTTCGAACTCCCCTCCATCGATTACATACCGATGATGCCTGCGCGCGATTCACTATGAGTGCATCCGGGTAAACCATTATTTCGTCTCTCTGAGCAGACTTACCGTACAACATAACTGGCAAACGATAAACGTTTCTGTCCCGAGAAACTTTCGACGCGGCGGGAGGCGCAGATCAAGCCACCCTATTACACGTCATTGAAACGGTTTATCATCATCTTTTCTTTCATTATCAGCTTACAAAACATCATTGCGAAAGCACTTCTGGTGCAAAAAAACTCCTAGCATGGCCTACAATGCCATGTTGCTGCCAGTAAGTTGCCCAAGGGTCCAGGTATGGCCATTACCGAGCAGCACTGACGAGACTTCAGAACGTGGCAGCGACAACTACGGAGTTATGGCCTTCGATTTCGAATACCCTAATGTCCCCTTGGAGACACACGACCTCACTCCCGGCCCGTCGATCAGTTGCTTCGAAAGAGACTCTCAAAGAGAACAAAGCGGCTGAACCCCACCAAGTGAGTTGCAGCTCAGTGGTGTTCAAACACTATTCTGACTCAAATTACAGGCAGCCGAACTTCAACTCCCCGAGTTCCTTCAAAAGGTTGACTTGACCTCCTTCTCTCGTTCACGATTCTCTGCGATGGCACCAATAACCGCCCAGGCTACTATCTCCAACATGGGTCGTGTTGGCCTTCATGCGGCCAACCCCATTTTGCGACACCCCTACTTTCAACCCCGCGCATCGACTCCGTCGTCTTTCATGCGTTCGTTCTCAACTTCTTCCGGTATCTTGTCATCTCGTGGTATCTCATCTCTCGGTCCATTTTCTGTTCAGCGCAGAGCATTCGGCAGCTCCAATGGAATCTCCCGCAATCAACTCGCAACGTTAGAGGAATCCGCCAACCGAAACCCTGGCAATGCAAACGCCCAGAATGCTTTTTACCAGCTTCTTCTCCGAGCCAACATGCCTGCTATTCTTGTGGAACGATATCAATCCGGACGCTTCGCCACCAGCCCTGCTACCAATGACGCCTATCAGCGAGCCCTCGCTATGCTTGGTGCTAGTGCTACTCAAGCTGCGAATGCTCCCGGAGCTATGAACGGAAACTTTGGACGCACTCAATGGCCCACTTATGAGCAAGGCATCGCTAATGCCGCTGTGGCTGGATCTGCAAACGCTGGCAACCCTATGGGTCATAAGGGAGAACCCATCCACGTCATCGTTCAAGAGTCAACTCGGTCTACTATCTTCCGCTGGGTCAAGTTTTTGGCAATCTTTATCGTCACCACCTATCTGTGTTTTGCACTTGTTACTATCGCTATTGAGGCGTTCAGCACTTTCCGTCGTGGAGGCCCGAACAGCAAACAGGATTCCGAGGTCAAGGCTGAGAAGCAAAACACTCGATTCCAAGATGTCCACGGTTGTGATGAAGCCAAGGAAGAACTCCAGGAAGTCGTCGAGTTTTTGAAGAACCCTGAGAAGTTTAGCGACCTCGGCGCCAAGCTTCCCAAGGGTGTCCTCCTGGTTGGTCCTCCCGGTACCGGTAAGACGCTTCTTGCTCGAGCCGTTGCCGGTGAAGCCGGTGTTCCTTTCTTCTACATGTCTGGTAGCGAGTTTGACGAGATCTTTGTTGGCGTTGGTGCCAAGCGAGTCCGCGAGCTCTTCACTGCCGCCAAGAATAAGTCCCCTGCCATTGTCTTTATCGACGAACTTGACGCCATTGGAGGCAAGCGTAACCCTAGAGATCAAGCGCACGCCAAACAGACACTGAACCAGCTGCTTACTGAATTGGACGGTTTTGATCAAGATAGCAAGATCATTATCATTGGAGCCACCAACTTGCCCAAGATGTTGGACAAGGCCCTCACTCGTCCTGGACGCTTCGATCGACATGTCAACGTTGACTTGCCCGATGTTAGAGGCCGAATCGCCATTCTTAAGCACCACGCCAAGAAGATCAAGGTTTCCCCCGATGTCGACCTCGAGGCCATTGCTGCCCGATGCCCCGGTCAATCAGGTGCCGAGCTGGAGAACATGCTCAACGTTGCCGCTCTTCGAGCCAGTCGAGCCAAGGCCAGCTTTGTTTCCAAGCAGGATATGGAGTGGGCATACGACCGAGTCACAATGGGTTCTGAGCGCAAGTCAATGGTAATCACCGAGAAAGAGAAGGAAATGACGGCTTATCATGAGGCTGGCCACGCACTTGTTCAGCTTTTCGACAAGGAGAGTTCAAACACTCTTTACAAGGTCACAATTCTCCCCAAGGGGCCCTCACTAGGTCACACCGCCCAGCTTCCTCAGATGGACAAGTATTCCTACACAGCTGCGGAATATATGTCGAATATCCGTGTGGCACTTGGAGGCAAGATGGCTGAGGAACTGCGATACGGCGGCGACAGAGTCACTTCGGGTGTTTCATCGGTAAGCACGGTTATTAGATTGTTCGTGTCATATGCTAATTTTTTCAGGATCTTGAGAGAGCCACTGACCTGGGTTTCATGATGGTGACTCTTTTCGGCATGTCCACCGCATTGGGACCTGTTGAATACGGTCGAAGATACGATAATCTCAGCTCTGAGACAAAGGCAGCAATTGAGGGCGAAGTCCGAAAAACGATTGGAAAGTCGTATGAGGATGTGCGAAAGCTATTGACGGAAAAGCGAAGCGAGTTGGACTTGCTTGCCAAGGCTCTTGTGCAATACGAGACCTTGGACAAGTCTGAGGTGGAGAAGGTGATTCGAGGCGAGAGTCTTCCCGGACGTATCACTGCACCTAAGGGGCCGATGAGACTGCCTATTCCTCAACAAGCTCCAACACCACCAGGCCTCGGTGGTGTTCATCAGCCCCAACCGCCGGAGACACCTGCGCCGCCAGCAGCAGCAGACACATCTAGAACTGATGGTTGAGGTTAAGGGCCGCAAAGGCCAGTACCACGCCGTCGTGGAGTAAAGATGAGGGGAAGGGGAAGCCCGGCGTAGTTCGCGCCGCGTACGACGACGTATGTGGTGTTGGAAAACAGGGTGAGGATCCATATCGAACGCATACTTCTACAGCGAGCATTGTGTGGAATTGGATGAATTACCTTTGCGAGACGCGAAAAAGAAAGGGGCTTGAGCGAGGACGACTGGTCTATGCCTAGGCTTAGCGATTTATGTCCGTATGGACTTTTATTTTGTTCAAGCGATAGCAGCATTATGCAGGAAGTCAGGTTGAGCATAAGGGGCTGAGAAGAGACATGCCTATCAACCAGAATAGGATGAGGTGGTGGGTCGAATCTCTGGCGTGAGCCTGCACTACATCAAACGTGTATGGATAATCCCTCTCGATCATAAGTCTCGATTGTAATAAGCTATTGTATGTGTACACTACACTCACTACCTGTTGTGTTGTTATGAGATGATGCGTTATTGCTTTGACTGTGATTTGAACGTGTACAATTAAAATCAGTTGAACATTTCTTGGTTGGTAGGCGTGGTTATGGAGATAGGTGACCAAAGTGATGGTGTCCGGTAACGGAACAAACCCCTCGACTTGAGAGGAAAGCGTGGGGGAGGGGAGTTGCATTGCATTTGCATTACTGCAACATGTCGAAGCCCCCAACTTGAATGACGAATGCGGGTCCAGTTCCCCAACCTTCACCCGAGGTATATAAGAGGTCATTGACGTCAAACAATGAACAATGGTTCATTCAATTGAGAACGACTACGACTGATATACATCTTTTGTGGCCGCTTATACCTTCCTATTGCTCTCATCATGACCAAGATTCTCCTCACTGGTAGGCTCTCATGCATAATTCACGTGCAATCAGCTATCTAACAATATACTCTCAGGTGGTTCGGGCTTCATCGCCGGTATGTGTAGAGAGGGAACCAGAACAAAACTCCCGGATGGCACAGAATATATAGTCTAACGCACTGCAGCTCACACCCTGGAGCAGCTTCTCGAGAAGGATCACAGCCTCGTCACAACTGTCCGTTCAGAGGACAAGGCCCAGAAGATCCGCAACGCATTCCCTGACAAGGTTAAGGATGGAAAGTTAGAGATCGTCATTGTACCCGATATTGCAAAGCCCGACGCTTTTGACCAAGTGGCCAAGACCCCCGGTCTAGAAGCTGTTGTTCATGTTGCAAGCCCCTTTCACTTCAACATTAGTAAGTTTCACAGAGACCCTGCATCACTCGGCGCAACGACTGACCAGAGAATCGCACAGCTGATCCCAAGAAGGATCTCATAGATCCAGCTGTCATTGGCACAACGGGTATCCTCAAGGCCCTTCATGCCTCAGCACCTAACGTCAAGCGTGTTGTCATAACTTCATCATTCGCCGCCATCATCGACGAGGCCAAATTTACAGACGGATCTCACGTCTTTTCCGAAAAGACATGGAATCCCGTCACCATTGACGACATCACTCGCTCCGACGCAACTGCTTACCGCGCTTCAAAGACACTCGCTGAACGTGCAGCCTGGGACTTTGTCGCCGAGAAGAAGCCCTCTTTCGATCTCGTGACGGTTTGCCCGCCTTTGGTTCTGGGTCCTGTATCAAAGCACCTTGCTACTCTGGAGAGCATCAACACGTCCAACGAGCGGTTCGTCAATCTTTTGCGCGGCGGGTGGAAGAACGAGATTCCTCCATGTACTCCCGTTCCTCTCTGGATCGATGTGCGAGATGCTGCGCGCGCACACGTTCGAGGTCTTGAGGAGCCCAGCGCTGGAGGGAAGCGACTCTTCACCACAGCTGGATTATTCTCGCACCGTCAAGTCGTCGACATTGTTGCTAAGAAATTTCCCGAGTTTAAGGATAGGCTCCCTGGACCTGAAGTCAAGGGCGGAGAACTTCCTCCTAAAGACCAGATCTTTGGAATTGACAATAAGGAGACGAACGAGCTGCTCAAGATTGACTGGATTAGTGTTGAGCAGAGTATGGTGGATCTTGTTGAGTCACTCAAGGAGATTGGCATCTAGGAAGAGATAACAAATAGTATTATAAACATATTCTACAACTGAATAAAAATAAATGTAGTGATGACTATGGGATTAATTAATACATGTTTGTCTGTCGTGTAACTCGTCGTGACCTGCTCTTTGGTGTGTTTTCATACATACATGCAAACAGCGTGTATCATCAACATATTTCAATATTCTCTCAGTTTCTAAGTATTCTCTGGATACAGGATTGGTCTTATGTAGCTCCATGGTAATTCATGCCCTTATGAGACGGATTTGTAGGAGTAGATGGCCTGTTAGGAGGTGTTGAGGGAAGAGCTCTTGTGGGTGGTGGTCCTGGACTGGCAAGCATATTGAAAGAACCATCGTGAGATCGCGGAGGACGAGGAGGAGAACTATTTCCGCGGAGCCCAAAAGGATCCATGAGGGCAGAAGGTGGAGGGGTGATGATGCCATCGCTGAAACTTGCCGAGCGGTCATTATCTCTCATGTTGCCCCCGTCTGGCGCCGTCATGACTATCATAGGGACTTGGTTCGCGCTGCATATTCTAGGCGTCCTTTCATGTCGAGGAGAGAGTTTCCTCCCTGTAGGCGAGAAGAGGGGAGAAGCTGGGAAACTTTCCTGCTGATCACCGATCGTGGGGAGATATCTCCGCTCACGAAGCCGTGCCGGCGGCGTTAGCGGAACGCCCTCGGCATCAGCATGAGAGGCAGAAAAAGAAATAGCTGGAGAGACGAGAGGAGTTGGCGAATCTGCCACTCGAGGTGGTGATGTGGGATGCTTGATGAGTCTCCGGATGTTGTTCTGGCGAGAGCGTCTTCTTCGAAGGAGACAAAATATCAAAGCGCCAATGGCGAGTAGCCCTACAACAGAGATGATGGCAATGGTTACTTTTACGCCGAGGGGCATTCCTTTGTTGTCTTTGGTGTTGTTTTGATCACCATTGGAAGGATCGGATGTTGCTTGAATTAAAGGTTCTCTGCTTGTGGAATAATTTGTTTGTGGTACGGAGCTTTGTAGTGGTACTGATGTTATGGTCTCTCTGGTTGCGGGTTTCGTAGAGACTGTGTTTTCTGTAGTTGATTTTGTTGATGATGATCTTGATATGATTTGAGAAGATCCATCTTGAGTTCTGTCTGCTGCGTTGGCGTCTTGGCAGTTCTTGTCGTTTCCATTGACAGATTCAGAGTCGCATATATGATAGGGTTGAGGAGGTCCTGGATCTATGACAGAGTGATAACCGATACTGCCAACATCTTAGAGTCTATTTTGACTTATATTCAGAGTGTTCTTACTCTTGACAAGCATTAATGAGCCAGTTAACATTTGCTATTGATCCATCAGCATCATGACGAACCATGTGAGAGTATAGGAGAGATGTCACATACGATCTCTACCACGCTCACCAAGGTTATCCACGCCACAAGCCTGAGCATCGCAGCAGTACAAGGCCTGGAAAGGCTGTTGTCTCTCCATGCGATCCCTGTCTTGCAAAGCCTCGCACACTCGTTCGAATGTCTCATCCTCGGGCAACAATTGATTGAGGAATCTCTCCCTACACAAAGCGATACATTGTGGCGGATCTTGCACGTCTGGCGCAACGAAGCCCCAAATATGCCCTGTGCAGGCTGTCATGGCAAGGTATTGGGAACGAGATTAGAGTGAGAGGATAAGAGGGTTATCTTCTCTCACTATAGCCATGCATGACATGCTATGCTCACTGCTTGGAGAAGAGGTGGTAAGTGATTGATGAGCAGTAGGAAGGTTTCGGCTGAGAATCAACGGCAACTCGAGACGAGACGAGACGAAAAGTGAAGGGAAAGGGGGGAGGGAAAAGAAGCGAAAGCGAACGGAAACGGGAATGAAAATAAACAGAAATAAGCAGAGGACAAAACGGAACAAAGAGCGAGAAAGGGGGCGGAGGGGAAGAAGAATGGTTACTATAACAAGGTATGACTACCATTCGCACTTCCACTTATACTCACTCAGCTATACTTGTTGGTTAGATCCGTAACCAATGATGATTAGAATATCTTTGGAAGCACAACCCGGTGATAGTCCAGTTGGTACAGCACAGGACCGGTAGCATGGACAAGATCAGGCTGGTGCGTCCGTCCGTCCGTCAAACTGCAATTCCAATGCAGTCGATCCCCAGTCTCTATAGGGAGGCAAGTTTGTTCGCTAGTCACACGACGTATGCTGTACTGTAGTCACCCGCGTCTGACGAGAATAACCTCGTATGTTATGTGTATATACGTATTTTTCCATTCTAGTCCAACGCCCTGTTTGGTTGCTTCAAAGTCCTGCGTAGACCTGAGGAGGCTTGCATGATGGCGGAGACATAGAATTAACCTCGTGAGGTCCATCACCTTTTTCTTTTCGAGGCCTTCTGTCTGTTTGTCATCGTTGTTCTTCAACGGCAACTAGTTTGTTCTCTTTTTAGGTGTGGCTGCCACGATGGAAACGAAAAGGGCACCGGGAACTCTGGAAGCCGGCGTATGTATGACATTGTTTATGGGGCCAGTAGGGATAAATAAAGGGCAAGCTGAGCCGGGAGATAGGGACAGGAACAGGAACAGAGACAGAAACATGTTCAGCTGTGTTGCATGCGATACACCAAGTCACAGAAACGGTCACTGTTTGGCAGGCCAAGCGAGTGATTTGGCCAGGGTCTTGCATTCTGAGAACCAATTGCAATCGGTTTTTCGCGAATATATATGTACTGAATGTACTGTATTGTATTGTATTGATGACTCTCCAAGATGTCGGCAATAGTTGTCTTGATCAGCTCAGCTGTACAGACATACTACACACTTATCCTCTATTCATGTGTTATTCCAAACTGTTTGTATCTTTTTCCAACACTTGAACTTGACTGTTTTGTGCGTTTGTCTTTGGTTACACACAAGCACTTTGCCATGCTTTACTCCCCTGCTGCATGCTTCCCGTTCAAACTACGTATCCCCCATCTGAACTGAATACGCGCTTCATTCGCCGCGGATTTTCCATTCTTTACCTCCAGAAGCTTGCTGGTAGTCAATCATGCCATGTCATGTCATAAATCGGTATCTTGCAGCACCCTTGATCTCACTACCTGGCAGTTGGTTGATGGTTTGCATAACTCAATTGGCTGACACAACCACAATCAGAGACATATGTTCTACTCTTGCATAACAATTGTTCCAAAATATGCATCTCCAACTTTGCGGTGAAGACGAGACATGAATGACTACCTCAGGCTATGAATAGTCAGTTATATGCAAATCTTCTTTAGCCAGTGACAACTCAAGTGCATGGACAAAAAGTGCACACACAGCACTAACACCAGGCTCCGAGCTGAGCTGAGGCTGAATGTGACTCGGTACAACGCATTAGAGTCAAAAGTCGACTTTTCAGTCCCTTCCCTTCTCTTCTCTCTGTCCCTGACTGGCTGACTACCTGTACAACAGAACTTCTGCAAGCAAGACATCCACCGTCACCCACACAAGGCATGAACACCATCAAACCTCCCACCACAGAAAAGCGAGGGCATGCAAACTCACGTGGGAAAGCATGCCTCGAGTCTGAGTCTTGAGTCCGAACAAAAAGATTCACCGTACATAGAAACCTCTCAGTCCTTTGGGGGCTGAGATAGTACACGATTGGATGGATAGACTGTGTATGTACTTGCACAACCTCGTATTGAGATGACCTTGTTCTAAAGAGCTGATGGAAACCCTTGTATGCACCCAGCGAACCGTTGATGTTCTACGTAAAGAGCCAGCATGAACAATTCAACTCAACCGTTCCAACGAGCCTTGTAGACGTCATAAGTACATAGAATATCCCTTCGGCTGGGTCATGTTCCGTATATCTGATCATCGTGGCTGGAGAATGCCTCGCATTAAGTTGAGAGTAATACTCCGAGCCCATCTGATTTGATCTCCTTCTTGGTGACTGCAGCTTCCCCAAGATAGCGGATTACACACTCGAGTATATTTCCGCAATAGGAACCATCTCCTTGAGGACGACGTGTGACATGGTAGCCAAAGGGCCGATAGCTGTTCCATACAATCTCATTGTGTGGCGAACCGTGCGTGTACGATCCAGCCTCGTCTCGACTACAACAAAATAAAAAGTCTCATCCTCAATCAAAACCAATTCATGATACTTGCAAAAAATAGCAAAAGATTAATGTTTTGCCGTCAGCAAGACTCGAACTTGCGTTTTCAGTGCTTCGAAGAGCCACAAACTGATGTACTGACCCCTATACGATGACGGCTTGATGGGTTTTTGATGGAAAAGTAACCTCTGATTCTAGTATATGTATCTACAGAGCAAAGCCCCACTAAATATGTATCCAATTCACAAGCTCTACGAGATTCACAGCTTGCAATTCACCAAACGATAATAATTGTTTCCAGAGCATTAGGATTAACATTGAAGAAAACGGAAACGCTGTCTAGCTCGTACAATAACTAAAAATCACCAATTGCCTGCCTGTACCGGGTATAATCACGCAACCTCCGACCCAAACTCCCCTGTCCGCGAGGTCTAGTGTCTACTAGATCCGTCCGTTCCATCCCTTGCCTTTTCTCTCTACCAAAATGTGGTCGAGGAAGACAAGGCAATAAACAACAAGCAAGATACAAAGGAAATAATAGTAAACCATTCTAGTGTATGCAGAGGTGATCCTTTTCTGTATGTCTTGATCAAAGGGCGTTTTGTTTTATTGGTGTTAGAAGAATGACGGCTTTGTAAGCACGCGGTATTCGACGTAATCCTCGCCGTCAATATTGATGATGGTTCCCTGAGAGACCAATTTCCCCGTAAAGGGGCCATTGGCCTTGCGCTCGTACTTAACTCCCCCATACATTTTGGCGTCGTCGGTGCTTGCTCTCGAGAATCGCATACTTTCCTGGCTGGCCCATACTTTGTTGAGGCGCTGCATCTCATGACTTTCATGGAACTGCTGTCGGCCGTTGGTAACCATGCCAGGGATCTTAGCGGCTGCGGCCGCGGCGGCTTGGGCAGCGGCTGCTGCTGCTCGCTCACGATTGACAGCCTGCAGGTGAGCACGCTCTTGAGCCTGTTCCACGCGGGTAATCTCACGCTCGGCCAAAGCTGAGGTCCGCTCAAGCGCATTGGTGCTTTGCTGTGTCCTGCCTGTAATGGGACGAGTCGTTGGGGTCGACTGGGCGGCATCAGTGTCGACGGGTGCCTGGCGCGTTAAGCGTCCTTCGGCTCGGGCTGCTTCCACGCGGCGACTTTGGCGGAGTTCCTGGCGAGTCTCGTTGCCATTCCAGCTTGACTTTTGTGGCTGGTCCTGTTCTTCTCCAAATTCTCCAGGAAGACGAGGCAGAGCGGGCGCGATTGACAAGGGAGCGGGAGCCTTGTAGTTGGTACCTGCAGCCCTGGCTTGAGCGTCGAATACAGCTTTGATCTCGTTTTGTGGTCTTTCCTCGGCTGTCTCTCCGCGGTCCAGCTGCCATTGACGTACACGGCAGTACTCTTTAATTTCGTGTCTAGCAAGAGGTGCCAAATGTTTCTCGAAATCAACATCCTCGTATGGGATCCAGAGAGCACCGGCTCCGACGGGAAAGTTGCCATCAACAAACCGTCCGTCGCGTGTTTCTCGTACTAGCTTGACTCTGAACATGTCGTTTTGCCCCAAAATACCATATACTGCGTGGCGATTCTTGGGGTTGGGCTCTGCAGATTTGGCCCATGTACCAAGGAGAATTCGAGTTGGTCTAGTACCAGGGAGCGGGTCAACAACGTTTCGCACAGGTTGCGGTCCGCCGGGTGCTGGTTGAATGGGAGTATGTTCAACCACAGGGCCATTCGATGATACAGTATTCGCAGGCGCGAAGCCTCCGCTGGTCCTACGCCTCTTTGCATCACGGTTGCTCTGCAAATGCTCGGGAAGTTCGACGCCATAAGCGATCTGAGGTGGGTTGGAGTTGTTCTCGGTAGTCGGAATCAGCTTGGCACGACGAATAGCTTCCTTGACATCTTCCAACTCGCCAGCAGTCTGCTCGAATTGGTTCTTTTCGGTGCCGATATTCTTGGTGCGTAGTCTGACATACTCCTTCACCTGAAGATGATCCAGACCCACGAGGTGGTCAAGGAAGACAATCCTCTCAAACGTCACCCAACTTCCGCCAGGTCCTGGAGGTAGTGGATATTCGTCAGTTATAGTGTCTCCGGCTCTTGTTACGGGCTGGATCCGTGTACGCAGACGCTCTCGGACATCTATAAAGCCAATGACAGCATGTTTGAGTTCTTCTGTAGGAGCGTCCGAATCCCGCCAGTAACCTACTGTCACTCCCTTGACGGTTCCTGTGCTTGAACGAGAGGGTTTAGCTCTTGTGGTAGCTACAGAGGCTTGACGATCATCAGCAGTTATTTTGCTTTCACTCAAGTCATTAAAGATGGAGGTCCGCTTCCGCTTGGGGTAATGGGAAGTGACAGGCTCCTCATCTCCATTGGTCATGGTCTCATCCTCGACATCAGATGCGGGCCGCAGAGGTGATGACTTTCGGGTACCGTTAGTGCGTGCTCTCACGATAATCTCGTCCTCAAATTCATTGAAGTCGACTCCAGACGGGGAGTGTACAGTGCTTGCTGGATCACTAAGCTCGCTCTCAACATCCCCATCTCCAATTGAGACCTTGCGGCCGTTTGAGTGCCTATAGAGGTGTGTTAGCTAGTGCTGAGTGACTATCGATGTGACGTGACTAAGCCATGAAGTGATAGGTCTGCGTCAGAGAAAATGGCAATTGACGAGAAGCAAGGTATACAACCAGCCGATCAGTTCAAAGTAAATGCCATGAGAACAAAACAATCTCAGAACTAGACCAAGGCCGTTCTGAGCAGGGATGAATAGTAGCCAGTGCCAGCGAAGTAAAGATCAAGGCTTTGCAGGGGCAAGGATGTAAGACTAAATGGGAAATAGGAAGGGGAGCTGAGGTACCTAAGGACTCTTAGAGAACCCATATTTGAATGGCAGATAAGTGTTGTGTTGTACGACTGTGATAAGCTGGGTCCACTACTGAGGAGTGCATAAGAGCAGTTGATACACACGCTGAATTCTTTTTTCGTCGATTTGATATCGAGAGTAACAGGCAGTTTTGAAAACTTGATAAAAAGGGTTGTGAAATGATGATGTGACGAAATGCATGCATATAGCAAGTGGGTAAAGAGCAGTTTGCGAAAACAAGATGAAAGTATTATGAAGGAAAGAAGAAAGAAAGAAAAGAAGAGCAAGAGAATCGCTACTGCCAATTGCCATTGAACAAATGGATGAACAGGTAGGCAGGCAATAAACGCTGCAGTGTAGTGCAGGTGCAGGTGCAGTGACAGTGACAATAGTAGTGACAATAGCAGTGACTGCGATTCAGCTAAGTATTCATGTGGGCAACGTTTGCTTGACACTGCCTCTGGACCGACATTTTTTCTTTCTCAATTTGTAGGTGCCGATTGATAGTCACCGTCTCACTGAAGGGATCATGATGAGATACGGATACAGTCAGGCCAGATGCGGTCAACAACAATACAACACAACGCGGCAGAGACATCCCTAGGTGTTGACAAACCAGGCAATGCCAGCCAACTTTGGGTCGTAATCCTTGTCAAAGCCACGCCACTCATTCATTTATTCTCACAATCACTTGACTGGTCGAGAACACGAATACATCATGGCGAAGCTATTGAGTACGACAAATATTGTTGTGTTGATGGGACATTAAATGAGAAAAATGAGAAAATGGCAGATGAAATCATGATTTAACTTGCCTTGGAGATGGACTTCTAGCAGTAGCAGCGGCGACGACGGTAGCAGGACTTGCAGCGGCAATTACTGGTGATTTTCCATTCACAGTACTTGTCGAGTGCATATGTGGTGATGGCGCGTGGTCCTTGGTAACTGAAGCTGAATCCGATGGAGTCGCTGTTGTTGTTGCAGTTGTTGTTGCTGCTGCTGCTGCTGCTACTGCTGATGATGGCAGTGGTGACTGCGGCATAGTTGGCGTTGCGGCTCGGGGCTCAGAAGGCGAGGGAGCAGCAGCGGCGGGAGGATCAGTCGCAATTGCAATCGCACTATCAGGAACTGCCGGACTCTTGACCTCGACAGCAATAGCACGGGTTGAAGTAGAGTCTGGAGTTGGTGCATGAGTTGGTGATGCTGTCCTCGAAGTGGAAGGTTTGGGAGCAGCAGTTGACGAGAGCGCTGGCGATATGGGCTCTGGTGGCGCAACCGGCCTGGGCTTGTCGCTGTCGACGGTTTCCATGACGCGACTTGACGAATACCTGAGCTACCGATGCTGGAACGCGAAATAAGTCTTGTCGAACTAGTCGAATTTTGGTGGTGATGAAGGGGAAGATGAGTAGTAGGTAGCCTCTGATGGTTGGGAAGGAAAGAAAAAAAAATGTATGGCGCGTTTCCGATTAGGTAGGTAGGTAGTAGGAAGTTGAGGTCAGGTAAGGCAGGTCAAGACAAAAGTAGAGTACAAGATTAAAAAAAAAAGTTGCGCGTAGATTGTCGGTCGCAAGTTGCCAGTTGATGAATTATTATCCCGTCGTCTTTTAGTCAACTAGTGCTACTGCGCAGCACTGTAACTTACTACTACTGTATGTACCTGGTCAAAGACAGACAGGGTCGACAAGGTGGGAAGACTAAGGTAAGGTGAGGTAGCAGCAGGTATGGCCACCTTTTTAGTTAACTTGGTAATACCGAACAAAGGGAAATAGTAATAAATAAGGTCGGGTCAGGTCGTGACAGGCAGGTCAAGGTCAGATCAGGTAATAAGTTCAAAGTGGATGGATGGATGGTGCAAAACCAGGAATGGGAGTAGTCAAGGCCTGACACCCTGGTTGGTTGAACATATGAATTCTGGAATCTTGATGCGGGAGCCAGGGCTATAATCAATAAGCGCGATTCGTTTAACTTGGCAAGATAGAAAGGGAAACAGTCGATGAGTAAGAGGAGAGAGGAGAACAGTACAGTATTTCGACACGTGGTTTAGTCTAGTTGCGCATTTAATGAGGTTGGTCAATTTATAAACCCCTCAATCAACCGAAATCAAAGTTAAAGAATAAAGACCACCAATGTGGAAATAGTCTGAAGAGAATGAGATAGGAAAGAAAAGGGTTAAAGTACCTTGAGAGAGGAATAGGATAGGATGCGATGCGATGCGACGGGGCTTGTGGGGGCATGTGAAAAGCTAACTACTAAGGCAAAAGTCAACCACGTAGTAGTAGTTGCAATTAATTGCCAGGGAAGATGAGAAGAAGAAAAAATAAGAGGTTGGATCTGTGAGTCAAGGAAACAATGAACATGGAGAAACACCTTGAATTCGATATAATAGCCAACAACGAAAAATGAAAAATGAAAATCAAGACTCACTCATGACACATCACATCTGCATATACTCAGAATCAATGTATCAGCGTTGGATGACACGGGTACTGACTGTTTTAGTTACCAAGGGAGGTCAATTACTGAGAGATTGCCTATTTCACTTTCTCACCCGCTACTGTCAACGAACTCTCCTGTGTACTTCCATCCTTCATTGGACGTTGTAGTGATAGAGATTTGCAGTGTCAACCTGGCCGATCCTAATTGGCCCATGACACTTCCTAACCTTGATTCAATAATAAGCTCTCAATTGCACTTTTCACTTCAATTGAGCTTCTACCAAGAATGTCGTCTTTTATTTACTAAGTAACACTGATTCGCCTTTCCTGACAACTATCCTTCTCAGCTCCCCTTTCCTGTTGTTAGCATTGTTAGTAATGGTCAGTCATGGAACATCCCATGCAGTACTATGTACACCCCTTGACATCTCTAAAAATACCCCTATAGGTCCATGGTTCCCTTTTATCCTCCCATGGGAAAACCTCAGATAAGGTGTTGTTGTCAAGGTGCATACTCGATGCAACTCGATGTGCCGGTACAACTCTAAAACAGTAAATCCTTGCCACTCTGTCGAACTTTATGTGTTTTTTATTGTTGTTTTTCTCCCTTTGTCGCGTCCACTCTCAATTGAGTCTTTTCCGACTCCAAAGTCCCCTCACACTTACTATCGACTTGTGCATCGGACTAAGCTAACTTGGTTGTCAACTCGACCGACACCGCCTTGACAACTCGATTGTGGTGATCAACATAAGGTGAGAAAGGCGGGACAATATTCCAAATTGAGTATTTGTGACACAATGTGCTCGTTCTTCTACCACTCGGTTCTCTGCAATCGCCCAACTTTGATTCACCTTTCTTGCAACTTAATGACTGATCGCCTCAAGCGCAACACCGCCTCTTAGCAGCAGCGCCAAGAACTTGTTGGGCTTGATAGCGACGATGATGCCACTATGGATGGATTAAATCAATAGTCACAAGCCTCAATCCAGTTGATCGCCCGTTTTGCGTATAATCACCAATCTTTCTCTTTTCTTTCACTGCTCTGGTTGTAAGCACGCAGATTCCGGTTATGCAGGGAATCGCTCTCAATTCGGCACTTATTAAACTGAAACCTTGAGTTGTGGCTACACTGAAAGTCAAAGCATTGATCCAAGAACTCTGATGCTCTTCTGTTACAATGCCGGAAAAGTATGACACGCCAGCACAGATACATACGATACATTGTGATTATGATGACATTTTCCTCCATTTGTGGCCAATCATGTATCAGTGCTGTCTTCAAGTTGTCTTGAGGCACCAATCAAAGCTGTTTGTCTTTTCGACGGAAAACTGCAATCTCGTTCGCAACTTCATGGTTCCAAAATAACCATCCCGTACTTAAACGCACGCCCTATCTAAGCAAATACATGCACACCCTCTGTACCGTTCTCCTTCCGGAGTTGCAATTCACATCAAGCTTTAGCTTTTTGCTCAAGACTCCGACTTTTGTATATCCTAGACTAGTAGTATTCTTTGCATAGTGGCCTATCCCTGAACTTGAACTACTAAACTTTGTAACCGTGTAGTTGGTTGACAACTTCAGTGACAACTCCGAGAGAATACGCACGATTTCTCGTGTCAAGCTCATTTCACCGCGAAAATGCCGATACTGAAACTAGGAAAACGCTACTATCAATACTCGAAACTCACACGTTGACAACGTAGCTCGGTTCGGTCAACACTGCAGTGCAGTGCACATGATGCTCAGGGCTAAAAACGGATAAATGACTCCATGTCGCATAGCGCCCGCTCTGTATCTTGTTTCTATCAACTCACCCGATGTTAAATGATCTACTCGATCGTTGTCAGCGCCATATCAGGAGGTCACCGCAACGGTGAACCAGGTCATTTATCTTACAAGCGCTTACGGAAGAGATGGAACAACAAGAAGGTCTGGTTAGGCACGCTTCACGGGCAGTGCAAGAGCACACAACTCCCATACGGTCCTTTCTTCAATAATATGCCCCAGTAGCAATCTGCTAGTCAAGACTCAACTCAACTGTTTGCAGCAATAACCCTCTAAGGACTTATTAGGAACCAGCTCGGAATACATGACTCGGTTGTCATTAGATTCAGTCATCAAAGTTCCCATGTCCATTTTAACTTATTGATGACCCTGACGCCAACTAACTATGAGTCTCCACGATCGGCCCATCTTTTTTGTACCGACAGTTGAATAATCCCTGCTCAGATTATAATTAAAGAAATTTTCTCAAGCTTCGATTCGAGGGCAGCCGACATAACCCGCTGTGACGTGAGCTTCCCACAGGTTGGTTGATTCCTCGATACAGTCCTCTGATATTCGTTGAGTTACCATGCCAGGTGCATCGCATAAAAACCGGTACTGATTTGGTGGCTGATAGAAATATTAGATCAGCTTTAGTGAATATATAGCCTAAGAGCGTGCTAATATTTTCGTCTGATCCGCATTAAGTGCTTATTTTTTTGCGACCCGCCCGCATGCCTCTTCTAGCCATGTATGTCTTGCAAATCGTCAACTCGTCTCGTATTGTCGTGAGCGGTTTAGTCTAGACAACTCGTGAACTTGCCAGTTACTATCTTATATTAATTTTCGTTGTTACGCTTGTCTGAGATTAATAATATTCGTGTGGTGTGTTGTGAAATGCTCCTGTCTAACGCTCGAGTTGCGCTTAGTTATGAACCTGTAAGAGAGCGTGTTTCGGAATAACCGGCCGCAATTCGCCTATTGTCAGAATAAACATGCACATTTTCGGTCGCAGGAGCAAGGTCGCTGGATTTATTTCCCTTAAAAGTATTGTACCCCGAATGTTGGACTGTATCGACTGTTACCTATTGAGTTGTGTTGGAATTGTCTTGTTTGTGGAACGTGTCCCGGGTAGCACATAGTTGCGACTGGCTAAACTCGAAACATGTGAACCATTCAATATTCACAGGACTTTTGCCTCGGTGTAGAAAACATTGCAGCCCAATGCTCAGATTGCACGTTGCCAGTGAATCTTTTTGGACAGTAATTTATGATAATGAAGCCCTGCTATACCGGATCACAACTTTCAGCACAGCGGTGAGATACTCGGTACTGGGTTCAACCTTTTCCCAACCAGACATTACCCCAAACTAGTTATTATTGCTGGAAGCTTCTTTGTGTTATGGTGCAGGAAAATGGTCAACGACAACAACCTGTATATAGATAGTCTAGTCCGCCAGCGCAGCAAACTTGATCAGCCAACCAGACCACTCTGATTATACCTTCAATATCAAACACAACACACGTCAGCGCAACTGCACAATCCACTTCCCCAGAAACATACATATGATCTACTCAAACATCTGTTGACGTCAATCATCATTCATGCTATGGTACAGAGTATTGATTCCCGCATCGTCTATCTGACACATCATCGTCCTCGTCCACGACCACGACCTCTACCCCTACCTCGTCCCCTGCCTCCACCACGGCCCGTTTTCTTGCCGCCTCTCTGCCCGCCCCTATTGTCAAACCTCTCAAACAGTCTCTCTTCTCCAAATGCCCCCTCGCCAAATCTCATAAAGTTGACAAGACCGCGATCCACAATCGCAACCAGGACGTTGCGGTGTCCGTGCTTTAATCGCTGATACATTCGTCCAGGACCCTGCCAGCTCTCGTTGGGTGGATCGTGAGGCGTTGATTCTAAAAGGGCCTCGATCTCCTCGAGTGTAGGTACACATGTGTCGCCGGCATCGACAACCGCGATGCGGAAGTTGGGCGGCGGAGGTTTCTTTTTGGAGAAGGGAGGACCGCCTGATTTCCATACGTGAAAGAAGACTCTGTACGGATCCTCTGGAGGATGAGCCACGGGAGGCGTAGACAGTGGCTTGTGCCTGGGGAGCAGGGCAAGTTGGTCGTAGATAGGTCTATACGCGCGGTATAGTCCCGGTTGGACAAGAGGTCCAGACGGATTTCGTCTTGTTGTCTGTGACTCTGAGCCGAAAAAAGAAAACATCCATTGCCATAATGTCTTGGATTGGGGTGTCGAGGTATGTGCTTCATAAGGGGGCGCGCGAAGAACGTAGAAACCTGCGCGCTTCAGGTGCGAGTAGACCTGATATTGAGGCAAAGTGAGTTTGCCTCTCTCGCCTTCGTTGCCGATAAAAAGTGAGTATGCTGCTTCGAGACTCAGAGGAAGTCCGACGTCGTAGTCATCAGGCCCCATGCCTGCCTTGATTTTACCATCGGCATCAGGGAGAATGTCTTCCAACTGTCGATTGGGCCACCATAGATCCATGGTCCCTCTTTCAACCAGATAAATAGCCTCCTCGGGCAACAACCAAAGTCGCCCCGTACCCAGACGCTCAATCTTGCCAGGAATCGCTCTCCCGATGTCCTTCTGCCAAGTGCCGCGCTCATGCTCGACCATGACAACTCTGTCGTGCAGCCAAAGTCCTTCTTTCTCACCAGCATTCTCCATCTCGGCCCACCAGTCCGGAAAACACCACCCTCGAACCCAAGCATCTTCGCGATGTATCCTCGTGTAGCCTAGCACATTATCCATGACCTGACGACTCGCCTCGAGAAGACCATCTTGTGCACGGGTGCCATGTGACTCAAAATCTTTCTCGCCCTTTCGGATGGCTTTACTTGAAACGCCATGTTTGTCGAACATGGACAGGAAGAGCTTGTAGTCGGGCGCGTCCTCGTCGGCATCTTCTGTCGCAGCTCCGTTGGCACCCCCAGCTGGCTGTGCTAAGGCATGGGGATTATCGTCGTCGTCAAACGCCATTATCATGAATTTGGGAAAGGCAAATTTTGCGGGATCCAAATTGGTCTATGTTGGCTTGGTTTATTCTGTACAGCGGCTGAGATAATTGGGGATATTCGAGGTGATTGGCGAGAACTGATGTTGAAAGATAATTTTCTAAAGCTGTCCGTGAAGCTTTGAGCTTGATGTTTCTTACCCCACTATGAAAATTTGAATCTATACTAAAACTGACAGATTATTCTCAACAACGAATCAACATCGCTAACTTGGCCGAGTGGTTAAGGCGCTGTGTTTAGGTTCTCATCAGAAACCAAACCCGCAGTGGGAAACCGCGGAGGTTCGAACCCTCCAGTTAGCATAAAGCGATTCAATTCATCTTTTGACTACTTTTTGACCTCATCTTACATGCCAGATTCCCATATCTTACGGAGCACACAGTTGACGTTGGTTTCCTTCCACACATATTATTCTCGGTTTTTGCGTGGGAAGAAGATAGCTACCTAGATGGCCAAGAAACTCTCCTACCTAAAAACATAAGACTTTCTGACCAATTCCTAAGAAATGGATCAATAGCTCATCAATATATTTCTTTCATCACAATACTACTTGTTGAACATATCGATTGTGCACTTGCCTACTGCCTGTGCCCCTTCCTTTACCCGAGCCTCCGGAACGCCGTGAACTATGCCCGTTATTACAAAAGCCCTATCCCGTCTTCGCCGTCTCCCAAAATGCAAACACCCCTGGGTATACTTCAACTAGAGCGGTAACTTCGAGCGATTCAGTTCCGTTCTCTTCAGGCCCATGCATCTTTACAATGTGACCAAATCGTATTCCGGAGTACTCTCACGCTCCATCCTGCTATGGGAATTTCTCCCGACGCGGCTCCGGTAACAGCACGCTGACGCTGCCAGCATCGTATTATCGTAGAATGAGCGCGGCGCAATTATAATAAAAAGTTGCTTAGAAACCACATCTGGATCTTTCTGCTCATCACTCGATGAATGGTTTCTTCTGTCCTCCCACCATGCAGAGTCCTAATGCTCGTAATGAATCGCGGTCGTTGGCGAGAATAACAGTCGGCGCCGGGAGCATTGGGTTGTTGGGGTCGACATGGGAGGCATCCTTTGCGGCTTGTTCAATGGCATCCATTTCCTCCTTACAGGCTTGTTGATCGAGTGGACAGATAACAATTGGCTGGCGTATCGTGACATCTCGAGCACCACTAAGATTAACCTGGAGTTGTTAGCGCATATGACACAGCGATGGCGTGAATCGTACCTTGATAACCAAGTAGAATTCGATTTTGTAGAGCGTTGAAGTCGTAGTAAAAGACGTAACTTCATAAAGAGGGAATTGGGGTTTGCCTCGCTTGACAACGCCATCCGGATCCCGTAAATCTTTTGAAGGGAACACCAGTCCGACGTTGGTAGCGTATCCGGCCTCTGGCATTTTCGTCTTAACCACTTGCACTTGTCTTGAGATCTTGTTGATCTTCTTTGAGGGCTCATCGCCCTCGGGATTATACGTGATTTCCTCCTCAACAGTCAAGGTGATCTTGTCAATTGTCACGCGCTTGGCTTTACTTAGCCAGTCAAGGTTGGGTGATAGTTTGATATATACTGTAATAGGGTCGCTGGGTCCGTAGCTCCATCGTGGTAGATTGATGCCGAGGTGTACGATGTTGTCGTTGGTGACTAGCTTGGATTCAGGCTTGTTGTACATGCCGAATGTCGAGAGGGTATCATAGCGTTGTAACGGTATCGGGAAAGTATATTTGTACTGATTGCTGTGACCTTGTTGGACCGTGACGACGAGCTCGTAGTATGTTTCGGCGGTTCGACTAGGCAGCTGAAGGGACGCAGGAGGAATTCGTCGATTTGATTCCTCGCCACCACGACCATAAGGTATAAAGAGAACGAAAGGTAAATCCATAGCGATAATCCTCTCGGCTTCTTTCCCAGACGAACATCGAAAGAGAAGCTGCTCTTTGCCAACCAGGTCCGTCGTTTCGCGGCGAGGAGCGCCTAAATGTCGTTTCGTAATGCTGTCGGCATCAGGATGTATCGTTTCTCGGCGCTGTAGGCATATTCGAACGAGGGAGACGGGCACAGGCATAGAAAAGCCCTGGCCAGGACGTATTTCGACTTTCCCTTCGATGCGCGGCTATATAAACTCGTAATGTCAGCATAATGGAGTTGGGCGCACTGAAAGTGAGTGAGGCGTAAGCAAAGACGAGCTGAGATTGACGCACCAGAGTCGCCGAAATACCAGGATAGCCCACGAGAAAGCTACTATTTGGGGGCCCCGAGACCCTCACGCTCGCAGGAGCTGCCATGGTTATGCCTTTAGTTTGCAAAGTACTGGAAAGCCGAGGGTCCTGATTGAGGTACAGCGTAGTTGGTACCTAGAGCGAAGGTGTCGAGTGGGGGAGATGACGGCGATGAAGTGAGAGCGGCAACGGAGGGGGCGGCTGGCTGAGCCCCAAAGGCGACGAAAGCGTCGGGCTACGCCAGAGCCGGGGTTCGCAGAGCGTTTTTGATGCCAGAATTGCACGCGAATGTCGAGAAATGGGCGATATAGTGGTGCTCATGAATCGAAGGGTTGTTGATGGTAGTGTATTGCAATCGGGTGTAGTGTAGGTGGTTATGATGGGGGAAAGCCTAGGTATGGGGACGAGCACAGAGCTGCGAAATACGGCGGCGGGTGTTCGTGTTAGGCCCTGTCCTAGGCTCCAACTCCCACTAAAGCACGGTTATCCGTATTACTCTAGTTGCCCTGCAGCTACACTATTCCCAGCGTGCGGGTTGTTTTTGGAGCAGCGGGTGCGTCGACGTTGCCAAGACAGTGGGGGGTTAGTGACAGTGTTTTGGTCAATAACTCGAGTGCGCAAATATGGACAAATGCGATGCGATGTGATGCCTTGGAAAGTCAAAATTCAAAGACGTTGTGCAGTCAATAATGGCGAAACCATCACCATGATGACGTTCAAAGTGACCTAGAGAGGGGTTATCCTAGGCACAGATTGAGTCTGACCACGCAGCCAGAAGAAGCAGGTCGGTTAATTGAAAGTGAAAAGGATTGTGCATGTAGCTGAAGAATAGATGGATGAGAAGCTGGCCCAAAAGAATATAGCAGACAAGAAGTAAGTTAGTCGGTAGGTCACTAGGATGGGGGCTGAATGGAAAGAAGGGATGAGATGGAGGCTCACTCTAACGTGGAGTGCAGAGTGGAGTTTATGCAGGTAATGGAAGGGAAGGGAAGAGAAGGACAGGACACTGGAGCTGAAGCTGAAGCTGTGGAGGATATTGTAACGCAACGCTCACTTAAACGAGACCTATGGTAAAGCAAGACAGGATCATGTAGATGGGTCAACAACATGTATGTTTTTTTCTCGTTAGCAATACTACTACATAGGCACTGTCTACCTACCTAGGTAGGTATTGGCTTGTATCGTCAATTAAACCCTTAACAATTTTTCCAGTGTGTGTAATCACTACTGGCTACTAGCTAGGATCAGGGTCCTGTCAGCATCCAAAAGCGCTTCTATCAAATCAGAGGGTTTCCGACGGGAAGTCCCATCTCATGTGTGTGTGTGGTAAGGCAGCTTTGAGTGCCTTAAGGCTGACTGACTACCTACAGTCAATAATATAAGGCTAAAAGATACTGCTGCTAACAGGCCGAAAACAGAGTATTCCTATATATGAAACATTCTTTTCTTTACAATTGTTACTCGATTTCTTGGTTACGATAAATAAGGTTAATCGTGGCTGGCTAATACTGGCTACTGTTCTTCTTGAGCTGCACCATGGTTGCTGTGGCACCAACTTATTATGCGGTCATCGAATGTCATTGGATCCTCAGATCCATGTGATCGGTTATTCAATCATTGCCTTGCGTGTAACCAGGTACCTAACAAGCCCTGTTTTCGCTACCTACGGATGTCTTACAGATCCCCATATGTATTTTACCGACATACATGTGATTGGTACTTCACAAAGGAAGAATTTTCACCGAACTTGTATTAAACAAGGCTTGAAATATTGATATGTCAATGTGTCAAAGCAAGTACTTCAATTCCTGCCAAGCATTGACTTTCCCATCACGATCGTGGCTACCGGGAATAAACAAAGTTATCCCCGTTGTCGTAGATCTTGATCGGCAGGTAGCCACTGTGGCTGGACCGACCCCATCACGCTTGCCGCCTGCCTCCAAACTGTGACTTCCATAATACCGTGGATCCCAAAAGACTCACAATTTCAAAGGAGACTTGGAGTATAACTACATTGGTACCTATTCTCTTACCGATCAAACTAGCAGCCATCCAGTTCTCGCATAATATATATCAAGATACAAATTCACTACCAATACAGTATTCTATATGACGATTACTTCTTCGTTCTCTTTCTCAGGACTCTTGGTTTCGTTAATGAGCCAGTTCGAATCTTCCTTTTAGGAGACTCCTGAAGGAATGTTTCTTCTGGATTTTTGCCTGTCTTCATAACCACTCGTCTTTTTCTCTTTTCATCATCAATAATCAAGACGCTGGTCCTCGAGTCTTCTACGGAGTCCGTGTCGAGAAGTTTCAATCCATCCATTTGGTGATCAAAGACAACTGTTGGACGATCCAAGTGGGAAACTTCCTTTGGACGTTGCACACCTTTGGGCTTCAAATGTCGCTCCCACCGTTGCTGACCCGGCATACGGTCTGCTCCAAGAACGTCTCGTCGGTCTTCACCGAACCAAAAAACCGGCTGCCCAGGAGCTCCAGCAAAGTAACAAACCTGAAACGGGAGCATGCCTGATAGGCGTGATTCCTGAGATCCTTTGTACCGTTGCGCCATTGCCTCTTCCGAGACGTCCTCGCCGTTCTCCAGAGCCTCTTCATACCACTCCGACAGCGGCTCACTCTCGTCTGGCGTGGATTTGACCAGGACCATGACCGGTGCGATACCACCCAGCTCCCGACGTTCGTCGGGGAAGATGGGGTCATCACCTACAAGTGACTCTCCATTGTGCCGGCATACGTCGACGCGCATCTCATAAACTCTAGCGACTGCAGTTGAACTTTCGGCAGTCGAAACAGAGATGTGCGTCTGTGCTGGATACGTCTTTCGGTCGATACCAATTAACTTCAGATCAGTATTATGTAGAGAGGGATGAGAGGCCCCGCTGTCAAGCAACATTTTGAAGCACACGCGGGGTGCTGCCATGTCGTCGTCGTCATCCTCCACGAAACAGGGGCCCCTCTCGTCTGACCCAAGCTCTCTGAGTTGCGTCTGATACAATAAGACTTTTCCGTTCTTGTTACGGCCAGATTTGCCTAGCCTTTGAGTGAAGCGACTATGGAAGCCCTTCACTCGTTTAAAGCCCATCGATATTTCCCAATTGTAGGGCTTGTGTTCCGACAACAATCCCGAATCGGCAGAAGGCTGTGCCCAAGTGGCAGCCATGAGTTGTTCAGTCTGGCGGCTCCCTCTCGGAGCGAGGGGAGGCTCATACCAGAGCCAGCCTTCACCATACTGACTATTATATCGATCGAGTCTCTCCTCTCGGTCCAACGTGAAAGACTCATACGAGGGACAGAAATCTGTTAAGTGCCCAGCATAAATGAGAGTCCACCTATCCCAGCACTTGATTCGCCCGGTTCGATAAGCTTTTATTGCAGCACGAATGTTGGTGTCTCCAGCTGGACACTCATTACGCTCAAGCGATGCTGTTAGAAGGTCTATTCTTTTTCGGATACGCTGCCGTTTTGTAGATTCGAGCTCGTCACTAAGAACGTCAGTTCATTCTGCTACAGCCGACTGAGATAACTTACACAGGTATCAAATTCTCATCGGATTCTTGCATTCGTTCAAATTGCTGTCTGGCCTTATCTCGCTGTTGTTTAAGGCCCGACAGGTCTGCCCGTGGCTGCGTTCTGCGAATGTTTGCAATGATGGCTTCCCACTGTAGGACTGACCGCTCTGCATGTTCCAGACGGCTGAGATTCGTACCGAGTGATGCACCGATTATCAGTGGTGGCTCCCAGTCAGTAGGGATTGGTCGTCGCTCCCTGTTAGTGATCGCATTAATACCAGACGACGTCTGAGCAGCCATTTCGGGGGACCTGGACATGGTCGTATGTTGTTCTCCTGATCGATTCGCTTTATTATCCGCCAAAGTGCTCTGAGATTGCCGTTCGTCTGTATGAGGTACATCTTGAGAGGGCCCCTCTTGCCTTGCCCGAAGCCTGCGACTTCGTCTAGGTCCAAGGTTGATTTCTATATTGGCCGGATCACGTCCTGGACGCCAGCCGTACCCTGGAGCACGAGTTGCGTCGCTTGTGATTCCTCGCAAAGAATCCTGATTCTCTGTCTCTTTTTCCCTGTTTGCTCTGCGCTTATCCTCCATGGTTGCGATGATCTCAGCTGTCCCCAGATGAATGTTGAACGAGCAGGTAACTAGTAGTCGATTTCCTCAGTCAATCTCTACCCAATGTCTCACATGAAAGCTGAGCTTCGAGTTAACAATGTTATTCCTTAACTTCTTTGTCTTATCAGCCAGTAGGCAATACCACCATCATGGATGGTGGCGTTCTGTTGGTGAACAAAGAAACATTGGATTGCCCACCCCACCCTTCATTGAGATCCGGAACGTGATTATATCTTTGGTTTCTTTCACCTTGTCACAAGTGTATTTTTGGCTCACTCAAACAACAGAGCTCTGTGCTAGGTGCGGAGCGGGATGGCCGACCTCTTTGTTGTACTTGTTGTGAGTGAGATCCTGGAAGATGTCCATGCTCCATGCTTGTACCTGAATGGACTTCTTTGTTCAGTCGGGACAGAAGGCAAAAGGCAGAAGTCTTTGAACTTGAACCAGCCAGATGAATGAATGTACCCCCAAGTTCTTCTTCCATTTCAACTTTTCTTCCCTCCTATTCAATTATTCTTGTGTTCCCTTTTTTCTCTTCTTCTACTTTTCTGAACACTTCGCTGGCAACTGCTTCTACCAACATACACATTTTCTCTGACACTATACACCGATTTCTTGGTACAAAAAAGAGAACTAAACGATGGAGGAGTCTACCGATAATGATAACAACTTTCAAACCTCTGAATTGAGCCCAGGCTATGGTACCTCTTCAGAGTTTGTACCGGCCGCTTCTGGTAGGACACGAATTCGCCGTCGCTCTGACAGAATTGTGAAACTTTTAGGTAAGTGGACTATTGAAAATTCAGTAGAGAAAATGTGCTCACAATCCCAAGAAACAGTTTTGATGTCCTTCAGCCTTGGATTTGAGGACCTCCCGTCCGAGGCCCAACAAGCCTACATACGCTTCCAGCAGGACCGGGATTTCCGCGAGTTTGGCGCGGCCCTCAGGCACTTACTTGTAGAAGAAAGGCTAGATGAATTGATGCGAGAATCACCTGCCTTATTGCATGCTGCCGCCGAATTGGTCGGTAGTAGATATCCCCATCTGAACCTCAAAGGGCGTCTTGACGGTATGGTCATTCCTGTCGGTAGAAACCGTGTACTAACTACATACCCAAGAGCTTGAGGGCCGCAAGAGAGAAGAATCGCCGAAAAGACAGTCCAGACGCTCTGATAAACCCCGACATCGTGCGAAGAAGGATGCTCGGTGTGGCGACGAGACTATGTTGGGTGATAACAATTCAGATCGTATGTTCTTTTACCTAGTGTCGTGACCAGGTTAAACATTGACACTCTTGTTAGGTCCTTTAAATGCAAAGTTGGCAAAAACACTTACTACGAAGCCTCGAACTCGCCGGAAGAAAGGCCAGAAGGGCCAGAAGGGCCAGACACTAGCTCAGACTCGACTTGAGACACGCGCCCAGTCCGGCTCGCCCGATATTCCTACTGTCAACGCTGTGTCCGATGAAAACACGGGCAATGATGTAGGCCGGAGTGCGCCTGTAAGTACACCGGTGCTACCAGGTTTTGTCATCAGCACTCGGACAGGCTCCAGAAACCAGGGGGGGGCCAAATCCAGAATCGAAGAGCTACGGAGTAGACAGAGCCAGAAAAGAGTTCGATTCAAAAACCGGATGGAGCCCCCCAAACCCGACTTCCATCTTTATCCTTACAAGGGGTGGAAGGTTGAACAGCCGATAGTTCTTCTTCATCGAGCCAGGAACTTTCTCGCTGATGAGGACATCGACCGAACTTTGGACTGGACCCAGAAGTTCGCGGAACTATCTGAGTATTTCTCGTACCTCCTTTACAACTGGCAAGGCGAGGAATGGGGCGCTGAGTTGCATGAAGTCATTGACATGCTTCACACGCATTGGGTATTTGAGCAATATCATTACGGTGAGCCCAAGCTGAACCTCAATTTCGACAACGTGTGGCCGAAGCAAAGCAAGAGGCTTCCACCTAGTCCGGGCACCGATCAATCCGTCAAGAAGTCGGATGAGACGGATGATGGCGACTTGAGCGAGAGAAAGCTGCTCCTCAACAAAATCCGCCCAGCCATTGATGTTCTTTACAAGGTGCCTTCGAAAACACTTTTGAAGTACATCGACCTTTACACTGCCGATGCGCCACATACTTGGAAGGTTCCATCTGAATCCGTATCCTCTAGTCGGGGACTGATGAACCTGGAGAATGACATTTATGAAAAGTGCGTCGTCTCAAACATGTCGGACACCTGCAAGCGCCTCGAAGCAGCCGAATCTAAGCTCAAGTCAGAGTATGGCAAAGAGCCTTTTAGCTTTGATGCACTTCAGGCCTTTGCAACGCTCCGTGGAACTAAACGTGCAGCTCTTCAACAGACCCTGAGTCCCCTAAACAATGCCGAGAATCTTGCGGTCTGCAATGTCTTCCGCACACTTATCCTACCCCCAGCCAAGATTCCAGAAAAACCAGATGCGGGTATCATTCTTCCTACTATGCAAGTTGTTGAGGTTCCTCAGAAGGAGTCTCGGGACCCCTTTGGCTATACTCTAGCGCACAGGTGGTACATGAGAGCAGACCAGCACTGGGGAGACTGGGCGCATGAGCACGCCATCAAAGAATGCTATGGTCACAAGTTGTGGCAAAAACGCAAAGAGCCTATTATGGATCTCCCTAAGAACTTCAAGGGACCTTATGTTCACGACTTTTTGGATCATGAAATGAAAAAGGCAGTGTCGCTCTTGAAAATGTGCGAAGTCCTGCGGGATCGGTTACTGTTGCAGAAAGAACGAACACCGCGGGGTTTCTTGACAGATGTCGCCCAATGCTTGGCTGATGGACTGGCAGGAAAACATTGGGAAGACGCCGGCCTACAGTTCTCTGAAGAGGACTTCGTGCCTGGCTCTCAAGATTTGGTTCAAATCAGACCCGAGGAGGAAGACTTCTTGCGATTGCTGGGTCAAAATTCGATCAACAGAAAGATGATGAACTCCAACATCAAGGGTTCCAAGATCGGTCATCGTTCTAGACTTTTTGAAAAGAGAGTCAAGGACATATTCTATGGAGAAGGCACGACAGATGTCTACAGGCTCGGCTTCGATGAGTTCATGGAAGAACTCAACCGGGATTGTGATGGCCCAGTAAAGCGTTGGAGATTTTCGGAAGATGAGGCTTGGAATGAAGCTTCAAAACTCGAGAAGAAAGGAGTCATTGTATTACATGGACAAACGATGTATCGTGCTGAGGCCGATCTCCACCCCGAGCAACTTGTCAGGTGGCTCGACACTGACAAGGACTTGGATGCATTCGTACAAGAACAGGATCCGGTCAGCCCCAAGGAACCCACAGAGAATGCTGAGGCCAGTCAAGAAAATGATGACATCGAAACAATCTCAACAGTTATCAGCATCCCTGAGTCAAAGAGCCCTGGCGAGTACATGTTTGGACTACCCAGAACTGAACATCTTCGTGACTATGAAGATCTCGCGGAACTTGCTTCTGACATTGGCAATGACACTCTTGAGCAAGATATGCGAAAAACGAAAGGATTTTACATCCGTCTCTGCTTCCGACTTGGAAGGACCATCCGCGACCTCCGAGCCAAGCAGGAGACATACAGGCAACAACTCACCTTCGATCAGCGAGAACAGAACCGCGACTTCCTGGATTATGTTGTGAGACTGTGGGATTCCGATGCCAATGTGCGGCCTAACAACAGGAGTAAGAACCCAAAGAAGGGCGATCGCAAGCGCATCACACCAGAATACCAAGACATCATCAAGATGGTTGAGCCAGAGGCTTACAGCACAAGCTGGGACCAGTTTAGTCTCAGTAAGGGTCGGCCTGAAGACCTCCTGAATCGTGAGAAAATTCGAAAAGGAATCATTCGCGAGGCGTACGAGAACAAGAGCATGGTTTTTCCAAGCCGCATTGATCGTTATACCGACGAGGACGGCCTGACGGTTGAACTACCCCGTCGTCATGAGCCGGTGTGGTCTTTTGCTCACCCTGAACGAAAAGCCAAGGCACCACGCTACTGGGACATGAACCGCTGGCCACTTCATCTTCAGAGCGAATCGACAGCGGAGAGAATCAGATCAGGAGCTTTCTCTGAGGGCTCTCGAGAGAAGCCGATGTTTTCGTTCGCTATTGTCACACCTTCAGATTCTCCCATTGAGCCAACTAGACAGAAGGCAAGGCAGGAGGCAAGGCAGGAGGCAAGGCAGGAGCTAAGACATGAGGCAAGACGAAAAGTAGGCGAAAAAGTGGACGAAGATGATGCAGTATCGCCTAGTTCGACACAAGGGACAGACGCATCCGAAAACAATACTCACATTATCCCCGGACTTGGGGAAGATTTTGTTGTGACATATGCAGACGTGGCAGAGTCTCGTCGCACTTTCACGCCTGGACCACTCCAGTACCTCCTCGGCAGTACCCCCCTACAGAAGAAGTATATTGAGAATTATATCAGAAGTGGTAAGTTATGGGCTACGTTGCGTTGGAGTTTCTTCTAACAGTTGATAGGAATCACGTCGGTAGAGCCGCCTACCTTTACCTGGCGTCAGCGCTTGGGAGCTGTGTTTGGTCGTAGAATCGTGAATGACCCGACAGCTCTACCAGAAGTGGACCCTCGCGACATCCCTCAGAGCAAACCACAAAGTAAAAGTTCCGACGACGAAGATTCCGAAGAGGATATGCCTATCGTTATGGAGAATGACGATATTGATATCGTGATGGAAGAGTTGGTGACTCAGCAGCCATATAATGATGAGCAAGAGCCTCCAGAAATACCGTCGCCAATGGTGCCGTCCTTCCCTCATTCCTCCGAGGCCCTTGGAGAGTCTACTCTCGTAGCTGTTCAGGGTGGAAGTCGTCTGGCTGGGCAGGAAAGTGAGCGACAACCCCCCAGGTCATGGTCACAACGACGACGACGACGACGACGATCCCGTCATCTGGAATCTCGACGGCTCAGCTTGAAGATAGAAGCGCCAGACTCAGAGGCCTCTGTTGACTACACAGAAGAAGAAATGTCAGAGTCAAGTCGCAGGGCTCTTTATGATTCGGACTGACAAGGGTGCTGAAGCGTGGTACGGTCGCACTCTCGATTACTGATTGGGGAACAGAGTGGCTGTAAGATATGTCATCTAAAGGGCTCTATTGTTATGGGATATCGGAGACTAGCCACAAGATCTCGAAGCTTTTAATATTGTAAGGCTTGCTTGCTACTGATGTTAAGATTAACTGTTGTACATACATAGTTTGGCGGGCGTGGACTTGTAGGGAAATTTAACTTTAGAGTTTGGGTTGGCTTCCCAGTTGATCTCAAACACGTATTCATCCTGGTCGTTTCGTTCTGCTGCTGCCTGATACTATTACCAAGTCTATGGTTCATCCAAGGTCTGAACCATTGGCTCTCTCCGGCCGTTGCCTCGGTAGCTAGCAGAGTAGTAAGTATTCCGTGGTGTCTGAATGGTTTGTTCTTGACAAGACAGACAAGTCTTCTCCAGAGTCTCCATTTTTTTAATCCCCAAACATCAGGGAAACTGTCTGACGCGATAACTTAGGCGAAACGCAAATGGGTAAAGATTTGCGGGTTCGTCGATGGGGCGACATGGATGGCAGCAAGATTGTTAAGTTGATTGATTGATTGATGTTCTTCAATCTTGAATAGGGTGACTTTTAAGAGGTTACGGATGTCTGTTCAAGCAGTCGGCGTTACATGCTGTGCTTAGAGAGGAATGGTGTAAGCTGGTGCGAAATCTAATGTTGGTGTACTTGACTCTCATGGAACTTTCACACTGAGCATATGTGTGCCCCTGTTATAGAATTAGGTAGTACAGTGGCTATCTCTTATACTCGACTCTTATATCAAGTTGAAGATTGCCCCAAATGGTTAGATAAATTATAAATTGTCCGAATCGATGACCAGTTAAAGGAGGCTGGCGACATATCAAAAGGTCTGGAAGATTGAAAGACCCCATCGAAGATAACATACCATCATGTTCAACTACTTATTAATGGGTTCGTTTCCCAGAACTCTTAATGGCTGCTGAAGTTTTGATGCTGCCCGGCAGATTTCTTTTCTTTATTTATTGATCGGCAGTAGGATCGACCGATGAAAGGCGTTGAATTAGTATCATCGTGATCTAAAGAGGGAAGAAGGCTGTGTCTGGATTATCGGTTAACCCATGTGGGTAACCCGAAAGAAGCTTGTATGTATCTGCCCAAGACAGACGATGCCTCTCACCCATCACGATGCTTCTGTCTTAATTCGACCCGCTAAAAACCAGGTGACGTCAAAAGGTCATGGTTTACAGAAACCTGGGGTTGAGATTGAGCGACATAAATTAGATTTCACCCACGAGATAGAAACGGTGGAGAAGCTGAGAGGGTCTTTTGCAAAGACGGTCTAACGGTTCATCTTTTGAAGGTGAATCTCTATGATTGATTGGATAATTGAGAGAACAGCGGATACATACTCGATGCAAGTTGGATCTTGGCATCAACCACGACAGGGACTGAAGCGCGGTATTGGCCCGTATTTGACTGTCCGATAGTCCGGTCGAGTTGACGGGTATACTGTATCGTACTGTGTAGAGAAGTCGCGATGCTTTGTCAATCCTCGAGGGAACAATTGAAGGATGAGCCGTTTTTGCAATTTAGTAGTCGAGTCTCTTAATTAATTTTGTAGACAGCTACGAGACGGTAAAGTTGAGCCTCAGTTCTAGGCGATGCTAGTATCATTCCAAGACATTGGCAAGACGGGAAGGAACAGCAACCACCTTCCACGAATTCCCATGTTACATGTGAAGCCACAACTTCCTCCCCTTCACTTTAGGACCGAAAATTCACCTTGAACTGATACAAAGAACGGCCCCGATAATTTTCGATTTTACTGAGAGTCTGGTTTGTTCTGCCAATTCATCCATCGTTGATTATTATTGAATCAATACCCAATCCTCATGCCCCGAAGGACCCTCCCTTCAAGAAAAAACGCCGGGTGCTATGACGTCGCATTCCCCACGCTCCAGCCTTCTCCAGACCTGCAGCCCCCAGTGTTTAGTTTACTTCCCCAACTCTCCACAGAATTTGGGCCAGAGTTTACACGCTTCTCCACGATTGATGTTTACTGAAAGTGTGGAGGATGATACTACATACCTATGTAAATCATGGGAATTCCACAGAAAGCAATCATTTATTGAGGAGGACCAACTCGCTCGGCTATCTAGTGCTCATATAGATCTGCGGAAGCGTTCCCAAGACCCCAGTGACACCCATTCGCTCTCAAGAATCCTCAAACCTTTACCATGGTGCAGGGGTCATGACCATGTCGATCGTGGGCTCACGCAAGTGCGGAGCGCAGAGAGTCGGTACATACCTCACTGTATACACAGTACAGTACAGTCCTGTCCTTGGCCGATGGGTCCATCATAGACAGCCAAGACCCATGGCCATGGATGCATAACCAAGGTCCGTCTGAGAGACCAGCTTCGGCGTCTGGCTGATGTGGGGATACCTTTAGAGGTCCAGTAGCAAGTTCTACATGACTCTGCAGTACAACATGCGAACACCCTTGAGCGGCTTCGTTTTCTTTATAAACTCAATAGATCCTCCTTGGCCGCCCATATCCATCACATCAACTTTGTTCGTTTGTCTCTCAACACAGAGTTTGGGTGTCAGATTTCAACTTTGATATCCCTTCAACATGTTCAAGAAGTACTTTGGCCTTCGAGGCCAATCCCTCAACTATGCCATCAGTGCGATTGCAGGAACTGATTTCCTGCTCTTTGGTTACGGTAAGTTTGACCAGTACGCTCACAGACAGAACAACAAGCTGGATATGAGCTTTCCAATGAACCTGAACTGACGATATCTGCAGACCAAGGTGTCATGGGTGGTATTCTAACAATGGCTCCGTTCATGGAACAATTCCCCGATATGCATAGTGAGGATCCCAGTGTGTCCGCAGCGGTTCGAAAGGACCGCTCAAACTACCAAGGTATTGCCGTTTCTTCTTACAACTTGGGTTGCTTCTTTGGTGCTATCATCACCATCTTCCTCGGAAACAAACTTGGCCGCAGAAAGATGATCATGCTTGGAACCACAATCATGGTTATTGGCGCCGCTCTCCAGGCCTCTGCGTACTCTCTGGAACACTTTATCATCGGACGAATCATTACTGGCCTCGGCAACGGTGGTAACACTTCTACTGTCCCCATGTGGCAATCCGAAACATGCTCTGCTCATAAGCGTGGTAAACTGGTCATGATTGAAGGTGCTCTGATCACACTTGGCATCACCATTTCATACTGGGTCGACTACGGCATGTACTTTGCGCAGGACACCTCTGCTTGCTGGCGATTTCCAATGGCTTTCCAAATCGTCTTTTGTCTCATCATCATGGCCTTTGTCATGAACCTGCCCGAATCTCCCCGCTGGCTTGTGCTCAAGGGTCGCGATGGTGATGCAAAAGAAGTTATTGCTGCGATCGCTGATCAGGATGTTCAGAGCAAGTACGTCGACAACGAGTTCCGGGCCATGAAGGATACTACGACAGAGATGAGCAAGGGAGCCTTCTCAGATTTGTTCTCTCGTAACCACAACAAGAATTTTCACCGCACTATCCTTGCATTTGTCAATCAAATGTTCCAACAGGTAAAAGGTCGTCTCTAAGTGTAGCTTTAAGCATGCTAATCTTGTAACAACAGATTTCTGGTATTAACCTGATCACTTACTACGCCGCTTCTATTTACTCAGGACTCGGCATGACAGGACATATGCCACTTCTCATGGCTGCTTTGAACGGTACCGAGTACTTTTTGGCCTCTCTTCCTGCAATCTGGCTAGTGGAGCGTGTCGGTCGCCGAAAGCTCATGCTTTTTGGTGCAGCTGGACAATGTGCATCCATGGCTATCCTCGCTGGTGTAGGCTCCAGCGACGCAAGGGCATGCCAGATTGTGGGTATCGTATTCCTGTTTGTCTTCAACTCATTCTTCGCTGTTGGCTGGCTTGGGATGACCTGGCTATACCCAGCCGAGATCACACCTCTGCGAATCCGTGCTCCTGCCAACGCTTTGTCAACGTCGAGTAACTGGATCTTTAACTGGTTGGTTGTCATGATCACTCCTCCAGCATTTGAGAACATCGGGTCCAACACGTATATCATATTCGCCGTCATCAACGCCATCATGGTTCCCTCGGTTTACTTCTTCTTCCCTGAGACAGCATATCGATCCTTGGAGGAAATGGATACCATCTTCCAAAAGGTGGAGCATGGGCTGAAGGGTGCTCTAGGCGTTGTTAAGCAGGCCAAGATCGAGCCTCGAAGATACGATAACAACGGAAACCTTTTGATTGCTGTTGAAGAAGTGGAAGAGAAGGCTCATGCTGAGCACCGAAGTGGACGTGGAAGCTCGAGCGGACAAAGCGGTGAGCACAACGACGCCGCCATGTTCACGTCGCATGATGAGGAAAATCAGCGCCGGGAGACTTGAAGTGATATCATTGGTTGATGGCGGTCTTCTTTTGGACAAGTCGTCATACTCTAGATAAGATGGATGAAAGATCACGATGAGGCTGAGTGTGGAACCGGCGTCATGCTTGATACACGTATACCATAGATACCCATTTCAATAGAAGTCTTGAAATTCGATTCGTCAAGGTCGGCTATGTAACCTTGTATGCTCCGAAGACTCTGTCTGCATGATAGAGCTCGTTTGGAGGGATAATGATGCTCACTATGAAGAAAGGAATTGGATTTTCTTACATGTTTCAACGAGCCATTGAAATTCGCTTATTTCTTGAACCAAGTCCTAATACGTACTGGAAGAAAGAGTTGGCGGCTTGCTTCATGTATCACAAGTCAATATCTGAGACGTGTTTCAGCTCTGAATATGACCGGTAACAACTCTAACTTTAGCAGCCGATACCCACTAAACAGCTTTACAGCTGTACCCTATTGGTTCCTCTTGAGCTACCCCGCCATTGTTGACAACCTCCTCCCAGACTTGAAGCAACTACGGATCTTACCTAGAGAAGACCGCCTTGGGTACCTATCAAAGAGCACCGGAACTACAGGGGGATAAAAAGCTGATTGATAGACATCCGTGGAAATAGCAGCACTTACATGAGGCCCTATTTAACCTCTTTCATCACTTTTATTTTAGATTACTTATTTAGTGCTCTTGCATCTTTTATTCTTCCATCAACACCCTCCCCCCTCCACTTGAACGGACCCTTTCAACCCCACTTCAGCATCCCGCCACGACGTTACCTCACCTTTTACCTCCAACTCCCTTCCAACTTTCGAACTTCTTCAAAAGTCTTAAACATTTCTCTCACACACAAAATCTTTCACAATGGTCGACCGTCCTAATAAGCCTTCGGCACTTGCCTCAACCCCCGCAGCTCCCCCTCAAGCTGTTGCCGACATTACCCACGACAACTCCCGCGTCAAGGCCGTTCTTCCCTCGGGCGAGAGTGTCGAGGTCCTCCTCCATGGTGCTACCGTGATCAGCTGGAAGGACGCTTCAGGAGCTGAGAAGCTCTGGGTCAGCGAGACTGCTGCTCTTGATGGCAGTGCCCCCGTTCGAGGAGGTATTCCCATCGTCTTTCCTGTACGACCACAACTAAACCACAACGTCTCATTACCGTCTTTCTAATTCGAATCTCTACAGGTCTTTGGTACCGCCCCCGACCACGAACCCGTAGCCAAGCTTCCCCAGCACGGATTTGCTCGCAACTCACGATGGGAGTTCCTCGGCAAGTCCACCAGCGAGGGCTCCAGCTCCAGCGTCAAGCTCGACTTTGGCCTGTCCTCTGAGAGCATCAGCGACGACTTCAAGGCGCTCTGGCCCTACAAGTTTGCCCTCATCTACAGCGTTTCTCTCGACAGCGAGAGCCTCAACACCGCAATCGTTGTCACCAACGATGGCGAGGACGCATTTGACTTCCAGACTCTTCTTCACACTTACTTCAAGATCAGCGTATGATTATACCCATCCTTGTCGAATGAGCGTAAACTGACTATTTTAAGGACATTGCCTCCACAGAGGTCACTGGTCTTGAGGACTCTGTCTACTTCTCCAAGGTTTCCAGCTCAGAAGCCACCCAATCCGGCGCCATCACCTTCTCTGGCGAGACTGACTCCGTGTACACACCCGCCAACGGTCCCAAGCACCCCGTCGTCATCTCCGAGTCCGGCAGCCCCCGCTACCGTATCGTCCGCGATAACCTCGACCAGGTCGTTGTTTGGAACCCCTGGGTCGACAAGTCCGCCGGCATCAAGGACTTTTCTCCCAAGGACGGCTGGAAGAACATGCTGTGCGTTGAGCCCGGTTCAGTCAAGGGCTGGCAGAAGCTGGAGAAAGGCGACGCTTTTGAGGCGGCGCAAACCATCACACTGGCTTGATGGTGCGACAGTTCTATTAAGAGTGGTGGAGGAGCGATCAAATTCAAGATATAACAGTTTTTACGTAACGGCAGCACAATAATTTCAGATGGACATGATATCAGTTTACATCTATTTTGACAACTGGATGAGGTACAGCTGTACTAAATGTTAAGTCCATATCTATGCTTAGAGCTCAGAGAATAGCAAGCAACATATTGAATAAATAAAAGATATCAATGTATTGTACTCAACACTGTTCGGAAATTCATTTTTACTCACATCACGTCCGATTTGTGTCAGTCTTTTTTTGGTGCTCAACACCATATACGTGCTTTTCATTTTGTTATTTCCTATACTTGTTGGATATACCCATTTTCATCATTTTAAACTCTTACAAAACGCATTCTCCCGTTCATGCCGCCTTTTCTTCTCTCGAAAAGTGATCCGCCACCAAGAAAGCCAGTTCAAGAGCCTGCTTCTCGTTGAGTCTCGGGTCGCAGAAACTAGTGTAGTTCGTCGACAAATCATCCTCACCCAAGTCTTCACTGCCACCCAGGCACTCGGTAACGGCATCACCAGTGAGCTCAAGGTGCATACCGCCGAGATTGCTGCCCTGCTCCTTGTGGATACGCAGCGTCTCTTGAAGCTCACGGTAGATATCGCCGAAACGACGTGTCTTGATGCCTGTGGGCGTGGACAGTGTGTTGCCGTGCATGGGGTCGCATTGCCAGACAACGGTGCGACGGTACTCTGAGTCTTCGACGGCACGAATATGCGTGGGGAGGAGATCGCCAACCTTGGCAGCGCCGTAGCGTGTGATGAGAGTGATCTTACCGGGTTCGCAAGATGGGTTGAGAGTGCGGAGGAGAGAGAGGAGATCTGAGGCTGGTGTTGTCGGACCAACCTTGATACCAATGGGGTTGGCAATGCCACGGAAGAACTCGACGTGGGCATGATCAATCTGGCGTGTACGATCACCGATCCAGATAAAGTGCGCAGAGGTATCATAGTATTCTTTCTTCTCGCCGTCACCACCCGGAGGCGTGGGGCTTACAGTCCGGGCAGCAGGCTTGTCAAGCAGACGAGTCAAAGGCTGCTCGTAATCAAGCAGAAGACCCTCGTGACTGGTGAAGAGCTCAACAGAGTCCAGCTCGCCAGGTCGAGCATTAATGACCTGCAGGAAGCGCAATGTCTGCTGAATGCTCGAAGCAATAGTTGAGTACTTCTCCTTGAGCTCCGGGTCCCGCACATGGCCGAGGCCCCAGTCAAGCGGCCGGTGGAGATCAGCGATACCCGAGGCGAGAGCGGCACGGATGTAGTTTAGGGTTGCAGCAGAATGGTGATAGGCCTTGACAAGGCGGTTAGGATCAATTTCACGATCCTCGAGACGGAAGCCGTTGATGATGTCGCCCTTGAAACTGGGAACTTCCTTTCCATCAACCATTTCAGTAGGACTCGATCGCGGCTTCGCATACTGTCCAGCCATTCGACCAATGCGCACAACTCGCTTGTTAGTTCCCCAGATGAGAACAACACTCATTTGCAGCAGCAGCTTAATCTTGCTCTCGATAGGACCCTGGCGACAGTAGTCGAAGAGCTCTGCGCAGTCGCCGCCCTGGAGAAGAAAGGCGTTGCCTTGTGCAACATCGCGGAGATGAGCCTTTAGAGCAATGATTTCATTGGGATGCACCAGAGGAGGAAGGTCGGAGAGTTCCTTAACTGCTTTAGCGAGAGGCTCTGGGTCCGGGTAGTTGGGCGATTGCTTGATGGGCTTTGAGCGCCAAGAGGAGGGATCCCAGGCGGCGGAGGAAGATGAAGCCATATTGTGTGTAAGAGAGCGGAATGAGATTCCAAATTCAGAGGAGTAGAACCACACAAAGGTGATGGAATCGAACAACCAGACTTGATCAATTCAGATCCCCTGTGATGTTTTCAAGTCAATTGAAAATGTGGTGGAGGAATTGAATTGATGTTGTTGTTGGAGAAATGAGTCACAGTGAACAAAGAAAGATGTTCAAGATGCAGCAGACCCTGGAAAATGAAGTTGGAATGACAAGGTCAAATTAACAAAGAAAATGTGGCGCAACCGAATAAAAAGCTCGTTCATTTTCTTTCCACACATTGCTTGATTAATTGGAGTTTTATTATGTGGCGTCAACAAACTTGGACGAATAATGCTCAAAAGGATAAATAGAAATGACACTACAGCCTGATCTGAACTATTTCGCAACACGTTCGTTTAATGATGCTTGATTGAGACTGAATAGAGACAAAGGATGGTTACTTGTTGAAGCTGTTACGAGTTGTTGGTTTGCATACTATCCTACAGTATTTGCACATATACAGTAATCCCTAGCTTGAAATGCCAATTACTCGTAAGACGTCAGGAAAGTAGTTTTTAATAGGAAAAAATAATGAGAGTGAAATTCTATAGTTAGTCCGTAGCATCCAGCCAGCATATGAGCTGAGCTTCCGTCATACTGACCTCGGCATCCAGCTCTCATTCGTACTTCTCTCCACCTGGAAACTGCCCCTCCAAACCCCACCATAGCTTTGCCTCCACTATAATTCCAACCACCTGAAGCCAAGCTAACTACTACACCTTGACCTTTTACTTCGCCATCACCTCATACAACCACTTGGACATCACCAAAAGAAAGAAGAAGGAAAAACACAAGAGAAACAAAATGACCGACGAAACCCCCTCTCAGACAGCAAAGTCCGCCGAGGATCGCAAAGCCGCTTCAGCCCTCGAGAACCTCGACGCTGCCGACTCTCCTTCGACACCACAAAACGTCGACGCCGACGCGGCCAACAAAGCCATCAAGAGCCTCGGCGGCGCCAGCAAGGCCTCAGCCGCTGCCGCCTCCAACAAGAACGTCAAAGTTGATGCTGCTGACGTTGCTCTTCTGGTTGAGGAGCTCGAATTGCCCAAGCCAAAGGCTACTGAGCTGCTCAAGAGCAACGAGGGTGATGCCGTCAAAGCTATGAGGGCGTTTGTCAAGGCTTAAAGATGATGCCACGATAAGGTGTCACAGTTTCGTCTTTCTCTGCCAAAAGCTGGTGGGAAACGGCACGGCTATTAGGAAAAAAGCATTCATGGTTCCGGCGTTTAGCGAGCACGTAGTAAGCATATTACCGACGATATGAAACACGGTCAATCTTCAAATTTACCTGTCTCGAGCCTTCTGCAGTCACACAGACACGAGTCGGAGATATTGCGGATCAATCACCATACTGGATTCTTAGTCTACCAGCTCCCAAATATGTGTACGAGTAACCAGTCAATGCCATTCCACCAAACGCCTAGTCGGAGGTCCTGTATGTTCCTGTGGTATCCCCTCCCATGGCAAAACGAGTGATTGTTATCAGCCATGCTGTATGCCAGCGAAATCTAATATGAACCCATAAACTCCTGATCAAAACCTATCTATGTGCAATTTTTCCACCTTGACCTTATCCAATATATCACTGCCAGGTCCTCGCTAAGGGACTACCAATCTTGGGGGCAAACTGCAGACTCTTGCGTCGTGCAGCCATGAGTCGCATGAGAACACCATCATCCTTGGTCTGGCTGAGAAGCCCGGTGCCCATCTCACGGATCGACTTCTTTGGGGGGCACGTTCGCATCAGGAGAGCATCCTTCGTGGGTGACTCGTCCAGATCGTCGTCATCATCGTCATCAACGGAAGCCGACTCGAGGTCCAGATTGGCGGCGTATCGTGCAATAGCCTCCGGAGCAGGTGTCTTTGGAACAGGAGTAAGAATAGCTTCAGACCACTCGAAATCCTCCATCTCCTCGTCTTCGTCTTGCTCCGAGGGAGTGTACATCCATTGTGTACTCTGACGACGGTTGCTAGGGGTAGAAGGGGTAGTACGAGAGCCTCCCTTGGTAGGGCTAGTCACAAGAGTGCCGTTCATGTTGGCCAGAGCCTTGGGCTCCATACTCTTGCGACGGCGAGCTCCACCGCGAGGGACGTTGCTCGTGTCAATCTTGTAGGGGCTTTCCTCAACCCAATCGTTCAAACGCTCGCAACTAGCACATGTTAGCTCTGGTCATTGGAATGGAAGATTGTGTTCAACTTACTCAAGCACCCAACTGACTCCAACACACTGGACGACTCCGTTGCTTTCACGGACCTTCTCCAGTATGCGCTTGCTGCCATCCTTGAAAACAACATGTGTGATTCCAACCTTGCTTGAAGTCGTATCGTTTTCAGAACCGCTAGGGTTCCAATTCCATGACTTCATGCACTTGGCGCCCATCTGAGTGAGCAGCTCCACAAAGATACTGCTAGCATCGGCTCCTTCGCTAGTATATACATCGACGAAGACGACGGCACCACGAAGGATGGCTGGATTCAGGTCGCGACGGGGCGTTCGCGCAGGTGTTCCTAGTGAAGACCAAAGGTCTGACTTTGACGGAGTGGCTGGAGCGGGGGTGGAGGGGGTGGAGGGACTCTCGGGGATGGTAGCCGGCATACTCTTCCTTCCTTTGGGAGAATATGGGAGGGCAGCAGTGCTCCTTGTTGATCCGGAGGGACGCTTTGGGGGGACTCGCGAGGCGCTGAAGCTACGCTTCTTAAGAGGGGTAGGTGAGGAGTCGTCCGCAGGCTTCAAAGGCACCTTGGTGGTGGTGTTGAAGGTCTTCATGACAGGGCGAACAGGGGTGGTGGGGACCATTGAGGAAGGGATCTCGTTCTCGTCGCCATACTCTTGGCTAGCTTCAGAGAGAGTGTCGTCAAACGCATCAGTGTTGACAACCTCCTCAAGGACATCGGGCTCCATCAGAGACATCTCGTTGGCCTCCTGAGCCAGTTCAACGTCTTCCTCCGTAACCTCCATGTCATCAAAATCGGGATCCACAATCTCTGCAGTGTTATCCGCTTGCAGATCTTCCATGCCTGCTCGAACAGTCATTTCGTCATCGAAGAAATGAGTCGAAGCTGGCGAATCCATGGACTTGGGGGTAACAACACGATCGGAAAGCACGCCGGCCTTCTTCTCACCGGTAGTCAGAGGTGCCATCTTGACTGGGGTGCTGGCCTTCCAAGAACCTAGACGGTCAGCAAGAGCGCTGAATCCGCCCATAGAAGCTCGGGAGGTCTTTGGTGTCTTGCGAACAAATGGTGTTGGGGTGACAGGTACTGCGGGGGTGGGTGCAGCGTCCTCATCATCCGATTCCGAATCTGTATCCTGGGGCTCCAGATCCTTTTCTCGAAGCTGGTACATAGGTTTCTGTTCCTGCACGGGAGAGTGTGCAGGGATCTCGCTCTCAGGTTCGGTCTCTTGGAGATCGATGCCTGCCTCAACAACCTCCTCGTTGGCGACATCCTCGTCGACAACCATACTGTCTTCTTCTTCTTCAGTAAGCTCGGCCGCCTCTGTAATTGGTTCGGGTTCAACAGCCTTCTCCTGAACATCCTCGACGGTCTCTGGCTCAGTCTGGGTCTCCTCCACGGCATCGATCTTCTCTTGGGGCTCATCGACGATACCCATGTCCTTCTTCCAGGCAGGATCAGCATGGCGAGGAAGGACAGCAGATAGACGACCGGGGAACTCCAAGTTTTCTAACGGTCGGTTGAAGACGTCATCCTCGACCGTGTCAAGATCCAACTCGGCTTGCTCCTCCGACATGAGCTTATCAGAAGGTCGGGTGGAGGGGGCACGAGAAGGTGTACCCAGAACCAGAGGCTTCATGATTGGTGGTTCACCAAGGTCGCCACCAACATCTCGGGGTCGAGGTTCTGTGACTGGCTTCAGCCCAGGCATGGCCCGCTTAGGTGGTGAAAGGAGAAGAGAAGCCTTCATTGCTGACTGGGATTGTTGAGGCTGTAAGGAAACTCCAAAGTTCAGCCCCTTGATGGGTGACTGAGGTCGCTTAGCCGCAGACTGAAGTAGGGAGTTCTTGGAAGAAAATCCATCTTCGGCCTGGATGTCGCCTTCCTGGGGCATCTTCATAGTCGATCCGGGGAGAGCGATGTGGCCGATACGGCGAGCTGGTGATCTCAATGTGTCCCTGTCGGGTGAAGCAGGTTGCCTCTTGGCGGGAGATCTCAACACAGGTGCGCCAAGGCTGGGAGGTTTGATGGTGCTTTCAGAAGCACTTATTGACTCGGTGGGTTCTTCGGTGTGCTCCGGTTGGGTCTTAACAGTGTTGGTAGGGGGCTTGATCGGGCTCTTCATCATGGGTTTGACAGGCGGCATGTCACCGGCAAGTTCATCCTCGGATTCGTCGTCCTTCGAGACAGGTATCTGGGTAATCTTCTTAGGACTTAATGGTTTACTTTCTGTCGAATCAGCGGATCTTACCGCCGCTCTGGTTGTTCGACTTCCAGCTGCTCCTCCACGCTTGGCCGGCCGACCTCTGATTCCAGTTCGAGCAGGCTCCTTGGCCTCGACGGCAGGCTCGATGTTCTCCTTATCAGGCTCTTGGAACTTGACGGACTTCTTCAGAGCAGGCTTGGCCAATGCTTTTGGCTTCGTGGTTGTCAATGATGTTGTAGTGCGAGTGCGTATTGTGGTAGTCTTCTGAACAGGCGCTGGGGCAGGCTCCTCGGTAGCAACTGCTTTCCTTGGCCGTCCCCGCGTGGGTTTGGCAGGGGCGGTAGCGGTGGCGGTAGTGGTCGACTTGGGAGCTTCGGTAGCAGTCTTCTTTACTATGCGACCCCGTGTAGGCTTTGCAGGCGCCTCGGGTTCAGGTTCGGGCTCTTCGACCTCCCCAGCTTTCCTTGGTCGACCACGCGTTCTCCTAACAACGGCAACTTCGCGTTGCTGCTCCTCATCTTCATCGTTCTCATCCGCCCTTGTCTTTCTCTTAGCAGCTGTGCTCTTGGTGCCCGCCGTTGCAGTGCTCCTCGCGCGTGCAGCAGCTGTGACAATCTTTGTGGTTTTCACAGAGGGTTCTGTGGCCTTGGCGGCGGCTCTGGCCCGTGTCATTCTCTTAGGTGGTGAATCCATGATTGTGGATTTTGCTGTGTGTGTTGTATGGTTAGTATGAAGAAGAAGGGGGAAAAGAATTTATGTCAGGATCATCATGTACGATGAAATTGTTATTTCAGTCTGGTCTCTGTTTCTGGCCGAAGGGTCTTATGTCTTTGTCCGTGTTTGGTGGCGTTGCTGGGCAACGACTCGCTTGAACGGGCATGGGTGCAGATCGCAGCTGCCAACCGTGAATGACCGCCCCGCAACCGGGACTATCCCTTGTCAATAACGCGTACTAACCATATGTTTTGCAGGGTAGCGTGCTTCCAGACGAGTAGAATAACTATGGAATATTCACCTGCAGCACGAGTCGAAAGTTTCACTTGGCGGCTGTATTTCCATCCAATCTGGTGTTTCCTAAATCCTGTATCGAAGACGGACAAGAACTTCGCCTCGAAATGAAAATGAGGATAAGCTTGGACAATTCCTCTTTCAGCAATTGCTTTAAAGACTTCCCCAAGTTAGGCAACGAAAACTACCTGACATGAAAACGGAGAAACAATAGGCACTGTTTACCAATGAGAGAACATGGATCAAGCCATCCAAACTCAATCGCATGCTCAAATGTGTGCACGGAACAAGAGATACAACCCAAACTTGACCTCAAAGAGCTCTCATGCATTGAATAAACAGTCCTGGGGCTAGCTTGGAATAGCGTAAACTGCCTCACTAATTTTCTTTCTTAGACTCTTTAGGAGTTAAAGTTTAATCCCGTCAGAGTGATCAGCAGAGTTGTAAAAGCCCCTTCTCCAAAAACCACCGTCCAGAAATTCAGGCTCAACTTGACGTTGCCTCACCATAAACAAACATATATATTCACCACTAAAATACTTCTCAACTAGACCCATCACTTAAAAGTTTGCATGTTTCCTTTTCAAATGCCTATTTGTTATCACGCCGAGATGACAGTGAATTGATAGGCTCGGCAAAGTAGCACGGAAATAAATTGGCCGTTGGAACCAGAGTCAACCCAGTCGTCATCCCCACTGTGGTATCCCAATTTCGCCTTAACACCAGGCTGTACCGCCTCGTCGAATAACATTGAAACCCAAAACCAAAAGAAAAAAAACCAGTGTCAAAATGTCAGGCGTGCCGAGAGCCACTGCTCGCTTGTAAAACCCGCAGAACAAGGAAGGGCAATCGACCCCATCTTAACCGTATCGCATAGGCTGTTGCCCTTGAGGTGCGCCTTGGGGAGGTCCCCATTGCTGTTGCGGTGGTCCTCCGCCGTTCGCCATGGCCTTGACATCGGGTCGATTCTCTAGCGGTTGATGGAAGTTGCAGATTCGGCATGCGACATCGGTGTATCCGGAGATGGACAAAGGAATGAGCGGCTGCAATAGTTGTTAGCTGACAGAAAGGAAGAGTTAGAGAAGACTGTTCGTACAATCCAGCAGAACGTAAACCAAGGATTGCTCTTCTGAACATGCGCAGCCATGTTACCACAGTGGTGACATTGGCATACCATGCCCTCATAGCCTGGTACTTCCTTGCGGAAGGTGTGCTCGCCGCACACGAAGAAGAAGAACATTGTTGAAGAGGTTTGTGAGTGGAGAGTGTTTGCGATGAATGGGCTATTGGCGGGTATTTATCTCAACCAAGTGCGACGTTTTGTGTGTGTTGAAACGAAGTTGATCGTCGTCGGCCCAGGAGTTGAGGTGGCGCGTCGTCGTCGTCGTTAATTAGGCGGCGCAGTTCTTGGCAAGCTTAAGTTGTGGTCACAGGTCGGTCAGGTGTCAGTGTAGTTGGTAGGTATACATGTGAGTTTTGGCTGTATTTATCTCGCTGTTGAAAAGGATATAGGAGTATATAATGACGATATATCACGGTCAAAGTCGTTTCACCCAAGTGCCGAGAGTGGAAATAATGTCTTTGTACTGCTGAAAGTGACAACAGTTGACGTTAATGTTGATAGAGTCAGGCACAGGAACAAGGTGATGACGAACGGTAGGGGCGCTTTCTTAGTGGAAAGGCTTCTGTCGCACGGACCACAGCTTCTTACGACTGAGTTTATGTCGCTGTAGGTAGGTAGGTAATACCTAGGGGAAGTCGGGTATGGGAATTGATATTGAACATAAAGTTACTAAACAGTGTAAAGCGACTAAACGTGGTATTATTCTAATTTTATCTATGTATATTTCTAATAAAGCGTATAAATAAATATGTCGTAATTGACCAATTGAGCTGGTGCTTGTAGGCGCAGAGTTATGCGTCGGTAGTTCGTGGGGAAACTTTAACAAGCAGGGAAAAAAAAGTCAGCTTCAACTCAACATCACAAGCATCATTTTTCGCATCGCCTGCAACAACAGCCGCAGGCATCGCGCAGTGACTCTATTGGCATTTATCCTAGCAAAAACGCCTAAGCCATACAGATACAACTTCAAATTGTCCCCTCTTAGGCATACGATGCTCTGTTGGCCTGTATCGTAACCATTGAACAAACCTCCAACAACTGCGCTGCCAGCCATGCTCTACGACCTCAACATAGCCTGGTCGCCCTCCACGACCGAGGAACAGCTCCTCCAGACCCTCACTCTGTCGTCCTCTCTCGGATACTCAACCGTCGCTCTTAATCATACGCTCACGCTACCATTCCCCCCCAACCACACCGCGCCGTTCCCGTCGATCCCATCATCGCCAACCTCAAAGCTTCCAAATGTCCTCCACCGCGCGACCCTTCCACTCTCAGACCCTTCGGCCAATAATTACCGAATTCCGTTCCTAACTTCCACATACGACATCGTCGCCGCCCGTCCACTAACAGACAAGGCCTTTCAAAACGCCTGCCTGACGCTCGACGTACCCATAATATCCGTGGACTTTAGCAAGTACTTGGAATTCCATTTCAAACCGAAACCATGCATGGCGGCTGTTTCGCGGGGCATTCGCTTTGAGGTTTGTTACAGCCAAGCTCTGACCGCAGATGCCCGAGGGCGCGCAAACTTCATCTCAAACGTCACAGGTCTCATCCGGGCCACACGTGGTAGAGGCATAATGCTCAGCAGCGAAGCTAAGGATGCACTCTCACTGAGGGCACCTGCGGATGTGGTCAACCTGCTGAGCGTGTGGGGCTTGGGTAACGAAAAGGGCATGAAAGGTCTTGGTGAGATACCGCGTTCTGTCGTTGTGAACGAGGGCATCAAGAGGAACGGCTTCAGAGGTGTTATCAATATCGTCGAAGTCGCCGAACAAGAAAAGGGGCCAAACGATAATGTGGACGGCAAAAACATAGGGAACAATGCTGGAAAAAAGAACAAGAACAAGGGACAAAACCAGAATCAGAATCAGAATCAGAATCAAAAGCGCAAGAACGGCGAGGAGGACACTCAGCAAATCAGCAAACGACAGGCCAAGAAGATGAAGCTGGCCCAGAGAAATGCAACAGCGGAGAAGAAATGAAAGATTTGAGATGAGCATTTCGGAATACCGACTTATCGAGTACAAGAGCCATGGCATCATGATACCCACACAATAGACAGATGCAAAAACATGAAATAATAATAAAACCCGATGATATGCTCTGGAGACTTGCTCACATGTATTATAAGACTACCTAGCTACAATATTACGAGCACAAGTGCTCTTCTCTTCGAAAGAAACCCAGAGTCTACCTCAAACACTACATTTTACAACCCCCCGGAGGATTCAACGCAATCCAGTCAAACACCGCCGCATCTGCTCACGGAGCACCCGTTGCACGAGCCTTGAGTGGCCCTGCTCCTCCGCCCAAGTTGCCTAAGTCGAGGACGCTGCTCAGTTTTGACGGATCGGAGAGATCGATGGGAGCTCGAGTCTGCGAAGGAGCATTTCCAGCATTGGCCGTTGTTGGCCTGGTCCCATCTAGGGCAGGCGCGGCGATAGCTCCCGTGGTGTCAGGCCCCATGTTGCCGAGTTCCATTGAAGGGGACATGGTAGGAGTGTCGCCTTCAGATTCCTCCTGGGTAGGGGTTGGTTCGGTGGTAGGCTCTGCCTGGCTGGAGGTGGCTTCAGCTACGGGCTCTTCGACGGCTGTAGTAGAGGCAGGGGGCTGTGTCGTAGGCTCTTCGACAGCGGTGGTGGAAGGCTGTGCTACAGGCGCCTCAGTAGCAATAGTTGAAGGTTGTGCTACAGGCTCCTCGGTAGCGCTGGTAGGAGGCGCGGGTACAGGCTGTTTGACAGGTTGTTCAACGGGGCTGGTTGAAGGCCCAGCCGCAGGTGGTTCGAGAGCACTGGTAGGGAGCTTGGGAGTGATGCTCTGGGTTATGATGGGCCCAACAACGGCGTACGGGTCTGATGCAAGTGTCGTCCTGGGCAGAGAGCTTTCGGGAATCGGGATCGTGGTGACGCCTGGTCCGGGCACTTGTCCGACGGGAGGGCTGGGTTCCTGAGGAGCCTGCACGGTGTGGATGATAGTAATAGCCTCCTTTACTGGGTTAGTACGCGGTTATTTTAAGGGTCATGGTGACTTACAGGTCCTTCTCCAGGAACAGTTATAGTAACGGGAGCCTTTGGTGAGTTAGTACTTGATCTCAATTTAAGACAGAGACAAAAGGTTAAGGACTTACTGGTGCTTCTCCAGGGATGTGCACTGTCTCGGTGATGACATGATTAACGGTGACGGGCTCAACCTCGATGATGGTAATAGGTTCCTTGATAGTAACAGCGGGCTAAAGTCCAGTCAGCGGGCGCGTTCTGGCATATCCCAAACTTGAGCAAACTTACAGGAGCTGGCGCCACTTCGGTGACGATCTGAACGTCGACCTGAGTAACGTATTGAGTCTCAACCTGAACTTGGGTGACAAATTGAGTCTCGACTTGGTTGATAACCTCAGTCTTGGTCTCGTAGACAGTTACAGGCTCTGCGTTGATGGTAACAGTGACGGGATCAGCAGCAGCGACTGGGGCCACGGCCTCAGGAGTCTGCAGAATTGTCCTGAGCTGTGTCATGGTCACCCTTTCAGTGGTGGTTTCGGTGATATAAGACAGCCTCAGTCTGAAGACATGTTAGAAAGTGTCGATATCCTCTCTTCGAATTTCGTAAACTTACCCTTCAAACTTGGCTGCGTTGACAGCTCCCTCGATCTCCTGCCTCTTCTTCATCCTCCCATGTCTTCCCGCGGCCTACTTTTTGTTAATACAAGCCTCTTATCGTGTCTTGGTATAAGTTGATCTAACCCACCTGCGCAACATGGGCGGCAGTAAGCCAATACAGCAACTTCATGATGCTTGGTCCTATATCTCTCCTGATAATATTTTGATTTCAGATTCGTGATTTGGTGTAAAAAAGAGCGGTATAACACAACAGTCCAGCCGTTGGTGGTAGATTTTCCCGGGTTGTTTAATGAATGAGCGACAGATTATATAGAATCTGGTGAATGGTGTACCGAGATGGTATTAAGAAAAGGTGCCTCAACCAACAAAGTTGGTCAAGTTAAAGAAGAATGGCTGCACAGGGCAGAACAAGAATTGAAGCCGTGACAGCGAACCAACCAGTGAAAGAGCGAGCGATTGATTGATTGACTGAACGTCAGAAGAAACAAACAACAAGAAGAACACAACGCATAGTAGAAACAGAATCAGATCAGAGGAGAAGGGACGAGAGGAGGGGGAGGAGCAGGACAATAGGATGATACTAGTTTATTCGCTATAACTACCTAGGTAGTGGTAATAACTGAGGATGCTTGACGTACCACGCGCCGCCGCTCACACCGTTAGAGGCGAGGCATGGCAACATGCAAAGGCCAGGTGATAATGCAAGGCACAGCCGTTTGAACAGGGGCTCATTCTGGTGCATTTCGATTCCAGAATCTGAGGCTCAAACGGAGACTGCGACGATTGAGGTTAGGATGTGCCAGGGGTGTAAGTTTGGGAGGGATGAGCTACAGTAGGAAGCTACTCACTACTGCAGTTTAAGAGACAGGGATCAGGGATTAGAAAGTGGTTCCTGAGACGTTATGGCGACTATCCATACTCTGTAGGGGACACAACATCGTCAAAGAGTGATGAGCCTTGCTAGTAGATAACTTTAATTCAAAGGTATAAGAAGGCTTCCGGACAGCAACATCTTGGCAACTCGATAACTCATTTCAGTCTCGATATCTTGTGCATACGTATATCCTAGAGCTTGGCTGGTTTGAAGAAGTCTATTCATACCGGCCTACGATATACCTATTAGCTAAAAGGGAGGCTAATACGGGCACCATCGTTTGACAGGACTTGGCAAAGACAAGACACACTCCTCACTGAGTTTTGTTAAGCGCTACTACTACACAAAATCATCATCTGAAAAGGCCATCTTGGCGACCAAAGAGGTAGGCGAGAAAGCACATGACAATGGGTCTATTTTGTTAGGCCATGGTCTTGAAATTGAAGAAAAAAATACGATTTGAATTGACTGAATGCCAAGGGGGAGAAGAGTGAAAGTGAAAGAAAGAAAAAAACAAGACGCCCAGAATTCTCCGTCAATAGCGAGACGTAACTGAAGCACCCCTTGTTCATCCGAGGTTTCGGAAGGGGCCGACTCCGCTCCTTTGAGTGCTTGGGCCGATGCGCCAAGAACTTTGAGTCTGTCTTTTTGATTAGAAATTCATGTGGTTTAATAAATGTCATTGTTTCGGATTGACAAGAGTTTTTTAATCATGTCGAAGAATAAGGCTGAGTCTAAAAGGCACTTTGACTTGACATGCACGTAGTATAAGTTGACTGCCTACAACGAGGGATGACATATCTAGATACTACACCCTGTTAAAAGCATTTAAAGTATCAAAACATCTTTGATCTCATGATCAAAGAAACAGAAAACTAGACGACTCGGGATCATTGTTTCAAAAAAAAGAGACTCCAAACCATCCTTCATTTTCATTCTTCCTAGTCGTATATTGCGCCTAATCCCCCACGATATAACTCCTCAAATGCCAGAAATTACACCAATCCAACTAGTCTACTGCATACATACCTTTGATCACAGTGGTATACATACATTCATGTCTCAATACCAACTCAATAAATACCCCATCAGTTTTCATCCCCATTCACCTCAGCAGAACTCGAACCAGTCTTTTCGCTGGGAGGCACGTTGCACCCAGCGCTTCCCACCAGATCTCCAGGCTGGTCCAGCTCCTCCTGGGTCGACCCGTAGTCGGTATATCCCGATTCCTCCGAATGAGTTTCAGAACCCTCGGGGATAGGAACCATGGCCGTCTTGGTCCAGATGTGCACCGCGCGTTTCCAGTCCAGCCCGTCGAGGCAACCTCCCTTGACTGATATGACATTTTTGGACTTTGGGCATGGTGAGGTGAGTTTGAGTTTCGGTCAAAAGTAAGAGGGTACGAGCGAGGGAGGACAGTTTGTCACTTACAGGAGTTGAGTGGATGAGACGTGTTCCGCATTTGCGACAGAAGTAACTATTCGGGCAACAGTAAGCGGCCCAGTCACATACTGAGAGGACTTAAGAAACGTACCAGTAGAGTTGATGCCCTGATGCTGTAGGTCGACTAGATGTTCAGTTAGTCACAGCTGTTCATTTGAACTGATAGCCATTTTCCCCTACCTATACACGCTTAGGAGATCCGTATCGGGTAGTTCGAAGCGAGGAAAGATGGCCGAAGTGCCAAAAGCTGAACCCGTTTGTCGTCTACAAGCATCGCAGTGACAGATGTAGAGAGCAAGAGGTTGAGGCAAGGGAGTTTTGAAGGTTACAGAACCACATTGACACCGAGCCTCCATGAGTGCAAAAAATATCAGAATTTGTCGTTATTTATAAGTCGAGTATCGTTCAAAAAGTTGACATTTGCTGTCTATTCGTAGCAAGCAAGGTGGAGGAGAAGTTGCTTTGTGAAGGCGGGGTTGAATAATCAATCACCAATTAAGTAGGTAACCATACACACGTTTGATGTTGAACAACAGCAACAAGACAACAAGTCTAAAGGAGCCACGTTTATAAGAGAACAGAGACACGAATTATCATTAACACTGTCCCGTTATCGCTCAAAAACAAAAGAAAAACTGAGCTAATTGACTTGACTCCGCGTGTGACGTGACTCATGCGGCACAGTTTGGCGAGAGTTGCGCGAAGTCACATGGCATTTTATTATCCCGACTAAGATGCATGCTTACTTACTATACTAACACAGAGCATGGTACAAAGATAAGTAGTAATGGAATAAGGTCATTCTCTTCTTATCATCACCATTGTAGAGATTCGTCACTCTCGTAATTCATATTCTCAATCTCATAATAGTGCGCCAAAGAACCTCCCTCAACTTACAGTATTGTACAAATGCTCAAGCAGGATATTCACCTTACCCTATGCCTTCAAAAACCGATCCATCGTGTCTTCGTGATATACCAACAACTATTGCCTCTGCTTAGTTCGCACTTCCAGAGTAGACTCTTCTGTCGTAGCGTTCGCGACAGTACCAGCTTCTGCTTCACGGTTCCTCCATCCAACGTCAGTCTTGATCCACTCCATCTTCTCCTGCACCTTTTCAGTACACACAACCACAACCTTTTTCAATCTTCCCTCTCCCTCTCTCAGTTCTCTCTGTAGTGTCTCACACCACGTGAGCTTTTCCGCATCGCCCATCTCCCTCGCCACAACCTCCATCTCAACCCTCTCCAGCCTCTTCATGAATCCGAGTCCCTCGCCAACCCATTGCCGCGCCGCTTCCGCCCTGCGCTCCACTCCGCCTCCGTACGCCGGCCCCGTCACCACCGAGGTGCTCGCCCCGAGAACCATTTTCATCCGCAGCCCTCGAACACCTGGTGCCCATTCGCGGCACAGAGCACGCCATTCCTCGCGGCCTGCGCCTCCAACCACCACATCTCGTGCAAGAACTTCCAGTCTTACGTAGCGTAGGGTAGCGCGCTGCCAGGGGGAGAGGGCTCGGGTGAACGCACGCGCTGCCCATAGTCCCGAAGCAAACCAGTTGACAAAAACAAACTCATTCTGCTCAAAAGGCACAAGACGAGCTTCGCGGTAGATCTGCCGATTGGTGCGTAGAAGACTTGTGGGCAAGCCCGAAAGGGGTCGGTATGGTGAGAGCAGTCCTTGGTCTGGTTCTGAGTGATCTTTCGATGCAACGCTCTCGTATTTCTCTTTCGAATCAATTGGCTGTAGAATATATTGGCAGTGAACTGGAGTCGGATACCATGGCGCCAGTTGCGCGTGGCGAACAGGGCACATGAGATGAAGCCAATGGTAGATGTGAAGTCGAATCTCGGGCGGCAGTGTCAGGAATGTGACTTTGCTCTCGGGTTTCACGAGCATCGATTCTGGCATCATGCGCGGTGTCGCTTCATGGTTCGACACAATATCAATATGTGACGCCAAGGATTGCGATGTGTGATTGTATGCACTCGGGTGTATACCAGCGCCATGACAGCACAATTGATATGAAGATATCATCATGGATAAACTCACTGGGCAGACGGCAACAGTTGAGCAGCTTTAATGAAGAAGAAAGAAAGAACCAAACTTGGGCCAAGCTCCTGTTCAAAGCTGTATAAGTAGCAAGGTGAGCTGCCATGCATGCCGTGTTGTATGTCTTGAATGCTGCCAGAAAAGTCCACACAGCATCGCCTACATCATGTGTCGTATTATTTTCTTCCAGGTCCCCCGCGTGCCAGTCTCGTGAGCACTAATACCCGACGTTAGCATCCCAGCCATGTTATCTAAACGCGGGGAACGGGAGCTTTTGGCGCACCACGGACGCTTGAGTGACGACATTGGGAGGCTATGGCGACGAATGGCATTGAATAGCGATCTCTGATCAGCATATCGGCCTTGGCGGGGGAAAGCTTCGCGTTGGAGCTAAGAGATGGTCGAGGAATAAGGATATTGTAAGCTTAGAATATCAAATTGCTATCTCATGGTTGCTGCTTCGAATTTCCAAGGGAGCTATAAGTCATGATGGGCTCATTTGATACTTGATATAAGTCGGATACAGACTGATGCACATGACAAAATCGCGATAAACCCGGAAGCATCGCCTCAATGAAATGTTTTCTTTCATCAATTCTTAGTAGTCGATGAACGCGACAGACATCACGAGTCATGCCAATCCGTCGACTAGATAATGCTTGTACCATTGCTTCAGACCTAAGCAGTCGTCAGCTTACCATACAATCATCTGGGTATCAATGTCAAACCACTCACTCACTCACTCACTGCAACCCATTCCAAAACGCCTCTATCCAAACCAGTCTAGTAACAAGGCGACAACGCATCAGGACGCTTTATAGCAGAAGCAAATCGCACCGTCTATGAGGGAACAGAGTCCTGCTGCAGCTGTGGCGGCGGCTGGACGGTAGGCGGTATGCCAACACCTTGAAGCCCCTTGTAGACATAGACACCCTTGAAGGTATCCTCCTTGCGTTCATACTCGACATTGCGCGGGACCTCAAAGTCCCCCCTTGCCGCAAACCAGAGCAATGTCTCTGGCTCAGGCCCTCTGACTTGCACTGGGGCTGCAGCTGACTGTTCTTCCTCTTCTTCTTCCTCGTCCTCTTCATCATCATCGTCCTCCTCAATGTCCCTCCGTAGACCAGTGCGCACGTTCTCTGTTCCGTTTACGCGCTCCTCCGCTGTGTAGGGATCGTTGTTCTCGTTGGAAGCAAAGTAACCCACCCGGTCCGAAAGCCAGGCCCGTAGTTCCTTCCATATTCTTTCTAGAGATTCCAGGCCAGCTGGTGTGGCAAGACGAGATGTTTCGAGGCCTTGACTGACGAGCTCCTCGATGTCGGGCTCGAGCTTCTTGCGGAGAAGCTGGAGGAGGACGTTTTCGTGGATGCGGCCGGGATAGTTGGTCGAAGGATGAATGGCCATGCGGTTGAAGAGGTCTGCATTTTCGTTTGTGCTCTCGAGAAGGGATCTGAGGTTCTTTTGTAGAATTTTCGCCGACGCTTGAATGGATTTCCTGATGGACCAGGTTAGCTACTGCGATTCGATGGCGCATATACGGTGAGGAACAACGCACGGCGGTGGTAGAGGATTGCTCTTGAGAAGATCCTGTCTGAAGCTCTGGACACTACTAGATAGTTGCGCTACCTTGCTCAGCGTCTGTTCCAGAGCCTTGAGCTCGTCATCTTCAAGGTTGAGAGTGGCCATAACGTTGACTCTGAGATAGGGAGCGCAATGCCGATTGTTGGGCCTCTTGGTGATTGAGCTTCTATAGCAGATAGATAGGACTGGAATGGTATGTGACGAATATTATTTCTAGTGTGAATAACACAAGTTTCTTAAAGTTGATTAATTGTTTGGATAAAGGAAATTCAGTTGCGGCGCGGGGCATTTCAGAGCTTCGAGATCAAAGCGCGTCACCGCGTAGAAAGACCGATGCCAGTGTCGGGTAGGTATAAACCAAAAGTCAACAGTATAAATATTCTCTGTATTCTATAAATTCGACATACGATATTAGTTGCCAAGGCTACAAAAAAGAGTAATTACTCATCCATTGTTATGTGAATATCTCTTCAATTGCTTTAAAATATCGGAGTTGAATTAGTATTCATGCTCTCTGTTATTACCAAGCTTCAGTTAAACCTTGTGTTACTTGTTTTTCTACCTCAACACCTGCTACAAGAATATCAAATCAGGCTTAAATTCTTTTCTATCACCACCCTCTTAAAACTTCTAAAACAACGCCTAATTCACATACGGATACCTAGACGCCGAGCAGAGCGGGCCTTCTCTCCACTCACCCCAGATTCTCAACGTCATGGTCCCCTTTGCGACATAGACGCCAAAATCACACAATCTGCGCTTATAATGAGGAATTCTTACATGCCGGAGCGACGTTCCTATGAAACACGAGCGATCGACCGCTTCGGGCCCGGAAGATGACACAGCCGATCTTCCAAAGTGGTGCCATCTGTGTTATGTAAGGTACATGTTTGTGTTAGGAATTGAGACTGATGTGGTCAAAGCCGTTGCGCTGCCGCTTATCGTGATCTGAGATGGTGACATGGGAATTCGAATAGGTCGCGAATATCATTATCCCTTAGCTTGGTCCTAAGCCGCAATGTTCAGACCGTCCGGCTTGTCGGCTCAGACTTTACTGTGAGTCTTATGATCAACATATTTGCTTTACAACAGAAAAATGCATCATTAAGTGTGTTTATCTTGATTTCAACTATCTCATAAAAGCACAAGACTTTTTGTTCTCAAATAAAAAATCCCCAGCTGGCTATGCCTGATGCGAAAAAAGACAAGTGTCAAAATCCAATACTGCTTGCAAAGTGCAGTTGCACATCAAGGATAACCGCTAAGCAGAACTATAAAATCACCAGCCAAAGAAGAAAAAGGAAGTATTTCTGTCATGTCTCATAAAGTTCCCATCAAGTGAATGCAGTTCTTAGCCGTTACGGACGTGTGATACAGCCTTACTCTCATACCCGTGGGCATCGACAACCGGGAAGCGAGCTCGGCGCTCAAGATCATCGAGATCCATGTAAGAGCGGATGTACCTGCGATAAACGGCGTTAGCATGTTTTGAACTCTGTATAGGGTCATGTTGTGGCTTGAGCAATTAAAATGCACTTGGGGTTGGCGAGGGTGAATTATCAACTTACTTCTTCCTGCCATCGTCATCGGGGTTGTGGTCCCAACTTGTGAACTCGCCCTCCTTCAGGGCATCCCACACGACTCGCCGCGTACGCTGAGAGAGCAACACCTTCTCCGTAATGGCATCAAAGTCCCACCGAACGTGTGCCTCAGCCTCAAACTTATGGAAAGCCTCCTTAGCCTCCTCCTCTTCGGCCGTTTGAGGTGCAATCTTTCTGAACCGGGCAAGGTTGTCCAACTCCTTAGGGTCGCGAGCGAGGTTGTAAAGCTGAGGCTCATCAGCTGGGCAGGTGATGTACTTCCAGTCGCCTCGTCGAATCATCATCATTGGGCGAATAGTACCCTCGCCAGTGTATTCAGCAATGACAGTGTCGTGACCCTCGCGGCCTTCAAGGTGAGGTAACATGCTGATTCCGTCCATTGGGAGGTAAGGCGATGGCTTAGTTCCAACCAAATCGCAAATGGTAGGAAGAAGGTCAAGAGTCGAGACGTTTTGAGTGACACGGTGAGGAGTGAATCGCTTGGGGTAGTTGATCAACATGGGGACACGGACGGACGACTCAAAGTAGCTCATCTTGTACCAGAGTCCACGCTCACCGAGCATGTCGCCGTGATCGCCGCTGAAAATGACGATGGTGTTCTCAGCCAGGCCAGCGTCCTCGAGTGTTTCGAGAAGACGTCCAATGCAGTCGTCGACATAGCTGACCGAGCCATAGTATGCTCGTTTAGCTCGCTTGATCTGTTCCTCTGTAAAGTCTTGGTCCCAAAGATCACAGACCTTGAGAAGTCGCTTGCTATGAGCATCAAGATCTTCCTTGTTCATCTTGACTTCGGGCAGGTTGATATCCACATCCTCATACAAGTTCCAGTACTTCTTGGTAATGGTGTAAGGGTCGTGGGGGTGAGTGAGCGAAACAGTAAGGGCGAAGGGTCGCTTGTTGGGGCCCTCTCGGACGTGATCCCAAAGATACTGAGTGCTCTTGAACATGACCTCCTCATCGTAGTCTAGCTGGTTGCTTCGTCCACAGGGACCGGCTTGAAGAATCGAGCTGGCGTTATGGTACCACTCAAGACGGGTGTCAGGCTCATCCCAGTTCACAGCCCAGCCAAAGTCACCAGGGTAAATGTCGCTAGTAAGTCGTTGCTCGTAACCGTGTAGTTGATCGCCAATGAAGTGCATCTTGCCAGCAAGAGAGGTATGGTAGCCTTTAGAGCGAAGGTAATGAGCGTATGTTGGCACATCGGAACCAATCTGGGCAGCATTGTCATAAGCACCGATCTTCATGGGAAGCTGGCCACTGATCAGGCTCATACGTGAAGGGGCACAGAGAGGTGAAGGGCAGTAGGCAGAGTCAAACTGGACAGAGGTCGAGGCAAGACGGTCGAGGTTTGGTGTCTTGATCTGAGAGTCAGGGTTGTACATCTTGAGTTGAGGAGCAGCTAATTGATCGGCCATGATGAAGAGAATGTTTGGTCTGTCCGTCTCTGAAACGAGCTGAGGAGTAGAAGCAGTGGAGGTCTCCCCATGGGAGGTAGGGAGAGAGTTGAGATCGGGAGCCATTGTGACTTGATCAAGTGAAGAATGTATAATAGATAAACGTTGTGTGTGGGATTATAATATGATAGAGTCAAACACTCGAGATGGATATCTGGCTAAGTGTTTGAGAAGGAAGAGTGTTTAGTGAGTATAGATGTCGGTCGAGAATAAGAGGAAAGCGGGTGGCTTAAATAAATACTTCTAGAGCTAGGTCTAGTACCTAGAAGTGGGAACAGAGGAGCATGCATACGCTTAGGAGGGATATGGAATCCGTGTCACTGCTTCAAACGAACCACAACCCAACGTCTCGTGATGCGGAGAGCTTAGTCTGTTATCCCGTGCTGTGGAATCCCTGTTAGGGCTGTGATTCAGATTGACGATCCAAATGATTGATGGAGCGACGACAGGTGTATGTATGTATGGCGTACGGAGTAGCTGTATATAAGCATAAGAATACGCATACGCATACACAACACACAGACAGGCGGAATGGTCAGGGACACAGGGACAGACTCAAGCAGGGGCCTTTTGTGCCAAGAGAAACATTGATTTGGAGTGGAGGAAGCTGGAGAATAAGTTGATCTGCATGGGGGAGTCGGTAAGAAATATGAAGGTAAGAAAGGAAGTAGGTACTCATCGAATTCTCCGATTTGTCATGTCAAAAAGGGGGAAGGAGCCGGTGAGGTGATTTACGCCACATTATTTGCAATCAACGGGGAAGTGACGTGAGAATAATGGTTTGTCTTGTCTTGTCTTGTCTTTGCTCGTGTCTATCCCTCAGAGGCAAATCAATGTGAGATGGGCAATTCACAAAGTTGAGTCGGGGTGTTTCTCAGTAGGTTCTCCTTTGGTGGGGTTAGGCTTAGGCTTGGCCGCAGGTCCACAGGAGCTTAGCTTACATGCTAGCCCGTAGTAGGGGTGCGTCGTCTGTCTCTGAGGTAGTAGCCGGGGTTTATTCCAATAAGCCATCCCGAGAATCTCGTCTTGGAGAAGGGGGCGTGCGTCTCGATAATAGATCCTTGTTTGTTCGAGAAGACGGGGGGGGAAATCATTGACCAGCCGCTAGCACTAACACCACGTTATGCGACAAACCGATCTTGTTCTAATTCTTGAGCAACTCTCACTTACGTTGGCCTTTTCAGGAGGAATTAAGTCACGAGGGCCAAGATCAACACACACACGCACACACGCACGCACGCACATATTGTTGTTAGATAACCTTTTTCGTGATGGCTTTTGTGTTTGTGAAGTTTGAACTGTGCTCCTCCGTAGAAAAACAGGCAGTCAATGCCTGTCTAATACGCCACCATTTTTTGATCCAATGGTGCGTAGACCAGCGCTGAAGAAAGAAAACCATCATCACATGCTCATTCTTACTACCCAGCGTGTCCTCTTCATCACCCTTGCCTACTACCTGTGCTTCTCGTTTACAACCGCCTCAGGTGCCTTGGAAATGCGGCGGTATGTAGATATCCGTCTCCAATCCCGCTAAGTTACGGGCTTAGATAGCGCATATTTCTCATCTACCAGAATCAGAGTCAGAGTCAGAGTCATGCAACTATGTTCCACATTAATTCCCAGATAACCTCCTCGGACGTTACATGAAACCGAATCATATGACATTATCTTAGTACCTTTTCTCCAGATAAGGTGTATGTTAGTTGACAATTATTAGTCCATCAGTTTAGATCGATAGCCGTAGCTCAGGCTGATTCCTTCCTCTTTACACACTCAAGTGCCTGCCTTACGTACTACTTGCTTTATGCAAGTACAAGGAAGGCGCTGGGGGTTGCGCCTTCGCCTTCCTGGTTGCGCAGGGGTTTCAAGCGACTACTCGATTTGGCCAGGAGCCAACCACCATTGGTTCATGTGTTCTTGCCCAACCCTTCCCTGGTCAAGTCCACAAAGGTTGACAGCTCTAGATTTACCCCGGCCGAGTCCTGTAGTCGGATTCATCGTTCATCTCTCAACCAGCCGTACAGCGCATCCAAATTCAAAATGTGAAGCTAAATCTACTCCACCAAGAACCAAACGCATCGTCATCATTCATTCTCTATGACTTCAGTTCGACAACAATGATTGATAATGTGCGTATTTCCACAGCCCATCGATCTATCTCGACATCGACGAGTTCAGGTGACGGCAAGTAAATTGACTCTAAATTTGATGTAATAAATCCAAAGCAGAATGTCCGGTCTGAACCCTGGTACTGACCCAAGTTATCGGTTCCATAAACAAGATCTTCTCAAGATAGTACGTCTATGTGCGGCTCGTCAGCCATAAACACCTGCTATGTTACCATTCGAACAGAAACTGCATCTATCAACGACCACGAATGGGTATGCACTCGAGACATGGCATGGATCGTGATCTTCGCTGGCCACCATGGCGCTTCGACCTATAAACCTCGTCGCGATACACAGCTTCAACACACATACCGGCTCTGCTTGCCTATCTTTCCTCTTCCCCACATGCGTCTCTCGAAGTTGTCGTCCCCCGTTTCGTGCAAACCAAACGATGCACCATGCAAGCGGCTGGCTCGTCCCACCATCAACTTTGAGCCAGGCTTGGTTCTAGTGGGTGTCAAGATTGTTCAACAAAGCACCATCGTCGGGGGGGTTGACGGCGCACAGACCCTCTTACGCCATTAGCCGGTCCCTGCATCCTTTATCTACACTTCCTCTCACCTCCAAAGCCTTGAAAGACTCAACCTCCAAGAATTGTCTATACGGTGCATGGATATCCTATACGACACTGTAATTGCCACTATACCACCGCCTCACTACACCGTGTCAACTCACTGTATAGGCAATATTCACAATCCTCACGCGATCCACAAGATGGCAATCCCCTCCCGTTGCATTCATCAGGTTGCCATTCCGCCGTCCGCCACGTCCTGCGACTGTACGCATCCGAAATGTCCGCTATCGCTCTGACATGCACTTCGTATTATCTTCTCCCCCTCCGAGTTTTGACGCTGCCCATCTGATCACAGGTGTCTCGCCAGCTCCATGGGAAGCGGACATAGAAACTGCAAAAACAAAACAGATGAAGTAATAAAGAATGTTGAACGCTCAAATATGGCAAGCAAATTTTCCATGACCACTCGATTGTTTTTCTTGAGGCTATGGGGATACCTAAGTATGCACCCAAGCCAGCGTAAGCGTTGACTGGGTACACACCAAACGTCTCGCCTTTAGTGTCATAACGCCTTGTCAGCTTGCGATGGTGCAATCTGGAGTCGCCAAACCTTTTTCTGCAATTCGCCCACAACAAGACCAATGCTACGACCTTCGGCACTCCTCAAATCGATCGATTGGGATTGACCGAGCGAGGACGCAATCACATCTTTTCTGATACTGATGTCGACATTGAAACATGGAGCTACTACCTGCTTCTCGACTCTTTTCAGCCTTTGAAATATCACACCGGATCGATCGGGGTCGCTGATTCCTTTGATTTATTGTGATGGATATCAATTGTTCTTTCGATCAATCCGTGTGCTCCGGTTTGGTTCAACAAGTTCAACTCCTCTTGTCAAGTTGAAGCTTTGGCCGAGTTCGACATTGCTGATCTTCACTTTATGTACCCCGTCAACACACCACCAATAACCCGAACACGGAATATTCTGTGTCGCACAACACCAGAACAACTCATTATCTGCCACGCATGCGATCCCAGAATTTGGTCAAGTTTCTTTTAGTGCATTGATTGCCTGAGAAGTCAGTCAATTCAACTGCCTGATGAGCCACGCCAAAGCGTTGCACTCAGCTCGCACAAATCGGAACCGAGAAGAACAAGCCTAGAAACGAACGAATACCGGACTCAAACAGAGGCGAATTGGGTTCCTCGCTCGATCCCTTGTTGCACGCTGTTCTCGACTACACTTGTCCGAAGTTAATAGTCCCAGTTCATCATTATGCCAAGAGCTGAGGTTTATCAATGTCTTTCACTACTGGCGGTCATGACTGTAGCGCTCGTACCCTTGCCAACTTACCATTGCTGCTTGTCCTAAAACCTTGACCGAAGTCATGCTTATCTTCCTTGCTATCTCACAACAAGCTGCTAACTGGCACTTACCGCTAATAAGCATCCTGGATCGGTGTCACTTTTCGGCATTTGACAATCAAAGCTCACGCGACCACCGCTAACAAACCAATTTCATTCTGGTGTTCTGCGCGCTTGGCCTGGACCCCTGATGCAACACCGGATCCTTCTTACCTTCGTTCATTCATCTATCCCCTAGTAAGTTAATCTGCTGCCTAACAAGCCGAACTCCAAGTGACCTGCCTATTAGATTGGCTTCAGATTTTGTTGGCCTCGACTCAAACAGACCCTCCCTGTTAGCTTGCTCGCTTCTCCACCAAGTTCTGGCTTGCTCTGGTCTTTTGCGCGAGTGTTCATGGAATTAATGTTAGCTGGCCAATCATGACTTAGCCTCACCGATAACCGATGACCGACAACCTCTTCTCTCGAGGACACAACTCTCGTTATGTGCCAGCAACTCAGGATCACGAGGACTTTGAGCGAACACCAATAGATTTAATATAGAGCTTGTTGGAAGTCGTCATATACTATTTTCAGTCATAATTACAATACTTTGATGATACAAAACTTGAAACGTTAATGGCATTTCGTAACATTATGCCAATCAAACTGATATCCTAACAATTCAGCCATCGGACCAGGCTCACCTGCTCGCTCACTAGCAATCATGAAGCCGCAGTAAAAGCACAATGCAAAAATACAGTTCCCTTTCCCTACTTTCACTCCCAATAATGTCCTAGTATTCCGTCATGAATTGCCATATTTTACCGTCGTTGCATAATGCACCCTGTGCGTTGCAACGCACCTCCCACAAAGCAGCCTGAAAAACACCAGTTGTCTGTCACACGAACACCCCTTTCCCATCGCGCCGTTTGCAATGCTCATCCAGTATCCCCCTTCTTATTTGGAACATAGGTATCATCTGTCATATATCTCCCCTTTGAAAGTGGTTTTTTGGGCCGTCCCTCCAGGGGTCAGCCCGTCAAAGTATAAATCGCAGCACTGCCTCTTACTGAGTCCGGTAGAACTTCTTGTAGAGGAGATGCAGCAACAGATTAACGTTGAGCTTGAGGTTACCCTCGAACAAAGTCATGAATTGGTGAGCCTCGAACTGTGCCTGCAGGAGGTCCTCAATAGGCATCAAGGCACTGGCCCCAGGGATCTGGATGTGTCCCCGAGAACCCTCAAGACTAAAGACACCCACTTCGTCACATGAGAGTGTCAAGTTAATCTTCTCAAAATCAGTGATGCCGCTCCAAGAGACTAGCACACCCTTTTCTGAGAGAGCACGGGCGCTGTACTTGTAGCTGCCGAACTTGGGGACACGGCCGCTTCGCTCCAATTCACGTTGATGGTTGTATTGCTTGGTGAAAGGGAGCAAAAACCTCTTTCGGCTGTTCAAAAAGTTAGTCATTGTATCACTGTGGGCATGGAAGTGTAACTTACCCCTTCTTGTTCTGCAGGGTGGCCATCGCTGACTCGATGTAGTCGTCGTAACTCTTCCGCTGCTGCTCAAGATACTTGGCCTTCTCGTGCAAGTTGTTCAATGTCAGACGGACACCCTCCAACTCGCGCTGTCGCTGAACCCTTCTACGGCTCTTGGTACGGATATCAAGAGCAATAGCATTAAGCACATCCTGGTAGTAGTTGTGCTTGGTGATACGACCCAGCTTCTCGAGACGCATGATGTTCTCCAGAGCTGTGCGCTTGAGCTCCTGGTACGACATCCGTGTCACGTCGATCATGTTAGAATCAGAGTAAGCGCCACGAGTGTTGCTTCCAACAGAGAACTCATCGTGGAGAAGCATGCGCCACTTGTGATCATCCTCTGGACTGATGGGCTTGACGAGAATTTCTAGAAGATTTGCGCCGGTCTGCACACGGATAATATACAGTACACATCGCTTTGTCTCCATGAAAAGCGCCTTGACGTCGGCCTCGGGGTCGTCGGTCTCGTGGAGCTTGGGTGTCAAGAACATGTGAATATCTGAAGAGCCAGCAGCATTCATCTCGTTCTCGTTGCTCTTGGCGCTTCCAAGTTCGTGCATGATTTCCCGTAGGACATCATCGCGGTTGGGGCACATTGTCTGAAGCTCAGCGGCTACCAAGTTGTGAATTGCAAAGACATCTGTCATCTTGATGTACAGAGTCGGCTTGTTCTTGGCATAAAGATCGTTAAACTCGTCAATGTCGAATGTTCTTTCGGCATCGGGCACCGCAATCAGGTCGCTAGTGATCTGGAGGAGACGTTCAACAGACTCGGCAACAAAGGCATTCAGAGGCTGCAAGTAAACGTTGTCGCCACCGAATGGTCGGCCAGTAGCAATCTGGCTGATAACCTTGGCAACCTCGCTGAGGTTTCGCTTTTGTAGAGGGCTAAGAGACTTCTCAATCACACCAACGTTCTCGGGAGCAATGACAGCTGGTTGCAAATAGAATCGCCAAAGCCAGCTGGCAACTACTTGCAGCAGGTTCTCTGGAGGCTCTCGCTTGAACTGTTGTCGGAGGTTCTCGAAGATTTGGTTGCATACAAATCGAAGACCATATGGCATCTTGTGTAAGAAGTCTTCAAGGGCCAGGAAGAACTGATCACAGATATCGCGAAGGTCACGCAAATGGTCAATGAATAGCTGTCGGGTCTCAGGATCGCGGATGGCAACTTCACGAGGGACATCAAGTGGCCTTTGGTCAGGTCGACCAGTGGCCAGCTCGGTGTTGTTAATAGCTGATCGGTAAATCTGCATGGGGTCACTCTCCAGATCGAGAGCGGGGTCCTCGACAATGTTGTCGCGGATCAAAGGGCCGAGCAGATCTCGAAGATACTTGCGGTCTCGAGGCGAGCGAGTGTAGTTGCTGAGTAGCTTGGACCAGAAGAAGTTACCGCGGATGAAGTCTTGGACATCTCGTGCACAGGCAATCTCCTCGCGGACGGATCGGGAGATCAACTTGAGCAGATAGTACTCCTCTCGTCGCTTTTGAGCATAACCGAAGAGGCCCATCATCAACAGCTCGATACGTTTGCACTCCTTCTCGGCAGTTCCTTGTTCGCGAATGCGCTTGAAGAGCCGGGCGAGGTATTGTGGCTGCGTCTGCAAGTTGAAGAAGAGCTGCTGGTATGATTCGAGCTTCTTGCGTGAGCTCTTATTGAGCGCCTTGAGGTCGAATTGATTGGCCGAGGACATGGAGCTGTTGGCGATGAAGTGCATGGAGTTACCTCCATAGTTGTGTTGATGTCTAACGACTTCGTCCAGGGTGATCTTGTTCTTGACCAAAAGGGCAATCTTGATGTCGAGTTGATCAATATAGTTCTCGAGCATCTCATTTTGTCGGACCTGTTGGACAACTGTCTTGCGAATGCGCTCAAACTCGATTTCCTCGTTAAAATCAAAGTCACTGTCGTTGAGAAGGTGGACAAAGTTCTTGACAGCATTCACAGGAGGGTTCTTTCCGGTGGTCAAGCTCTTGTAGGCCTCTCCCTGAACCTTGGCGCGAACGAAACTCTGGATCTTGATGACCTTCTGCATGTTTTCGTTGTAGAAGCGCTTCTTCTCCTCAAACCGAGCCCTGACGATAAAGCCATTGGCTGCAGCTTGGAAAGCGACGATGCTGTCCTCCTCTTGCTCTAGCTCGGCCATGATATCCTCGACTCTGGCGCGCTCCATCATGGCTCGGAGGATACTTTGAAGATCCACAATTTGGGGGGTGTGAGATTCGAGCTCCTCGAGGAATGCCTCGTGCTGCTTGCGGTACAGGAATCCTCGGATGTGACTTTGGAGAGTGGTGACTTCAGGTACTTGCTCTTCAAGTTGCTCAAGGATAGCGCTAACTCGTTGTCGTTCAAGCATAGCTCTAATAAGAGCTTGAAGATCAACGACTGCAGTTTCGTTCTCCTTCAGCGCATCGAGAGTATCAGCCACATCTCTCCTTACAGCGGCGGCGCGAGCAAAGGCCTGGAGCTGCTCTACATTGGTAGTGTGCTTGGCAAGCTCTGATCTCAAGGCCTTGTCCTCCTGACGGGCGCGGAGTCCACGGGCGAAAGCTTGGAGTCGCTCCACGGCAGGAGCATGCTCGTTGAGTTCGGCTCGTAGTGCTTGGTCGTTCTGACGAGTGGCAAGTCCACGCGCAAGAGCCTGGAGCTGCTCAATATCAGGAATATGCTTGTTGAGCTCAGATCTTAGAGCCTTGTCGTCCTGTCGGGCGCGGAAACCACGAGCGAAAGCTTGGAGCTTCTCCCACTTAGGCCCAGAGGACTTCAGATGGTGGAGCTCGCGGTTGACCTGATTTCTAGTCAGCAATGCCCTTGCCGCCGCCTGAAGGTCAACAATCGCTGGGATTTGCATTTCTAGATCTTCAAGGTCCTGGCCGACTTTGCCTCGCAGCAATGCTCCACGGACTGCTGCCTGCAACTTCTCGACCATACCAGACGACTCCTTCGTCTCTTCATATTGTGCAACATGGCTCTTGCGGGCCAAAAAGCCCCTGGAGATTGCCTGGATCTCCCGGATGGGTCCTCTACATTTCGCAAGCTGAGCAGACATGTCTCGTACCTGGTTTCGGACCTTGTTGGCCCTAATCATGGTTTGCAACTCCAGAATATCAGGCTCGAGCGCCTCCAAGATCTGGTCGCGACGGTTCACTCTCCTTCGAACCAAAAATCCACGCGCTGAGCTTTGCAACTGAATAGCAAAGCGCTTCATCTGTAGTCGGTAATCCATGATCTGTCGAGTGAAGTCGCCTCGAATGCGAGATTGCAGATCGATCAGCCATTCCTCCTCATCCCAGAGCTTCTGCATCGTGTCGCCAAGCTTGACCCGAAGTAGAGCACCTCGGATTTGCGCCTGCATGTCGACGATAGACTCTTCGTTCTCCCTTAATTCCCTGTCTATCCTTTCTTCCTCGGTCTCCTCTGGCTCGGGCTCCGGTTCAGGAACACCAAAGTCGGCGCTCATGTTCCCGAAGCTAGGCATTGTCACGCCGAGTTTATCGAGACCCTTTTGCATAGCTTCCAGTTCATGATGCTCAAACTCGAGCTGGCCAACAAGGTTGCCTATACGGAAGTCGACTATTCCCTTGCGGAAAAGAAGCCAACTAAGAGCATGGATACAGTATATGACTTTGGGGATGTTCTTTTTCTCATATAGATCGATCAGCTCAAAGCGGAACAGGTCAGGCAATTCTACTTCGTCCAAGTAACGGAAGAAGATTGCGATATTGTCTGAGTGTCTATACTGGAGCTTGGGATGTTGGAAGATTCGGTATCGCCTATCGGGGTTAAGAGACTCTACTACTTCGGCAAGTGTGACACCGTCGCGAAGTGCTTCTTCGAGTTCAACGATAGGCGGTATGTGTTTGTGGATGACATCTTCTATCCATTCCTTAGCTTCACCGATATGACAAAGGTACTCGTAGGCTTGGAGGAATTGGCGCTGCTTGTCCATCCAATTGCGACCTTCCCAGCTGTAGCCTGCATTTTTTTGGCTTTGACCGGTGTTGCTTCTGTCTGCTCGTTGTAATCTGCGCCGACCACGCAACCCAACAACTTCCTGCGTAGGCGAAGTAATGGTGAAGTCTTCGGGAGAATCAGACGCAACGAGACGTGAAAGCGTCCTCAATTGACTTGTTGAGGATTTACCCAAGCCTTCTAGCTCATCTCGAGCGATGTGCGTGCTATGCACATGATGAGGTGATAGAGGAGACAGTGTGGTTTCTTGGGGGAGAAACGAGTCGGATCGGGTGAGAAGCATAGAGTTTGGCCGCATCGGTAGAGGGCGAGAAGGTGATGAAGTTTTTACTGGTGATGTCTTGGTCGGCGATCCTTTTGTCGGCGAGATTTGACCATCTATGTGGGACATTGACAGCTTGCCAATGTCGACACTTTTAGTGCGATCATGGCGAGCGTGTGGTGGTGTCCCAGGCGGCGTGCCTGCAGGAGCTTGTGGGAGCGGGCGGAGAGAGTGTCGAGCTGAGTTGTAAATGTTGTCTGGGGCTTTCTTTGAGGTCATATTTTCCCCGGTCTCAAAGGTCTTGGCTCTTGCTCTGACATCGCTCTGGGCTCGCTTGTGGCCATGCACTGTTGCGCCGTAGCCAGCCAAGCTAGAGGCAGAGGTATATTGGCTGTTGAAGCTGTGGTCTGAACCGTGAGAGTAGCCCGATGAAGCGGAGGATGATGTTGTCGAAGGAAAGCGGTTGATTAGGGCGGGCGAGATGTTGGAATTAGAAGCGAAGTCGATGGTGTGTGACTGGCGGAGAGGTCGCAGATGCTGGTGAGGAAGCGGTTGCGATGGCGCTTGGCTCTGAGTTTGGTGTTGAGTTTGGAAGTAATGAGTACGGGACGACATTATGAGCTCTTAAGAGGGGAGTCGCTGGCCAAGCCGCGAACTCTTGTCTGTGTTTCTGAATTTGTTCTTTTTGTCTCTGCTTAGGAACGTAGTAAAATCCACATTTGTCGGCAACGTTAACGCATTGTTTCGAGCGTTGCTCGGGTCGTCAGAAGGGAAGATGCTGGATCAAGAATGGCGTGGCGCTTGGAATCTTTTATGATCCAAGGCAAGACAGCAGGTAGTAAAAAGGCGGAGGAGAGATTATGTATTGCAGACAAACACGACAGTCAAGTGCGTTGCCGAAAGACAAAAAAAATTGCCAAAGTAATGAAGTGATAAGATGTGCTGTGCCGTTGCAGTGCAAAATACCGTCAGTCACTATCACAGTAAATCATTAATATGGAAGTTTATGCCCAAGAAAGCGAACAAATGGGAGTCCCATAGTACAGTTAAGGTACGATGAATGGCGGGGCGTTGGATTTACCATAGTAAACAAAACAACTGGCAACCGCCCAGCAACCGCTTCCCGTGTCTAGTCCCGATTGGCGATGTGAGGCAATGATCCACTTTTATGTCTACCTCGTCCTTGTAAAGTCCGTCTCTCATGTGTTCAATATCGTTAGATTTATGCGGGCAAAAAGCAAGAATAATACAGCAACTACTAATCGATGCATTGTGCAGTATTATTCTACATTGATGTTTCCTCGTTTCTGTTTGGTTGAAAAGTAATCAGGTTCTTCGAAGGATTAATAGGTTGTTTATTTACATCCAAATCCAGATACCTCTTTCTCCCTGCAGATCATGATCGAATAGCTCTCCAGATTATCGTCGGCTATCAATCAAAACACAAAATATTGTGGATGCCTTGAGCTCATCACAAGGCAGGCTAGTCATCGTCTAACATTAGATCAGAATCGCATGAATCCACTCTTGGCTTCAATTCATCTTGTCGATACTCCGTGTCTTGACCAGTAGCCAACCCATGGTCCATCTACACGACAAAGACCAGGCCGGAACGGAAGTTAGATATACGGCAGATCATGCTCGGATTGCAACGTTAGAGTAGCATGAAAATACAGACACACGCAGACACACACAAAATAACGGTCTGTGTAATGGAACGAACGGTTGACTACCTGCTAAGTATAAGCATCGTACCTAACAGCTTTGACGGCTCAGTATATCAACAATAGCATTGTGTCGCCCAACAAATCGCTCAACTCAAACCCTAAGAGTAAACAACAGATGTTTGCGTCTCGTATTTTTTAGCCGTGAACTCACGAGTTCATCCCCAGTATAAAATAAAATAAAAGAGTTTATTTAGGTAGTATTTAGCTCAACAGCTTGTGCTACTTTAGTAGTCTCCAGCATGGAAGCAGATAGGCCATGTTTCAGTGGGGCTGTATGAGGTCATAAGCGCAAAAGCCAAAGCCAGACCCAGACCCAGACCTACCCAAAGCGACTGGCCCGAGCTGCCACTGGAACTGACCCATCGGCCCAGAATCATTCGAATCTTTTTGAGGCTTCGACCCTTGTAAACCGACTTTGATTTATTTTGTCCATTTTCGACCGCGACTAATCACACATTGGGCTCGATTACTTCTGCTCATCCATTTCGCTATTCCATCTCATCTGCCCAGTCGCATAAGGACTATAATCCAGCATTAACCATCATGAGCTCCAAGAGAGGTCCATCCGTTCTGGTACTTCCTATCATTACACCTGCGCGTCACCCAATCATGCTAATGCCGTCTAGGTCACGGATGCGAGACAAAGACAACCTCAAAGAAGGGTTCTTCAACGACAAGATACCGGCGCAGGTGCTCCCGGCTCCCAAGCACCAATGCGATTCATGACCGTCGACAATGTTCTCCAATACAATTCACAGATTCCTTCAGGCCAACCGCGCGGCCCTCCAGGTCCAGCAACCCTACCTTCAGGACGGCATCCAGGACCTTCGGGCAGCGCACTGAGTCGTCGAGTCTCATCAGGTGGTCTACCAAATAGTCAGTCACGTACAGGCCAGCAGATTCCATCAAGAACAACAAAGATTAGCGAAAAACTGGTCCTTCTTCCGGAAGCAGAGGACAATGACGATGACGTCGATGAGGAAATTGAGAGTGAATCGATACTTGCGCGCCGCGTACAAGACGACGAGAATCGCCCATTAAAGGATGAAGAGCTGGATGTACTTAAGAAACGGGGTGGTGTTCGTGGAAAGAGCTTTGCCGAGAGGTTGTCCAAGACACAAAGAACCGACAAGGTCAGCAGATTGACAGCCTACTGCACCGCGCAGGCCTACAAAATCAAGCCTACTGCCGAATTTCTGCGCAAGAAGCACGAGGCCAAGACTAAAATCTACGACGACTGCCTCTACGTCATCTATGCTCTACCGCTTCTCAACGGCAATGACGGTACCCGCATACGAAGTCGACCTATCCTAAAGACTCCCGGTACTGGCAAGACGGTACTTGATCTAGAGATTGAGCGCAGCGAGCAGCGGGACCACCATGAGGGCTACTTTGACGATGATGCATACGAGCATCCCAGTCCTGAGCGCGGCCACGAGATGCCTTCTCACTTCACCGAACGTCCTTCGACACCTGAGCGCAGCAACCCCTTCCGTCACGATGACGACGTTTCATCAATGAATCGACTCGCTCCCGACGCAAAGAACTTCGCAGAGATGTTCGTCTACTCCTACGGCGTGGTCGTCTTCTGGAATTTTACCGAACACCAAGAGAAGGATATCCTCGCTGATTTGACTTTTGCCGATGCCGATGCCGTAGAGAACGGCGCCACCAGCCTTCTCACCCGGCCTCTTGACCAAGAGGACTATGAGACGGAGGAATTTCACTTTGAATACAGCGCTGACATAAAACGTCCGCGCATCTTTAATGATATGATCACTCTGCTGCCAAAGTCTGACCACATGATCAAGCTCACTATCAGCCACGCCATTGCGCAAAGTACGCGCTTGTGTTTCTTCGAAGAACGCATGAGTGAGACTATGCTGGATGCGCAGCATGTGCCCAAGATGCTCGCCTTGACAGGAGAGCTTAAAATGACTCGCACTGAGATTGTGCGTATGCTCGGTAAACTCTTTAGAAGCCGTGTCGACATCAACCTTTGTAAGCCGCTCCCATCAATCAATCTCATACGACTCTAACACCCACGCAGCGTCTAATATTCTCGACGTCCCCAACTTCTTCTGGGAGTCCGAACCAACTCTACACCCTCTATACGCTGCCATTCGTGAATACCTCGAGATTGACCCTCGTATCAAGGTCCTCAACGAGCGCTGCCGTGTCTTCCTGGATCTTGCCGAGATACTATCCGACTCTGTCGCTGACGCCAAGATGAGCTATATCACATGGATCATTATTGTCCTGATCATTCTGAGTATCATGGTTACCACAGCTGAAGTAGGCATCCGTTTTGGTATGCTTAACAAGGCCAAAGGCACCAACGTCAATCGTATCATTACCGCACCAGTTCTTGGTGATGGCATGGAGCAGACTGTACTACCACCGAGTGATCTCGAAATCCTTGCGCAAACGCTTGGGCTGCAAGCCAATGCATCTTTCGAGGATGTTCACAAGAGCATTTGGGCATTGCAGAGAAAGGATCTGCCCGACGCTTCGATCTTGCATGAGGATATCTGAAGTTGGAAATCTCTTGTTTTCGACTCTACTAACATAGCACGGCGTTTGATGGATTTGTTTTCTTGGTTGTTTTTGTCGAGACTGAGTCATGTTCAACTTAAAGGAGGTGTTTGTTAGTTGTCTTTTAGACTGGACATCTAATCCACAAGGGCTCGCAGCCATTCATCTGGCGAAAATCAGACTTCATAATGAACAAAAAGTTTTCTTCTTAAAATTGTTACATATGGTGGACGATTCTACAGACACGGTGACACAGGTATTAACGTAGAGCATCTATTCTTACTCTGGAAATCCAAACCCTATTCAAGAAAATTGAAACAACAAACGTTGTATAGAAAAGGCCGCAGCAAACCTGAGCCTGCATGTTTTCGAAAAACCCATAGCCCATAATCATGATAGTAATAACATCCCTTGTTCTGCAATCCTCCCCCTTTCTTGCTTCATTTAGTAAAGCCCGTGTAGCATCTGAATACCAAGTACAGTAAAACTTGAGCAGATATCGAGCGGTCCACGCTACCCCAAGAAGCAAAGCAAGACGCCAAGTAAATAAAAAGTTCGCCTTTGCCTGTCTCAACTCGCCCAGTCGTCTATAGAAAGTTCATGTATGAAAAACGAGAATGTCAGATTCTCAACAGCGCACCCATTTTACCGGGACTGCTGCTCAACAGGCTTGTAGGCAGCGGCAGCTTGTTGGCTCTTTCGGTTCTTGTTGTCGAGCTCGGCCTTGCTGTAGATAGCAGCTCCAAGCATAGTGACGGCCATACCAGCACCGTTAAGCAGGTCGACGGTCACATCGAAGAGGAAGATACCGAGGGCAACGGTCAGGCACTGCTTGAGGTTACCGCAAACAGTCATGGTCAAGGCACCGGCGAGCTTGTTGGTGTTGAACGATGAGATGTTGAGAAGCAGAGCGAGGAAACCGTTACCGAAGAGCGAGGCGAAAGCGGGAGGGAGAGCAACGTCTCCGGAGGTGATGAGCTTGTGGAAGCCGCTGACTTCACCGGTGGCAGTGGCGCAAGCCAGAGCCTGCAGGGCGGCGAGAGGAGACATGCGGAGGAGGAACTCGATTGGGGGAAGAGCGAGAGAACCAGTCATGAATCGGTTGGTAACAACAGTCTGCATGTGGTCAGTATCACTTGGCTTTATATGATTGTTGAGGGCATACCTTGAGAGCGGCGAGAACAACTCCGAGAATGGTGAGAAGGAAACCAGCATCAGTGAAGCTCATCTCACCGAGAGTGGTCATGGCAGCACCGATGATAAGAGGAAGGAGAGAAAGGTAAGTCATGTAGCTGTAGGTACGGCCGTAGTAGACACGGTAGATGAGGATGGTGAAGATCGGGCACAGCATGCGCATGGTCTGGTAGAAGGGAACGGAAACCATGGCCAAAGACAGGTTAGACACAGCGATGTTGGCAGTGAAGAGAGCGCTGAAAGCGACGAGAGCGAGGTTCTCGCGGCGGCCCAGTCGGGAGAGTTTGAAGTAGCCCATTTGCATCATGGCATATGTGCCAAGACTGGCGAAAGAGGCGTGGAGGAAAGTCAGGAGCCATGGGAAGTGGAACTGAAGGAATCGCATGTCAGCATAGGCTCTGTGAGAAGCGACGATCTTGGTTCAGGCCGATAACTTACCATTCCGAGGACCAGCTTGTTGTAGAGAGTCAAGAGCAGGGAGAAGAAGAAGTAGGTTCCGAGCCATGCGAACTTGACGGTACTGGGAATAGAGTACTCATGCTCGAGGTTGTTGTTCTTGGGAGGCTCAGCGCGACCGGCATCGCCCTCGACATCGAGCTCGCCCTTCATATCACGGTCTCTCTCCTCAGCGGAGAGGAGCGGGAGAGGCTCCTCATTGTGCGGGCGGGAAGACATGTTTGGTGTTGCGGTATGCGCCGGTTTTCGATTTCGCGGGGATGGGATAGTTAGCTTTGTGGATCGAAGAGAACAAGAGATGTCGCAATGGATGCTATCGTCAGGTCTCGAGCATAACCAAGAATCGAGTCAAGGTAGATGAGAACGAGTCGACTAATTAATCCGCAAGCACAGTCGATTATCGACGGGATGCGATGCAAATAAAGATTGCGGCCGAGTCGTGGTTGAAGTGGTAATTGTAGTTGCAAAGTGGAAATGTAACACGGAGAGTGGGAAGCGAAGAAAATACAGGGGCCAACCGAAGGGCGAAGGGGGCGGAGGTGCGCGTAATAAGTTTAGTGATGGGTAAGGTATGGATTGGATGAAAGCGAGCGATTGGACCCAGACAAGGAGATGAAGATGGAGACCAGACGGGAATGACCAAACAAGGCACAGACAAATTTGTACCTGGATCCAAGCACTGATAATTCTGGAAAATGCGTTTGTTACGCAATACACACAAAAAGAAAAAAGAGAAGAAAGTAGGATAGGGAGAAAAGAGGCTTTTCGATAAAAGGAGGACAAAAGGGTTAAGTTAAAAGGAGACGATCCAAGTACGAGATTTCTCGGACACCAAAAAAGAAAAAGAAAAGGGAGGATTAATTTAGGGAGAAAGCAAGCCCAAAAAGGACAACGGCTTACTGTACTTGCTCAGTCGGTACCTTCCTTCCTCATGGATAGGCCGAAGATTGCATTAGAAGCAATCATCATTTAGGTACGGGCACTTTCGGACTTCAGTGGTTCAATGGCGGGGGGGGCCTGGACCTGGAAAGTGGAGGTGGGGCACAGCTGGCAGGCGGGAGATACCTGAAGATACACAGTATCAAAGTACCTGTGGCGGGTGTGTCAAGCCTTAGTGAACAACTGTCAGCATTGGCAGAACCTACCAGCAGACAAGTTGGCAGCTGAGACTTTGAATAAATGACAGTGTTCCTGCATGGAATACTAAATAATTCTTTATTGGTCTATGCAGGGAATCTGACCTAACTAACCACTAGATACACTATCAAAGTCGAAACTGCATAGACTTCCTCATGACCGCTGAAGTGCAGAGTGCTACATAGTAGGTACCGTACAAGGCATATCAGATGCCCACTATTATTCAACCGTTGTAGATCGATCAAATGGACTCATGCTATCTCCTACAGAACCAACGCATCATAAACTCAATTCAGTCGTCGATAACAGTACATTCTCAAAGGGAGCTGAAGTTTATCGAGGGCTGTTGAGAATGCATCATATGCCCTGTTATTAATTCCTTTGGAACGCTATCTTCTTGTCTCTCGTTCATTCAAGTCTGGTAAGTCCAGGGGTTCCAAAGAGCTGAAGGACTGCAATCAAAAAGGGGGCGGGGGTATCCCTCCAACTTTGACAACCAGCAACACACTAGGAATACTACTACATTGCAAGCCAATCATGTCGACTCGTGTTGACAATTCTAGCAAGTCTCTGGATTGGACAACAGTAGGGCAGACTGTTAGGACTAACGAAGGAGGCGTCAATAAACTGACCCGGATCCCAACTTCAGTAGATAGGCCGAGACTTGGCTGGGTAGACTATTGTTAATAACTCTCAAGCTCAATGCTGATGTGGAAAACCCGGATACAAGTGGATATCGAGACTCCAGTGTAATCAACTACACCAAGGCTCTGCCAGGTACACAGCAGATTGTTCGTACAAGTACCGGTAGTATTCTTGACACCCGCCTTACAGCACGGATCTCATGTGGACTCAACTCAATCTCTAGTACAGTACTACAAGCGAGAAAAGGCACGTCATTCTTGTTCAGCTTAGTTGGACTTATAGCCGCACAAGCTGTACTGTACGTGTTGAGCCGCGTTGTCGTGAAACGAGCCAAGAGCCGGGAGCCCATCGCCTACTACAGAATACGCAACTCGTAGTTACGTAGGCCAACGGTAAACTGCACAGTTCTTTAGCACAACGGAGCACTTGGCAATGCATCTTTCTATGAGAGTCTGTTTATAGAACACGAGGTTACGCATCTGACACAAGTCGTCTGGGCAAGTGTGTCGTTTCGTATCGCTTTGACGACAATCGTATTGAGGACCTAATCAGGCAACAGATTCAGTAAGCACACAGTCACTCAAAGAAAGGAGAGAATAAGGCGGTTACTGGCACCACGTTCCAACAAATAATGATACTCAAAAAAAGATGGCGCGTCGTTTCAAACCCAAACGCCCTCAACAGGTTTGAATAGTCTTGGCGAATACATACATACGAAAGTCACTGGAATGATCCGCGCCGTTATCCATTTTTCATATCCTACGAGCTCCATCCACCAGCGACGCCTAGCGGATCAAATAGACAAGTTGCAAAACCCACCGCAGCAGTCGATAGTCAATCCATCCAGACTTGGCTGTAGCAGAATTTCAGCGGAACGACAATCAAGCCCCTGAACATTGGCCTGTCTGTCACAGCAAGTCGGACAAGAAGCTATCCGAGTTTGTTTAAACAGCAACAAAAAAAAGAAACCAGACTTAAAGTCAGTTCCTGGGTGCAAGGGTCTTTGAGACAGATCAGCCCTTCTTGAGGCGTTGTGCCCTTGCAGAATTCCTCGAGATCCTTGCTTGACTGTGCGTTTGACAGGCTGTGTGGCGTGAGTTACATACTGCTGTAGCCTCTTTGAGAGAAGCATAACTATCTACGTAACATAGTCTATCTACTAAACTTCAGCTGTGGCTGAACAATCTAGATAATAAAGTGACAATCCTATATCGTTGTTTTGTACTGTCAACTTTAATGCAATATCAATCTCCTCTACCTAGTTTAGGAACTGCCGATGCTCATTTTCCCAAACATGCGGTGCTGTAAGGCCCTGTCGTATAACTTCAATATTGAACCCTTCATTCTTTCTACTTGTCTATAGCTGGCTCATTCTTTCTGAGATATCTGCATTCCATTTGCTCTCCGCCCTTGCTTCAATCCCCAGACTGGCTAGTCTGGGTCTCCTATCGAGGGGAGGCAAGACTCTCATACAGGCAATCCCAAGAACGACAAACCCATCCGCGATAGACAGGTGAACGCCAAGTACGCCATTAGATTGGACGTCGCAGAGTCAGATTGAAAGGTTTCATAGCCTCCTCTAAAGCGAAACAATTCCTCGACTCCATAAACGGTAAAGAAGAAATATGACAATATACTCTTATTTTCACTCTAGGATATCATTGAAAAATAAATCGACATATATACTGCACCATCATGACTCCGCCGCTAGACAAAATAAATCTTATGCTTCCGAATCCAGATTCTGCAAAGGCACGTATCCCTCTTCCTTCTTAACCCTCCTCTTACCCAGCATCTCTCGCATCCAACCGAGAATGCCTCTTCCGCTCTTCCACTGAAGACCACCGCGTTGTTCTGCAGCAGCCTCATCCATCCAGCGAGGTCGCTTCCAGAACTTGAGCATGATACTGCTCACAACGACGCTGACACTGCTGCTGGCCATGGCGAAACCAGCCATCATGGGGTGCATATGGAACCCGACGGGAAGGAAGAAACCCATAGCGATGGGTAGGCCAATAACGTTGTACATGCACGCCCAAGCCAAGTTCAGCTTGATGCGGCGGAAGATATAACGGGTGAGGTGCAGCGCTGATGGAATGTCCATAAGGTCCGTTGGGCGCATTAACACCATGTCGGCAGCTTCCATAGCAACGTCTGTGCCGCTCGCCATGGCGATACCGATATCTGCAGTTGCAAGCGCAGGAGAGTCGTTAATACCGTCGCCTACCATGGCGACGACCTCGCCTTCTGCTTGAATTTGCTTAACAATAGCCTGCTTCTGGTCGGGACTCACGCTAGCGTAGACATTGTCTGGTGAGATTCCTACAGCAGCAGCAACACTGAGAGCTGTAGAGCGCTGATCGCCGGTGATAATAGCGGTCTTGATACCCATCTTGTGGAGGACAAAGACGGTAGCGGCTGCACCCTCCTTGATGGAATCGGCCAAGGCGAGATGGCCGCTGTATTTGCCATCAATAGCCACAAAGATGTAGGTGGTGCCAGTTGCAGGTGTGCCAGCCTTGTTCGCGCCCGAGTCGACACGCTCAGACGCTTCGATAACATCCTCAGGAACGTCAATACCGTTATTCTGCAAAAATGTCACATTGCCAATCAGCGCACGATAACGATTACGATCAACAGCTGACGCAGGCTCAACCAGAGCGTTGATACCCTTGCCAACAGTGACCTTGAACTCGCCAACGCTGCCTTCGATGACACCGTCAACCTCAATATCGAGCTCGCGGCGAGCACCAACGACAATAGCTTTGCCAATAGGGTGTTCACTGCCCATCTCGGAAAGGCCAACAATGGCCCACCATAGCCGACGACGCCACTCATTATCAGACCAGCCAGCTTCAAGGACTGACTCAACAACGCTCATCTTGCCATGGGTAATGGTACCTGTCTTGTCGAAAACAACCTGGGTCACTTTTGTGGCCCTTTCGAGAGCAGCACCACCCTTGATCAGAATACCATTTTCGGCACCGACACCAGTACCAACCATAACGGCTGTGGGTGTGGCTAGACCCAGGGCGCAAGGGCATGCAAAAACGATGACGGAGATGCAAAGCTTAACGCAAACCATGATCTTGCCGCCACTTGAATCTTGGAGGAATATCTTAGGTGGGTTTGAGAGCACATGGCTGAGAATCATCCAGCAGAGAAACGTAGAGAAACCGAGGATAAGAATCATGGGGACGAAATAACCAGCAAGGGTGTCGGCGAGTCGCTGAATAGGTGCACGCGTAGTCTGCGCATCCTGCACAAGCTTGACAATCTGACTGAGCTGAGTATCACGACCAGCCCGGGTGACTCGGAAATCTACTCGACCATCGCCGTTGACTGTTCCACCAATGACATTGTCGCCCACTCGTTTCTGAACGGGCATCGCCTCACCGGTAACCATACTCTCATCGACAAAGGTCTCACCTCGAACCAGAACACCGTCGGCAGGTAGCTTGTCGCCAGGTCGAAGGATCACAATATCACCTACTTGCAAGAGTTCGGTAGGGACACACTTCTCCTCTTGAGCTGAACCACCCAATCTAGGGGTCTTTGGGGTACTAGGGTCCTTGTCCCATGCTTCGGCGGCCTTCTCGGCAGCGATTGGGTCAACGTATATCGTAGCCATAGAGGGAGCAAGGGACATCAGACGCGAAAGGGCCCTTGAGGTCTGACCTTTGGCACTGCTTTCAAGGTAGCGACCAAGAGTGACAAAGGTAAGAAGCATCGTACTAGTATCGAAAATGGTACCAGGCCTGCTGTGAGGGGGCATTATTAATGAAACCAGCATTGTCAAAATACTGTAAAAGAAGGCGCAGGATGTGCCAAGGATGACGAGAACATCCATGGTTGGGGAGCGGTGTTTGAGTGACTTCCATGCTGAGATGTAGAAGCGCTTTCCAATGCCGAATTGAACGGGGATTGTAAGGACCAAGCAGATAGTATCGCCAAGAAACAATCCGGGGATTAACTCAAGCTTTCCGAAATCCAGAGACGGTGCGCACATAGGTAAAATCATGCCGAGGATAAGAACAGGAATAGCGAAAGACAAGGATACTCGAAAGGCCGTTCGCCATTCACCAATCTCTCTTGTCTTAGCTAGGGACTCAAGCTGTGCACTATTGTCCTGGTTGTCGGCAACGAGCGCATTGTATCCCTTGGCCTCAACAGCTTCAGCGATGGCGCGCAGGCCAATGACACCAGACTGGTGGGTGACGGTGAGGCGTGAAGAAGCAAGGCGTAGCGAAACTGTATCGACGCCATGCATGGCCGCCAACGCAGCCTCCAAGTTCTCTGCTGCTGCTGAATCGGGCACGCCATAGACTCTAAACTGTACAGTGGATGATGACCCGCTTTGGTGATCGGTTGCGGCCTGAGTAGAGAGAACCTCCGGGTCAAAGCCTCGATCGTCGATTATGTCTGCTATTTGGTCCGGGGAGAGCTTGGTAACGTCGTGTGTAATAACGGCTCTTTCCGCGAGAAGACTGATGTTGAACTTCAGGACGCCATCCACGCCTTTGAATCCACCCTCAACAGCTGATGTGCAAGCACCACATGTCATTCCCTCGATAGCGACAGTGGTTATCGCAATGTTTCCCATGCCTCCAGCATCCTTTCCAGCTCTGTCAGCTGCTACCTTGCCAGATTCGACGATTGTAGCATCAAATCCGCGGTCGTCAATAATTTCGGCTATTTGTTCAGCTGTAAGGAGATCGGGATCGTGCTCGATAACGGCTCTTTCGGAGAGCAAAGAAATGCTGAAGGATTTGATACCAGGAACGTCCTTGAATCCGCCTTCAACAGCCGATGTACAAGCGCCGCATGTCATGCCTTCGATGGCGACGGTAGTCGTAATAAAGTCATTGTCGTCGTCGTCGTTTTGGTCGATAAAGCGCTTGGCGACGGGGCTCGGGAGGTCGGTGGTAAGCACCTCGGCATCGAAACCTCGGTCTTCGATAATTTCTTTAATGTCATCGGCGGAGATGACTTGAGGGTCGTGCATGATGACTGCGCGTTCCATAACCAGACTGATTGAGACGTTTCCAACACCATCGACACCTTTGAAGCCAGCTTCAACAGCAGAAGTACAGGCACCGCACCTGTAGAAAAATAAATGTCAATATCATATCCTTGGCTCTGGTCCGTACGCATTTCTAAAATCGGGGCCGCAAAGACCGAGCACGACTGCATAAATGGGTCTCGGGATACCCGGAGACACTTGGAGATAGGGCTGTAGTTGTACTCACGTCATGCCGTCCACGCGAAGCGTTGTTGTAGCAAAATGGGCGCCGGCGCCTGGGCTTCTGGGTACGGAGAGTGCGACATTGTCGCTGTCCTTGGAAGGGACTTGAATATAGGTGGGAGCCATGGCGACAGGCTATGGCTCATGAGCCTCGTTTCGAGGATCGTGAATGTGTTGCGCGCCGATCCAAAAGTTGATGAGTTTGGGTTGTTGAATGTTGTCAATCAAAGCGCAGAGCGGGAGATACGGCACTTGAGCTAGGCCTTGGTCTCACTCTCACTCTCACGGCTAGACTGGTTTGGTGGTTGGGTCTGTTGCTAATAATGGAATGAATGCTTCTCTAGCTTGATCGCCCAGCCACGAGCATGTCGAGTCCGTATAATAAATTGAGAGTCAAACAAAAGCGGACAACTCGTCGACAGAATAGAATGAAGAGAGAAAGAGAAAAAGGATAAGAATGCTACAAAAGGCTGAAAAGGGAAGTCGGAGGCACCTGGACCGGAAGGTGGGAGTAAGTAGCTGATGCCGGTTGATAATGAATGCGCCACTAAGACCACGAAGACCTGCTTCAATTGATTGATAGACAAATACCTCCTAGGTAGGTAGGTAGTAAGTAGGTAGGTGGATTGCTATCTTTCGTATTCTGCTTGGCGTTTAGTCAGACGAAATAAAGAAAAGGGAAAATGAAGTACCACTTGGGTACGAGAAAATAAAATGACACCAATGCCAGAATAGAAGGGCATGACATGAGCAAGATTCCACAGGACGGCGTCTCAGGGCTTTATCTACCTTTCAAGGATCCAATGATTCAGGGGAAGAAGAAACGGAAACACTCACTCTCTCTATCACTTAGCGAGGCAACGAGGGAAACACCTTGAAAACTTGCGCAAAACCAAAAACATCACATCCGGAACACTTCTTGGCTCGGCGGCTGCAACGGTCAGATTCCAGTTTGGGGTCGGTTTCCGGAGGCACCCAAGTCGGCAATTGCAGCTCTCGTTGGTGGGATTTCGAGAAAGCTGCGACTCATCAAGCACCAGAAATTCTTGCTTGCAGGGATGCTTCAGAAGGGTCCGAACAATGGAGATGAATAGGGACGGCAGTACGGATAGGTGCTGAAACCTGAGACAATGTCAGGATCAGTTCAGGGGTGGAAAACGCTCCGCTCTCAGAGAGGCCCGACTTGCCTGTCACTTTAAAGGCAATCGAATAAGTAAGATCCGTGCAAACACGGCGTTGAGGCGAAAGTTGCTGATGCTTATATTTATTAATCTCTTTTCATGTCCCTGCTTTCTCTTTTCATCTGACTCCGGATCAAACCATCGAAGGGTGACCAGCTGTGAGACGGGTCTTTATCAGCTGGCCCTACAAGACTAATGGCGCCTCTCGTATCCTCAAAGAGTGCAAGTGTCGATCATTTGAGGGACACACTACCATTAGCACATAGACTGTCCAACCAGCTTTCATCCTAAGAGCCCTATGTGAATACTAGCATTTGAGCAACTTCAGCTTGTCTTACTGCGTACGACTTGTTATGAAGTCTAGTAAAGCCTCTTTGATTTCCTTTGACTGCCTATCCCAACCTCGCCATGTGCTTCTTGTCTATTTCTAGTATAGTCTCAGCCTCTGTTTTGCACAGTCAGCCACGTCTTGCCAGTCTGTAAGACTCTGTGACATCCACTATGAGATGCTGAAGTCAGCATTCACTCGTTCCGTTAAAACAGTGAATATCGTGTCGGGGTAAGGATAAGAATATGTATGCAATCAGCATGCCTTGCTTTACCAGCCCATTAGTACTCCAATGCTAGATCTCGTCAGCGGGATCTGTGGCTAAACTTAGATGTTTACTGACGATATATCGTACGCCATTGTCTTTGTGTGTTCTTTGGTGGCTGAACTAATTCCGCATTGAGACCTCACATACAACCTGTGGCTGTCAGTAAACTTGCTCACCCTGAAACATACTCATTGTTTACGTTTCTTAGTGATCTGTAAGTATTTCTTCGCCTGCCATTGTATATTACACCATCCGTCCGTGTTGCTGGACAATTTATGTCTTATTATTGGGTTCCGTTTTTATTAGGGTAAGAATCGTGAACGTATCCATTGAGAGAGCATCATAGCGAAATTTGACACAAGTTTCATTAATGACACAACAAATTAGGTTTCAAAATGAGGAATATAGAAAAAGAAGAAGGAAGGTGAGTGATATCTCAGCAACAAGTAAGCCACCCAAGCACTCTGTTAATTATCAACAAGATTACGATATGAGGGTACAGGGTAAGCATAATTGGAAGAATGCCGCGAGTCTGACCCCACATCATGCCCCGCGTCCGCCACATGCTGCCTGCTCCAGCCTCACATCGAACTGCATGTAGGTAGCTCCAACAAACCACATTTCGAACGGTATCCCCATCTTACTTTCTTTGACGACTTGCGATCGTCAATTCCGAAAACTCACTTTCCAACTGCAGCAAGAACTAAAAGGCTGCAAAGGAAAAAAAAGTAGCACTGTGGCCATCACAGGCATCCCATCGTTCGCTTCGCATCGTGACGTACTACGTTGGTACTTAGCTTGCTACAACCATCACATCACCCTACGAGGCTGTAGCCTCGATCACGACTCATCATGGAACAGACAAAGGCTCTCAACGCGCTAGAGGTATTACTTTCAGCTAGATCTTATCATTGAAAGACTAACAATCGACAACAGCCGTTCCTCGCGTTATCCAAGACAGCAACCTCTCCTCGCGCGGCCGCCGACCTCGTCATCAGAGCTACATCAGCACCCAACACATTTCTCTTCAGCGAGCTCCTCCAAACACCTGCCATCCAGAACCTCGCTGACTCCGAATTTGCTTCTCACCTCACCTTACTTAAAACTTTCGCCTATGGGACATACTCTTCTTACAAAAGCACATCGGGCCTACCAGAGCTCGTAGAAGCACAAGCTACTAAGCTACGCCAGCTCTCACTACTCTCCTTAGCCAGAGACCGACAGAACCTTTCGTATACGGCGTTACAGGGCTCATTGGACCTCTCAGGACCCCGTGAGGTCGAGAATCTGGTAATCTCGGCGATCTACGCTGGTTTACTCCATGCTACACTTGACGCAGCCCGCGCTACCGTGCAAGTTTCAAGTGTTGCGCCCCTACGTGATCTCGCACCTGGAGCGATACCCGATATGACCGCCGCCCTCAAGACATGGTCTGATCGCTGCGCCACCACCCTCAGCGGTGTCGAACTACAGATCAGGGAGATCCGGACGACAGCAGCTGCAAGACAACGTGAACAGCGTGCTGCTGAAGAAAAGCTGCAGCAGGCAATGTTCGATCAGCAAGAGGGAATGGGAGGACGCAAGTACGACTTACCAAACATGAGCCGGGACATGATGGCTAGAAGGGGCTTTAACAAGCGGTCTGTAATGGACGTGGGCAACTTGCTGGACAACGACAGCATGGACGTGGATGAGTCAGAGGAGGAGAAGAAACGGGCGAGCAAGCGCAAGCTGTGAGAACCCCATGCACCATTCAAGTCCTGGGACTCAAGTACCGGAACTCATAAATATCTATCACGAAGAACCACGACATAATAGATGACACGACGCCTCTTATTAGCCCCCGGAATCCCTAAATAATGCCACGGACTCCCAGCCTTGCGGCACCCCTATCGACCTGATATGGTCAGAAATGAGAAAAGAAAAACGCATGGCCAGTAACGAAAACGACCAGTGGTCTGAACCGGGAATAGCTAAACTACAAATAAGCCTTGATGAATAAACAGTAGATTTCCGTACGCCGATCCTCCAGAAAGCAACGCCCGTGCTCAATCAAGAGACTGGACTTAAATCGCCGCCTAATCAAAGGCTCCCTAATCATTACAGTCGTGAATATTGATATAATGTCCAAATTAAATCCCGCGGAGATGACTTCTTCTGATGGTGAGAATTCCGAGTGGCCCCGTAATGGCCGGCATTAATGACCGCGATGTTGTGCGAAGAAGAGTTATGTTCAAAGACGCTTTCCGGGAACGAGAATGAAGAGAACGCAAAGGGCGGCATCGACAAGGAACGTCACCGCCAAGACCATCATGGCACGTTTAGCGATGAGCTTGCGGACGTAGGGCTCACGGATGCGAGAGAAGTTGAATGGAGTGTACTCGCTGTAACCGATCAGGGCCATGATAGGATCGAGTGAGTATTGATAAGACGCAAGGAAATAAACACCGATGGTGAAGGGCAGGATGAGCTACTCGAGTTAGCATGTGTTCAAGGGTCTAGTGGGATAAGGTACATACCCAGCATCTGGTTGTTCGGGAATAGTCAAGGAAAATGAGGACGAATGAAGCCCAGAGAGCGGCAAACATGGAGATAAGTCCAAGGATGAGTCGCATGATGAGAGTGGGCGGAATGAGGTTACCAAGAGCCTTCATTCGAAGAAAACCTGGGAAGGCATCGCGCTCCATGGCCTGGAAAACATAGTCCTTGGCAACATCAAACACTTCGGGATCATCACGGCCATACTCTTCGATGGCAGCAGTGACCTCCTGGGTAATGGAACCAGGGAGGGTGATTTCTCGCTCAGCACCAGGTAGAAGGAAAGTGTAGAGAATCTTCTCCGCTGAGGCTCGGATATCCTGTCGCGCAACAGTATGAGCAGGTGAGTTGGATTCGGTGGTGATATCGTGGGAGTTGCTGAACTGGGGGCTTGGTCGCATAGGCCCGGTAGCACTCTGAGGTGAATCGTGGCTTTGGTCCTCTCTAAGGAAAGCTGACATCTGCGCATCCTGGTTCTTCTCCTTCTCAGTTGCGTACATGGAAGGGCCAGCAGCTCTGGGTTCCAAATCGCCGATGTTTTCTAGAATAGCTGAAGATCGTTTGGACTGTGCCTCAGGAGTGCCAATAAGCACGGATCGTCGCAGTTCGCGAACATAATGTCGACATAGTGACATGTGTTGGGCAACATCGAGCCTGGTCATGTCAGACAAAATCCACATGAAACAAAGCTCGAAACAAACCTACCAAAAATCAAGGTAATCAACAGATCGCTGTTGATCGCGCATATAGATGTAGAATGAGAAGAGGTCAACAGGAGGCAGAGTGCGACGACTCAAGACCTCAAAGAGCGTAGGCAGTCGGTTTCTCGTCATGTCAGGCTGAGGCGACGGCGATACCATCGGGTTAACAGGTTCGTGTTCGGCCATGTTGGGCGACGTCTTATGTTTGTGTTGAGGCTGGGAGGAAACGTTAAATAAAAGAGGCGTTCGGTTTGGCGCGCAGATGAACCACTGAAGTGTCGAATACGCGAAATTCCCCTGATTATGCCGACGACAGGCCGCTAGATTTCGGAGACCTAAGCAACCGCAGCACTGTTCTGAGAAAAGCGATCCCTAAAGAGTGAGAGAGAAGCGCTTAAGTGCAAAGAACGTGAGGTATGCGGTGCTGTGAAATGGATTGTCCGAGTGTGGAATGAGGAAGTCGTTCGTTATGCAGCTCAAAGCTAACGGCCAAGATTAAGATGGATCCAACGCAATGCTTCGCGATAAACAGCCACCTACTGTAGGCTTGCTTTACGTGGACCATGGATGCCAAATGCCCCTAGACCAAGTTGAGTTAAGCCGACAACAAGATGGGATACCAACACGTGATCTACTGGTGGGTCATCAGGGCTGCGCTCGATTGGTTCGCTTTCCCCCCCACTGCCCGAAATTCGAGGGCTGTCCACGCACAATTTGGGATTTCGCCCATCGATAGAACATCACAAACCTCTCAACGACCGACCTTGAAGAGACGAGCCGCAGGTACGAAAGACCCCGACAACTTCTCCCTCGCAGTCCTACCTCTTCTTGAGACTACGAGCGCTTCGACTTTTTACACACTTGTCGACCGAAGGACTAACATTCACATTTCAGCCATGTCGTCGACCAAGAAGCCCTCCGGCAAGACTCAGCGCTCCGCCATTGCGGATGTCGTCGCCCGCGAGTACACCATCCACATGCACAAGCGAGTATGTTTCTCCGCCAGAGAATGAATAGCTCGAGCACCGGAGCTTGATTATCAGGATTGAATGCTAATGGGTTAAAAAGCTCCATGGTGTTACCTTCAAGAAGAGGGCTCCCAAGGCCATCAAGGAGATCAAGGCCTTTGCCACCAAGTCTATGGTACGACCGCCCACACCAGAGAAACCTGCTACCGAACGCGAAGCAAACGCACAAGGCAGAGTTGCTATTTCAACGTCACATGTGCTAACCATCACCACAGGGTACCTCCGATGTCCGCATCGACCCTCAGCTCAACAAGAAGGTCTGGGAGCAGGGTATCAAGGGCGTCGACTACCGAATCCGCGTGCGAATTTCCCGACGACGAAACGACGAGGAGGGCGCCAAGGAGAAGCTGTACAGCTACGTCCAGGCCGTGAACGTCAAGGACCCCAAGGGCCTCCCTACGGTTGTTGTTGAGGAATAAATATAAAAAATTTCTCTTGGGACAAGGTTCTAGGGTGGCATGGCATTTGGAGTTGCATTCGGCATTCTGGCTTTCGACGCTGAAAATACACAAAGGGAAAAAATGTGATCAAAGCTTGAAGTCAAACCAAACAACAATCGGTGCCTCGGCGTGAAGTGGTCTCTGGTCAAGGCTTTTTTTATGAGGGCGAAAAAAATCATTTACGTTCCGACGTGGTGAACACTGGATGTTATGAACTGTCGAGTAGAGGGTCTGCTATCGACAATGGTCTATTTATTTCTGACCCCATCAATGCCTCCCTTCCATTGCTGTTTGTCCAGCTGTAGAAATGCCATGCAATCCTGTAATCCTAACAAGTCATCAAACCAAATTCCATACACCTGGTACTCCTGTTTCCCATAATCAAGTATCAAAGCACCGAACCCCAGTAAAAACCATTTACTCGTCCTCGACATCTACGTGACGTGCCAGTACCTTCTTCTGGAACTCTTCGGCGTCCTTGTCCCACAACTCGGCAGCCTCGCCGTTGAGGGGAGAGGCACTTGATCATATGTTAGTTATATGCTTGATTAAAGGGTGCGATCTTGGTACGTACTTGTTGGGCTCACCAAGCAAGCTCTGCAGGCTGAGGAGAACAGTCTGGATGTTGTAAGCGGCAGTCCACTTGTCCTTGAGGATGTCCAAGCAGATACGGCCGGAGAAGTCGACATTAGGGTGGTAAATGGGTGTCTTGAAGAGCACTGTGGGCGCAGCATAAGGGTAGTTGGAGGGGAAAGCGAAGCTGAGCTTGAAGGTCAGGCCAGAGTAAGGGGTATCTTCGGGACCCTCGATAGTGGCAGTCCATGATAGGAGGTTGCCGTCAGCAGAGGGAAAGGCAGAAACACCAGGGGCGGGCGATGTCATGAGCTGCATCAACTCGGTCTGGAGTCTGGGTCAAGTTAGTATCTCGAATGGCTTTCAATGTCTCGGGACACGGATTCACCTCTTGGTGGTGCTCTGAGAGTCGGGACCCTTGGAACCAGAGTTAACCTTGGCGGCCTGGGGAGCAGCGTTCTGGCTGTCTTCCATAGTGTACTCCATTGTGTGATCTTGATGCTGATGCTGATGCTGATGTTTACTTGAGTATGAGAGATGCTGACGAGCAAGAGAACAACAGAAGAGAGATGCAATCGTAGGAGCAGGGAGGCGAGTAGGAAGTTGTTTATGTACAGTACAGGTGCAGACAACAATTCTGCAACTGGCAAGAGGTGAAGTTGGACGAATGCAGGGGCGACTAGGCAAAACAAAGACCCTTTGACAATAGCGTGTGAGAGAAAAAGGCCTAAAGTTGAAAGAGGGAAGAAGGGTCTTGGACTGAAATGACTTTTGGAGCGAGACGAGACGACGAATGATTTGCTTGCTTGATTGTTTTGAATTGCGACAGAATTGTAGTTATGGAGGTGAACGATTTCTCTAGATCCAGGCTCCAATTGTTTACCGCAGCAACCGGCACGACTAGGGTCCAGGTAAATGGATGCCTATCACTGATCTCAGACGGGCACCTAGGGACATTCACAGCCAATGGAAGCACACAGAGGGGACCAGCGCTGAAACCGTAGAGGATGACACGCTGTGAGAGGCTGCACAGGGCGTCAAGTGCCGCTGTAATTAGGGGACTAAGGTCTCGCAGCAACAAAAAGTACTTTACGCGGTGGATAGTAGTAGGCGCGATGGGAAATAACGCGTTCGTCCTCGAAACCTGTATCATGATAATACATACATACCCTAATTCAATCAATTGGTCAGATACAGTATTGTGAAAAGGAAACAACAGCACCGCTATTTGTCCAAGATACATTAGAGTTTCATCATGGTGCGTCAGACATTCATTGCTTGATTTTTGACGAATCGCATCTGTCTTGTCCTTCTCTCTCGGTAGCTTCTACCGAGCGTTGAGCACGGATCGTGAATCAATGATTCACTGATACTTTCACTACTATGACAGACGAAATTCTCATATAATCTCTAATCTCACTGGGGGGTTCGCTAACTAACATCGGTATCAATGGTAGTCACAATTAGATCCTTTGCCGACCGATCTTCCCTTTCGGATCGTCTCCAAGACCGTGGGTCGAGGAGCATATGCCTCGTTAGTTACCCCATCACCAGGGTACTCCAGGTTGAACTCGCACTGACTTTAGACGCAGTATCAAGAAAGCTATCCCACTTGAAACAACAACACCAATATTTGCTGTTAAGCTAATTCACAAAGGCTACGCTACTAAACATGGTCGCATCTCAACCAAGCAGCTCGCCATGGAGGTGTCTCTTCATTCACATATCGGCCAGCATCCCAACATCATTGAGTGGTTTGCTTCAGGCGAAGACGACATATGGCGATGGATTGCCATGGAATATGCAGAAGGCGGTGACCTATTTGACAAGATTGAGGCTGATGTCGGCGTGCGAGAGGATATCGCTCAAGTCTACTTTGTCCAACTCATCAGCGGCGTGAGCTTCATGCACTCCAAGGGTGTGGCACATCGTGACTTGAAGCCGGAGAATATCCTCCTCTCATCCGACGGATCTTTAAAACTTGCCGACTTTGGAATGGCTACCATGTTTGAGTACAAAGGCCAACGAAAGCTGAGCTCGACATTATGTGGTAGCCCCCCCTATATTGCCCCTGAGATTCTCGCCTGTGGGCGCGGGGACAAGAAGGCACCAGATGCTGCCAAGTACTCTCCAGACCTGGTTGACGTATGGTCTTGTGGTGTCATTCTGTTCGTCCTACTCATCGGTAACACGCCCTGGGATGAGCCCTCACCAGGAAGCTGGGAGTTCCAAGAATATGTTCGCACATCCGGCCGTAGTACCGATGCGCTTTGGAGCAGGATACCTGCGGAAGCTCTCTCGTTACTCCGAGGAATGATGAGCATTGACGCTTCAAAACGATTCAACTTCACCCAAGTACGCCAGCATCCCTGGTACACAAGACACAACGCCCTCCTTAGTGCGGACGGCCGAGTCACCGACCCCATCAACCTGGCGACACAGATGTTGGAGAACCTCCGAATCGACTTTACTCACCAGCCAACATCGCAACCTTCCTCCAGTGACAACATGGACCTCGACACTGGCCTAAATGCCGGAAAGTTCTCCTCGACTCAACCTGAGACGCCCATCGCCGACAAAGAATGGGATTGGGAACGCACACCACTAAAGTCCGTGGGTTCACCAGCGTCATCATTACCGCATTCTCGTCGAGCTATGATTGATACACTCGCTGATGAGCCTTCCATGTCACAATTCTCGCAGACTCCCGGCCCCTCCATGACTCTTACGCAACAAGCCCAGCGATTCCGTGATATTTGCCCACCAGAATCTCTCACTCGCTTCTTCTCTGCTGTCCCGCCAGCTCATATTGTTCAAATGCTCAGTGATGCTCTCCATCACCTCAACATTCCATCAGCCCCAGTTTCGCCAAATTTGTACGGTAATCCGGTTGCGCATATGAAAGTCAGAGCCTTGGATGGACGTCAGCAGAACTTGCATGGTGAGATCCAGATCGATCGTCAGCCTTTACACGATGGCACAGAGATTCTCGACATACGCTTCGTCAAGGTCAAAGGTGATCCCCTTGAATGGAGACGGTTCTTCAAGAAGGTGGTTGTTTTGTGCAAGGACGGAGTTTACGTCCCCGAATCTTAGATAGGACAGGGACCGCCTTGCTATGTGAAGGCGAGACGCACAAAGTGCTCTAGCGCTTCAACTCTTGGATTATGAAAGTCATGCTTAGGAAACGATTATATGTAGTGAGTTGGCATTGTAGTTATTTTGCATTCTGGTAGATCAGATATTCGCTAGAAAAGTCGTATGACATGAATACTGTGCTATTGGCTCTATACAGGAGACTATGCTGCAATTGCATTAGAATGACCATCGGCAGTTCCTGAAGGTAGTCAATCAGAGGCCTTCAATGACTATGTTAATAACATTGGGTCGTACAGTCTAGGTGATATGCCGTGCTTCAACTCTGAAAATCAACGAGGAGATATATAGAGATTCTACATATCGTCTAAAAACTTTCCAACAATACTTGGGTAGAACAACCCTTGAATCCAAAACGCCGGCTTTACACGTGTATCTCGTGACTATCTCCCATGACCTGCATGGCGATGAAAACAGCAGGAAACCAAAACTCAAGAAAAACTTGGTATCTCCATCCGTTCAAAATCATAAAGTGCTCCAGAAACCTGCCGGGCTAATACCAAAAGCAGGATTAGATAACATCTGTGCCACAAACTGGTCATCGACCAACATGTCGTGACCAATACATGGCGACTGCGATCCTCCAGACACACTCGGCTGCGATAGTTGGGGCTGGGCAGCAGTCAACTGGGAACGCCGGCTGTTGGGATTCTCGCCGCCCTGCTGACAGGACCGTACACTCTCCTGGAGAACACTGCGAGTCATCTCAATGATTCCATTCAGAAGAGACGGCTGTATGCCTAAACAGCCCACCCTAGCTGATAGACGTTGGTCGAAATCATCCATGATATTTTTTCCAAATTCATCGATCGTCAGCTGGGCGCGGGTATAGTCTATAGCGGTTACCGTTAGCATTCCCGTCATTGTCAAGCATAGTCGGTGCCAGTGGTTGAACACTTCAGCACTTACACGGCGAGGAGGGCGGCTCCTCATTTGGAAAGATGATGTTGTACATCTCGTTCCATCTATTCTCATCAACCTCAACCCTTTCAAGATTGGAAGCGGCACTGTTCTTCTTGGCCCTGGTGTGCAGCTGCTTTTCCTGGCTTGCATTGATACCTTCTTCCTGAGCAGTACGGGTTTGGACTTGACAAGGATCAGACGACCTCGAATGATCAGAAAGGGCCTCGGCGGATTCAAATGCTTTGAAACAGCGAGGGCATTGATGTTCAGGAAGCTTGTGACTCCGAAAGACATGCTCCCTAACATATGTTAGTTGATTTCGATATATATCAAGGAAGATAGATGCCTTACTTGACCCTGTGGACTTGCTTCCACCCAGGACCGACGCAGCTTCTTGAAGTTGCAAATTTGGCTGGGTCGTGCTTGTAGAAAGGGCATGCAAATCGTGGTGCTGTCGAAGACCCTTTAGGTCGCTTCGTACCCTTGAGCCCCTCATCGGTGTCATCTTCTGAGGATTCTTCGATGCCCACGCACTCAATGGGACGCTTTTTAGACTGCTTCAAGTTGGGGGCTTTTCGCTGAGTTCGGTTCTTAGCATTCCTAGATGCATTGGCTTTAACCGTTAAGTCGGGAAGCCCTCGCTCCATACGAGGAACACCATCTTCTTCATGGAGTTCTGTTACCCTCCGAGTTATAGGTTCTTGTGGCGGGAACAGGAGATCATCGTCGTTACCCAGTATGCCCAGGGTATTATCCGCCAACGCACAGTTGGTGTAGTTGGTGGAGTCGAAGCCGTTAAAGAAGTTGGCTTGGTGTTCATTTAATAAGCTGTCCAAGACCCCAGTGTCTGAACAGGACGTATTCAGAGTTGGAACAGGATAACTGATGTTTTTAGAACCAGTAGCCCATGGGTGGCAATCTGAAGCGCTGTGTCGCCGGTTTTTTTGACGAACGTTGTGTAGTACTAGTCTGGTGCTGAGAAACAAGTGAATGCAAGTCCGCAGCTTGGCCAGAACCTCCCTAGCTTGGGGAGTACCTGTAGGAACGAGTGACTGTGAAGATGGTCCATGTTGTGTGTTTGGCCATAGCCATTCGGTGGCTCCTAGGAAGTTGGCTTGGGGATTAAAGCTGGGTTGACTTAGAAAAGCCAGGTCTGAGCTTGGGTAGCCGTTGGACGAGGCACTCATGACCATGGGCGATTCTGAAGTGTATCCATACTGTGGGAGGTTGTTGGTGTTGATGGGGCCAAGACTTGCTGGCACAGCCCAGTGAAAGTTGGCCACCGGCTTGTTGTAGGGAGTGTTTTGTGATTGGAATTGGTCGTTAATGTCGGGTTCTGGTGTAGCATACGAAAACATTGCGACGCTTTGTTGGTATGAGGAAGTCGCCGCGGTTGATCTGTGGCGCAGCTTAACCATTCTCAGCTGGGAATGTCTTCTTTATTGGTATCTGTTTCAAACCGAAACTGTAACTAGTAGGTAGTAGTTGTAAAGACTAGATGATGTATCTTTTGAAACCAAATTTAGCAAAAAAGCAAAGGAATAGATGGGAATAAGATGTCGCAAAACGATGCCGGGTATTGGAAAGTGAAAGCCTTGAAGGAGAGATGGGGGCCAGGCGTGCATTTATGTTGGAGGCCTGTTCTGCGCAGCTGCGCGTTGCCTTAATTGGTTGCGAACCACAGAGCTGAGATATAAGTATTTAAGGCGACGACCGCCCCCAGAAGTGCAACTCGGAGGACCCAAAGTTGCATTTTACGAGACCATTTCAACCCTGGATCCGTTTCTTGCATGCTTGGCAGATGATCCTTTTACGAAGACTTGAGATTGTGCACAAGCTTGACAGTAGACAGCATAGGAACGGAGCAACTCAAACCAGAGTTGGTTGACCAATCGTGGCTGAAGAGAACTTGAGGAAACTACTTTAACCATCTAACTGACCTTCTAAGAATTATACAACTGGGATGAAACTGACGAGCAGATCCTCAACTCACACCATGACTGATCCAATTTCTAGTTTCACCAAGTACGAAAAATCATCTGGGAATAAAATCAACTTGGAGGCTCAACTGTTGACCGCCGCAGTCAGCTTGGTTGTAGTGAGGCTGTGTGAGTGGGTGTGTTGCGTTGCTTCACACTGCCCACTGAGTTGTGCATACACACATGCATGGCTCATCAATCAAGGCACAAGCCGCAAGTAGTAAACCAGCCAGTGGGCTGTCGAGAATGATTTGCACATTGTCCCTACCGACCATGTCTGACCGAATTCTTTGAACGCCCTGGGAAACGCCTGACACATTGCATAATGTAACTGACCATGGCCTTTACTCGGCTTGCGCGACCGCCTCTTTCACTTGCCCATTCCACTCAAAATCTGTATATCATGTCAGCTTGAAGACCACAGCACACGGACTGTTATGTTTTGAAGGGAGGTTGTACGTTGACGACACATGGGGCATTGGCCCCTCGATGAATCTTGCTTGATCCATTCCATGATACAGTGCTGAACCAAAAGGAAACCTAGTCAGTAATGCCCATGATGATAAGAGAGATAAGGTTGGGCCAGCTCGAACCATGTGGAAGTTGTGTCCGCATTTCCCTGATACTGGGATTGAGTCAGTCGGTAAAGTTCACTTCAATGAAAGTGTCTAATGTTTACTTACACAAGCTGCAGTCATCACCTGGATATTTACAAGTCGGACACGTCCCGTCAAAGTGGACCTGGCAGATACCACAAACATCGTCTTCTGGCAAGTCCCAGCGCCAGGTAGCGACCGAATTCCACTTCTTGATGGTGACCTTCATGGTGTTTTGCCTCTTTATCTGTACAAGGAAGAGGTTGATATCTTGGGGTTGAGAAAAAGATTAAGCGCCAAAGCCAAAGTAAGAAGGGTTCAAGGTTTGAAGCACTAACGCAGGGAGAGAGGTCTAGATGGATGGATGGAGTGGATTCATCCGGGCACTGGATACCTCCATGGAAGGTACTAAGGTAGGTGCGCGGGCAGTAGTGGGCGCCTATCGACCAAGGCTTCAGTGACCTCATCCCACTGATCAAACTGCAACCCACTGTAAAACCCTCTGCCAATTCGTCATAATTCAACGTCTACGCCTGAAATGACTGATGGAGGTGGTCCAAGCTCCAACCCGCTGCAATGTCATGGAGGAATCGATTATCACCCGCATCACCATTCGAAGTTGAGTCGATTGGTCGTTAACCTCTCGTCATAAACTTTACCTCACTTCAACTTTGTACTTTCTCAGAATTTCGATTCTCACGGATTGATGTGGATGTAGACGGACAGTTAAGCCTTTTGCTAACTGTCTTTTCTTCCTCTCGACACTCGACCTGCTATTTTTATAGCTCGCCCTGCTGACTCTGACTCTGACTCTTATCATCCACTCAGGAACTTGCCCTACGTCAGGTAACTGAGCGTCCGCAACACCAATTTCCTCCTCACAACTCGACACACGTCATATCCGCCATGGCTTCCGTCGCATTCAGCCGCTCAACAAGAGCAGGCATTCATCAATGGAGTTCCAAGGTTACCCGACCTGCCATCCTCACCCGCCGAAACCTCTCATCATACCTTGTCTCGCCGCAAGAGCTTCACGAAGCCCTTCAGAAGAACCCTCCGTCAACGATCAGCACCGATCCCCGAGTTATTCCTCTCTGCGCATCATGGTTCCTGCCAAATGATGGGCGATCCGGAATCGAAACGTTTCGCGAGCAGAGAATCCCCAAGGCCCGATTTTTCGATCTCGACAAGCACATTGACAAGCGCAGTCCCTACCCTCACATGCTCCCCAATCCCAAGACCTTTGCCGCTGCCATGAGCGGGCTGGGAATCCGAAAAGAGGATACAGTTGTGGTCTACGACAGCAAGGAACTTGGCATCTTCAGCGCTCCTCGCGTCGGTTGGACATTGAAAGTTTTCGGTCACAACAAAGTCCACGTGCTAAACAACTTCAAGCTCTGGGTGGAACAGGGTCTACCAACAGAGTCAGGAGAGATCTATACTGTCGAGTGCCGCCCCTACCAGATTCCTGGCATGGATGAGGACAGTGTCGCAAGTTTCGAGCAGGTCAAGGAGATTGCTCAGGATCACAACAAGGAGGGCGCTGAGGGCGTTCAGGTCATTGATGCCCGACCTCACAATCGCTTCACAGGTGAAGCTCCTGAGCCCCGAGAAGGTCTCTCCTCTGGTCACATGCCTGGGTCTATCAATATTCCCTTCAGTTCCGTGCTGGATCCCAAGACCAAGGCTTTCCTTCCCAAGGATGAACTAAAGAAGCTCTTTGCCGAGAAGGGTGTCGACTCGCAACATCCTATTGTCTCAAGTTGCGGTACTGGTGTGACAGCTTGCGTTATCGACACTGCTCTCGAGGAGGCTGGTGTTGGATCACCCGAGTCTAGGAAAGTCTACGATGGTAGCTGGACGTAAGTCTCTCACTCAGAAATTACCTGATATGAACTGTGCTAATTGATATGACAGCGAGTGGGCTCAACGGGTGCAACCCTCAGAAAACCTCATCATCAAGACAGCAAAAGAGTAATGTAACCTGGTAGTTTATCTGGAAGAAGTCGGAATACGTGGTAGTTGAGCTGCGATACCCTCATTGATGATGGCCTGGAGTCGCCAGGCGCGTACGAAGAACATGCATACCCCATTCCCCTCTATGGTTTAAGTCACTCTACTGCGCAACGACTTGTGTTTTCTGCGATGGAAGTAAAAAGATGGCTTCTGTTAGCCATTCTGTATTCCGCCGCTCTGCATAGTTTCTGAGTATAGTTTATATACACGAAACAATTGGTTGATGGAGTTATCAATGTATAGTAGTGTGTACGATATTAAAGTGATGCTTTTCGAACCAGGGTGTCGGTTGTAGTTGAAGTTTGCCGATCAGTCATGACAGGCGGGCTGGCGGGGTGCTTTATTGACCGACTGACCGAGACTTAGATCCCTGTCAATCTCGGTGAGCCACAAGGTGAAGGCCACACCCCCACCTTTTCTCACCTTACCGAGAACGATTGTTGGCCTAAAGTTTCAGGCAGATTCATAATGATTAGGGCTCGCTAAATTCCCCAAAATTGTGCGCCGGACCCCCGCCAGCGAAAAAGATACCATTGAACGCCAACACCAACACTTTGCTCTTGCGCAGCACCTAACTTCTCCCTCCCACCCCCCAGCTCAATCAACACAATCAGACACAATGGCTGACCGAGGAACTTCTCGCGGTGGAGGCTTCGCTTCCCGAGGTGGTGACCGTGGTCGTGGACGCGGTCGTGGACGTGGCCGTGGTGAGTTCAAAGTCTTGTGGTAATTCTCTTTGGGGGTTTATTTTCTGATTTTAGAAAAGGTCGCGGCAAGAACGAGGAGAAGGAGTGGCAGCCCGTCACCAAGCTCGGTCGTCTCGTAAAGGCCGGCAAGATCAACAGCATGGAGGAGATCTACCTGCACTCTCTGCCCATCAAGGAGTACCAGATCGTCGACAACTTCCTGCCCAAGCTCAAGGATGAGGTCATGAAGGTGCGCAACAACAAAAAACCCCTCCGACTATTTTTGCGATTATCTCCGAAGAACAACGAAAATCGAACGAGACGCTCGGGAAAATAAACGAAGACGAGACGGAATAGTTTTGCTAACTTGTGTCTTTTTCCTCGAATTATAGATCAAGCCCGTCCAGAAGCAGACCCGTGCCGGTCAGCGAACCCGATTCAAGGCCATCGTCATCATTGGTGACTCCGAGGGCCACGTCGGTCTCGGTATCAAGACCTCCAAGGAGGTTGCCACCGCCATCCGTGCCGCCATCATCATCGCTAAGCTCAGCGTCATCCCCGTCCGACGTGGTTACTGGGGTACCAACCTTGGTGCCGTCCACTCTCTGCCCACCAAGGAGAGCGGAAAGTGTGGTTCCGTCACCGTCCGTGTACGTACAATCCGAGCGAAGAAGCGACCGTTCCGTTGGAAAGATGTGAAGAAAACTGACAACGTATATAGCTCATCCCCGCCCCCCGTGGTACTGGCCTCGTTGCCTCCCCCGCTGTCAAGCGATTCCTCCAGCTCGCCGGTGTCGAGGACGCCTACACATCCTCTGCCGGTTCCACCAAGACCCTCGAGAACACTCTCAAGGCTACTTTCGTTGCCGTCTCCAACACCTACGGTTTCCTTACCCCCAACCTCTGGAAGGAGACCAAGCTCATCCGAAGTCCCCTGGACGAGTTCGCCGATACTCTGCGCGAGGGCAAGCGATACTAGAGCGGGAATGTTTTATGAACTGATGGGAGCTGGAAACTGGTGCCGCGGAGTCACGAATCCATTGTGTTTCATTGCATAGGTTGGCCGGTTAGGACACTTCAGATCGTATAGGCTATGGTGAATGATGGCTTAACGGTCTGAAATGAAAAAGAAATTTCATCCTTCACGTTGCGTTTTAACGATTCAAAATTATTGCTCTCCTATTTCCTTTCGCCCTGAGATGAACACCTATTTGAAGACATGTGATTGCCAAGTCGAGAACGAAACCGGTCGCCCGAGTAAACGTCAAAACTAAAGAAATGTCTCTAACTCTGTTTGCTTGGCACAAAGCAGAACAGTAATTTAATAAGATACTAAAGCAATGAGCTCAATTTACATTGCACTTTCAGCTAATTCGAGCCTCTTACTTGACAGTCCTCCAGATTATCATCTTCCCCATAATCGTACTTAACTAAACGAACACGCTACGTGGGTGGTCGATTCGCGAACTGTGGGCTTAAGCACTTGTATGCTGAGTTCACAGTTCAACAGGACTAACTTGTATTTCTCATGTGGTCATCTCTTTTGTTGATCCCCATCTATGTAATGATATCTATGCTCTATGCATCGCTGAGAGACGTTATGCGACAGCATTCAAGTCAGATAAATCTGTACAGGAAGGTATTATATAGTTCAAGCAAAACCCAAATCAAATCTCCAAAACACCCCATAAACAATGCTTTCAATCGCTAAGTCATGCATGCCTCAGAGTCTTCCTCGCCGTTCGGCTTCGAAGAGTTCTCTCTTCATATCCATCAACATATCTTCCAGTCGGTATACTTCATCACGAGATAGTGCTGCTCCCTGCAGTTGTTTCAGTCCGCCACGCAATGTTTCTATAATCAAATCTGACTTGACTTCAGCTGAGACTTCCTCCCCTGTTTCGCCTTGCTCAACTGCTGCATCTTGGACCTCTTCCACAGAGAGCTCGCGGTCCTCTGCTGCAGGCTCTTCTATGGGCGCTGCTTCGTCGGCTGACACAACTTCCATAGAGTCTTCAACAACCGCGTCAGGGATTCTGACATCTAACTCCTGACTCTGCGAGGCTGCCATGGACTCTGTCACGAGTTGTGACATCAATTCCTCGTCCGTGTCTCCATCATCCCGTACATCAGTAAGGTTTGATCTTGTCTGCAACGCTTGGGACGCGGATGATCGTGTTGTTTTCTTGGTTGGTGACGCCTGAGCTTTTTGGTTTCGCAGTTCCTTGTCTTTAAGCCCTGCATTTCGTCTCGATGAGCGTCGTACGGTCGGTATAGGCGAGTTTGGTTCTTGAGACGTTGGCTGGCTATTCTCAGGCTGTTCTCGTCCTGGTGAGTGGGCAGAGCGTCTCTTTTTACTGCGAGTCTCAACGGAATGAGCACTTCGTTTTCTCTTTCTCTTGCTTCCCCGGAGATTTGTAGCCGGGAGTTCGGAGGTCTCTGAGCCTGCATCTACAGGTGTAGATGGAACAACATCAGCTGGCGAGGGTTGTTTGGTGATCACCTGTTCTTCCCCGGATAAGGTGTCGCCTTGAACTTCGATTGATGCCGGGGGCGACACACGCTTCTTACTCTTTTTCTTCTTCTCAGGGGAAACAGAGACAGATTCGAACTGTTCGCGGTCATGGTGTGGCCTTGATTCAATTTCCACTACGAGCCGCATGAAGCTGCTCTCGTCTCCCTCGCTGAGTGCAAAAGAGGATTCATGGTTCTGGCTGGGCCCCTGCTTCTGGACGACTGTGGGTGCTGCGTTGTCCGTCACATCGATGGGACTTGTTTGGGCATCCACAAACTCATCATCTCCAGATCTTGGTGTTTCTTGAAGCTGCTCTGGCTGTTGGGAGCTTCCCACTAGGTTGCAGGTTGGCGACTCGCTTCTGTCTTCTTCCGCCTCTTCCATATTCTGCGTTCGGTTTGCGTTGGATAACACGCCCACATCTTCTGTCACCTCTTGATCCACAGGACTAGAGGGTAAAGTATCACGCTTCTTTGACGATCCTGACTTTCTTCCTCGTCGCTGAGAGCGCTTGTTCTTAGCCGATGAGTTGCTCTTTGTCGGGGTTTCTGCTTGTGGTTGAGTCTTCGCGGCCTGCAGATCAATAGCAGGTGATCCTGGTGGCGACGAAAATTGCCAGCTCTCCATCGAGTCCCTAGCTTTCGATCGAGTCTGTATTTCAGATAAGAGTGGGTTGCGTCTTGGCTCCGGAGGTGACGAAGGCGGGTCATTAATGCCCTCAAGATGCAGAGCCAGACCCCGTCGAGGAGTTGGTGTTGAAGTAATGAACTCTTCATATGATGCTTTTCGCTCGGGAGTAGTCTCGAGATTTCTAGGTTTCTGAACCTCGAGATCTTTGGGCTCCTCTTCAGTAGCAGCTCGTGATCTTGGCCGGGGACTGGATCGAATATCAGAATAGAGGCCAGCATTCTCCTCTTGCCGTTGGCGAACTTCCATCTGTCTTTCTGTGAGGTGCTGGGACTCTCCAACCAGTGGTGACGAAACAATGGGAGCAAATTGAATTTGAGAGTTGTCATGGCGGAGACGAGGGGTGGTGGTTCGTTTGGCCGACCTCGTCTTCACCACCGATTCAGGGGTAGCATCTCTGCGACGCTTTCGTGTCAGTGGACCTCTCATGCTCATTGGTGTCATTGACGGCGCTGGTGGACCTGCTTGCTCGACCTCTTGTCCCGTTGACTTGGCCGATGAGAGCGCTACGAAACTCAAATCGTCTTGCGAGTCCACAAATGACTGAACCTGAGCTCCAAAGTCACCACCGGACTCTTCCATGCCAGGGTAGAGGACATCAACAGTCGGACGAAGAGAGGTTATGATTGACTTGAGACTCTCGGAGCAGTCCAGGCTCTCCTCATCCTTGACCAAAGCGTTCCACGTCTCTGCCATCTTGTTTACGACGTGGCGATGTTTACTCCTGAAAGCAGCAGAGACAAGTGGCTCGATGGCGTCAAGATCCTTCTTCTCCAATCGACCAAGTGTCAGAAGTTGGGCGCAGATGTTGTCCCAAAGAGATCGTACCTATAAGTAGTTAGCATCTGGAAAGTGATGGTATTATTGAACTTACTGGTTCAGAGAGAGGAGAATCGCTGCGCAAGGTTTTGTGCGCCTTTTCATCCTGAATCCAGAAAGAAAGTCCTGCTTCGAGCTTCGGTAGAGTTTTGACGCCGTTTTGTGAAAAACCTGTGACGATAAAAGTGTCGACGGCCTTGAAATAAGCCACCATCTTCTCATCTATACCTTCAGTCTCATTTTCATAACAGAATTTCATGCTTTGGCTTTGGAGTTGGTAAAGATGCTGGAATGGGTCGAATGAGGATGATCGTGATGCAGTTGGGGGCGCACCCCAAAGTCGTCTTCTGGCAGCCTCGACAGCCTGGCGATCACGGGGCAGCTTTGCAGCGGTGAATAACGCGATTGCCACTGACAAAGCGGTTCCGTTTGATCTGTCAGAGCCTTCAAAGAAATTGTCAGTAACAATCTTGGCCAGTGGCTCAATAAGACCAAGCGCTCGACCAGCATCTCCACACTCTTGAACAATGTGATTCGATAGAAGGTCGAAAAGAGAGAACCACCGTTCTTCTGGAAGACTGGGATGCGAAACGAGTCCACGTTCCAGGAGAGAGACGATTTCTCGGTATTCAGGTCCTAGTAGTTTGTCACTACTCGGTGGAAGGGAGCTAGATGAGACTGTGTTCTGATCCAAAAGGGAGCCGATGTTCTGAGCAGCCAGAATCCAGGGGCCATAAGGCGAAAGAGTGTCCCGCGGCAGAAGCCGGAGCATCTCCCGCGCAAGTTCAATACGAGCTCTAGTAGGCTTGTCGTGAAAGAATGGCGCAAAAATAGACAAGAAACACTCGGCAAGATTGTCATCGTCAGCTACGCCTGGAGGCTTGGAGCTGAGCATCGAGAAGAGATGCAGTAGTGGAGTTTGAACCACGCCACTTGACTTATCTGTGTGATCAAGCCGGGTCGAGGGTGTCGGAGCAGGTTCAAACGTATTAGCAACAGACATAGATAGCTTCTTTTCCGTAAATGAAAGCAGGCCAAGACTGCGAACGAGGACTTCGACATAGTGCTGGACGCTGGAAAGGAACTTTGTGCCAGAGGACCCGGATTCCTCGGGTATCCCCTTGGTCCAGATGTCGGAAAGCAAATCGAAAGAATGAGCTATGAAGCGGGCAGTCTCGTCTGCCACCTTGATATCCTTTGCTGAAGCGACAGCAATGGACCCAACGAAGGCTTTCCAAAGCCTGTAAGTCAAGCTTTCGGGATTGGCTAAATCAGTGAATTTTCTCTGCAAAATTGGACCAACGAGACCAAAGACTCTCTCCGAATTTCGGCGAGTCCATCTTGAATCGATCGAGGGCAGCTCTTCGGGGCTTATTAGGGCAGTATCTCTGATTCGATCATCTTTCCAACCTCTTGGGGTGGAGACATCTAACAGTCCCGTCACGATGCGCGACGCTTGTGTTACTGAATCCGCGAGCGGCTCACTTGTACCATCAAGATGAAGAAGTTGTCTCATCAAAGGTTGAAGAACGAGATCCCAGGCTGAGTCAATCCATAGCATGTCGTTGCTAGGTCGGAAGGCGTAGTAGCAGAGATTGCAGACACCACCCAAGACTGTCCTTCGAAGCTTCAATGCCTCTTCCGATTGCTTCGATGTGATCTTGCGGCGCAATTGGCTTGTCAAAGGCTGTCCCAGGGGAGCCAGAGATTTGGGCGCCATTTTGTTGCTTGTGATGGACAGATAGACATATCTATTCCAGGCGTTGTTGGCCTCCTGCTTGGTGTGTAAATCGGCCGCATTGAAAGAGTCCTGTGCGAGTTTGAACCACGGTGCAAAGTACACCCATCGACTGATAGGGCATTGTAGATAAAGCGTTACGACACCCCATATCTGCGGGACTACAGATGCGCTCTCCTTTTCCTTGAACATCTCCTCGAGCTTGAGAATGTAGAATTGAATATAGGTTGTCTTGTCGTCCGGTGATTGTAGAATCTCTGTCACCTTGCGCATCACGTTCTTCTCGTTTCGTAGCGCAAAGCCTGCTTCTGTTCCCAGGCTGATGGCTTGAGCTCTAATGTCTCGAACTGTGCTGAGCATATCTGTAAACATATCCTTTAGCCAGTCTGTGTAAACGGCCATGTGGGTTCTAGATTGTTTTATGAGTCGTTTGTATATCTGAATGCGACCCATAATGATGCTCTTTCCAGTCAAGTTGCTTTCGATATTATGCAAGGAAGTGATTAACCGACCGACTCGATCAGAAGACATTACTTTAGAAGAGAAGGACTGGAAAGCAGCTACCTGCATAAGATGACGGGCCAGATCTTTTGGGAGGGTTGGGTCAGAGAAACATCGAATACAATGGTCGATTATAAAGATGCCAAAGTCTGATGTAAGAGTCGATGCGATGGCGGGAAAATGTAAAAAGGTCGTTAAAAGGTTGAGGGCGTGGTTGACGAGCGAAGAGTCGGCTGTTCCCTTGTCGTTCTTAGATTTGACGTCGCGCTCGATAAAGGACATAAACAAGCTCATCTTCCCTTGCAAAGCAACTCTATCAGGCAAGTTATTGGAGGCCTTGAGCGCACGAGAGAGCATCATGTAAGCGTCGAGTCGCGAGTCCCGGTCGGGACCAGCAAGCTGTTTTATAGTCGAGTCCAACATTTCGGCGATACTAGCTTGGTGCGAAAGACCGTTGGGCTGACCATTAAGAGAGGATGCCAGAGGGTTCGGAGACGGCGACGGCTTGAGGATGCCCTTGATGGGCCTCGAGGAGGCGGCAGAAGGTGTGGTGATAGGTGATGACTTGAAGAACCTTGAGGCTTCGAGATCGGGAGGATCTTTGTATTCAGTATGGCTTGACCATTCGACCTTCTTCCTTGACCGTCTCGAAGTCGAACCCGAGTTGGTTGCCCCGGTCGACGTAGGGGTATTAGCACCTGGCGGTGTCTGAAGGCTTAATCTCGGGTCGAATGGGCGATTGGCGGAGGCCTTCATGGGATCTGTCTTGTCTGTGAGAGATTCTCGAGGAGGAGTTGGAGGTCGGGCTGGAAGTTCGTCGAGAGTGGTGGAGGCCTGGGCTGAAGATGCCATGGCTGCTAGGCAGCTTCGGCGATCTAGACAGCAGTAGTTTGGCCGAAGAACCGCGAAAAACGCATATGACGGTCAATCTTTGGCGATTAAAACAAACGAAACAATGGAATAAAAAGACTCAATGATCGCAATGGATTAAAGGAGCTGGAACAAAAGAGAGAGCGGGTTTTATTGGCTGGTGGTATGCGCAGCTTTGAAGTCTGAGGTAGTAGCTGGAATCCATAAGTCGAGGAAGCTTCCATACATGAATATGGGTAATAAGGTAAAGTAAATGCTTGACAGGTCCGCGCTTCTGTTCTCCGGGCCAACGCGCGAGACGAACGCGATTTAGCACGTCAAAAAGCGCGATTCAATTAAAACTTCATCAGCTGCAGGGTCCGTGCCTTAGTGCCCAGGGGCCCCGAATTGAGGCAGTACGTACCACCTACCTGGGCACCTACAGCAGAACTCTGTACCTCTCAATATCAGAAAACATGAATACTAAAAATCACAAGAGGCGAAATTACTAAGTCACTTTGTAGATCTATGCAATAGACTTTCAATTGACTGATCTCCATATCCTAAAGCTTAGGGGTCAACTTTTCTCTTATTCCCCTGTATCTGCATCTGAGATTTTAGGTAAGCGAGACCGCCTTTGTACTCGCTACAGATTAAGCACGGGCGCCATCGTGGCAATTGTAGGTACCTGGAACTCTTCAGCTTCGAATTGGAGAGGACAGAATGGCAGTCAAGATTCGGCCAAGACCAACCGAAGATTGTCTATCTGTCTGTACCTTCCATTCTAAGTTCAGATAGTAAAGGTGGAATGAGTGATGGTGCAAATAGACTCTTTTGCTCTCAGACTTGTTCTTTCTAATCGACTATCTCAAGTGTCCAACTACCTAGCAATACCTACTACCTACCTCCTACCGCTTGTTAGTGGCTCAAGTGAAATTCATACCTTCCATCTTCTCCCCGCTCATCTCAAACCACACTTGAACAACATCATTTAGGAGCGCATACACTTTACAACGTATTTTACCTACACGACGTTGAAAATGGCCACTAATCCACCTGCTGGCTTGCCCACAGGGACTGACAAGCTCGAATATATCAAGGAACTGGTCAATGACCTTACTGAAGATCTCAAAGAGGAGCTATTTCTCCCAAATGGTGTGTACCTCGAAGGGAACAGATGAAACCCTGCTAATGTCAATGTTAGATCGCGCTGCAGCTTTGGACCAACTAAAACTACTCACTCGAGACCCTACTAACGCTGATCCCCTCTACACAGAAGAGGTCCGTAAACCCCCCTGTCCTCCCCGCAGAGGACTGAATGTTGTCTTGCCGTATCGCTGACCATCTTCAACAGGGCGTTTCTATGCTCCTTCGGCATGCATATGACAAGCCATCTACTAAGAGCGCTGATGCCGCACGGCGAGTGCTGGCCAATGCCATGGTGCTCAAGCCCGTCACTCGGGAGATATTTGTCAACAAAGGCTTTGCCCCTAATGCTTGCCAGGGGCTTAATGGTGGTAGTTTCGATGATGAGTTCCTTAACTCTCGCATCTTGTTCCTGTCGACTTACGGCACCAACGTCGATTTGAAGAAACTCATCGATGACGACAAGTTGGCGGATCGCATCTCCGAGAACCTTGCTCGACATGCAAAGGAGTCAAAGGCCAAAAGTGACCCAATGCAAGACATGGCACTGGTTGAGAGCGCCAAACTCCTGTTCAACGTCACCCACTTCTGCCCCGACAAATCGTCTTCATTTACTTCAGCGATACCACACTTGGTGACTTTGCTTCTCAGGCAAGACATTTCGCAGACGAAGCCGCTTGATCCACCTGTTGGATTCATAATCAACGCCCTTGCCAACCTTGACGTAGGGTCATCAGATTGTCAAAAGTTTATCCACCCAGAGGAAGATCCTGAAAAGGTAGTGTCTCGATTAATCAGTATCCTGGATGCCGCAATGAAGAATGTTCCTGATAATCAACTGGACGCTACCACAACACCACTGGTCGGTGTCATCAAAAGTATACACGAGCATGCCCCCGAATCCAGTAAGGAGTACATGCGAGAAAAGCTTTTGCCTACTGAGGAGGACCGAAAAGAAGTCCTTGGTAAGGGGGGTGCATTGTCTGCCAAGCTACTTCAAAACTTCAACAATCCTTTGGCTCCGTCCATCGGAACCGTCATCCAGTTCCTCCTTTACGACCTCTCAGACAATGATGCCAATAAGTTTGTGGAAAATGTTGGCTACGGCTTTGCATCAGGCTTCCTTTTCCAAAATAACATACCAATCCCTCCTTCAGCTTCAGACCCCGGCTCGCAGAAACCAGTCAATCCTGTTACTGGCCAGCACGTTGATGCAGAAAAGCCCGCTGACGAGCCTGACATGACAGAAGAGGAAAAGGAACGAGAAGCTGAAAGACTCTTTGTGCTATTTGAAAGGTACGATTATACTCAAACCATCGTCTCTATGCAAAAGACTAACCGACTCGTAGATTGAAAAAGACAGGCATTGTCGATATTCAGAATCCGGTGGAGGCTGCTGTTAGGGAGGGCCGTTACAGGGAGCTCAAAGACGATGAAGTGGAGGAAATTGAATAAGCTGATCAACTACTGATTCATTCTTTTATTGACTTTTTAACGAGTCTGACAAAGTAGTAGTTTGTTCTGGTCATGAACCCATTGTAGATAAACCAACTGAACCCTGTAGGCTATTGAAAACAAAGACGAACGTTGGTGTTTGATGATCTAGCGATAATGCTTTTGTGGCTGCCTTCAGAGGCAAACCTGGCTTAGTCTTAATCACGGTACTTATTTGTGATAAGGTAGACAGACGATGTTGACTGCCTCTCGAAAATAGATACCTTTGGAGCCACCTCAACATCACCAGACTCTTTCTCGCACATTGCGCATCAACTCAATCCATCCAACACAAACGGCAGGTGTACCTGTGATCTCTTCTCCTCTACCCTTTATTACTTTTTCTGTTTTATTTGACACCCCACGAACACTTTTTAGTTTTAAACACTCTGCATTGTTTTGCATCAACAAGTAGCTGCTATCTACATACACCCAGCAACGACCTGTTGATTTTCTCACAAGCGCATCGTTACAATCAGATCTTGACAAGAACGTAAACATTTTCGTCCTATCTTTTCATCTTATCCTCGCCTTCGCCACTCAGCGAGATGCCTGCTCCCAAGCGTACGCCTACTGTTTTCTATGCTCGCGATAAGTCGCCGCTGGAAGAGTCTGATGAGTAGGTAGTGGCATTTTCTTCAAAAACACAATGTACTAATCTTGAAACATGATCAGTCCTCTCGAGAGCATTGAGGCCGATGAGCCGCCTCTGGTGAACATTGAATCCGACATTACGGGATATGGGAGAAACGACGAAGAATCTGTAACCCCTCCGCTTGACGATGACATGGGGAACACCGCGCCTGCAAAACGGACCCTTTCGCCAGAAGAGGAGAGTCCTGTTGAGCCCCTGAAGAGAAAGCCCGGTCGTCCCCCCAAGCGACGGCGTCGCGCTGACGTGGATGAGGATGCGCCTCCAAGACGCCCACAGAGAGTCGCCTCCGTTGCTCCTTCGGTCGATAAGGAGGATTTCGAGCCAGCTAAGACCTCGTCGAAGCGAGGCCGTGGACGCCCTCCCAAGAAAAAGAAATCCGTTACTATCCAAGTCCCACGAGCCAGCACTCCTACGAAAAGAAGATCCGGTCGTGTTCTTGATAAACCCAAAACGACTGATGCCGAGTCTGAGATCGAATGGGAGGTGGAAAAGATTTTGGACTCAGGAATTGACGGTCCTACTGGCGTGCATCTTTACCTAGTCAAGTGGAAGGGGTTTTCCAACAAGGAGAATACATGGGAGCCTAAGAAAAATTTGGGCAACTGCCACAAGCTCCTCCGAGAGTTTGAGGAGAAACATTAAGGGGATGGAGGCTATAAGGGGTGGACAAATGATCGAATTTGAGGGCATTGTAAGCCGGAACAGAGGCATTGATGGTTAAACCAGCGTTAAGTCCGTATTGTTCTTCGAAGCGTATCAATGTGTTATTTTAAGCTCTTGCTTACTCCTTCTGATTTCCTTATAGAGACTGAAATAATGTTGAGAAGCCAGCAACAGCTCCAGCCAAGGGAATCAAGCTTCGCACCAGATTTAAAAATCCCCATCTTCCGATCAACTTGGCCACATCCTCCTGCGAAGCCTCCAAAGTCCCGGCCACCGCCTTGAACAAGAGCTCGTTTGTCGATTTCATGAAGAGAATTGTGAATGGAATAATGGAGACCGTCGAAACTGCACCGACCACCAAGCCCTTCCAGGCATGGCCCTGTTTCTGGGCCGTGTATGCGGCGTAAAGGTAGGCTGCCGTTGTTGTCATAGCGAACTTGGGCATGAGGGCGAAACCACGGTTGAAGAGTCCGTGCCATACGATTACGCTGGAGGGTGCTGAGAGTTGGAGAGCGGTTGGAATGCCGGTAAGGGATAAAGAGGCTATGAACCCTGTTGATTGTTATGAATATGGGTAATGTGTAAGATGAGATCATGGAAATAGGTCTTACCTGAAGCCCAAGCTGAGCCTGCGATACCTGTGGCCGAGGCCAGAAGAGATGGGAGAGGGATTGACGCAAGCATTGTGATATTTGATTGAGTGATCTCTTTAATTGATGATTTTATGTGTATGTTCACTTTGTAAGTTGATTGACTAGAGAGTTGGATAGTTGCAACAACGGATGTTTTGACCTCTATAAATAATGACGACTATAAGCTTTTGCACAGTGGTATAAGTGCTTGACAAAATAGACCTTTGCAGAGTTTGTAGCCTCTTGTTTGAATTAATGTTTCATTATGACCGGATCAAAAAGTGGAACGCATCCGGACTGGAAACTATCACGGACTTCTTAAATGTCCGATCACGGCCGATCAACTCATCAGCATCCGATCGGTTGGAGACCGATTGGTCAATATGGGTACTGTATAACCCTTTTCGGTCGTCGACTCACTGCGAGTTACCAACTTTTCCCTTGCGCGCAAAAAACCCATGCAGGGTGATTCCGTCGGAGAGGCCCTTGGCATCAGGTTCCGTCCATGACGATGCAAACTCCATCCCACACTTCTTGAGGACATTTTGGCTGGCAACATGATCACCCACTGTCATGGCCGAGATACACTCGTCTTGGACCTCACTGTCGCCTCGAGTGGTGTTCTTGTCCACTGAAATTTCGACCTCATTCCTTGGCAACGACCACCAGTGGTCGAGATAGCCTTTGACAAACTCAGAAGCGTAACCCTTGCCCCAGTGCACCTTTAAAAACTGATATCCTATGGCCGGCCAGCCAAGTTCAGCTGACCACACGCAGGAACCTCCTATTCCGACGAACTCGCCAGTCTCGGTGAGGCAGATAAGCCAGTCGTAACCTTTGACATCGTTTGGGGGTAGTCGACGATCGAGACTCTTTTGTGTTTCTTCCATCTCTATATCAGGGCGACCTTGGGTTGACCAGACCATGCCTTCTGGTTCTGTACGAACAGCACGGACATACTTGAAGTCGTCCTGTGTCATAGGGCGCATCGTCAGACGTTTTGTCTGGAATGGCTTTCGCTCGCTGTTGGGAGGGAGAGGATAGACGGGAAGCGTTGTCTTGACTTTGACATAATCAAGAGGTGGCTTTGGGACAGGATCCATTGCCATTGTTGTTATAGGGTAAGGTGAGCGCGAAATGCGAAGTGAGTGAAAGTAAGCGGGTGCAGGTGATTGATTGAGATCGTGTATGAATAAAAGAGAATTGGTGCTTTGTTTTGTTTTTTTATACTGCTCTGTCTCCGAAGTCGTCTACACGGAATGAAAGGCAGTGAGTCACGGACCTGCTTTCACTTTTGCCTACCTGGGTGAGAGTTGAATGAATATATCAGCACTTACGAAGCTCTTAGGAATATTACTACAAAAGTTCCACCAGTACCCTACGGTATCAAATTTCGCATCTAAACGATAACAAATGCTCAAGTGAGTCAAAGACCCTTGAAAAGATAAAAATGGTTCTATGAGGTTAGCTTCAGCCCTGGGAGTAAATCCTTCACATGTCTGAAATATGATAGGCACAAGACAGAGGCCAGGCCAAGCCAGGTAAAGACAGATACGACCCAAGTAAGATCGATTTGGGCGTGAAGTCGACCCCCAAAAATCGAGTCGTCACGACTAATAAATTGACATGGGTGTGGGGCTATTTTCCGGCACTTCTTTTCGTTGAAGACAGTCTTAAGCTTTGTTAAACTCTATGAGTCCCAACGGCCAGATCATCTCATCCCGTATTGTCAAAGAAGAGTTGACTCTTTTCACGACCGTTTAACGTTAGAAACTTGCCTAGTTCACTGGCCGTGTCGCTCACATCCGCTCAAGTACTCAAGATGAGTACCCGCGAAGGCCGTCCGGCCAAAGTACTCAGTTGCTCCAATTGTCGCACACGCAAAATAAAGTGCGACAAGATACAACCGTTTTGCGGTCAATGTTCTCGATTTGGCCTCGATTGTGTATTTCCTTCGAGAAAACCAACTAGGCGTGCGCCAAGACCGCGCCAAAGTGAACTCCTCGATAGGATCAGCCGTCTCGAAAACATCGTCAGTCAGGCTGACCCCGCCAAGCTGAAGCAGTTGGATGAAGAGGATATCAACTCACAACCTGAGAATACGTCGCTGACCGCCACTTTGAATGATTACTGTGATGAATCGCAGGCTGCAGCTGCTCAAGCTGCCAATACAGAAGTCAGTGAGCAGTATCTCAGCTCGGGCTTCTGGGGTCACTTGTGTGCTGAGGTTGAGGGCATTCGACAAGCGTTGAACCAGCCATCTGAGGAGGATGACGACGATGAAGAGGGCGAGAGCCCAGAGTCCATGGATATGCATTCATCAGCTCCATCTGGTTATTTGCTTGGAAACTCCAACTATAGCTCGCGACAACCATTGGCACACCCCCATCCGAATATGATGATACGGCTCTGGACAATTTACTCACGCAATGTCGACCCCCTCATGAAAATCCTACACCGTCCAACCATGAGCAGACATTTCCAAGCCTACATCGAGTCACCAACGACACATAGGTTCACTCCAGAGATCAACGCCGTCATGTTTGCCATATACTTCTGCGCGGCTGCTTGCCTGACGCCAGAAACTTGTTTCAAGCAGCTAGGAGAGAGCAAGGAGGTTATTACAAAACGATACCGCGTGGCCGTAGAACGAGCGCTCGCCGAGGCGGAATATCTCAGTACTACCAAGCTAGAGACTCTGCAGGCCCTGACTCTTTACACTAGCATGATGCGTGTGCATTTACACGACCGGACGGCCTGGGTTCTCACATCACTTATTGTCCGTATCGCCCAAGGCCTAAACCTCCACCGGGACGGTGATGGTCACCGTTTCACACCGTTTGTGGCTGAGATGAGAAGACGTTTGTGGCATTTCATTGTTGTTGTCGATATCCGTGGTTCCGAAGATAGAGGGTCAGAATCGACGCTCTTTCGATCGAGTTGGGATACTGCAGAACCTACGCCGATCGACGATGTTGACTTTGGGCCTGACTCACCAGGGCCTCTAATCCCCAAGACGACGCCTGCCGACAACGTCGTCTGTATGTGTACAGCTATGTGTTCGAGCATCTTTGGCTTCTTATCACACCCCCAGTACAGTGCTAAAGGCGAACCCGAGCACTTCTTGTATACAGAAGATGAGCTCATATCTCATATCCGTCGACTGGAAAATACCTTCATCCACACTGCAAGACCTTCTCATCTCCCTTCTCTTTACGCATCCGAGATCGCCCGTATTGTTATTCTCAAGCTTTGGTTGAACATACAGTATCCATTTAATGGAGGACCGGCCCCAGACCGACCTCGTGTATCGAAAGAAACTATGCTACGTACGGCAATATCTATCATCGAGCTGCGCGAGCGCATGACAAAGAGTCAATGGGAGGATCGCTTTGCTTGGTGGTCAGACACATATGTGCAGTGGCATCCTTTGGCAGTTGCGTTGGCTGAACTTTGCGTACAAACCGAGGGGGGGTTGGTGGAAAAGGCCTGGGTTGTTGTCGAGAGAACATTTCCTTCATCACGCGAACACATCGCCGACACAGCCAAAGGTTCGCTATGGCGGCCCATCAAGAAGTTATTGAAGAAGGCAAGAGCCGCGAGAACTGAAGCGCTACTGAAGCGAATGGATCTGAACAGCAGCTTGAACTTGGACCCAACAGCGTCTTTTATGTCCTCAGCCATGGATATGCCTCAACAGCTACAATTCGATCCGACCCAACAGATGACAGACATCCCAGTGTCCGGACCAGGCCTGACGCAACAGTACGACACAAGCAGTATGAATCCTTCAATGCTGTTCGATCCACCAGAAGTATTGAATCTTGACTTTGGAACGGGACTGGAACAAGGTGTGCCTATGGAGTGGTCATATTGGACAGAGTTTTTCAACGATACACAAATGGAGACATCTCCGGGAGGAAGCGGGACGGGCGAGTCGTCGTAACAGTTCACAATTGGTAGTCATTGCTAGTTTATAAACCCAATCAATTGTGCATCACACCGGCCAGCATCTTGCATGCTCAGAATTTTTTGGTTCATTCATTGCCCATTTTATTGAGCAAAGTCAGTTGATATTTCCATGATCCCGTGTAACACCCGCAGAGCCTAACCATCCTCTAAACCGAAATCATTTAAGCGAAAGTGGAAGGTCGCTTCGCGCTGAACACCTTCTTGGTGTTCTCCTTGGTGATACGGTGGGGGAGGGGGAAGCTCAGGTTCTTCTGGGTGAGCTGGCGGATGTAAGGTCGCTTGATGTCCTCGGTCTTCTCAAGCTCGACGACGCGGAGGATCTGGGTAGTCATGTTAGTAAGTGCGACGCGGAATATGCGGCTGAGGTGTGAGTTCGACGTACGTGGATGGACCTGAAGCGGGCACGGTGGCGGGCGGCCATGTCGGAGTAGAGGGACTCGACGGCATCTGTTCGGGACAGCTCACGGTACTCCTTGTACATGTTGTGTGTACCGGAACGAGAGTCGTATCGGATCCAGATACCGAAGTTCTTGACCTTGAGGGGGTGCTTCTCGTGGAGCTACAATATCCAAGTTAGCCTGGTTCGCTAGTTTCGTAGAGTTGAAATTTGCTGTTACGTACAGTCTTGACGCTGACGATCTCACCAGTGGCCTTCTTGACCTTCTTGAGACCGCGCAAGAAGTACCAGTATCGGGACTTAGCGACCGTCTCGTTAGGGGCGAAGATGGTCATGCGGTAGAGGGCGGGTGTAGGGTCAGCCTCGGTGGGCAAGTGGCGCCCGATGACCTCGTATTCCTGAAGACGGCCTGAATGCATGGTCAGTATCTGAAGTTCCTGATGCTAATTGATCTGATGCCGCAAGCCGGAGGATAAATGTCGAATTTCGAAAGCGTGCTGTGTGTGGGTAGGTCGATATCTTTATGCCGAAATTCGAAACTGAGTTTCCGTGCCAAAATTTTGCTGGACCCCGCTTCAACAAGCAATCGAAAGCTGAGCGAGCGAACATCGAGGTTGCTGCAGTCCCTGAGGACCTTGGTCCTTCGTCCTCGCTCCCCATCCTAGTCGGGTTGAAGAAATATCGAAATTGTTTTTTATTTTTTTCGTCGTCATTATCCTCCGGCGGGCGACATCGTTAAGATCGAGCGCATAAAACAGAAAATTGCTTACCCATCTGTAATGCTGGTTAGTTATTTCCCTTGTTATGAGTCTGTATTGTCGACTTACTGTGACGTTGGTCAATTCCGACTGCGAAGGTTAGTGAAGATGACCGAAGTTGAAAGATCCCAAGCGATAAATTTTTGTGCGAAGGTGAGAGGGCAAGAGACTGGGTCGTAGCTTCTGGAGGGCTTGGGCCCCAACAGCGATTGGTTGGTCTGGCCCCACCTCAACCGAGCATCACGTGCATTCGCAGCAAGAGGTTGCCAAGACAAGTGGGTTCTACGACCAATCAAAATTACTGGCAGGAGCTCAAAGAAGTTGGGATGGGAAGGACGTGAGTGAAGGTGACTTCAACGATAGAGTGAGGTTGGCATCGACTTGATTTCATAACTACAGCTTTCGCATTCTACCAGCACATCTCAGAAATCGATGTTGCGTTGACCTACTGCAGTGACTACACGCTATTTTCTCCCGGATTTTTGTGCCAATACTTAAGATTAATTGCGGCTGAAGCTCTTACCTAAAGGCACAGCGCGTGTCTAATACCAATAACTATGAACACTACTTTCCAACAGTTCGCCGAGGCTCACTCACTACGCAATGGATACAAACTTGCGCAAACCTTCTCGCCTGTTGCTCCAGCAGATGACCCTCAGCGACTGATGGCTGTATGGCGTAGCACGAATTCTCACAGTGTCAAAGGCGATATCAAACACTTTATCAAGTCCAGCACAGCTCATAAACGGAAGCTGGATCATGATGAGACAACGGGTTGGGTTGAGGTATACACTTCATACTGGAAAGCTGTTTCTGAGATCCTGGCGGGGGAAAGCGGAAAGGTAAGAAACCGAATCAGTTGTGAGAGTCCTACTAATTCACTACGTAGTCTACATGGACGAAAGTGTACGAGGCATGGAAGGAACTGACCTCAGTACTCATCCGCGGATACAACTCACATGGATTCGAAGCGTGGACTATCCCATCTCTTTACATGGTGGGCAAGTACCTGCGGTTATTCGCGATTAAATCCGACGAGGAGCGTCGAGCCAAAGTCTTTGATACTGGCCCTGGGGCTTCATTGATATCTGACGATTTCGATCCTGAAACAGACAAACAACTTCAACTAAGGGACTGCGAAGGACATCTCAAGCGTATCTTCTCTCTATGTTTAAATGACAGGTATGTTACTGCTTTTTCCTTGAGAAGATACACTATGGCTAACTACAATCACAATCAGAGCGCCACTCGAAGAATCACGAAAATGGGGAATCTACTTTGTCATTAATCTCCTCTTCAAGACGTACTTCAAGTTGAACTCAGCCTCCTTGTCAAGAACTATTCTCAAGACGCTGGCCGTATACAATGACAAAGGAGACATGCCACCGCTGGAGATGTTCCCCAAATCCCAGCGAGTGACCTTCAAGTTCTACGAGGGTGTCTTGCTCTTCTTGGAGGAGAATTACATCAAGGTCAGTATACCTCTCGATCATGGCCAGACCAATCTCACATTATTTCCAGGCTGAATCACACCTTAACGAAGCATGGCAATTGTGCCACAAAGACGCCTACGCGCAATCCGAGTAAGTACAGATCATTGCGGTTTAGCGACATTTACTGACTTTGTGATAGACGAATCCTTACCTACCTCATTCCCTGTCGTCTTCTCACCAGTCATGTCCTTCCTACTAAAGCCCTCCTCGAGAATTACCCACGACTACAGGAGCTCTTCCTCCCTCTAGCTACATGTATCAAGACTGGCAACCTACAAGCCTTCGATCAGGCACTACAGCGTGGAGAGGCCGAGTTTGTCAAGCGACGCATTTATCTAACCCTCGAAAGAGGTCGAGATATTGCCTTGCGTAACCTGTTGCGCAAGGTTTTCATCATTGGTGGATTTGATGAGCCAAAAGAGGGTGACGCAGCCCCGGTCCGTCGTACCAGAATTCCTGTAGCCGAGTTTCAGGCTGCGATTAGTATGAGCAGTGGTCATTTGGTTGATCCGGATGAGGTCGAGTGTCTGCTGGCCAACATGATTTACAAGGTTAGTTATTTTTTTCCCCCCTCAACAAGGCGCTGGCCACTTCTCGGGCCTATTTCATTTCCTCGGTTGAAAATACGAAAGTGGTTGTTTGGGCATCCGCGTGGCAGTCATTTGATTATATACTCATCACCAAAATGTTGCCTTAATTGATTGCCTACCTGCCTGGGGTATACACTATATTACACACACTCCCCTCCATCACAGCCTTACAAACATCTGAGTCACTAACATGCATGCTTCTTTAGGATCTTATGAAAGGCTATATCGCACGGGAGCGAGGTATCGTGGTGCTGTCTAAAAAGGGAGCCTTCCCCGGGACAGGACTGTGAGGTGAGGTTATCGAGGGAAGTTATGTGGTGACAGACATGGTCTTACAAGCGTGAAAGCTTGGTGTTGTTTCTCTATATCTGCCAGTGCTGTCATGAAATCACCCCAATAAACAGTGAATAGAAATGACAATCGTCAGATGACACCTGCGTCGACAAATCATGAACCAGTTTCCACGATATCATTATATTTGCTTCTTCAGTCAAAGCTCGCAACGGAGTCCGCCCAGCTTCGTTACTTGTTGGTGTTGTTTTGCGCCGTATTCACGGCCAAGCACAACAGCGTGCACCACCCTTGCATCTTGCGGTTTCGCAGCTGCACCTTATACCTCTTCGCCCCCAACTGTTGATACGCTACAAACAGGTCTGTACTTGCAGGTATTTGTTTACTTTTGATGGCGTTTTGAGATTCTTAGACCGGTTTTTCTGTCAAATCCGAAGTCAAGTTAATATCCCCGCAGTGCACGCTTGTAGTTTGCATGGTTCGCTTCCTTTCACCCGCATGTTTTAGATCGCACCTTATCCCCCAACGTGAATCACTGCCGGGGATCTCTTCCGTTGTAAGTACCCTAGTGACACATGTTACACGATGTGATTGGGCACGCTTGATAAACCTTGTTGGGCGTTGAGTTTGGTGTAATTGTATCGGGAACTTTTGGTTCTCAATCAATTTACGATACTGGGCAAAGCGTGGTTTTGAGACGTGAAGTTTATTTGAAAACTCGCTCTTTTTGAAATAGCTCATCTAAAAGAGCGTCGTGAATAATAATACAGTTTTTCATCCATCCGTCACAGACGACAATCTTGGTATTCTTATTCCAAAATCATCGTGAAAATTCCCAACCAACCCAACTAGCTCGCTTTGAGCGAGAACATGTATCCGTAAACCCTGTGCATCAGAAAAAGCAACCCTCTAGGGGCTAGTAAGAAGGGTATCTGCACAAAAAAGAGAAAATGACGCCAGATCACAGCCGTTGAAACGCCGTATATAAGTAAGTACCGCCCAAACTCCAAACACAGGTATTCTCTTTAGTTTTATGGTATTGGCCAATCCTGTGAAGCCACCACTTAGTGTTGGGAAAGAACAAGGCAAATCGTGTTTCATTAAAGTCAAAGAAATGAAAAGAAGAAAAAAAGAAAAGAAGGCCACTTGTTGAGGGGATGGGTATTAGGAGAAGTGGCGGTTTGAGCGAGGAGTGTTTCTATAGTGTGTTAGTTCAATGATCAAGTTTCAATACTAGGGCCGAGACTTACTGTGCAGTCGAGATGTCGTCGACGTGGTTGCAGAGAGCAACAAAAAGATCAAAGAATAGTTGAGTGCCGCCGTTATACATCTCTAGTTGCATAGTTCCACTTCTCTTGAAAGTGCTGCGTGAACGAATGATGAGAGCGAGATAGTGAGCTCTGAGTTTAGAGTCTGTGTCGGGCGTGTTGGCGTAGGCGTATCTGGCTGACGCCAGAATAGTGCTACACTGAATCCCAGATTCTACGGATACTTGTAAGTAAGAGAATATAAACGTAGAGAGAAGAAAACGTACGAAGCCCTTGTTTTCGCAGCGATAACTTCTTGAGCTCATCGAGACCATATTTCTCGGCTGCACAGTAGATAACAGTGTCTTTGAGAAGATCACCGTCGATACCACGATGATATACAGTGCTTTCAACGGCAGCACGCTGTTCTTCACTTGCCGCCTCGAGTTCGTAAGAGTTTCGACGCTTGTTGTGAACGAGACGAGGCGTGTAGTCGCCCTTGTACAAGAACTCAAGAACAGAGCTGAAGATCTCGGGCTCTTCGTCAGGAAGCGAGATGCGTTTGCTGGCGACGTCCATGTATCCATTTCGTAGAGCGTTGTTGAAGAAAGGGCTGTTGGAGAGAACATCTTCGTGGGCGGCAAAGAGACGTTGCTCGCTACCAACGACAAGAGTGACGATAGGTGATGCCATGTTGCTAAAGTTTTGTAAGGAATTGTTATCAAGATGGACGCTGACGATAGACTTACTCTCCCATCGTAGTATCACCACTGGTGCTGGTCATGGAAGTCATGGTTGGTCGGCGTTGATGGCGAGACTCATGTTTTCGCTTGGAGATACCACTGTCTTTGCTAAAGGAAGCACTGGACTTGCTGGCTTTGTGGCCTTTTGAGAAGCTCTTTGTTGAGCTCTCGTGTCGTCTGGAAGTCGAGAACATTTTGGTGGGTTGTGAAGAAGATTTCGAATAAAACTCGAAATTTGTATTATTAAAACGATAGGATTGTCTGTTGCTTTTATACTTGCTGGCCGATAAACGTGGTGGGTGGCAGAGCAGGCAGAGATGGCACGAGGCAACAATAAAAAGAATGAGGCAGACGATGATGATGCAAACGCCGGAAAATGATCGCCTCGAATAAAATTGATACCTACCTCAGGTTCAAATAGTGTTTCTTGGAAAAGGGATCAATCACACTCTTCTAATTCGTCTCAGGATACGAGAAAAAGCCTACAGAATGGGAGAAAAGACAGCATCTTTATAACCTACGAGGCTTGCCCCGTGCGACTATGGGCTGCCTGATATAGAGATACCCCCGCTGATAGACCATCCCCAATCCTTTGCATGAAGGCGAGTCAGCCCTTGTTTAGGCTTGGTGATAAGTCGTAGCCCGACGCGCATGCCGGTGGGTGTACGCGTAGGATAGGGGCGCGATATTGGCACGTATGCACGTGACCCTTAACTAGGCAGTTTAATTGACTCCAGGCGTCTGTCGTTGGAACTTTACAGGGGATGTCCAGGGATCGGACGAGAGATGGGAGTCACAAAAAGGGGGCTGGGACAAAAAGAAACAAAAGCAAGGACTGAATAAGTAAGGGGGCCTTGTTAGTGAGTTTGACTTATGCCTCTTTGATTGAAGGTTCTACGCCTTTGTACATGGTACGTAACGAATTACTGCGGGCGAAGAGTCTCATGGTTCGCCTCTGCAATTAGCAACTGTGGGGCTCTACGTTCTGAATGAGGGTCCTCTCAAGGCAGAAGCCCCCAAGCTCATGGGACTGCATGATAACGCATGCTCAATGATGGAGCTGCAAGGCCCTGGAATACTGGCCGGGCCTCGTCGTTTTTTACACCATTCGAATCGCAAGCTTCAGTAGATTCAATTGGCTTCAATTGAGACTCGTATCTAGATACGTCAATCATGCATGGCTGCTGAAGCTTCCAGCCATCTATCTAATCCTCACGACTTCACATCATGGCTTCTCGCCTCCGAGCACGCTCTCAACCGCAAACAACTTTTTTCTTTTTAACCCCATGTTGCTTTAATTGATAGTGGGCCATTTAGCCTTGTTCCATGGTCCGTGGGTATGATTTAGCAAGGGGCACCAAGGTAAGGTACCTGGCATAGCTCTCCCAACACCTCCACACTCAGTACAGTCTGCTGGGTTTTAGTGGCCCTTTAGTTCAAGTCTGGGATGAAACTTGAGGGCATCGACGGTGACATTACCCGTTATACGGGATCGGTTCCTCGAGCGTGACGGCATTTGGCAGTCACACACTGTACATCCCTGTTTATCCGCGGCTGCAGATGGCCGACATGTCCCGAATTCACGCCAGAAGAATTTGGGACGACGTTACTCGCCCCTCTGACTTATCAGTTTCAAGTCAACTCATCCCTTCCCTGCGTTATCCGACGCTGCCCCCTTTCTCACCTCTCATATCGCTGTGCCTGCGTAACAGCCGTGACGATGGAGTGCGCAAGTGCTTGTTTGCCCGATACCCTCACCATGGCTTCATTGTGCAGTGCTCCGCGTACCTTTTGTCGCTCCACCGGAAGTCCAACCCGTTGGCATCGCTGGAAAAGCTCCTCGCCGTGATTGGCAGGCACAAGCTCATCCTTTCCCGCTTCCACGATGAATATCCCGGGCGGCGTCTCCGGAAACCTCTTGGCTATCATGCCGAGGTTGGCCCAGCTATCCAGATGGTTTCGGAGGAATGGCCAAAGATATTGGTATGGGAGCCAGGTCTGCGGATATAACGCTTGAAGCATAGCTCGAACGTTTGTAAATGGCGTTTCGAGTATGAGACCACCTATTGTTAGATTGCGAGGGAATTGGCCTTTAGCAGCCAGATTTGTCGCAAAGCCACAGCCAATGCTCTGCCCCCACAGGAGTACTGTTGGTCTTGTCCCGTCCCCTTTCTCCGACTTGCTCTCATGAAATCGAGCTATCCATTGCAGCGCTGCTTGTGAATCGAGATCTATCCCTGGTTCTGAAGGCCGATCATGAGACGTCCAGAAGCCTCGGTAACTCAGACAAACCATGGTATACTGGATTGAGGGTTCACTCTCGTGGGCTCGACGCATTATCCAGGAAAGATCTGGTAGTCGTGGTGGTAGTGATGATGCATTTCCTGGGGGCCTCGGTAAGCTATCATAAAATACACGATCAATAAGATTGGCCAACCTTGAAAGTAGAGAATATAAACAGGAGTCTTGGCCTTGGCAGGACTTGGTCCAGGTACTGTCGGCACATCTGTTATACACAAGGCAATCTCAGTACCATCCAGGGACTTGATTCTCTCTTCCCTCCATTTCAGACGTCCACAGTCACGGGAAACCTCATCAATGGTCATACTCCGCGCATTGGGCGGCAAAAATGGATTGTAGATAATGGTATTCTGGAACAAGACCATCATTGCACACTTCCAGCACCACAACCCCACGAATAGACCAGTGAACAGCAGCGGCGGCATGAGAAAGGGCGCAACATGCAAGGGTCTTATGCAGCCCGGCGAGGGCCTCAAGAATGCAAGTCTCTCTGCGTTGGAACGGATACGCGGCCTTGTCCCTAAGCAAGCTGCTCGAAAGCGCGGGAATGAGACGGCGACAGCGCGCAAGGCCATTGCATCACATTGCATTTGTGGTTGACGACGGAAGAAAAAAGCATCTGACAAGGGATGTAGAAACGTGGGATGCTGTAGTTAGGCACAAGGGGTACAAGGTTTATGACATGTTCGCTTGTCACTGGATTTGAAGAGGATGCAAGTGTGCGGATTGGGGATGTGATAATCGAAGAAGATAATGGAGGGACGGGTAATAGACTCACTCGATGGTTGACGGCTTTATCAGTACATTAGTACATATCTTAGTTGCAGATATAAGACAGATGGGTCTTTCATTTTCTGTCAAAATTCTCGCCGAGTTAATTGAGCCTTGTTGTTATTTATTAAACCCTCAAACAAAATATCAAAGCAATTGTCTGATCAACTATCTCATGTGTTCCGTGGTGTGATTGCTGATATCATAGCGATACAGTTACAACGATCAGCATTTCTGCCCCACCAAATTATCTTGTTTCAGCCACCTCAGGAACCAACTCAACCTAAATAAATAAACGGTCTACCTGTTATACTCATTGTCTTTTCTCGTGCATTAATTTCTCAGCTTTTATTCAGCACTTCCCACTTCTGCTCTGCCTGACTTATTAGTCCATCGGATTTCCTCTCCTCTCTCTGTTGACCTTCTTGCCTTTACATACCACGCCTAACAACTCAAGTCATACAACATCCATTCCACCCCCCACCAAGTTTCCAAGCGCAAAAGTCGCTTACAAACTTGCATCTGCCCCGCCATTACTGCCGACCCTTCAATATCTACCTACCCTGATACCTACATCATCGCCCGCTTCGTCTCTTGTTTTGAAAAAATCCCACCAAGACAAATTCGCAACCATGCCTGCCTCTGATAAAGATAACGACATTCATGCCCACATCGAACTCCCCGAAGGTGATGATCAGCCATCTCCGCGCGCAGATGGCGACTCCAGCCCTGGCCTCAGGAATAGCAAGGGCTGGGATGGCAAGCTTCGCGTCCCGAAGTCGCTATCCATGGCAAACCCTGAGGCTTTGACCGACTCCGAATACTCTGACGAAGAGAACATCATGAAGGGAGAGAAAATTGACGCTGATGAGGGTATGTTCACTGTTCTGTAGGCAGCAACGAGATACTAACCAATAACCTGTGCAGACCTTCTCGACGATGAAGACCCTGAGACTGACGAAATCATGTGTTCCCACTCTCGCATCGCCTCGATTTCCTCCCTGCGACTTGAGCGCTTCAAAAACGTTTCCCGAATTTGTCTTCGCCAGAACAGTATCGAGCAGATCGATGGTCTTTCCGCCCTCGCCGAAACCCTCGAAGACCTCGACCTCTACGACAACCTCATCTCTCACATCCGCGGCTTGGACGATCTGACGAACCTTACGAGCCTCGACCTAAGTTTCAACAAGATTAAGCATGTCAAGCATATCAACCATCTGACGAAACTCAAGGAGCTATACCTTGTCGCCAACAAGATCAGTAAAATCGAGGGGTTGGAGGGACTCGACAAGTTGACGTCTCTTGAGCTCGGATCGAATCGTATTCGCGAAATCAAGAACCTCGATTCTCTCAAGGCGATCGAGGAGCTCTGGCTAGCAAAGAACAAAATCACTGAGCTCACTGGTCTCGGTGGTATGCCTAATCTGCGCCTCCTCAGTATTCAGTCCAACCGTATAAGCGATCTGTCGCCACTCAAGGATGTTCCCACGCTTGAAGAGCTCTACATCTCACACAACATGCTGGAGTCACTGGAGGGTCTAGAACATAACCCCAAACTGCACGTGCTGGACATTTCGAATAACAAGATCACTAGTATTAAGGGTCTTGAGTTGCTTTCAGAGCTGGAGGAGTTGTGGGCCAGCTACAACCTTATCAGCGATTACAAGGAGGTTGCCAAGTATCTCGCTGACAAGAAGAGCTTGACAACGGTGTACTTTGAGGGGAACCCACTGCAACTGCAGGAGCCGGTAGCATATAGGAACAGGATCCGGTTAACATTACCACAAGTCAAACAGATTGATGCCAGTAAGTTCATCCCTGGAAAGCGCACCAAAGTGTGGTTTAACTAACTCGTTTTTTAGCTTTTGTGAGAACATAAGAATTCGATTTCGGAAGGCATCAACATAGAAAGCAAGGCGTTTAGGGAAGGAGTTTTGTTTATCTATACTCAAAGACGGCATCAACGGAGCATAGAAATACATGATTCGATCAAAACCAGTTGACTTGATTCACTTGTCGGACAAGTCTCGTCCTCAAGATGTTGAAACATTGAGTACCGCATGATTTTTACCGCTAACTTTATGCCTCGATATCACAGGTGACTTCATTAATCATGACAACGTGCACATCTCGTGACTACAACATTGTGTGGAAGGGTTAACTGTCTTTTGTATTCTATGAGAGCGGTTCTACAAAATGCAGCCCATCGTCATTTAACGCCTGATATCCCAAAAACAGTCATGTTCCTATGCTTCTTTCTTTTTACTCATCAAATGTCATCATTATTTAACCGAAGATCCAGAGCTTCTCGGTAGGGAAGTACTGCAACAAGAGTTAGCTTTGGCGCTCAGGTGTTTTTAGAAGCAAAGTGAGAACTTACGTTGGTGGGCTTGTTGAACTTGAGGTTGAGGTTCATCTTGGAGATGCGCTTCATGTCCTCTTCATCGATGCTCCAGTCAAAGCAGTCAAAGTTCTGCTCCATGTACTTGGGAGTGGTGCTCTTGGGGATAACAGCAAGACCCTGCTGAGTAGCCCATCGGAGAAGGACCTGAGCGGAAGTCTTGTTGTACTTGCTGGCGAGGGTGGTGAAGACCTCGTGCTGCATGAGGGGAGAGGCAGACTTGGCAATGTCCATGTCGAGCTCAATAAAGCCGGTAGGACCGAAAGAGGAGTAGGCAGTCAGAGCAATGCCCTCAGCCTTGGCGAGGCTGACAAGCTCAGACTGCTGGTGGTAGGGGTGAAGCTCGACCTGGAGGGTAGCAGGGCGGATCTTGGCGTACTTGAGCAGGTCGTAGATGGCCTGGGCCTGGAAGTTGGAGATACCAATGGACTTGGCGAGACCCTTCTCAACAAGGTTCTCCATGCCCTCCCAGGTCTCCTGGTTGGTGGCCTTGCTCCAGCGGATCTCGGTGCCAGCGTCATCGTAGTGCCAGCCAGGGGGGTAGCGGACCTCGGGGTCGACGTACTCGAGGGCGACGGGGAAGTGGATGAGGAAGAGGTCAAAGTAGTCGATCTGCCAGTCGGCGAGCTGGCGGCGGGTAATGGGCTCGACGTTCTCCTTGTCGTGGTAAGTCTGCCAGAGCTTGGAAACGATGAAGAGGTCCTCTCGCTTCACGATGCCCTCCTTGATGGCACGGGCGACACCCTCACCGCAAGCCTTCTCATTGCCGTAGTCTGTCGCGAAAGCACGTTAGTCAGATTCTACATGGTCTTGGCCTGGCCAGGTTGGCTTGTCCGGGTAAAATGAGAGCTTCATGAAGCTGCCACCCCACATTGTGAAGCTCCCCGTGTGGTGGAGGGGTAGTGTTGCAGGGGTAATGTGGCTGTTTTCTCGGGCAAATTGGTAGGTAAAATGAGGGGCAATGAGCAGGGTTTAGCTGGGGAGGAGGGGCAGACGGATTGTCGTGTAAGAGACGGATCGATCTGTGATGTGACCAGACGGATAATTGTGATTGTGATTGGGATTCTAGGGGGAAACACATACCGCAAGCACCATCGAGCAGACGGTAACCAGCCTTGATAGCGTTGTAGACAACCTCGGCGCAGTTGTCCTCGACCTTCCAGAGGCCGAAGCCAATCTGAGGCATGTCAAAGCCGCTGTTAAGCTTGATGTTGGGAACGTTGACCATTGTGACGGTATTGGATGAGATTTTGTATGAAATAAGAGATGGATGATACAATAGAAGAAGAAGGAAGGGAGAAAAGTAGGAATGGCAACACAGAGGAGGGGAGAGGCGTATTTATGGTGGTAGAGAGAGAAACGTATGTTGTCTGTCTATTGTCCCAGAGTGTATGATACAGGCCCTCATGGCTGCGGCATGACAGCAGCAGTAGCAGCATGGCAGGGATTAAATTGATAACGAGACTCCTTTCTTAAATCCGACAATTCTAAACTGCATTAGTTTTGATCTCCTTTTTTGCCTCGCCAGTCATAGAATGTCACTCTGCATAGTAGATATGGTATGCGTATGGTACGGTTACTGTGGTATCATGGGACTGGCTTCTCTCCATACTATCTGGGGTGTGAAAACCCCCAAGTCTAGAGGTGTGTAGGCAATGTATTGGGTATAACTAACGGCGGCAAATCTCCAAGCTCCATCATGCGAGGCGAAGAATTGTCCGTCTGGTTTCTTTCTGCCTTAAAAGATAATGCCGCCTTTGGTGGGGCATCAGGGAATTCATCCGGCGGGTGGTGGGTATAGTCCCAGGATCTTGTCACTCTTGATGTGTCTACAAAATCCCTTTCTCTGGGCATGTATGTGTTTGTGTACCAACAACACATGGAGAATTCTCATGGTTAAATGAAATCTTGATCGCTTATCGCTGTCGTTGAGCTGGATAATGTGTTAGTTATCAACAGGAAGGCTCAACTAAGATTTGCCATAGCGCCATCATGGTTAGCAGCCCAAAATATATGCGATCAAGCCACACATTTACAACAGATATCTGACGGAAAAGACTGAACGAATTACTGGAAATTTCATAGAAAAATGATTTACAAAATTGTCAACATGTCAGCCGAGGGATTGTAGATGATAATAATAACTCATTGTCTGTCCCTATCCGAGGAACCAATCTTGTCCAGGGTATATCACCCCGCAAAACCAAGCCACACACCAAGACTGACTGACCCCCAAACATGTAAGAGGATGATTAGTGACGAAGCAAGTAACAGGAAGAAGCAAGGAAAGGAAAAGGTACAGTACAGGACTATATGTAATCAACTTCTGCCCCTCGCAAAGCCGTACTATATTGTTTCATGATGATGCAGGTCCCCCCATTCCTTGTCTCAAAGCTGACTGCGAATGCCCTTTTTACTCATTCGTGGGTTTATGTGAGTTGCAGTGCCGCGGCTAGACCAAGCAAAGATTGACAGTTTTGATGCTTGTCAAATCAGTTTTACTCGCGCGGATATTTTTATAGTTGATGCATATACATATGTACATACATGAGTTGCCTGAATATGTACTTACTTACCCAGATAAAGGTACTGTAGATGGTTCGTATGTACGCATGCCGACGTACCTAATCAAATGACCATTACAATTTGCAATGACGTGGTAAGTTACCCCCGACTCGGCGTAATTCTGGATTCTATATCCCAGATAGTCCATGCAGCTCTTGACGTTGTGGGTTTTACGCGGATGAATGCAAACAAATGTTGGTTACTTCATGTCATGATGGACAGCAGAAAGAGCCTCTCTGAGGGTCCTTCCAATCCGGTAAAAGGCATCAATTTAGCCTAAAAACTTGAGCCCCACGCCTTCCTCGCCTTAGCCTTAGTTAGCCGTCCATTAGCCTGTCCCTCGTTCCACAGAAACGGGTAAAATCTCATGGAGAGAGGCTCCACCAAAAAGATTCCTCTGTAAACACACCCTGACCCCTGGTCGATCAAGTTGGGTCCCATGATGAAGGAAGGAAAAAAGAAGGACTGACATGACATGGTCGAGATGGAAACTCGTCTCGACGGAACTCGTCTCGATGGCGCCCAATTCATTGTTGATCGACGAGTGTTCACATCATTTCCTGCTTCAATTTTAATACGACAAAGAATACACCTCCCTCGCACAGCCTTACAGTATTTTTGGCTAGGTACCATGATTGACTTACACCAAATACACTCGTCAAATCTAATCATGACAACGAAACTTCCAACCTTCAAAGAACCTTTCAAAGCTGCCACACAGTCACTTTAGCGATCATGGCTCCAAGCGACCGAAATAGACCACCAGCAAGATCAAAGACATCGCCAGGTTGTCAGACAAAGAAACCCTCAAAAACATCACCACGGAATCATCGCACCTCTTTGTCCTAGACTGTCCTAATTCGGACTCGACTATCTTACAATGCCACCATCGAACACTCCTCGAGAATTTTATCTTCTTCCTTGTTCTCAGTACGAACCATGTGAATACTCGCGGGCTGAGTAAAGCCCAGACAGTTGTGTCTTGCGTCTTTGTTCTGCTTGACAAGCTTATTACCGCCGAACCGTCCACCTTCTCCATCGCATGTTCCCTTTAGATCCCTATTCTCGACAGAAACAACAACTCGACACAACCTGCCCAACATGAGAGGCCGTGATATTCGAATCAGAACTATACAGTACCCCGAATCGGCAGTATTGCTGGTGTCCCAGACCCAAAAACAACAATGGTGCACTATTCAACAGCGCAACATGTACGCCATCAGGTCAGCTCTTCTCCGTGGAGATACCGGCGTCACCCTTTTAAACTGGAATCGCATTCCAAGCAATTTATGGGACCGTATCAAGCTTGCCGATGAAGAAATCGACAAACTCAAGATCGACGCTTATTCGCTTATACCCAACCCCGTCCGTGACCCGGATCCACGTGGCAACTTGCAAGCAGATGCTCGAAAGGCCATTGAGTCGCGAAGGTGGTACGGTTTGAAGTTCAACTTCATAAAAGTACTTGCCAAGGGAGGCCAAGGATATGTTTCATTGTGGGATGTCACCTTTGACAACGGCTTGACCAAGAGAGTGGTGATCAAGAAGGCTCTGAGGGGCACGTTCAATCCCGAAGAGGAAGTTGGATTCCACCTACGGTACAAACATGCGGAACACACGACCCAGGTTGTCGATCTAAGTAAAGATTCTAAAGACATACAGGAAGAGATGTTGAAAAAAGACCCAGCATGCCGCCCGCGATTTAGGAGAGGAGATCCTTGGGATCCCACACGCCTGAGATGTGCCGTCTTTGAGTATGCACCCTATGGCGATGTATGGAAGTACATGGAGGCTATTGTTCCGGGTAAAAAGCAGTTCCCGAATCAAGTTCTTTGGGGGATAATGGAGTGCTGTAAGTTGCCTTGTCAAAGTCATCATCTCCTCCTGGCTGACGCGCATGTTTAGATGCCTTGGGACTTGCTACTGTTTCGTATACACCGACTTTCGACGACGGTACTACGTTCGAAAACGAGTACAGAACAGGCCAAGAAATCGATCGGGTGGAGGATCTTTTGGACCATGCCGAGACTGCATATTATTCGACCCATGATGTCCACCAGGACCTGGAAGCACTCAACGGTAAATATACCAACGCATTTCTCAGGTTCCATTCTAACTTTCACGTGCTTAGTACTCATGGGTGAAGATCCATCTCATGAATACCAGCCTATTTTCAAGGTAACACGGCTTGAATCCTGTTGATGACGCCAATATACTGACTGGGACTCAGTTGCATGATTTGGGGGCGTTCAGTGAATGTATGCGCCAAGTATGGAGAACGGCGACCGAAGCTCAGATCTGGAACCTACGGCATTATCCTAAGGATCATGCTGTAGCACCGGTATGTACATTGCACCTCAGAGCTTCCGATATTGCTAACGTGGTATTATTAGGAACAAATAAGCAAAGAATGGGATGACCTTGCTATCCGATATCCGCCAAAAGATGCACGGAGGATGTTTTGTGGCGAGGATTTTGAAAAGGGTACCACTTGTGCTGGGCGCTTTGGTACATGGACCAATGTCTTTCTCATTGCCAGAGTGGTAAGTTGATCTCTTCTGTTCGATGTGCCACATTTATCTAAACGTTTACAGATGGAGTCCATGATTACCCGGGAGATCATGAGGTACCCCTTCAAGCCCGCACCTCATCGGAAGGCTGATGGCTCGACGGGACCACAGACATATGGCTGGAGGTTACAGGACCAACGGCATGCTTGGGTCGACCCAGAGCTACGCGATCTCGTCTGCATGTGCCTCTATGAGAACCCTGGTGACAGACCTAGCCCACTGGATATGCTCAGAACTGTTAATAAATGGAAGGACTCGGGACACCATGATCCTACAGAGATTGTTAAATGGTGGGAAGACGTTCGCGGTCCTCGATCGGTTGTGTCTCACAAACCAAAGGCGCCAAACCCGAACTTCAATCCCACTCAACAGGGTGTCATAGATCAGGTGGGACTTTTAGCATTGCATCCTGTCGGGCAGCCACATCCAAAGAATCATGCCCCCGCTGTCAACCAGCCTGCTCAGAACCAAGGAGGCGTCAACCCTCAACCGGCACATCCCCCACAGCCGCAACAACCGAAAGGTCCGGCCAACCCTCACGTTCCGGCGAAGATTGCTGCGGCACGTAACAAGCGAGTCTCATCGCAACCACGTGTACGGCCTGTTCACCTCTCAGGGAACAAAAGACGGACAAATAGCCAGGTACAATTACAGAAACGTCTATCAGCTGGGATTGGGTCAGGGGAAGCCATGGATATCGACCGTGAGGAGGCTGCTTACCGGTTTAGTGGCAATCCTGGCAACGTCGCTGCACCTCCTGTACAAGTTCAAAAAGTTTCCCAGCCTGGACGCCCTTCTGGTAATTCTATAACAAGTATCAACCGCGCTACTCAGCATCCTGTCAGGCGTATCAGGTTTGAGGATCCTCTGAAGCCCTCGAAGAAGCTTAAAGTTCACAAGAAGTTCCTCTCGCCAAAGATTCGAAGGGTGGTTCGCAGACCAGGTCCAAAGAAGTCCCAGGCGCTCGAGGGGTTTGTTCGAGACAATACTTCATATACGCCTGTGGCTGTTCAGAACCTCCTTCTTCGGGCAAGGGAGCTCGAAGCACGACTCGACGCTGATGCTATTCCTATTTACGCTTACCTGAGGTGAGGGCAAGTTTTAGAGGTTCACGGTTTGTTTGACTGAGTTGGCTGTTGTGCTTGATTTGTGGTTATGTTTTGGAGGGTGACGCAAAGAGTGTTTTCGTGGGGTTTGTATTTTTGTGCTCGTTTGATGATTTGCATGGTTGTTTACGGTGTTTGCCATATATCATTGGTATTTCAAACAATATATTATAGAACGTTTTGTTCCTGGGTATCGTTAACTCCTATCTCTCTCCCGTTTTCCCCGCCCACCTAGCCAACTAAGTACATAAAAATTCCAATTTGCAAGCAGAAATAACTAATTAGCATAGCGGCACTCACACGTGCCGTTGCTGGATCTGATATTACCCACGATACCTCCCTGGCTATCCACACACTCGGGCGATCCACCTCTGAACATCTTGCGTTGAACAATCTCAACATTACCTGGCCATTCGGCAAAATTCTCATCATCAGAACCGTCAACACCGTCGCCGTTCCTCTGCGTCCAAAGTGTAGCTTCGAAAAGCGTATCGTCAAACATACACTTGGCAGCAAGATTACTCGACGAGAGCATATCGTCCGGAACGACCGTTTTAGTCATTGAGAAGGAGAACTGCAGTCGTTCTTGGGATGTGTTCTCGTCTAAACGCTTGAGCGTCAGGTTCGCGAAAGATGGTGCAAAGGGGTTCGCAGTGGATGAGATGTTGTACGAGTCATTGTCGTTGTTGGCCGTGATTATCCAGAAGAATGTCGCCGAAGAACCTTGCGTATAAGGATAGCAGCGCCATGTTGAGGGGTTCGAGGTACATTCTGTTGATGTGTTTTGGAGATCTGCTCTGAAGGCGTAGGAGCCAGCTGGAAATTTGGGTGTTGGCTCTGGAGTTGAGGATTCCTGCGGTATATCCTTGCTGCTGTTATTGGTGTATCAGTCTCCTTCTCTCTCATATATCTTAAGTGTGACTTACGCATTATCCAATCCTATTGACAGCCCAACGCCCAAAGCAATCGCAACGATAGCAGCACCCACCATGACAATGACCAACAAGCAACATCCCCTCCTCTTATCTACACCACAAAGCCTCCGCTTCCTAAAACTCCCACTGTCCGTCATGTCGGGCTCTATGAACTTCCCCTTGGTCTCGTGATAGCCATAGCTGTAGCTCGGCGGGGAGTAGTGCGCCGGGGGCGGAGCGCGATAGGCTCTTGCCTGTGGGATGTAGGCCGGCGGCGGGACTCCATAGTTGCGAAGAGCGCGACGGGGAGATTTCCTGGGGATGCGTAGGGGAGCTGGAGGAGTTGAAGGGCTGGGAGATGAAGGCGTGGACGCGATTTCGTTTTCGTCGATTGAGGGGAGATGGGGACGGGATATGGAGGTGAATGATGATGCTCTATGGGTATGACCTCTAATCATTTTGGAAAGATTTACTTATGTGACCAGTAATTCTGGGTAGGTGGTTCAGTTGAGTGTTGTTAGTTAAAACGATGACGCTGATGTAGGTCTCTGCCAACTGAATAATAATAGACCATAGACAAAGAACAAGTAAAAGAAGAAGGAAAGGTAATCGATGAAGTATAAAAGACTCAACGATCAGGCTGTGAGTATGTTTCCTCGGACCGGGATAGATGCAGCCTTCATATATTCAGCTCAGCCTGGTACAGCAATCGTGCAGTTCAAGTGTGTATGTATAATCAATTGTCGATCAATGATGGGGATAAGATGCATTTAGTTGGAACTGTCAATCAAGAGGAAATTCGTCCAGTTTTCAATTCGCAAAGATGAAAGATAACAAAAATCACATCATTCATCATCAATGATCCTATCGCTTTGAATGATGCATCCCTCTTCTTCTTCATCACCCTCCTCCTCCTCCTTCAGAACAAACTATCGATTTCAGCTTTTGGTTTACCCTTTTACCCTGTCTTTTTTTCGCCTCCCCTCCCACCGTTAGAACTAGATACTAGAAAAGGCAACTAAAAAGCCGTTCAAAAATTCAATTAACAATTCAAGACCCGCCCGCGCGGGTTCATGGTTATCCGAAGGGGGGGCGTTGTTTTACTTTAGCGTCTCTTGCTCTCCCGCTAACAGTGGCCTCGTGATTGGGGATGTGCCTGGAAAAGTGGCGTTGAGCTGCGAAGCTTGGCTTGCGAAATATTGGTCTGGCTAGGGGAAAGAGGTAAAGCTTGAGGGGGATCTGCATATTGGATCTGGAATTCCATTGATGTCAGAGTCAGTCGATATTGTTACTTGGGAATGCTATGTATATGCAATTATCGTCTTATTGAACCCTTGATTCTATCCCTCTACTTTACCCTTCTAAACTTCATCTATCAATATTTCCTCTTATTGCGATAGATCGTCTATTTAGATCCCTGGCGTTCTCAAGTATACAATTGTCGCTGGCTTACTCCATGCTGAACAAAAACACCAATCGTGGTTCGGGTATTGCTCTTCCACGTCACCTCGTATCAACCAATCCTTCAGCTACGCTTCTTTCAACTAGTTCTGCCCCTCTGCTGCCTTCTCGGCATATGTAGGAGCCTCCAAAACCTCACCCTGATCAGTCCAGACCGCCGACAACTCTGTCTCAATCTCATCTCGGCGCTTCTTCCACTCTTCCACTTGCGCCAGTCGCTCGCGTAGTTCCTGCAACTCCTTCTCTACCTGCATCTTCTCACGCTCGGTACCAATTCGCTCAAATTCCCATTCATCTCCTCGGTCACCCATACCAAGGACCAAGTTGTATTCGTGGTACTTCTTAAGAGATGCTCGAGTTGAGATAGTGATAAGTGCTGTATGTGTTAGTTAAATGATATCATAACCATAAAAAGAGCTGAGACTTACTGATGCCCCTCTCCTTGCATGTCTCGTACAGCAAACCCTCAACATCACTCGACACGGCGCTTGTACCTTCATCCACAATAGCATACTGAGGCTCATGGTAGAGTAGGCGAGCGAAGCCCATGCGCTGCTTCTCACCTCCACTGAGAATATCCTTCCACTCTTTTCGGGTATCCCATCCACCCTCTCGGTCAGGAAGGTATCCCAGTCGCGCAGCTTCAAGAACTTTTATGAGATCATCCTCGGATTTGCGCTTCTCCTTCATATCAACATGGCCATCAGGATAGATGACTTGGTCACGTAGGGTTCCTGGACTCAAATACGGTCTTTGAGGAAGGAACATGATGCCATCTTGGCCAATGTCCTTCGGGCGACTGACCAATCCTCGGTAGACTGGCCACAAGCCAGCGAGGATTCTTGAAATTGCAGTTTTACCCACTCCGTTTGGTCCAGAAATCTGGATGTTGTCAGTACACATATGGGCCGCAACGTAGATAGACTTACGAGTAGATGTTCACCCCTTCGCACAATGATAGACAACGACTCAAGCAACTCCTCACCTCCCTGTGGCCACAGGCCAGGAGCGACGACTGGCACATGCTCGAATCGAACGCCGTCAAATCCCTTCTGGATGGTTCCCGAAACGTCGGACAGAGAGTATAGTTCGCTCTGTCCAGCTCGAACCTGATAAGCATCGGCGTTTACCCGGTGCAATGTCGAGATGAGTGTGTACACTCGGCTGGTATATCCTGCCAATTCTGACAAGTCCTTGATCGAGTACATCATGCGACCACCTGCATCTGCAAGTGAAAGCATAAGTCTCTTGTTCGTGATAAACTCCTTCATGCGGTTACGTTCCCGTCCTCCCCGTACACTATTCTCAATCATCTCGGCCCGGCCTCCGACACCGCCCCACGCCGGTAAGAAGACAGGGAGCGATGCTAGCAAGTAGCCGTAAGCACTCCAACTGTATTTGAGGATGAAATCTTCCAGAATATTGTAGCGGATCTTGAGCATGTAAATGCCTTCCATCCAAGACTTTAGCGACTTGAACTCGCGGTTCAAAAATGTCTTTTCAGTCTCGGCGCCGCCATAAAATGCGACTTCCTCAGCGTTGGCAATCAGACGTGCATGTAAACTTCGGAAATCACCCTCTTTTCGACCCTCGACAGCCTTTAGTTTTCCAAACGGCGGTGAAAGTCGTCGTAGGATGCTAGCCGTCAGGAAGTAATTGCTCATGAGACCAGTGATGGCGAGAGGGCCCAAGGACCGGTAAAGCTGGTAGTTGAATACACACAAATCGACAAAAGGTTTGCCGAGCGATGAGTAGATGTTGGCTGCTGCTGCACAGAATAGAGTCAGATCTTGGGTGATAAACTGGTCGGCACCTTGACCGACACCTCCATCCAAATTGGAAAGCTTGTAATAGTTGAGGTTGTCGTTAAGGTACAGGTCATGGATATATCGTGTCAGTCGCGTACGGAAGGCAATGGAGACCTTTGATTCAAGGAACTTGATCGTGGCATTTGTGTATGAGGCAAAGCCTCCAATTCCGCACCACTGGGATGTGTAAGTCTCTGATACTCTTGTGTTAGAAGTCGGTTGCTTACCTTTAGTATACCCCATAAGAACGCTCTCCCGTTGCCAGCAACTAAATCGCGTACAATCTCACCATCCAGGCGAGCAACAACCAATGAAAGGTATGTTCTCAGCATCAGGAATGCGCCGTGGCTAACCAGTAAGCCGGCTTCTTTACTGGACCACCGTGGGATCATGATGCTCATCAAGCTCAGGAACTGGTGCAGAAAAGCAATATTAAGACCGGGCTTCGTTTGCGCTGCTGGTACCGTACCCTCCCGTAGGCCGGATACACGGGGAGGGTTCAGAAATAAGCGGCGATGCGCATCGAAAGTGAGAGGCTTGGTCGTGTTGATGACCACTTTCGATGTGCTGTCTTTATATGGGACATATATGGTTCGCGATCCGTCCTTGTTGTGAAGCCATGAGTTTGTGCGCACGAGTTTTCGTCCTTGCTCTCGCTCGTGTCGTCGGTTCTTCCACCATCGACGCCCTCCGACTCCACCAAGGATAATTGAGATCGCGAGGGCCAGCGTCGCGAGTAGACGAGTTGTGCGAGTTGTCCCGCGCAATCTTGTCTTGATCTTGCCGGTCCATTTGTCGAGAAAGGCGGCCAACTGCTCCTCGGCAGCAGTATGCCGGAGCGTTGATTGCCCAGCCATAGTAAAGGGTTGGGTTGGGTGTAGGCTTTGTGATGACGTTGAATGTTGTATACAGTACTATGGTATTTGGAGTAGCTTCCCCACAACAAGAACGACCGAGTCTCTGAAGAGGCTCAGGGCGCTTGCTTTACTTGTCCATTAGCAAAGCGCGTTATATATGATGTAAAGTTTCTGGTAATAGTATGGGTAATGTGTGGTGGTTAGAGTCTTCTAAGACAAAATATGGTTGAGGTTGTCCTGTATCGAGATAGTCATGAGCATGTGAAATACGGGTACCCGAGGCAAGTGGCACATGGGACCGGCCTGCGCCTGCCTCCTGCTGCGACTTTCCTTACTTCACCTCACCTAAGCTGCAGCCGACGGATGCAGCAAGCGGGAATGACGACACTGTGTCCAATCACATGATTAGAGAAAAGCTGGGGAAATATGGGGAAGGCATTTGGTTATGGCTAACCGATAGAGTCAGTATATCATTGGTTCGGTTGGAATCTCAAATGGATATCACCTACCCTAGACACGATGATGAATTTACATAGTACAATTGTGATATCAACTCTGATCTCTTGATCAGGTGCATTTTAATATTCTCGTTAGAGGGTACTGTATTATTTTCCGTTTATTTCTCTCTCTGTTTATATCGCTATTAAAATGACTTCGACTGGTTGCCTGTAGGATGATCCATGTGATGGGGTTTACAGAGCAGCAGATATACCGCTATCCAAATAATTATACGAGATTGTAAACGAGAATCGTAAATCGGGAAAGATTGGTGGAACCATCATAAAGTTTGTTGCTGCTATTGGAATCCCAATTCAAGCACAAAAAATTGAATATCTTTCTGCAGTTTCCCGCATTCAATATGGAAAATGTTGATGGATAGCCCAGGGTACAAAAGTGACACGACTCAGTATCGGCACGCTAATCAAAGGGGTCAGCTCATCACTGCGAGCTTACAGGTTTTGAAGTCAACCGATGACACTTCTCCCTAGACTCACTCGTTGAGAGAGTCGGCTTCGCCGGGAGAACAAGATGACGGTGTGATTGCCATGTTAGAGTTATGCTTAAGAAGGCCATGTTCGGGTAAGCTCATAGCTATCTAATAGTAAATAATATAGTTATTACGGCAAAACGAGATCGATATGATTGATATGGTGATATACTGGGCCAAACAGAAACACCAGCTGCAAGGTCTCTCTAACCGGACCGCAACGACAGCGGGTATGCAGGTCTCTTAAGTGGTCGAGCCCGAAGGTCCCACGATGCATGGAGACATCACTGATCCGGGCGCCAACGTGGCCAATCATGCTATTTGAGCAGGGATAGTAGTCCCGGTCCGACAGGGATAAGGGCTCTTTCCGTGTCTCAGTCTTGAAAGAGAAGATGGAATTTGAGATTTTGAATTGGAACTGAACCTGGTGCAATGAATGAATGACCCTTACAAGGGATTTACGATTAATTCGACGAGGGGTGTGGAGGAAAAGCGTTGTCGACGATGCACGTGAAGAAACTCGTATGGAAGGTTTGGAAGCCAAGGAACCGGCGACTCAGGTAAAGCCATCTGCTACCTACTATGTACATTAATAGGTAACTAATGAACATCGGTGGGTGGAGGAGCATGGACCAAGGAGTTATGTCAAACTCAACGACATCCAGTGCAAAGGGTATACATACCTAGCAACCAGGGTTATCATTATGACAACAGGATACAACAGAGAATATAATACCTGCTAGGCTGCTAGCTACCGTACCCGCCAACAAACACATTTAGGTTGCATGGCACGAGGAAACATCGAAAGAGCGTGCATCTCATCCCGTACGTCAGTGGTCATGTAGCAGTAGCACACGGATGTGAGTGACATGGTGGCAGCCTCAAATCCAAATTCAAGACCACCAAGAACGCAAGGAAGAAGCTTGAAAAGCTGGGGAGAGCTTGGGCCCCTTGGCAAGAAGGCAAAAAAACAAAAAAACAAAAAAAAAAACAAAAATCAGGACAACTGACTGAATGATGACTGGCAACTCTCGTTTGTTTATCGTTCAAGACCCGAAATTAAACTCCAGTCTCGTGCAGTGCTCACAGGATATGTACATCATGTTAAAAGGAGAGACCCTCCCCTCAGCGCTCTGCTGAGAGATCGCGGGCATGGATGGTATGTATTAGAGCGAAGAACGGATACCCATCCCTTGTTGGTGGGCATCAGTGCTACCAGCATCTGAAGATGGCAGCCCGACCAGGTGGCTTTCTGATTGACCGGAACTTTCTAGTGCCACCATGAATATTAGAGGGATGCAGGATATAGTGATTGTAGCGATTGTAATTTATAGAGACTGCATTTAATCAATCAAGATAATTGCTTTTTATGTTCTGACAATACGACTTTTTACGCAGAAATCGTTCCAGCCGACAAAATAAGTGTAATGAATGTAGGTACATGCGCAGAGCCAGGACAGGGGTCTTTAGGCGCCGCACCAAGCCATGGGCCGACCTAAACCAGCCATAGGACAGGGTGGTTAAGATGAGCCTGGCGGACACCATTATTAGCGGAGATGAGAGACAAGGGATGGCCATTTTAACTATCTAAAGATACCAGAAACTCAGCACTCGACACTGTACAAAGCACCACGTTTAGCAGATTCTGGGCAGTGCTATTGCTCACGCTTCGCACAGTATACGATAGCCTTCTTCCATGATGGATGCTCCCGGAGGGTTAATCTCAAGCCCAACCCCACTCACACCTCCCTCTACCACCCACCCCAGTCAAGCCTAGTCGAGCCCCATCCTGTTCGACCTCTCTCAGTCTATCCTCTGGCCTCTCATAGGCTCACAGTCTCCCACTGTCCCCAGTGACCCTGCTGCTCACTGTTTCTAGCGGATGCGCCCCCGGCCTAGGCTTCCCTTCCAGCACGTCTCCCACTGTCGCTGCACCCGCACCCGCACGCACTACATCGCGTCCAGTCCACTCCAGCCTTTCCAAATCGAAAATCAACGGGCCCTGACTTTTACCTCTCTCATCCTCACCAGCACCTAATAAACAACACCCCAGGGAGAGCGAGCGAAAGAGAAGCCCCCTGGCCTACTCTGTTTCCCTAATCTCTTCTCTTCGAGCCAAGACCAAGTTCATCTCTTAAAGGCAATCATTTCGCTTGCGCGCCAGGTCTTTTTCAGCCTCCGATCCGCCCGCCTTACCTCTCTCTGGTCCCCGTCGCCCGCTGGTCCTCCGTCTTTTCTCATTCTCACTGAGCTCCATCCCCCGACCGACGCAATCCCCGATCAGGTTTCCTGTTGACGGTATCTGTCTCGACGATTGAGACGAATCGTTCATACATTCATTCATTTATTCATTTTTGTGACCGTCTTTGGTCGGCTCTACAGTTTCGATTCTTCCTGTACGATTCTTGATCCAGGCCGACTTCTAGCCTCCCCTGCCTTGGCCCAAACGCGCCTTAATTTCCCACCGCTCGCCCTTTTACTTCTTGCGCCGACAAAACTCCATCAACTGTTTATACTTGCCATATCCATTGACTTCGTTTCTTGTCTCGCTCTAGGCCTCGATAGGCCCTATTTGAAGAGTTAGGGGTGATATATCAGCCGGATTTGTCTGTTTGCGGTCAACGACGTAAGTACCTATCACTCCTTTTTAGCATGCCCAAGATCTTGCGCGATTGCTTGGACAGTATGACAGTGCCAAGGCTCTATCAGCAACCTCCTTACGGATGTGCTCTTTCTGTGAAAGCAACTATTGTGTCAGGCGCAGGAATCTGGTGTCAGCGCTCCTGATACATCGTTGCCCTGTTCGAGCTACTACTTTCGCTATTGCTTGTTGTTTTCCAGTTTCCGCAAAGAAAGCAGCTGACCGGTATCTAGATTTGAAAAAATAAACGCAATCATGTCAAACACAAACGACGAGATTCAACCTCAGACAACCTCAGCCGATGCTGAGATGTCAAACAGGGGTCAGTTATCTCGAGATGAGGGATCAAGCTCGAAAAAGGGTCGCGGCCTCCTCAAGGTTCCTTCGAGATCATCGTCACAGCGGAACCAATCGTCACCAACATCAACAGGGTTGAGTGGGGCTACAGTCAGCGATCCCCGGAACAGCATCGGAAGCCGATCGAAGGAGTCCAAAGGAAGTCTCCGCGCGCGACGACGGAATGGAAGCACCTCAAGTAACAGGACTGGAGGTGAAACTGAACCTACAAATACTGCCGCAAACTCCCAGCCAAACTCTCCCGTTGCTCCCACGCAAAAGAAGAAGCGTGGCGGTCTTTTCGCTTTCCTTGGATGCTGCGGTACGCCTGAAGGTCCAGCTGGCAACGAGGAAAACAACGAAAACGTACACAAGCTCGACGTCCTACCTCAGCGCCCAACATCCGCAAGGTCGCGAACCAATACTCCCCAGGAACAACCCAGGCCAGTTACGGAGAGAGAGTCTCAAGTCACTGTTCCTGCCCCGGAGCCCAAGGACGAGGCTACTTCATCAGGCCACGCCCACGACGAAATCACAACCACAGAGCGAGAAAACCGGGAATCGAAGCAAACGATTCCTCCCTCAGTCACAGTGGAGCCCCCCAAGCCTACTCCCACAGAAGACGAGCCTCAGGTGGCAGACAAGACGCCCAACAGCGGTGACGTGGATATGCGAGATGCTGCTACCGAGGAGCTAGAAGAAGAGGCACCTGTAGCCCCTGCAGCCGAAGATCCAACCCAGAGGACGATACCACCTCCCCCACCCCCGGCTGTCGTGGCACCCAGCCAATTCACAGATGCTGGCCCATCAGCACCCGAGCCGCAGAAGTGGTTGTTGCCCCCGATTGCACCAGAACACAAGGGCAGGAAATGTCTGGTTCTGGATTTGGATGAGACTCTGGTTCACAGCTCCTTCAAGGTAAGTTTCGTCACTAATCTGGATATTGTGGATACGCGCTAATTACTTCCAAAGATCCTACACCAAGCCGACTTTACAATTCCTGTTGAAATTGAGGGTAACTACCACAACGTGTACGTGATTAAGCGACCGGGTGTGGACGAGTTCATGAAGCGAGTTGGTGAGCTGTATGAAGTTGTAGTCTTTACAGCTTCCGTCTCAAAGGTGAGTTTTACTTGAATAGTTTGGCCGACCAGGAAACTGACAACATGTAGTACGGAGATCCACTATTGGATCAGCTCGATATCCACAAGGTTGTCCACCATAGACTCTTCCGCGAGAGTTGCTACAATCACCAAGGAAATTACGTCAAGGACTTGTCCCAAGTTGGCCGAGACCTGAAGGATACCATCATTATCGATAACTCGCCCACCTCCTACATCTTTCACCCTCAGCACGCCGTGCCCATCAGCAGTTGGTTCTCTGATGCCCACGATAACGAGCTACTAGATCTCATACCCGTCCTCGAAGATTTGGCGGGACCTAATGTCGCCGATGTCAGCCTTGTTCTCGACGTCACACTCTGAAGCATGACCGTTTCTTAACAACATTTTTTTTACTTTGTCAAAACATTTTTCCACGATTCGAACTACAACCGTTGATCTGCAGAGTTGCCATCATAGCGGAAGGCGTTTGGTTGAGAGCTTTCGTTTCCTGGTGTAGATGTACTATTGTCTAATCATACATAATTGAGCGGTCGGAACGGAACGAAATGAAACGAACCTCGCCAACACGCTCAGACTTCCTTTACAAAGATACCTAGTGGCCTTTGGTCAGCTTTAGCACGGGGGCCTTTTACAGCAGGCATTGCCATTACATCTCACAGATTCGGAGCAAAAAAAGGTGGATCAGCATCAGGAGAGGCACGGAACATACACGAGGTCTTTATCTCCAGAGACGATGGGGGCGTGATGTTGTGTGCAGTACACGCCGGGCTGAAGAAGCAGAGATAGGGCCTGTTGAGAGGCATTTTGGAACCTTTGATACCATGTCATCTCATGGGGATGAAAAAAAGAGCTGGAGGAGGACTCGCCAAGTGCATGGATGACGCGCCATCGATGCGCGAATGTTTTTTTGTTGTCTTGATTCCCTTTGTCTTATGGTTTCTTGTCTTTTGATACTGCTACTGCCGTTTCTTCTCTCTTCTACCTCGTTGTCGTTTCATCTTTTTGATTATACAGCACCCCCGATACATTCATGTCGAGTCTGCGAGCGGACTCGGAAGCGAGCACGAGAGCGTTTGTTGTTGATATCCAATCCGCCTGATTTGACGATAGGGATCAACAGGTGTAGAGGCTACAGCCATCTCTCCCAATACATAGTCTCACTAAATTGTAAAATTTCTTTTTGAAGAATAATGGCCTTGAATGAAATAATCACAACTTTCTTTTTTTTTTTGGGGGGGAATAACTTAAAAACTTGACCTGAACTAGTGACCTACCTACCTATCCAACTGTTACACTGCAGTAAAGTGAAGTGATGTGGAGCCATTGCCTATTGTGGAGAGCTGTACTGTAGTCCCTTGGAGTTGCAGGAGCTCCCATGAAAGACTTGGACGCCACCGGAAAATTATAGCACCGTCTCCCTTCTTTCTGGTGAATGTGGCCTCAACTCCCTAAGTGGTCTGGTTCCCCATTTTACGGGGGGGAGTAGCACAACCACCTAAACCATTAATTTAGTAGGACCCCATCTCTCGTCTGGATCTTTGGTTTCCATCAACGTCTACTATCTATTCTCTCCTTTCTTTTCTCCATTTCGCGCTCTCTAAGAATCCTGCTGTGATTCTCTTGTCAAATCTCCTTCCCCGGGTTTAATTCTTCAACAATGGTACGTTCCAACCTTTGAATCGAGAGCAATTGGCGATGCAAGCGGCGGAGCTAGTGTCGCATTGCGACTGAGCTCTATTTCTCTTGAGCTCGGATTGATATGAAGCTTGTTATATGTATGATCGACATCAGTTCACTAACACGTTGTTTTTATATAGTCTTCTCCTCGTCCTTCTTCCCCCGTCAACGGCGGCGCTGCTGCCAGCGGTGCCAACATCGGCCGACCCTCATCCCCTGCTATCCCTGGTGGTCCCCGTACTGCCATCCGACGACGCGCTGCTGCCGACCAGAAGGAGAAGATTGCCAATGCTCGACCAAGCAGCACTCGCGCCGCTGGCGCCGGTGGTTCCAGCAGCACCATGCTGCGTACGTTGTACCATCCAATACCGACCTCCAAGTTCATACTGATACCCCCTTTATAGGACTTTACACCGATGAGTCGCCCGGTCTGAAGGTCGACCCTGTTGTTGTCCTTGTTCTGTCTCTTGTCTTTATCTTCAGCGTTGTTGCTCTTCACAGTACGCTTTCCCCACCTCCCTTGTTACGGAGATGTGTCCAAAGCGTGTTTTCTAACTCTGTTTCCAGTTATCGCCAAGATTACCCGAAAGTTCTCCAGCTAAACGGCTGCGAAAAGTCTCAAATTTCACGACGAAGCTCGAAGAGAAAGAGGGGTGATGATATCTTTGGGGACGCTGCTATTTCTTGTTATAACCATGAATGTGGCTGGCGTAGGGCCTCTTTTCCACACATGAAGGTTATGTGATGTGAACGACGCGCCACCACCCGCAACTGGGAGAAGGGTTAGGTTAATACGGCCACACCGGAAATTTTGTTTGTTTGGTATTGCGGTTTATGAGGGGAGCCTTTGTATTATATCTCGGGAAAAGAAGGGTCCAAACCGACAATCTGGACTTTGACTGCTTTGACGCACGAATATGGAATCTCTGCCGACTGCGAATGTGACATGCAAGGGCTGCTTAGGAAGCAACTCAGATATTATGTTTGACTTGAACTCCAGCTAACAAGGACGAGGCACATCAAAAATACAAGTCTATAAGAGTAAAGCAAGAGCCCATTCCTGTAAGTTACATTGCTGTCCTGTAGTCTTTAAACGCAAGAACCTGAACCATCCCAATTCTCTCACTGACATCTCGATTTTCTGTTCCTCCCTTGCCAGGCTCATACTCATACGTGTCTTGTCCATATCCCTTGGGCAAACCTGGAAAGGAGTTAACATCAATAATGTCTTCGTGTTCCTTGTACCATGAGTCAACATACATTTACCCGCAAGTTGAGTACCCAATATCCTGCTCTTGGGCGGACCTAGCTCAAGCATCAAGGAAGGAGCTTGTACAACATGGGTCCTGACTTCGGTCTGATATGTATCACTTCTCAGACTTGATCACCAAGCTTCTGGGGACTCTAGAGTGACGAGTCGACTGTAGATTCTGCCATGATCAGGGGGCGAAAGAGGGCAAGTCTGCATTGTCGGAACCATTAACACGACGCATCTCGTCATGCATCTGACGCAGCTCGATCGTTTGCTGGTTGGAGGACTGCCCAATTCGGCGAAGGACGTCCGTCGCTCGGTTACTGTTTTCATTGAGCTGAGTGATATTGCCACACATGTTAGCGAAACCACTCTCCAAGACTTGAAGCATTTGCTCCAAGAGTCGACCTTGAAGTTTTATATGTTGCAGGACCTCCTGCAACATCTGGGTATGGGGGTTTTCACGTTCTAGGAGTTGTTCCAATCTCTGATTATGAGCCTGGAGATCCTTCGAGAGTTAAGCCTGGCTATCGCGATTGGCAGGCTGAGGGATCTCAGGAGCAGTCTGGGCAGAAGCATTTCCAAGCCGAGAATTAGTTCCGGTAACTTCTTGTGGAGGACACTCACGTCGAGGGGTCGCCCCAGAGGCAACCGCCGATCGTCGAGGATTCTCTCGCCGGGGTTCGGCCCTGGCATTTGTCTGCACAAGGTTCACAGGTCCAGGACCGGCTTGGGGAGCAGCGCCTCGTTCAATGGCCTGCTTGAACTGCGCGACAAGTTCATCCCAGTTGTTGACCTTTTGTTTAGTAAGTGTTGTTAGTAATAGTAAGATGTTCAATAAGTGTGATATAATTTACTGTTTCGCCTTTACTAACACGAAGGGCAGCCTCCTGAAGGCGCTGTCCAGATACAGTAGCAAAATCAGGAACCTGCAGAGTCAGACCGTTAGTCCTGATGCATGTTGTAGGTAAGATAATGATTCAAGCGTACTGGTTGACACTGACGTCTCATATGAGCACAGCCGTAACAAATAACAGCCAGTTGCGCTGGCGATGGACATTAGCAAGACTCTCTCTTTCATATAGAGACACAAGGTAGACAAACAAGCTTGAGAACAGCAAGGAAATCGCGGCCCTTGATCGACCATCTTGTTGACGCATCTGATACAAGGAATCTGACGAGGATCACCTTTGACAGGGGGGGCCCGACGGGCCCTTTTCTTAGGAGGCGATCTCCCGTCCTCGTCGTCTTCGTCGTTCAAGCCGCTCTCTTTAGATGCGCTTTCATCTGACACACTTCCCTGGATGTACTCACTCTGAGAGCGGTCGGGAATGACATAGACGCAGCTGGCGTTCTAGAGATGATACTTGTGTTAGTATTTCAGGGGGATGTATTGTGTATGGTGATATGATGTGTGTTCGGGGACCTGACTTACAGAACTGCTTCGTGTCTGAGGTCCTTGCACATCGGAAGGAAGAAAGGAATTCATAATGAAGATCCCAAGGACAAATGTCCTAAGATGATCAAGATGGTAATACGCAGGCTGACTTTGGGTTGTCGAATGCTTGTCCTTGCCTACTGTATAGATGGCGAGGATGATATGATGGAAGACAGTTTCTTAGCAAAAGGTAGAAATGTAGGAATTCATGACCTGCAGGGAGGTAGGCGGTAATAATTTACTTATTACTTAACCAAGTGTTTGGCAATGCTGAAGTGTGAATGAAGTTACCTGGTTCCACCGTAGATCTGTTCTTCACTCTGCCGTCTGGTAGTATCTATTCAGTAGAAGAAAGATTGGCCTAATAGATAAGAAAGCAGACCTACTTAGGCTAACACCGTGACTTTTCTACCTCATCGATAAAGTGGCCTTTTACTTAAACATACCTAAGCTGACACTTTAAGCGATGTGTAAAAATGATAGACTATGGATTTAAATATGGCACTAACAGAAGAGTTATCTAGGTCAATGATAAGTTTATGTGAATTTCTGTTCCCTGTTGACCTGGGCTTAGTGATGTTTGTGTGGAAGTAGTCTAGTATCAGTGAAGTAAGGGCTTGACTAAACAAACTTCCTCCTGGCTCTTCTGAATCCGAGCATCTACTTATTCTCCAACTCGAGCTGGAGACCCTCGACAGCAGACACCACATTCTTATTCATGGCTACCATGGCATCAACCATCATAGTCTGCTGCTTGACCAAAGCACTAATAATGGCCTTCTGTTGAATCACGACAGCATCCGAATTGTTGTCCATGCCTCGGGGGACACTGTCAGGCTTGACTTCCTCAGCAGGGATGATCTCGGCAGTCTTGGCTGCATTTTCAAACAGGACTTCGCCAGTGATAAAGGACGCTACCTGTTCCGGAGCAGGTACGAGAGGACACTTGGTCGGCATGTTTGGAACTGGAGACGATGCCTCGGCCTTCACAACAATCTTGGCCTTTTCAATAGCGTCATCCCATTGTTTGATCTATTATCTAGTCAGTTAAACACCAAGATATGTGTTGTGCTTTGGCTACTCACCGGTTCGCCATAGAACAAATGTTCGACAGCTGCCTTGACAAGTCGACGTGAAGCTTCAGCCTTGGCCTTGGAAAGGGGTTTCTAAGAGTATCTTGTTAGCTGATAACGAAACAAAGAAAACAAAGTTACTTACACATTTGTGCTCTTGGATTTTGCACTGAAAGCATTCATGATCGGCCTGACGAGTCGATACTTGCTCACGAGACACCTGTCCAGGGCTTTGGCCGCGAAGGATCATTTGAATCTCACATTTACGACATGGGCTCAAGAAAGTACACGGGGGCCTCTCTTTCTCACCAGGGCTGCTTGGGAGACCGCCGGTTTCGGTAGGGGTGATTGATACCCTCATGCTTCAGAATAGCTGGGAAGAAACGATGGCGAATGTATTTTGAAAAGAGAGATGAAGTTGTTGTGCGGGGACATATCTTGGATTGTTTGAGAATGTGTACACAGCTCAACTAGATTAGCAGATAGAAAGACGGATAGATGCTGTTCTTATATGCACGCTAGCTCTATGCTTATGATGGTGAACCAATGACCACGCATATCGGATTTGACTGCGGCTTGCCGCCTAAATGGCCTCAAACGGTATCATGTGTTACTATATAGCGTGGGTATCCTGGCACTTGCGTTTGTTTAGAGTGAAATCATGACCACCTTAGATCCCTGAAGGACCTGATGTGTCACCCCTATTCATCCTCAGACTCTCCTCCATTGCTCGTCTTAATTCCTCGTCATCATCGTTGCCCGTGTTTGCTGAGGACTTGCCTTGGCTCATCTTCTTTCTGTACTCTTCCTCTGCCAAGCTCTGCTTTTTGACATACTCCATCACAATGTCTTCTTCTGTTTGCTGACTGCTTTCCTTTTCCATGGCTTCTTTTGACGCTGCTATCGCACGCTCAAACTCGTCATCGCTTACTTGTCTGGGCGGGAGTGGCGGCGGAGACTGCTTCTTAGAGGCTTCAATGGCTTGCTGCAGCTCTTTGTCGTCGTCGTTGGTGGATGCTGTATGTGGTTGAGCCACAGCGTCCGTTCCATTGAAACCTGGCATTTCAGAATATTGAGGTAGAGACGCATCGTTTCCTAGACTCTTCTGAATAGCTTGCTCAACAAGAGCTCGGTACTCCTCATCGGTGATTTGATATTCATCATCCTTGAAGATAGATGGGTCTTTCAGAGGGAGCGGTGCTGCTTCGCCTGCTTCGGCTCTCTGACGGACAACGTTTATGCTTTCGCGCATAGCAGCTTCTACCTGTGCATCTTCCTCGGCGTTTCCGCGTGACGTCTCTTGAATTGACGCCCGAATAGCTTTCTCAAGCTCTTCATCTTCGGAAGATTGCATCTGTATGGCTGAAACACCACTCGATTTTGATTGTGGAACCGGGGTGTCTGAATTAGCTCTCTCCCACGCTTCCTTGTCAGCATGTAGCTTTTTTCGTTTTTCAAAGGACAGGTTCCTAGTGTGAAGCCACCCCGTCTGAGGACGTTCAAGCACGGCCTCCGAGCTGGCTTGTCGAGACCCCTCTGGACGTTTTCCTGCGACCTTCTCCTTCTTCTTCCATTTATAAAACTTGCAAGCTTCAGACGTGAAATTATTCCACCGTTGAAGAACGTCACTTCTTTCGCCACGTGTTGCCTCTTCCATCTCGCGCCGACCCTGAACAACTCGGGAGGAAACGATATAGTTCAGAACGCTCTTGGAGAAATACTTGGTAATCTCAGCATCCACGCCCTGCATGGTGTAAGCTGGGATAGACCAGAAGCCTGTAATATAATTAGCAACGCACAAACGTCCACGTCCCAGCAAACTTACCTGCCGCTGGCTTTGCTACCACACCTCCAATACCCTTACCAAACCCTTTGATCAAACCCTGCATTCCCTCTTTCTCGGCGCCTTTTAGAGGCTGTGTAACGAGACCAGTGATGCCGTCAAAAAGACCATACCCAAACTCTTTGCCTGCTACCATGATACCAGAGCCGACGCCTGTTACCTTATCAACCGGACGAATAGTCTCGTCGTTGTAAAGTTTTGGCATGTTTCTGAAACCTCTGGCTAGGCCAAGGCAAAAATTCATGGGCGTTCTGGCACCAGTGGTAACTACACGACCGACTCCCCTGCCTGTTCCAACAGCTGCATCCACGTAGTTCACAGGCGATGCGCCCCGATCTTGCTTGGCAGCGTTCGTCGCTTGCCTCATCTGCTCCTTCCAGGATCTCTGGTTCGTTGATGCTTGAGCGCTCGACCGATCGGGGGATGATAGGCCAGAAGTGCTGGATGCAGTATCGCTTAGAGTAGGATGCGATGCGTTAGAGTGGGAGGGCGTGAGGACTGCGGAGTTAAGTGTTTCAGTGTCTGCAATGCTCGTCGCAGAATTTGATTTCTGATCCGAATCAGTGCCTTGAGGTTTAGCCAGTGAGGCATCACTCTCGGTGGCATGAGGGTTCGCGGTGTCTGATAGTGTCTGTTCTTTCTTCTTCGGGTTAGACATGCTCTTGAAGAGCTCTCTGGGCATATCGGCAATAGCCATGCCAATGCCCCCTATGTCAGTGACGAGTGACAAGGTGCAAGCAGAAATTGGATCAGGCGGCTGCTCCTCCGTGTTGTATTCCCTCATGCGAAATCTGTTCCTGTTAGCTCGGCTTTAGTTCAGTCTTGGTATTGTAACTTACAGCTTCAAGTCAGACCAATCAAGTATTTCCTGGTCTACCAGAACTGCAGCAGCAAATGCACTGAGTCGTATTTGGGTTCTTCTCACACGCCAAGCGGCGACCCTGCTCGGTGCCAGAGTGCAGCGCAACTTGTCCACGTCCAGATGATCGTGGAAGCTCATCCCGCCAACGTCGGTTCCTTTTTCTTCTCTAATTTTCTGGCCCATAGCCTTGGCCTGCTCAAGAGTCTCGGGCTTGACGCAAAACTTGATAGCCTCGGCCAGCTTCTCTGCAGTCAGCTGCTTATATGGAATCGGGTCAGGACCGGCCTTGGCTCTGGCTATCATGGCACCCCAGAATGGCTGATCGCCAAAGAAGGGCACCACAAGGGTAGGTTTGCCAGCCTTGATGCCTGCAGCGGTAGTGCCAGCACCACCGTGATGTACCACACATGAGACATGTTCAAACAGCCAGTCATGAGGAACATTGCCCAGCATGTATACTCCCTCTGGCTTGCCAAGATCATCAGCACCAAGGCCACCCCAACCTTTCGAGACTAGAGCTCTGACGCCTGAAAGCCTGACTGCCTCGAAAATCATTTCGGTCATGGCGTTAGGGTCATCGACCACAATGGAACCGAATCCGATGTAGACTGGAGGGGGTCCATCGCGCAAGAAAGCTGCCAGCTCGGGATCAGGCGTGTAGGATGAGGCGAGGTTGAGAAAGTAAAATCCAGAGATATCAATATGTCGGCCCCAATCATTGGGCTTTGGAATCAAGGCCGGTGACCTGTGACCAGTCAGTGAGTGGTACTCCAGTAGTAGCTCGCAAGTACTTACCAGCAATATGTCCAAGATATTTTGAGTCTTGAAAGAAGTCCAGGTGCCCAGATCAATGAGAGTGCAGGAAGGTCGAGCGCCTTCTTACGGAACCGGTTAATAACATCTCCCAGACCCTGCCATGTCATCATTTCTACCAGAGTATATGACATGTAATTCGTCATAACATCATCGGTGTTTGATGATTGGATATTGGCCAAAGGGTGGGGGAAAGCTCGCGTTGGTGACCAAGGCATTCTGGAAGACGATCAGTATGTAGCTTTTCTTATAGCGAGATGGAATACCCACGTAAACATCATGTGCACAGGGATACCTAATTTCTCAGCAATATGAACATGGGCAAAACTAGGAGGGTTTGCGATGATAGCATCGGCAACAAAGGGCTCTTGACCCGAGTTGCCTGATACCAATGAAACGTCCAAGGGTGCGTTGGCGGCATGAGGCTTGGGAGCTGGGCCAAGACCATCGCCTCCTTCGATACATGACCGCCAACAGCCCATGAGTATCTCTTCGATACCCTTTCGACGCTTAGTAATTTCACCGCTTGTGATGGCGTCGAAGCCAGGCATCAGACCGGGGTGTTTGACCATGAAGGCCATCAACTCGGCAGGGTCACCTCCGATGTTGAAGAATTCAAGGCCATTTTCTTCGACAAATGTGCGGAAAGTAGGATGAGTAGCTATTCGCACTCTATGTCCGTATGTATCTTTCAAAACCTTGGCTAGGGCGACGAAAGGTTGAACGTCGCCTCGGGATCCAACGATTTGTACAACGACATTGAGTTTTGGTGGCGGAATCTGTCCAGGTCTACCTCCGAGGCTTGGAGGGATATATGCAGGAGGGAGATCAGGCCGTTCAGGCTCAGGAGCAAGTTGATCTTGTAGAGTGGGTGCAAGAAGGTCAGCAAGCCTTCTGTTCTTGGCATTGATGTTGATGTTGACTCGACCGTCGCCTGTGGATAGAATGTCACTGGTTAGTCTAAGCGTCAAGGCTGGTGTATAGGTGTATTTGTGCGAAGGAATCTGGGGGTGTAGTTGACTTGCCTGTTACTTTTGCACCGGCATCAAAGCCAGGCTGTGAGAAATGGACCTGATCATGGTCCTCTCCATAAGGAGGAGGAGCTACATCGGCTTCTGCGACGTGAATATCTGGTAATTGTAGATTGTTTGAGCTATCGTCATCGCGGGGTTGTTGTTGCTGCCGACCCGCAGCAGCTTTATCGTCAATGATGCTAGTCATAACTAAGTAGCGAATGAATCGCAGGTATTGGTGATTGAGATGATCAAGTTGCGCTTATCATGGAGAAACAAAACATTGGGTGATAATCGTTGGGAATTTAAAGAATACTGTTGAAGGGTGTAAAGGGTCTCTTTCGTTAGGCAGGCGCAGGTTGTTAGTTAGTGGGGGAGGGAAGTTGAAACGAACGACGTCAGTGGGTAAACTTACGAATGAGGAACGTAGTAGGGGTCTAGACCAAACTAAGCCACTGACAACGAATATTAGTTACCCTTTTGGGTATATTCAACGACGACATTCTCGGTCTTTGATTTTCTTAATCACGATACCGTATACATACTTGCTCGGTCTTTGGATGATTTGTTTGTCATGTCTTGACGTGGCTGAATTACATTACGAGTCTCGATAACCCTCGTATCTAGTAAAAGCTATATACGCAGATACTACTTGGATATGAGGTGTTTGGCAAATACGACGAAAGTAAGATGCTGACAAGCTACTACTTTGACCAAAGCCTCAGGTCCTTGGGTCCTTGGGCGTAGCAACTTGTTCCCCACGCTTACTCGGTCTTGATAGCCCTGTGGATAATCAAATGGCTGTACGTGTATAGAAATGGCCGAGCTTACATGCAGCTTATGCTTCAACAGAGCCTCTTCTGTGTAGGTCACCAAAACTACACTGCCACTGTCAAACTGTGGGACGTGTTGTTCGGTGATAGTGACACGCTTACAAACAACAAGACAACGTGGCCGAGTGGTTAAGGCGATGCCCTGCTATCTCTATGAGACATCATAGGCATTGTGTTCGCACGCGTAGGTTCGAATCCTGCCGTTGTCGACTTTATTTTTGTGTCTCCTCGTTAAGAGTGTCCAAGTTGATCAACAAGGTATGATGCTGAGAGAGCTGCCTACGGCGGGCAAGATATGTAGAGTAGATGGATGTTACTGGAGTGATAATTACTTCACTAACAAACCCACCAGTGTAAAGAGAGAGATAGTAAAATCAGATGCGCATGAACCCATGCTGCAGTAATTGTGTTTCCTCTACATGGTATGGTACGTAATAGTAGTAGCGATAGCCGTTATAGCTGATACCCGAGTTTCAATACAAAGAACAAAGTTTCAAATAACATACAATGCAACTCAATCGTAGATCAGCTGTAAACCCGGTCAACTGTGATTCTCGTCCGTCATCCAAAATTAAACTTATAACTGAACAAACAGTGACAGTGACCTGGATTTGAATCATTCACTACTGTTATTCATGTTTGACAGCCAAAACACCAAGAATAATATATCCCCAGATCTTGAATTGCTCTCTCATCCCTAAGACAACGTGGCCGAGTGGTTAAGGCGATGCCCTGCTATCTCTCTAGAGACATCACAGGCATTGTATTCGTACGCGTAGGTTCGAATCCTGCCGTTGTCGGATATTTTTGCTTTGTATGCGAATATTCTCTCTTTTTGCTGTGTGTCTTCTCTTACCTAGAGTGCATGAAGGCCATCCAGCCTCTGGCGTCGATGGATTTATTAGCTTGTTGGATATAATCTCTTCTAACGGATTACGACACTAATAATGAAAGGAAGAAAGAACAGTGCAAAACTAAAGAAACACGGTCAATCGTCTGTCTTTCTTGTTCATCAGTCTCTTGACTCTATGAGGTTCCACGATCTAATCAGAGATTGATAAGAACAAGCGGCGGGAGCTTATTTCTTAGGCATGAATGAAGGATCCCAGCCGGCAATTACGGACAGAGACGGAACATTTGTAAGACAATCTTGTCCTTGACTAATCAGTACCGGAAACCGGAACTAATTCTAACTGACCGACATGGAACTGTTGCCGAGATGAAAGGGACCATGTTGGAAATCCCCCGCCGAGAATGTCACTGTGATTCCTATCTCGATAGTTCCCCGCTGGAATGGGAAATCCGGAAGGAGTTGTTGTATTCCTTGTTCAGAAGGATTCCAGAAGTTGGATTTACATCGCGTCATGTATGCATCTTGTTTGATCATCTACATAGGTACTCAAATGTTGGTTGACCTACCTCAACTTGACTGAGCCTCAATAACTACGTAATGTCGTATCCGTCAAACTCAAATAAACACCTGACAGCCCAAGAGAAAACTTTAATAAATGGAATCGTGAGTTGTATCCGAGTGGGATAACTAACTACACAGACCAGAAGCTAGGTCAACAGAGTGACCTTCTTTTTTTCATTTAGATAGAATAAAAAAAGAGGATCCCAAAATGGTGAAACAGGCACATTTTTCGCTGCAATCCAAGGACAGGACACAAGCACAGACAATTTAGGTGCAACAGTGGATTTGCCTCATGACATGGGTTTGTTATGTGAGCATTAGTGATCAAGGATTAGAGACAGACTCTCAGTTTGGGATGATGGCCGAGACTCACTGGTGGACTGGCAAAAGAGGGAATGACGTTACTCTAAGCTTAAAACATGGTCAAACTTTCTAGAGTCAAGGGGCAAATGATTGTTTTGTTTATGCAAAGCAAAGCTGAGAAACGCTTCATGGCCTGTACTATATACAAGAGGGCGTTTAATTAATCGACGGGCTAAACGTTGACAACGGCCGGCCTCTCCCGTTTTTTAAACTTATTTACTACTGTATTTAAGTTATTAATCAAGGCATCCACTGTAGACTCTAACAGCATTGTCACTGCGTAACTAGCACCTATTATCACCCTTGTCTATCTACTAGACTACCTAGGCAAGCAGGTAGTTAGCATTGCTACTGTACTCCATTATCTCCAGCCAAGATTGGGGTATCGGACGAATTCATAACCGATAGTATTAAGATGCCAAGATGTGACAAAGTAACGCCCGCCAACTACTACCTACTTGATTCTGCCATTCGAATAGCCATAACAGGAATGTGATGAATGATAACCAAGTACGTATAATCTTCCTCCAAGTGTCATACGGTGGGTTATCATTCCATCTCCAAAGGATTATATCCACCAGACGGATACATGATCCAACTTGGATCCTTCACACCTGTTACTGAAACAGAGCAGATAGATAACAAGAGTCCATACCGGAAGAAAAAGGAAGGAAAGAAACAATACAATTTGAGCAGTGGATACTATCTTTCTCGCCTTGCCATTACGTTTAGATCCTAACGGCATTAAACTTTACCAGGAGGTCTTGCCAATGTCGCACTAACAAACATCATCCATCAATCCCATCGCACCCAAGGTCCCAAAGACCCAGGGAACGAACTTGGCCACCTACAACCTTGTAAAACCCGTTTTACGGTCCGATTTGACTTGAACTGCCTCGATATGACAAGATATCCCTGGGAAGCGGTAAACTTAAAAAGAGCCGCTTCGCCCTTTTGATCAACACTTCTACTACTCTCAGCCAAGACAAATACATTCGTTTCTCCCACTTTATACACTCCTTCTTTTCTCTCTCTCTACACACACAACACTTTCTTTCACTCACATACCCATCTTGGACACATCCTCACCATGCGTAGCCAAATCATTGCCTCTGCCCTCATCTCGGGGGCCATGGCTGCTCGTCCTTTCCTCGAGCAGCCTGACACTGGTCTCGAGATGGTCCTCGGAGACCTCCCCAAGGGCGAACTCCCCAAGCTCGACCAGATGATCGGCCTCCCCGACTTTGAGTGGGCTGCCCAGAACTACCTCCCCATCGAGAACTACACCTACTACCGCAACGGTGCCGCTGGCGAGTGGTCCTACCGCAACAACCTCGAGGTCTTCCAGCGCTACCGCTTCAAGCCCCGTGTCATGGTTGACATTACAAACATCGAGAACACTCTGCCCACCACCATCCTGGGCCACAACTTCTCTGCCCCCTTCTTCATCAGCCCCTGCGCCAAGGCTGGTAACGCTCACCCTGACGCTGAGAAGAACTTCGTCAAGGGTGCTGCCGAGGGCGACATCCTCTACATGCCCGCCCTCTACGCCTCTCTCACCATTGAGGAGATCGCAAAGGCCAAGGCCGAGGGTCAGGTCGTCTTCCAGCAGCTCTACCTGTCTTCCAACGACACTGAGACCCAGGAGCTCCTCGACCGCTCCGAAAAGGCCGGCGCTGCTGCCATCATTTTCACCGTCGACTCTGCCGCCGACGGAAACCGTCACCGCGCTGCTCGCTTCGGTGTTGGCTCTGCCGACTCCGACTACTCCTACATCACCTGGGACTACTACAAGAAGCTCCAGAAGATGACCAAGCTGCCCGTCATTATCAAGGGTATTGGCTCTGCCCAGGACGCCAAGCTCGCCGTCCAGCACGGTGCTCCCGCCATCATCCTCTCCAACCACGGTGGTCGTCAGCTCGACGGCAGCCCTTCCGGTCTCGAGGTCGCTCTTGAGATCCACGAGGAGGCCCCTGAGGTCTTCAAGAAGATCGAGGTTTACGCCGATGGTGGTGTCCGTTACGGTGCTGATGTCCTCAAGCTTCTGTCTCTCGGTGTCAAGGCCGTTGGTCTCGGCCGTCCCTTCATGTACGCCAACGTCTTTGGTGTTGACGGTGTCAAGAAGGTCATCGACATTCTCAAGCACGAGATTGCCATCGACGCTGGTAACTTGGGTGTCCCTGATATCCACAAGATCAACCCCAGCTATGTAAGTTGTCCCATTAATTCATGTTGTCGTATCAATTGCTAACATTCTTCTTTTAGGTCAAGTGGAAGTTCAACAACTGGGGCCAGTAAATACTGCATAGCGCTGGGCGTTGAGCATTGATACCTGTACATACAAATATCTTGATTCAAGTGTTTATATTTTTATTTCATATAGAGAACCAACAACAAAAGGCACAAAGCCTATTCATGACCTAAATCATGCCCAATTAGCCTCTGTGATATAAGTGATGTCTGCTTTATATCGTTATTGCTGCTAAAACTCCACAGTGACAACCTACCTTGCTCGCACTCTATCAATGGTTCTCGGGCGAAGGGAGCAGTTATAAGAGGGATATAAGATGCAACTCTTGACAACTGGCAACCTTAACAACCCGAGTATTGCATAAGCTGACCGAACTGCCTCATTCGTCGAAATGCAGAACATGCATCATGCAGACTCAGCTTTGAAACATGCAAGGCGTCTTCTGTTCTGCACCAAAATGGAGCTATTCATCCTCCCGTCTTGGCGAAAACAAAGATAGACTATACTTCATCTCAGCTCAGTGAACTGGGGTGTAAGAAATAAGAATACCAGGACCTTGAGTAGAATTTAGTCAAGTGTCTCTGATCTGATGGCCTGATCTGTCCGAGCTGAAACAAACTGAGTTAAAAACAAGCCTCTAGTATTTCCTTCTCATGTCTACTATCATCTTATCCCGGCTCCGATCCGGCTGACCCCGGTCCTCTCCCGACTCCAGCCGGAGCGGATGCACGGGACCAACGGTATACCTTGTTGCTTCAACACCAAAAAGTAAACATAACAGAGCGTCTCACAGCATAGCATGCTCTCAGCTGAGGATAAAGACGTGTATCCTGGTCGTTTTCATCCCCAGCTCCAACCTCCTGCATCTTCCCATACCCCGAGAACCAATACTTATGATTCAAGTGGAACAAAAGGACTCTCAGCTGGCATGTCTTGCAGTTGCTCAACATGGATCATCTATATAGACTATGTGGCGGAATGTCCCTAGCTATGGTCTGACAAGACTGTCTATACAAAAATGAGTTATAGATACTTATATCTGTTCCGAGATCAGGACCAGCTGTATTCTATTTCTTTGACTTGGCTCCTGTCACTCAGTTTCTCTTCATCTTCTTGATCAGATCACTTATAACACCCCTGTTGATTGTACTTGACCAACATACATCCTCCGGTATCACTCATCAACCTCACCATGCCTGGCTCAATAAAATCCATCAAGCGTAAGCCCACGGCCAAGTTGGCTGCCAAACGCATCGGCCGAATGTTCAAGCGCACAAACAGCGAAGACCCTGAGATGACCGCTGCTATGGATACTGGCTCTCCCAAGGCCTCTTTCGATACTCCGCGGCCTTCCACATCTTCTCGGTTCTCTATAAGTTCCCGTATGGCCTCACGAGACGACGCTGAAGCGACTCCTCGAGGATCCAAGGATCAATCTCGAATCTTTGCATCGTGGTTTGATCCTTCCACGCCCAAGAAAGAAAAGGGACCGGAAGAGGTGGCTCCGCCGCCTCTGGTTTCTGCTTACTCTGAGCCTATACTCGATCATGTCAAACCACTCGAGCCTACGGTGCCAGTTGAGTCGACTGGGCCACCGCGAACTGAAGAATTTCCCTTTCCTGTACCTTCCCAGACCATTCGAGGACCAAAGTCGACCGACCAAATTCCTAAGAAGCAGACTGAGCCTCTGCAGCAACCGGAGAATCTCAACAAGAAGACCCAGGAACAACTCGCTTTGACACCCACACCCCTACAGGCGACACAGCCTTTACCATCTCCGCCTGTGGCAAAGCCTGTCACATACGAGCCCGAGTCTCCAGTTCTTCCAGCGATATCCAGAGAGCCACACAAACAGGAACACATCCCTACCCCTACGAATGAGCCAAAGACTATCTCCAAGACAGATTTCAAATACGAACAAGAGGGCACTGCTCAAACCAAGCCGGCTGCTGAGACTAGACTAAAGGCTGAGCCAGCTGAGCAGCGAGACGTCCTACCTCCGAAGATGAAACATGCCACAAAGCCCCCAGCTCTCCCAGTACAAGTGCCAAAGTCAAACACCACGCCTGTCAGGAAGCCTTCAATACCTCAGCCCACGGTGGAAGATGAGTTAGACCCTGTGAAGCCAACCAAAGCCCTTAAAGAACATCCTAGAAAGGAAGGTCACAAGACTGAAGCAAAGGTTGTACCCAAGACAGAGCCAGGAAACCTGTCATCAAAGCCCTCGCAGAAAACAGCAAAGTCAAAGGCTAAGGTCCCTGTTACATCGGAGAAACAAGCCGCTACTCCTATTATCCCCGAAGCTATTCGCAAGCACGCAGAATTGAAAGATTCCCCGAATGCCTCAGCTGCACCAACTATCCAATCCCTGTCCAAGATATCTTCTGTCCCAGCACCTGCTCCTTCATCTGTCCCCAGAGCAGTCACATATACCGCCAAACGCTCTTTCGCCCCCAGCATATCGTTCCAGCCCTTGCGGATGGTGTATTGCCCCGACACTGCCCCGGCTCCTAAAACAGCTCGTCCCCCTATTACTGCACGAGCCCCAATCATCGCTTCGAGCCCTGAAATCGTCGTGTCGATGCTCACTCGTGCCGCTCCCAAGTCTGCCCCGGCTCCAAGCATTGCTTCGGCTCCAGTGCGGGCTCATTCTCCGTCGACTTCGTGGGTCATGTCATCTGCATGATCGCGGCGATTCTCTAGGAGGACTATTATATTTGTTTCATTTATACTATAATATGATATGATGGGTGATTGGGATGCACAGGTTATGCAATTATTGGAAGCTTGGTACAAAATGGATATCATTGTCAGGTCTAGGCCTTTGAATCATTTGGGACGTGAATGTAAGGTGTGACTTCTTGTAAGTGAGCGATGCTGAACCATAGGTAATGGCGATAAACCCAGTAGCTATAAAGCTGTAGATGATTGAGTGATACGAGGGATCTCGCTTGGGAAGTAACGGGTGGAGGAAGCTCTGGCCCATGATTCATCCGTCGGCTATTGATACACATATTTGCCTAGTCACTTACACGGTTAACCGGTTGTTAACATCGTCATATTCAAACCTGCATTCAAACCTACAACTGACCTATCACACCTCTGACCAACCCCCAGAACCAAAATGATTGATTGAGTATATTCCTGAATCCTCCGTGGCATGGGTCTATTCCTCCCAAAGCCCTCGCCCATAAACGCCAGCTGAAAAGAAAGTATACCAAGGAAAATACATATCTAAGCATACTCCAGCGCATCACCTCCTCGGCGTTCTCCAAACAGATATGCCGCTTCGAGACAAAATCGACCATGTCCTCTCTCCATACGTCTCTCACTGCCGTAGCAGATGAGAACTGCATCTACAATGCCGCTCAGGATGCCTTCCATAGCTCCCATGACAGAATATCCAATAAAACTTGCCATCATGCCAACAACATAGGCGTAAGCAGAACCTCGCATACCTACACCGTCTGGTAATTGAATCTTAAGCTGTTTGGCGGTAATCACCCATCCCGCAAAACCAAGACCGGTCGCCATGATGAGTCGGGTTGCCACAAGAAGCAATTTGGCTAGTCGGTATGGTAAAAGACCGTTTGGCTGTCCGCGGTTGCGCAAAACTCGAGGTGTCAACGTTGTTGTTGGTACTGTTGGGGAAACTAGTTCCATCTGCTCCAGTCCTCTAGCCGAAGTTGCGAGGTTCTGAGAGTGAATAGCAGAGTAAGTGATGGTCAAAGGGTTCATCAGAGCAATGACGGGAGTAGGGATCCAGAAAGAGGCAATATTGGTCACAGCAGCACCGAGCTTCCTGGGCAGAAAGATCAGTGGCGCTCGGATCAGCAGAGACATAAGAGTCGACTCGCAAAGACTTCCGAAGATCGTCGTCAGTGCATGGTTGAGAGCAGCCGAAACAATCTCTCGTGATGGCGTGGCAGGGCCGGCATTCCGGTGGAAGTACCATTGAGACACAGTGGCAGCCGTGGTCGCACGATGAACAGCGTTGATGACGGAAACAGTCCACATATACAAGAAGATGAAGGCAGCCCCAAGCCACCAACTTGATAGCTGAATCACGAATCGCACGAGACGCGTGGAGAAATAGCCGCCCATGAAGACCCTAGTGAACATGGCGAGCCATGCCCAGGTCCAAAGTACAATCAAGGCCAAACACCCGAACCCAACGAGCAGCAGCGCTGAGTTCTGGGCCAGGATGCGGCTGGAAAACTGGAGAATTTCAATCGCCTGCTGGATAGCTCGTCGTCCTCGCACAACGAGCCAAATCCAAAGTATGCATGAAGCGGCGGGAACGATCGAAGCCCATCTCATGACCGAATCCTGAAGGCTAGCTCCGTGAGTACGCCCCTTGAAGGACGACACAAAGGAGTAGATTGAAAAGGAAAACAGAATGACGGGCACCGCAACCAAGATGACGCTGACCAAAGGCCTTACAAAGGAGCGGAGGGCCGCCAACCAAATGAATGATACAAACACAGCCACTACTGTATCTACTGCAAGCATGTGAAATGACTTCTGCAGTGTTGTGTAAATCGTATCACCAACAGGGCTTTTCCGTGGTGATGTATGAAGCCAGACCAAAAAGTATGTCGACATCATGCCAGCAAGAGCGATGAGGAAGATCCAGGCGAAGAAAGGATCGTGTCGGAAAATTTCGCCTTCGATATACTGGATAGTCGTCTGCGCATGCTCCTCTTGGGCAGGGGCGTCTCTTCGCATGCTGGCTTCAGTCTCCGTAGTAGACTCCCGTCTTGCCATAAAGGGCGTTCGCTCCGTGTCAGTACCTTTGAACCGTTGGAAAGCCGGAGGGCTGCTATCGCGTGGAGTTTCCCCTCCCAGTAATGAAGCTGGAGGGTCCTCATCTGGATCTTCTTGCGACTCGAGTCCAACGTCAACCATCCTGCCCTTAGTGTCTGTTCGACTGCTTGTTCGATCATCGCTTGAACGGGGTTCATCCTCGGGTTCTTCAACTAAGGGATCTCTTGCTAAGCCGGGACGATGGGTACTTCTAGTTCCATTCCAACTGCTTCGAATACCTCGGCGCATGGTCATATCTTGATAAGGGTCCTCGTGGTTCAAACTGTCTTCCATAGATCCTCGGCTGTGAGCATCTGATTCAACGCTATCGGCAAGTTTGCTCGCTGCTGCTACTCGTCTTGACCTCTGGAGGGCAAACATGTCGGCCCTTTCCCTCTCTTCCTCATCGTCCTCTTCTCGGTACTCGTCCAAAGTGCTGTGAAATAAAGGTGCATCCTGAGCAGCTGATATCCGCGATGCGAAGGCTAGTTGACCGAATCGAGAGCCGGCCCCGGTTTGTTGATACGGATTCCCTCGACCTAAGAAAGACCTGCTGCCCGGACCATTGCCTCGTCCTGTGTCGCGCTGATTTCGTGTAGACCGCGGCGGCCAGTCTGATTGTCGTGGCGGGTTCTCGGTGTTGTCGGCCTGGCCAAAGTTGGATAGTCTAGACTGCGACTGGGCCAGGAACCTTGATGCATCTGAAGATTATGTCAGTATCGTGAAACGCTATAGATAAATAGCACAATACATACACTCCGAGAACATCTCGCCCTTTCGACTCCTTCCACCTCACGTGCGCGTAAGCCCTCGATTCCCTGGACCTTTTGTTGGTATGCGATATGTTTATTGCCGTGACGTAAATGCTACAACAGGCAACCAGCGATATTCGTCGTGTAAGCTACACCGTATGGATGACGACTATTTGACTTGTCGTGTCGCAAGAGATGAGGCGGGGGAAATACAAAGGAGGGTTGTGAGGAGATAAAAAACTTTGAAGTTAATGCTAAGGTAAAAAAAATCACGGCTGAGTTGCAGATGAATGAATGGCTGGGCTGAGTTGGATTGGAAGTTTAGGTTCGAGGTACCGTATTGTACTGTCCTGCCTGGTCATGAGGCGAGGCGGCAGATGGCAGCAGATGAATGGGGCTTATCAGCCAGCGAATGAGTCGCTGACCGATTGCGTCCCCAGGCAGATCCGCTGGAGGACCCTTGTTTGTGGAGGTCGCGTCCACCATTTTCCAATAGACTACTCCACTGAAGACTAAACCTTGCACCCGGGCGCCACAGGCAACCGTATGGCCGTGGGGTTTGAATGCGGAAGAGGCACACGACATGCATCAAAGTACTGACTCTGCTTAGAGAGCGGCCGAGATACTTTCACGTGAGGTACAAATAATGAATGTCTACCTCTGTTTCATCAAGACTCACGGGCAGTCCATCACTTATGCCCAAGGTGGTACAACAACCAAGTAATGACCTCCGCTTCTACTGACGATGCTTGGCCTTGAATATTATCTGCATTGCCACAAGTCTTACAGTAATAGATTGGTCTCTCTCTGACGAGTAATCCATATCTCATACATTGTCATGGCTGTTCATTTGGCAAACTCTCTTGACTCGTAGCTTACTTATCGAGTAGACTGACTTTGCCTGGTCTTGTGACACTTGAAGATCCTTCCCAGCCCTCACACGGAAATGTTTCAACGTTGATATCAAACAAAGTCACGGATGACTTTTCGCATCAAAGACCCTAGATCAAACGATCTAACCCCTAACCAAGGTGTACCATAAGATACATACCATGCTCCTCGAGAAAAGTCAAGAGTCATCAACTGACCAAAGTCCTAATTCACAAGGCTTGCAAGGGCCTTCCTTGTGCCTTATCGCTTCATGCCCCTTGCGTCACCGATGCTAAGAAATCTCCTAAACCCTATTCGGAGACGAGCTCCTAGGCATGGGGTTTACTTCTGCTGATATGATACTGCTTGTACCCGAATGATTGTTTGGCTATCGAGTTGATCTTGTTGAGGTTTGACCGTCGCGTTGTACAGATCAGGCCCGTCTAGTCTGGCCAGTCCTAGTCCAGCGTGTGAAGTGGCTTGTGACAGCTCATCATCCATCCAGAACCTCAAAACCACCACATCGAGTCGCTCTTTTTGTCTCCTCAACACCTGACCTTTCATCCCTCCGACCATTTGGTATACTCTGCCATATTTGTCTGTCGTTTGAGTTTCGAGCTCTTTGATAGAGTTGCTTTGCTTAAACTTCGTCTCAATTTTACGGTTCGTTCTCATTTGGTTGACTATCGCCATCAACTCTATCCCTACCTGGGTACCCTTCAGCAGTCTAAGGTAGCCCGCTCGAACCACGCAGATCAAACTTACAAAGCCTACGTCAACTTTAAAATTCTACCCTTTATAAACCCATTCATCTCGATTGCCTGTCGCATTTACAAAACGTCAGCATCACGAAATCCATCGTTCCTCACACCGGAATAATACCTCGGTTTTCACCTCGTACAACCCCAAAGGACAGCTAGCACGTGCTTGACTTGTCTTAGCTTGAGCAAACCGAACCCATCGAGTAGCTCGCTTTCTCCCGTCAACGAACTTCTTACTACTACCACCACCCAATTTCCGTTAAAACCCATTCAGTCTCTTCCCATGTCGACCACACCGTGGGACTACATCGCCAAACTCGTCTGCATCGGCGACTCAGGATGCGGCAAGTCCAGTCTCACCATTCGCCTCTGCGAAGGTCGCTTTTCGCCCCATCACGACGTCACCATCGGTGTTGAATTCGGCTCACGCATCGTTCCTGTCGGTCCTCCTCACTCGAAACCCGGTGCCCTCGCTGCCTCGGATGGCGAAGATAAAGACCAAGAGACATCAGATGGGCTCCCCGAACCTCCGCGGGACGCCTCCAGCACGCCCCAGAAGCATATGAAGCTTAGTCTCTGGGACACAGCGGGGCAGGAAACATACAAGTCGGTCACCCGGTCATACTTCCGCGGCGCAAGCGGCGCGTTGCTTGTCTTCGATCTTTCCCGCAAGCAGACCTTCCAACACGTCACCGACTGGCTCAATGACCTGCGACAGATCGCAGAGCCGGACATTGTAGTTATTCTGGTCGGCAACAAGGCCGATCTGACACAGCAGGAGGACAATAAGCGGGAGGTCACGCGCGAGGAGGCAGAGGAGTGGGCTAAGCGCAATGGCGTTATGGAATACGTCGAGACGAGCGCAAAGAGTGGCGAGAATGTCGAAAAGGCTTTTATGCGTGTCGCAGAGAGGATATACAACAACATTCAGGCTGGCAAGTACGATCTCAACGATAGGAGATCCGGGGTCAAGGGCGCAGGGGCTGGCGGAAATCGCCAGGTTAAATTGTCAGGCGACGCCAACAAATCAACAGGAGGAATGTGTTGCTGAAAGCACAAATTGATTGAGGCACACTGAAGAGGAGGGAGACAGCAATCTACAGAAGCACGACGGATCATGATACCCAGTCAGCCAGCAACGTCGTCATGTCATTATCGAACAAGTGTACGAAAAGATCAATATGGATTGTACACAATAATGCATAATACATCGTCGGCCTCATCTTTTATAGGCCACCTTGATTAAGAACCCCAGAAATGAAACTCATATTGCATTACTGACGCAAAGTCCATTCGGTAGCTGTGTTATCTCTTCCGACTTTGTTTCGTCTTTTCTTTTCTCCATGCTTCGCTTTGTCAACCGGCCCATGCGAATTATCCTTTCCATGAACCCCCCAAATTCTATATCCTCGCATAACATTCCCGAAACAGAATAATACAAACAGGCCTATATGGTGTTCCATGAGGCATTCTGTCTAAATCACATAATATGCGACCGAGAAAAGGTGATTATTCAAATCAACAGAAATGATCAATCCCTTAGTCGGTGACTCGCCAGTTGTCGAACCACTTCATGTACTTGTACTCCTTGTGGGGGCCAGTCATACCCCAGCAAATAGGGATGAAGTAGATGTAGAGGCCAATGATAACGGTGTACAGGACGCCATACACAACGGACTTGATGGTGTTGTTGCGGTTGCGTGTGAACCAATCAATAAGGAATCCAAAGTTGAGGATGGCGAAGTAAAGAGCAGGGTAGTAGTGGTGTACGTAAGTAACACGAGCCATGATAACAAAAGGAAGGTAGTGCAGGAACCAACCAGCCAGAGGGTACAAGGCTGCGTAGTGAATGTGGTCGATCTCCTTCTCAGAGAGGTCGTTAACGCCTCGCTGCCATCGAAGGATGTACCAAACAATGACCAGGCCGGCAACGCCGAGAGAGGCGGTAGAACCCCAGTAGATGAGAGGGTTGCCGAGAAGGAAGTACTTGACAATGTCGTCACCCCAACCGCACATACGAAGACCAACGTGGAGGAAAGGCCACTGCCACCACTTGGAAGCAAGGTCGTCTTGCTTATCGGGATCGGGAACCAGAGCGTTGTTGGAGGTCATCATAGCGACGTTAAGGTGGACAAAGTCGTGGAAGAAAGGAGACTTATAGACACCAGCCTCTGCAGGAGGAACTAGATAGAATTAGCATTGCATCAACAATCTCATTACGATAAAAACTTACGCTTGTCGTTCCAGTGAGCCTCAACATTCCAATGGGTGTAGGTGTCGCGAGGGTTGTTCTCCTTGGTGCAGGTAACCTCGATCTGCTTGAAACCCCACTGAGGCAGGTTCACGTTGCCAGCTCGGAGATAGCAGCCAAGAACCTCATGCTTGAGACGGAAGGCGGTGGTGAGAGTGCGGATCTTGCTGCGGTCACGGGAGGCAGAGTCGCGGATAACCTCGACCTTCCAGTGGTCCTTTTCGTCGCCAACGGTCAGGTTACCGTAGCTGGAAACCTCCTTGTGGCCTCGTGTGATAGGAGCAGCAATATCGTGTGAGTGCAGGTTGCGGCCAGTCTGAGCGTGGATAAGTCGGATAACAGAGTTGTCGCCAATGAATCGGAGATCGCCCTCGGGGCTGTAGTCCTCCTCCCGACGGTTAGGGTAAAAGAACCAGTCGTTGTTAGTGTCCTTGTGGTGGTAGCAAGTAACCTGTTGCTGCTTGGAACCCTCAGGATAGGTCTGGACGTGAGAGTGAAGAAGACCACCACCATAGCCCATGTTCTTGATGGTTGCGCGAGAACCAATTGCAATCTCTAGAGGGCTGTCCTTTCCAACCTGGGTACCCTTGAGGTTGGCTTGGAAAAGGGAGCTCATCTGAGCGTCACCAGGACCACTGCGGTCAAGGATGGCGAAGTGAAGGGCAAAAGACAGGAGGTAGATCAAGAAAGGAATAACGATAAGACCGACAACGCGGGTGACGACATGCGCACCAAGAGTTGTCTAGGATCAATTAGCGATAGAGACCAAATAAATTAGGAAAATACTTACAACAGGCATCTTGGTGTCACCAAACTTTCGCCAAAGGTCCTCGATAGTGTAGAGACCGACGAGAGCAGTAACGAAAAGACCGACAAGCTTGACACTGCAGACACAGCCAATGCTGAGACCAGTCATGAAAAGCCAGAAGAACCACTCGGGGTCGAAGCTGTTGTTGCGCTGGTTGTGGAACTTGGACCAGCAGAACACAGTGGCTACAGTACCGCAGAGAAGCATGGAATCAAGCAGGATGAATCGGCTGATGGTGGTGTAAGAGTTCTCGCAAAGGACCATGAGAGTCACAAGCCAGACAGCAGGACGTTGAAGCTTGAGCTCGCGGGCAGTGAAATAGGCCAAAGGAATGCAGAGAATACCGAAAGCCGCGTTGAAGATACGCATGATGGTGTAGTTGACTTCCTCGGGGTACTTTTCGCCAGACTTGAATTCGAAGGTTCCGTTGTAGCCAGCAAGGACTCCGGAGAGACCAACAAGCATCTTGCCGAGAGGAGGGTGGACATCGAAGTAGTACTCATGCTTGATATAGTATGAACCGAACTTGCCGAAACTGCCAGATGTTAACACACGAGATTCCAAGATGCGGGGAAGTCAATTCAACATACTGAGCTTCGTCCCATGTCACAATATTGCTGATACCAATCTTGTATAGTCGAGTGAAAAGAGCCAGGAGTGTAAAGATCAGCGGGGCAATGATGACCTCCCATCGATCGAGGGTCTGGAGGAACGAAGGCTCCTACGAAGTAATCAGTATTGGCCAAGCTCAATTCTTTGGTGGTGGGAATAGTACCTTCTTCACAAGCTTCTTGTTGTCCTCGGGCTGAGGAGTTGGGGGCTGCAAGTTGGCTTGTCCAGCAACGGGACGCTGTCTGAGACCATCGCCCAGATCAGCGCCGGAGGCGACGGCAGCCTTGTCGGCGGCGGCCATGATTTATTATCGTATGTGATGTCGGCTCGAGGTCGATTTCGAGATCGCGGTGTTTGTAGAAAGGATGTAAGATGGAGGCCAAAAGGGGTGTGGTTGGCGAAGCTCGCCGAGAGGGAGAGGGAAAAAGATTGGACGAGCTGTCGAGACTCAAGGGAGGAACACCAGCTTCAACCAAAGAGCTGTTGCCAATTCGGTGAGGGAAAAGCCTGATTGGCAAAAATCTGTGAATGAAAAACAACACAGACTAGAAAAAAAGAATAGGAGTCAGAAAAAAAGAGACAAAAAGAATATCTTGAGCCAAAGGAACTGGCGTTTATGGTGGTTCTAAGAATATTGCTACACAACACGAACGACTGTCTGTCCCCTGAAATGCCACATATGCTCTACTGATCACGCTAAACAGCTGCTCCCGTACATTCTTCCCCGTGGCGTCAGCTACGGACCAGTCGATAGCACCCCACTTCAGCCTAGCCCAAGCCCAGACCTTTCAGCTCCCATGTCCGTTTTCGATAGCGGCGTTGCACCAAATGTTTTAGGGGCAATCACCAGCAAGGATCGTTCCAGTAAACAGTGGCATCTGCTGTGAGCTACACTCGCTCAGCGACATGTACCCATCGTGAGCAGAAAACTTCATCAAAAACCAAGGTCGCGTGGCCCAATGGCAAGGCGTCTGACTACGAATCAGAAGATTCTGGGTTCGATCCCCAGCGTGATCAATTCTTTTTCTCATTTTGCCTGGAGTTCCTTTTTGTTTCGAAGTTATTGTTGTTTCAGGTTCACCAATGTTTCCACTTCGGGGTGTTGATGTTCTAAAAAGCAGCCATGAGCAAGCATCGAGTCGATTCATGGACACGAACCCTACACCTTGTAGGTTGGATCGCATTTGAACGACATCATCGTGTTGGGTGACCAGCTGTGAACGCAGCCATACAAACCAATGGCTATTAGAGACCATCCATGACGTTTCTCCTTGTTTGCGTGTACTGTTGATAGTAGAGACACATGCCGATGTCTGAAAGCCATGGACCCACGGTTTTCGGCATGTATGACGGCGAAACCGGATCCCCGGGTACGTAACGCTTTTTCAAGCATATTGACGACCTATAATTTTTCTCCTAAGTATCGAGCATGACGGGCGGGCGCAGGAATTAAGACACCTGTATTTATACCGTAAAATTGGTCTTGCCCTTTCCTCATTCGCGAACCATCTACTAAGCTTAGTAGGTAGACGCAAGAAAGATTCACCAGTAAAAGGTCTGGCCATGTCAAAAGACCCTGCTCATACTGCGCCGTACTCGTACAGCTGGCTCAAGCGATCGTTCGAATCTTGACCGCCAATTTCGATATATATTCGCAATTTAGGTTTGTTTTTCTTTGTTGCCCATGTCGGTGCCATTGCTCCCCTTCTGGTGCTGTGTGTCGTTCAGTTTCCCCACCAATGTCACTCTATATCCGAATCCTCGACTGATTCAGGTTGCGAAAACATGCGGTTTTGATCGTTCCCGTAATCGGAGCTAGGAAACTTGTGGTGGCTTAACTGCAAGCAATATGAATTTGGCATTGAGTTTACTTGACCGTATTTGACTCTATTGCGAATATGATAAACCTCTTTTCTTATAGATTCTCATCATATGACCTTTGGATCTATTGTCACTCCAGCACAGTCACATGCTAAAAACGGCCCCTTTCCTTCCCACTTTCGCCTCCCCTTCTCAAACATCACTCCGCTATTCGGGAAACTCCACTAATACATCAATGTCACAGGCGACAATCGCCTTATGTCATCCACTCAAGCCGTGTTCAAAGCTCAAGCTAGACCAGAGACGCCGTAGAGACTCTGCTTTCTCTAGTCTCTCGTCATTCCGAGTCGATAGACCCGTGTGTGCCGATACTCCTCCTTGATTCCAATATTACGACAGCTTGATTCTTCGACATTCCCAGGTTACTTCTTACACTGTCGTTCCTAGGTACCCTCCGTTTGGTTGTACTGTATCGACTTTGGCGCGAGCATCAATACGTCAACTTTAGTGCGCCCGTACAGTATCGCTACCTACCTATCTATCGGCGTATCTGATTGCCGCTCAGGCCCTCCCCTCCTCTTGACTTAACCTTTTAAGCCTCCAGTGCTACCTACCTGCTTAATGTCTTCCCTCGTCTCCGACTTTCTCATCAATCCTGTCCTGCGCCAAGCTCGTCGATTCTCCGAAATCTCACGGTCTACCTTCATTGGCAATGGAGGCGACTCAACCGAACATGCCGACGCAGTAAGCGATTCTAGTCACGCCGACAGTCCTGTCTCTTCGCCTGTATCTACATTTGCACCCGACCCGGCACCTATGCCGATCGTTGACTCTCCCCTCACTCGACCCCTCAGCGTCTCGACCTTAGAAACAAGAGTCGAAGAACCCGAGCCAGTACCAATCATGTCTCAAGATTCACCCCCACGCGATCATATCGGAATAGCTTTGAGCCCGCTCAGCTCCCGTCGACTTCCGGAGGATGATGGCATGCGAGAGTTGCGCTCTCGTATACATTCAATCAATAGCAAGGATATACCTCAGTCTGAAAAGGCAAGGTTAATCCACGATGTTCTGTTGGAAGGATACACGTCTTCAAAGGCCGTTCCGCTTGTCAAAAAGATTCTTGAAAACGGCGGTAACTTAGACCAGCCGCTCTCGCAATCACCTTCGTCACCGGCATCGCGCCCGTCAATGTTCTGGCAGAACCAACCCGAGGAAGAGACGTTCACCTTGACCGAAGAGGACAAAACCCCAACATTCGTACCAGTGAAGCTGCCGAAGCGGCATGGCAGTGAAACGCCAGTGGAACCCTTCGATGTGCTACAAGAAACGGAACAGCCTCTCGGATGCCAACATTATGAACGGAACGTCAAGCTTCAATGCTTCACTTGCAAGAAATGGTACACGTGCCGTTTCTGTCACGATGCGAACGAGGACCATAATCTCATCCGTACAGAGACCAAAAACATGCTCTGTATGATCTGTACAACACCGCAGAAGGCTTCGGATATGTGCGTTAAGTGCGGTGAGCTATCCGCTTATTATTATTGTGATATCTGCCACTTATGGGAAAACCGTCAGAGCAAGCCCATATATCATTGCAACGACTGTGGTATTTGCCGTCGAGGCATGGGTCTTGGCAAGGACTTTTTTCATTGCAAGGTGAGAAGGAGTTACGGCTTATATGATACTGATTGCTGACTTTGACTAGACTTGTCGTGCATGTATTTCTACCTCGATTGAGGGCTCCCACAAGTGTATCGAAAGGTCAACAGAATGTGACTGTCCTATCTGCGGCGAATACCTCTTTACTTCTCCACGGCCTGTAGTCTTCATGCCTTGTGGTCATAGTATCCATAAGAAGTGCTATGAACAACACATGAAAGTATCATACAAATGTCCGATTTGCAACAAGAGCCTCACGAATATGGAAAGCCAGTTTCGAAATCTAGATGTTGCCATCCAAACCCAGCCGATGCCACCAGAGTTCCGGGATACCACCGCTGTTATATTATGCAACGACTGTTCTGGAAGAAGCACAGTTGGGTATCACTGGTTAGGTCTGAAGTGTTCCATATGTCGGTCATATAATACGGTGGAGCTGAACATCATTGGGGGTGACCGGTCGACAGCACAACCATCTGTGAACGACGAGGGGCAACCCTTGGTGGAAAGTGGACGGGAGCCTTCGGGTTCAATCAGCGGCAACCGAGGAGTCGCAGTAGGAAACAGGCGAAGACATTCATCTCATGCGGCTGAGACCCAATTTCGTGCGCCTGACAGAGTCGCAAGATCGGTATCACCCGGCAATTTGGGCTTTGACTCTATCATGTCACACCTGCCACCTAACGAAGAAGACGAGGACGACATTCTAGGACTGTGGAGAAGCCGAAATCGCGCCAACGCGTCGGATATTGACGAGGATTCTGAGCTGGACGATCTCAGTGATGCGCTATCTGATGCTGAAGAAGAAGATGATGAAGACGATGACGATGACAACGATATCGTCCTTTTTGGGCATCGATGAGTGTTCTTGTACACCGCAGCTTGATGCTGTCACACGACTTTGCAACCGGACTGGGTTGAATTTCTGCAAGGCGTTTTGGGGGAATAGGTGCATCAACTCGGGCGAGAGATACCAGTTGGAGACCGCTTGACTACGTGTTTATGAGGGGACATGGGACAGGTGGCTTGCATCTTGGGCGCTCAGTACTTTTTTTTTGGTCATTTCTGTGTTTGAAATTGGATCCAACGGGTAGCATGGCTTTTTGTATACATAAAAATGAATGAATTCTGTATCAAACTCTCTATTCAGACCGAAGCTATAACTTGCCTGGCCATAAAGTGAAATGCAATATCTCGTGAACGCCTGCCATACTCGTATTTCCATGAATCCCGTGTCGAGTCGTTACCAAAAATACTTCAAGTACCTAACCTTGAGCGGATCAGCGCCTTCTCGCAGCAGCAGCAGCAGCAGCAGCAGGCTGTTCCACCCGCTGTCCCTCTTGTCTAAGTTCCTTGATAACTTGCTATATGCGTACAACACTCGTCAGTATAACTGTAATATCACCAAATACGATCATAACATACCGCCAAAGCCTCTGGGTTCACACCACGCTCAATCATCGAGATGCAGATAGACAGAGTGCGCCGATCAAGATGGCAGTTCTGTATTATCACGAGTTAGCGGTCTACAATAATGCTGTTTGCGTTATAGGCAAGTTATCGTACCAGAATTGTAGATATCTCGTGGAGGATATCCACGGCCTGTTGCGCGGCAGCGTGTTTGTCGGGTTCGGGCATGATAGTGGTTGATGGGAGTTTGATATGAAGTGTGAAAGAGAGGGAGGTGGAGGTGGAGATTTACATTCCCTACTAAACTACCTACCAAGACGATCATGGCGGGGAGACGCGGGACGCGGTTTGGTTTGACGTGCATATCATGAAACATTCACCATTAAAACTAGCAGTTATGACTTATATTTTACAAGGCAGTATTTACATATCTGGTGGCACTATCTCCTAAGGATTTCAACGATATCCTCCAGTGTATCAAATCCTCATTTGCCGCTGTATAGAGATTGGCAACTTTGTAGGCTTAGGATATATTCTTCATCACCTGGTAAATAATTGATGATATACAAAACGATGGATCTCATATATGGGTATAATTATCGGTTTCTAAAGTATTGTCGCACATAAACGGTCGTGACAGCATAATTCTCAATCGTTCAGCTCTTCAAGATTTCATCGCCTCAACAAACAACTCTCTCATCCCCTTGAGTAGAACCACCAGCTCTCTCGATTCATTGAGCTTATCAAGAACCTTTTCAACCTTTTCTCTCTCGATCTTGGGTCGGCAGTGCTTCACATCGTAGTCGCGCGAGCTCGTCACTAATTCAAACCAAGCCTCGCGCTCCCAATCCTTCTCATCAACGTGCGTGTACACAAATTTGAGCCTGTCGTCGTGGCCGGCGCCCTCGATCTTAAGGCATAGGTTGGTGATCCAGAAGTCCAGCTCTGGTACGTTGAAGCGCGATTGGGATTGTTGATGCTGGGCGTACTCGCGCTGGGCGGCAAGTCGGGTTTCGATTTCGGCTTGTGTCTGGGCAATTTCCGCCTTGAGGCTGTCGCGGGTGGAGAGATGGTTGTCGCGCTGAGAGGCGAGGGAATTGATGGCGGTCTCCATCTCGCGAGTTTCAGCCTCTTCCTTCTCGATTGTCTGCTGATGCGTTGCAGTTTTGGTCTGAACGATTTCGATATCTCGCTTCTTCATGCGTTGATCCTCTGTGCAGCGGTTAGCAGACATTCGATGCGCCGTTGGACATGGTTAAAGTTGGGTTTTCATACCTTGGAGCTCAGCAACATTCATGCGAAACTGGTTGCGCTCATCCAATACCCGCTTACGACCTTCTTCAATAAAGGCATCGAAGCGGGCCGTAAACTTTGCCATGCGATCACGGAGGTCATCAAAGCCAAAGTTGATATTGGGTAACTGGTTTGCGACGGAGGGGCCGACAGGTGGCATGCTCTGTCGCATACTTGCGGAAAAGGAGGAACGGAAGTCGGTAGCCATCGTGAGTAATTTGAATGATAAAACACTGTTTGGTGAGATTGGGCAATACAGTATTCGTAGTAATGGTTGTCGCAAAAAAGATTGGATGGTCTTGGTTATGCGAATCAGGCATCAAATCCAATTAATGCATGTGTTGGTTGTATTTACACCATCAAATTGCGTTGCTTGGTCGACGACCAAAGGTGTGGCGCACCAAGTTTGCACCGCCACGTGGGGCCGTCGAAAGCTTCAATCCATATCGCATCGCGTAAACGCAGAACAACTCTCTTCCCATAATTCACTTTTACTCACCGCTATCGCTGTCTTATTTATACTTTTCTGCCTGCGATCCCATCACTTTTATTCCGTTTGCACATGTGACCTAGGATGCCTTTTTAGTGCTCCAAATACAATAAACTCCCGCTCGAGACTCTCTTGCGCCTATACCAGTCCATCTCGCGATGAAGAAAGGAATATCGACCAAATTTTTAACACATTGGAAATCGATACTCGGACCAAATGGCTGAGACACGACGACTCACGGACCTGATTCACGGTCACGTAGGAAGTCTTACTTATTTACCTCTAGAAAAGGCGACAACACAAGTTGGCACTTTTCACACCAGTCGCATTACATCTGAAGGTGAGTTTTCAGAACAACCACTTGCGCCTATCCCAAATATTGACGAAGTCTCCTTAGCACCGCACTTTAAAGTCATTGGCTCTTCAGCAGAGCTGTATCCCCCTTCAAAATCTCCATCTCCAGAAGTCTCTTCCAATCTTTGGCAGGAACGGAGGATTCAGAAACGATGGCTTCTTCAGGCTCATCCCGAAGCCTTCATGGGCAATCCAGCTGTCTCGACACTCCTGGAAGAGAACATGAATCGCTACTCCAGGGTTGAGGGGGAGATCAGCGATCGGCCCCTACTTTCCATCGGCCAGATGACGAATGTGTCTGATCAATGGAGAGTTGCAGGAGCACCGATGCTCGCAGCTGCCACAGGAGAATCGGGAGAACTACTGAGACTGGCTCGAATTGATCAATCAAAGTGGCAGTGGGGGGCTGACAAGCACACGACTCTTCAGCCATCAGTGATTGACCCTGATGATCCTGACGACGAGGCCATTTGGGCTAGTGACGGCCTACCGATCTCTCAAGTCAAATTCGCAACCAGCATATCCCGATACGATGCTGTCCGATGGCTCATTGTTCAGAAACAGACTTCGACCACTATCCTCAACCCGGAGTATCACAAAATCCCAGTAGCCCAGTCATCTACTGCCGACATCAACATTCAGCATCCTCGACTGTCACGAATTGATCCCAACCCAATCCTGACCATCTCACACAAAATGACAGGCGGTAATGCGCAGATGGATGTTGCTTTCAACGCGAATTCGAAAGGTCAATCACCTCAGATTGCTATCATTGACGAGTGCGGATATTGGTCAATATGGGACACCCTAGGAGGCAGACCAAAAACACGACTATCGTCATATAAGTTCGGACACATCTCGGACGGCTTGTTGAACGAGATTCCCTCCACGACGGAGCATAAGGCGGAAAAGCACGGCATTATATTTGTTGGCACTACCGAGGTGGACAGTTTCTGGGAGGATGAATCGCAGAGTGTCGACGAGTCTGGAGAGTCAGCAAAGCGGTCAAGTCATTTGTTGATATGGAACAGAGAAAAGTACGAAGTGATCGATCTTGAATCACACATAGCTCTACCTCAGCTGTCACTTTTGGCTCGGCCAAAGTCCAAGCCTGATGCGATTCTTGACATCAGGATCAGCCCCGCAAACCAAAATCACATCTTCGTATTGACTATGCGGGCCCTTTACTGGATTGACTTGTTTGCGACAAGAAGAGAAGAGGACTCATCATCACCAAAACCGACCATCTTGATTTCTTGCCCTCGATTGCTGGATAGAGAGGCGCTACGTATGACGACCTGCCTCACTTCTGAAGGTGGACAACAGGCCGCTATGGTGTTTGTCTTTTCTCCGACTCACAGACAACTTCAAATATACTGGTTTGGACATTCAAAAGAAAATGGTCTTCCATACTGGCATCGCGACGTTCTAAGTCTACCCAATGAGAGCAATGCTATCCAAGGTGATATCCAGTCACTAGAGATCCACCCCGCCAAGCTCGCTCAAGATGGAAAGCCCTCCTCCGGCCCAGGAGCTGATTATTACCGTGCCGGTGTTCAATTCTATCAAGGGAGCATCTTGAACAAGGGCCTCGGTGTGCAATATTGTATCTGTGTCTCGGTCAAGGACCGTAGTATGCAAATTACACTGCCCACTGGACGACTCGTGCGGTCCAAGACGGACCAAACGCAGCGATTCAAGAAAAAGCGCAAGCAATTTCTGCGACATATGGGCAACGCCTTTGTGCTTCCAGATGGCATGGCTGAAAATATCAACGAGGTCGTAAAGCGTCACGGTCGATCTGCCGAAATGGATGTCATGAAGAATAGGGTATCTGAAGTCTTTGGACCTATGCACCTCAAGCTGGATCTCATGTGCCGGCATCTTCAACAAACTCTTGTTTCTATATCTGAGAGCGTTCACGACATCCCCCCTGCCCTTCTTTATGCTATTCAGGAGAACATTGCAGAGGGCATGGCGGAAGGAAGACTCTCCCTCAAGACTTGGAAAGAGATTGATGACCAAACGGGGTCCATGGATTTAGCCAGTTACAATACCGCAGAGCAACCTGACATACTAGACTTATTCTTAGGCGATGATGGGCAAACAGTGGTAACACAGCTGGGAAGGCAAACTTCGGAGGAGTGGATTCGAGAACTTGTCAGTTTATCGCATCTCAATCAAACATATGTCGATCTCTGGCTTGACCCTATAGAGGGGAGGTTGCCTGAAGAAGAAGAAGAGATACGAAGGGGTTGGATAGCAGACTTGGCCAAGGACATGTTTCTAGCAACAGCTGGTGTCATGGTTCAAGACATGCCCCTTCTAGGAACAGCAAGCCAAGGGGGTGACGACCGAGCACAGCCGACACAATCGAGTGCGACACGAATCAGGTCATCACAAACGTCAGATGCCGACATTCCTTCCTCACCTCCCAGCACGACATCGAATATCATCAGCGATGCCGCGATCAGGCGATTGCAGCTCCTCGCACCCTCCTTGCAACTGGACAAGATGGAAACCGCCAAACAGTCAAGTGTTTTGTCACGCTGGCCAACCGAGCGAGGTGTCACTACAGATGATTACATTTCTAGCGTTGCTATTGCCAGCGACAGAAAGTTTGAGGATGCAAGATTACGACTGCAGAGGATGGAAAACAAGCGAAAGGCACACGCAGAAAAGTACAGACTGCCGCCAACTATGCGACAAGGCGGTGAATCTACACCCAAAGCCAAGAAGTCGCAGATCCGGACAGGAGGACTCGGTGCACCACCACGGTCATCTCAAATGCGTCCCCAAAGAGAAGACCCTGTAGAGCTGCCGCCCATGCCAGCTCCACCAACGCCTGCGCAGTTTTTGTCGAGCCAGCAGGGAATGCCTAGTTCATCTCAGAGCCAAGGCATGTTTGGGCCTTCGATTGCCATGAGCCAACCGGTATCAGGTATTTTCGGGGACAGGAAGAAGGCCAAAAAGCCCAAGAGGAAGAGCGGATTTAGATGACCAAGCCCGTATTGGGTTTTGGATATGAAGCTAGAGATATTGCCACTATATATCAAGTCTTTAGTTGCTATCGTGTAATCGTAATATTGGAAAACATGCTGCTTAATTGGTCAAGGTGATTTTGCACTGCCCGAGTTTGTCTTGTGTTGCTGTTTAATGTTTGATGTTTGATGTTTGATGTTCATGATATGTATGGATCCAATGGTTGTGGTAGGAAGGACCCAGTGCTAAAAACGTCATTGTACTCGCTATTGGGCGAGTTCACTTGACTTACAAGTTACATCAACTCAACTTTCACCCACGGCTTGAAGCTGGATTATAAAGTTTATAAATTTTGACATCACTCGACAATCACACATTCAACAAACAATTGTAACCGCAAATCAAATCATGTCTCACTGTCACGACGAACACTCTGGCCACGGCCATGGTCACGACCACCATGAACACGATCACTCAGACGACATCACTCCGGCCGTACAGTTTTCACTCTACAGTCAGATCAACTTTGATCACATTGTAACTCTCAACGAAGCCGATCGTGATGCCGGGCAGCAAATCGTCAAGAAGAACTGGCAGGAAAGACTGAGCACTGAGCCTGAGCTAGCAAGTGATGTCGATGAGCAACTTCTCATGACAGTACCGTAAGTACAGCCTTTTGATTTCGCATCATATATTATACTTATACTAACTCACATCAGTTTCACTGCCCAGATCAAGCTTCATTCAATCCTTATCCGCACATCCCCCTCCGCCTCGGCACCCAAGACCCTGCATCTCTTCATCAACCGTGATGACCTCGACTTTGCCGCTGCTGAAGAATCAGACCCCGTGCAAACCCTCGAGCTGTCTCAAACAAGCGACCTCCAGGAGATTCCTGTGAAGCGGGCACTGTTTGGCAAGGTACAGCAGCTGGTGCTTTTCTTTGCTGACAACTTTGGTGATGGCGACGAGGATGTCACACGAATTTCTTACATCGGCTTCAAGGGCGAATGGACGCAGCTCGGGAGAGCGCCTGCCAACATTATCTACGAGGCTGCTGCTAATCCGGGTGATCATAAACTAAAAGGCACGAATGTGAATCAGATGGGAAGTGGGATTGGAGGTCGAGGACCAGGAATGTAGAGATGAAGCAGACAGACAGACACTTGAGTCACAAGAAAATTAAAATAAATAAATAAAAACTGATCATCAATAGAAACTAAGAATCGAATTTTCTTTAGGAGAATCTATATGATCAAATTATATTAAATTATTATAACTTTCTGAGTTGTCGTTCTCATTCATTTCGTTATAGTGCTCAATCGTGCTAGCCGGGAATTCTCCGGCCCTTGCAAAAGCTCTCCAGTATCTCAACTCGGCCCAAAATCTTTCACCACTGTCAACCGATCCAACGCCATTCGATCGGCCACCTCAATTGTTTAACCCACGGCGGCATCAATTCCCTTCTCGACACTTGTCGACCTCGCCGCCAACAAACAAAATGCCTCCCCGACTGCCAATTCGCCTGGCCCTTCCCCGGCCATGCGCTGTCGCCGCCCGCCCTCTCCTGCTCCCGCTCACAGCCACTCGAGGTGTAAAGAACGGATGGACCACTGCTCCTCCTCGCAACAAGCACAAGCGATTCAACCAGCCTTCTTCCGGTCTTCCTGCCCTCACCAGCGGTCCCGCTGCTGCTCTGAAGCGAAGAGAGGCCACCACGCCTCTACGATCTGGAGTTCTCGCTGTTAAGAAGGGCATGACGAGCATGTTTGTTGGAAAGACTCGTGTGCCTTGCACTGTTCTGCAGCTCGACCAAGTCCAGGTCGTCGCCAACAAGACTCGAGAGAAGAACGGTTACTGGGCTGTGCAGATTGGTCAGGGTGCGCGTGATGGCCGAAACGTTACCAGTCCATTACTGGGTTACTACGAGGCCAAGGGCATTGCACCCAAGGCTGAGCTCGCCGAGTTCAAGGTCCGAGACAAGGATGGTCTGCTGCCAGTCGGCGTTCAAATTTTGCCTGATTGGTTCAAGAAGGGCCAGTATGTCGATGTCAAGGGCCGATCGCGGGGTATGGGTTTCGCTGGTGGTATGAAGCGCCACGGCTTCTCCGGTCAGGAAGCTTCCCACGGTAACTCTAAGAACCACCGAACGATCGGTACAACAGGTCCTTCGCAGGGCAGTGGTAGTCGAGTCATGCCCGGCAAGAAGATGCCTGGTCGCATGGGTAACGAGTTCGTGACGGTGCAGAACCTCAAGGTCATGATGGTGGATAACGAATTGGGAATTGTATTGGTTGGTGGGCCCATTGCCGGTCCCAAGGGTCGTGTTGTCCGTCTCCAGGACTCCAAGAAGCGAAAGGCCCCTCCCCAGCCTCATCGTGAGGCTGCTCTCAAGACTCTTATAGAACGACACCCTGATCACGAGGCGAACCTCCAGGCGGCGCGGGAGAAGCATCTCCAACTGAAGAGCAAGAGAGAAGAGGCACAGCTAAGAGGCCAATGATTGTACCAGGGAATGTATGAGACGTTTTGTACTACGTATGACAAAAGGGGAGAGATCATAAGCGGGCTTTTTGTATTATACACACACACCATCTACTACTGTACAGATTCGACGACAACCGGAGTACCCAGGGTTATCAAATTCATTTTTACAATAATGCCTTCCCCCCATGTTCGTCATGGATGTCCCATCATGCCTCACTTGTATTCGACTTGCTTTCGGAATCCTCTCGTAGGAGCATCTTCCTCTAGCGGAGGCAAGTCGTCTCCGCCACCACCGACAAGCGCCTTGAATGGATCACCGGCGTCCAGAAGATCCAACCTCGTGCCGTCCTCCATAGTGAGACTCCATTCTGTAGTCGAGAAGAATCCCTTGCTGGTAGGTCGGTTGCTGGCAAAGCGCATAACGCCCTCGCCCTTTGTGCCGCGCACAGAGAACCAGATGTCGATGCGGCCGTGCAGCTGGTTCATCTCGCCATGGATCCAAGGAATCTGATGTCGGAAGTAGATCTCGTCTCCGAGAAGAGCGCGTGCCTCAGAATTGGTTCGTAAGGCGTATAGAGTCGATGAGACGACAGGTGATGACATCTTTTGGTAGTTGAAGATGGCGACGGACGAAGCGGCCACGATGAGGAGGAAGATAGGGAACGTGCGGCGCCAGCGGAATGTCACATCAGAAATATCTAGAGAAGAATTAGCACCAATCCTTAACTTGTTTACACAATGTTTGCTCGCACCTGGAAGCTCTCTGTCCGCCCTCCTCGACATCATGGGCCCATCGCCAGGCTTGGGCGCGGGAGTTAACCATCTTCTTTGGGCAGGCCTCAATGTGACGGTTCTGGATTTTAGGACAGCCGCAAGTCTCCTTCGGACAAGCCGAGGAAGCGCTAGTTGTTGCGACATGTTGATTTCGCTGCAGATTTCTCGTGATCGAATCAATCAATCAATCCTAATGGTGGTCGATCAGCTGAGGCTCAATTCGATTGGATTGGCATCGGCCAAATTTTGCTGCCGGTCTCCGACTCGATGTTCTCAAAAGAGAAGGTGGGGCAAAGAGCCATCCGTCATTTGTGCTTGTGGCGTCATGACGCCGCTGAGCCTCACTTCGAACCCGTGGACATTCATCGTGTCCTTGTGACGACGTCTTATAGCACCAATAGTGCCCTTTTCTTTCAATAGTAGTCGTGTCCTTTTTCTATTATTTTTATTCTTGTATGATATAAGATACTTCTCATTCTCATAGTCCCTGCCATGCCGAATCAGCGCGGTACTACCGCCCGTTTGAGGCGTACATTTCACTACCCAGAGGAAGACTCTACCGACTCACAACCAGAAGTTCTGGATGAACAAGGTACCGTAGCGAGCCCAACATACGTCGGTCAAAACTAACATGACCCTCAAGAGCAAGAAGCCTACATCAACCAACTGGCCGCTGAGAATGCTGCCCGAGATGTTCAGTTCCGTCGCTTCCTTCTGGCTATTCCCCTACTCGCCACCATCCCCTACCTTCCAGCCCTCATAAACCCCCCTACAGCAATGCTCGCTCTCCTCAGCCTAACGTCCTTATTCTCAACGGCATATTTGCTACACCACCAACCGCCCGCGTCTTCAGGAATTCCTTTCCTCGACAACTGGGCACGGCCAAAAACTCCGCGACCCACACGCCCACCATCACTATCTACCAGAGATTCTTCGGGTGTTTTTGACGATGATGACGAGGACGAGGTGGATGATGTGCCTTATGTTCCTCGTGGACGACCACGACAGCGCAGAAGCTCGTTCAGTTACGTCGAGACGCGGTCGCCGCTTGAAACTTATCTGCCTTTCCTAAATATAGGTCTAGGTGTTGTTTTGATTTTGATGGCTTGGGCAATAGGCAGAACAAAAAGTGAAGCTGTATGGCCCGGAATGGGGTACTTGCCCTTGGTGGTCTATGCGATTATTTTGATTTCAAAGATGGTCATGAGCAGTGTTGACCCCGAAAAGGAGCTGGCGTCGCTCAAGTATGATTACAAGGGCGCTTAACAATCCTCTACTTACTGTACTCGCTTTAAAATACACACAGTTACTGAAGTAATTCTATCATTTTTATGGTTTCCTTAGCTTCCTCTCCTCTTTTCTATATCCAAACCAGGCCATTGCAGTCGTTACACGGGCGTGTCTCATTATAAGCCCATTCACATGTCTATCGAATCATTGAAACGCAGAATGCCATGGCTCTTCAAAACTCCGTCGACACCCTTGGGTGGCCGTGGGAAGGGATCTGTCATAGGGCTTGCGTTGGGCGAGTCTGACGATTTGTCTGTCACTAATGCCAGTCCATGAGACTTGATAGCATCCACGAGGGCCGGCACCATATCCTGTTGTTGGTCAGCCTCAGCTGTAAACTGATTATCAATTTCAACGAGTTAAAACATACCAATAGTGGGGAATAGCATATCAATCCCATAAAGTTGTTGCTCTGAGCAATTCGCACGACCTCCTTGATTGAGGCGCTTCGCCTTCCACTACTCAACGCCATATCGTTACTACCCAATGTTTCCTCTCGTCCAAGGTCATTACACAAGAAGACAGGGAAGTTTGGCTGTTTCCAGTTCAACGCTGTACACAGTCGAGGGCTGTAGCTGCTGAAGACGACCGACCGCACAACGTCAGGAGACTGGGCACGTTGTTTTCGTGCATGTTCAAATACAATGTTGAGGATTGAATCGACAAAAACGTTGACGTCCAACGCAGGTCCAAGAGAGAACACCTTTTCTTCTTCCGAAGTAGGATACAGGACCTGAAGGTTGACGTGCATGCCAGGGTTGAGAAGTGAAAGAGCTTCTTGAAGCGTCACGCCAGCAGTGGCCAGAATGTGGTAGACCTCAGCGATGCTCTCGGATGATTTGTTTATCAAACTGGGCAAATCTGCCCGGCTGTTGCTCCTGATAGTCATGGATCCGAATTGTTCCAGTGTCAGTCGACAAACAGGAATATCAAGACCAGCACAAGGGATAGTCCATCGAGGCCAAAGTACGGGAACGCCGTCACTCGTGTATTGAACAAAGAGTCGCACATAGTCGCCAGAAAGGCTTGAGCCTGTGACAATAGCGCTCGTCGGTTGGTTGAATTGGCTTGTTGCTTTCCAATATGTTTCAAAGTCGGTAATCTCCAAAGGCTTGCCCTGGAAAGGCTTGATGACCTGCACCGTGAAGCTGATTTGGCCAATGGCACGAAGACGGGGGTCAAATAGAGGCAGGCAGCACACAGAAGTTCCCTGCAATCCCTTGAAAATACTCGATAGGGCAACTGTCTTGGCAATAACCTTTGCACCATAAGTAGGGAACACGTCGATGTCCAGACTGAAAGTTTCCAAGTTGTCGACCTGGAAGGAAACAATGCGGGTATCTTCTTGGAAAGGCAGGATGATGTTCTTGGGTATAAGATCCGAAACTTTGGAAGAAACGGTGAGGCGAGCAGCAGGGTACTTGCCGTCCTGGAAGAAAACGAGAGGTTGCTCGTCTACATCCCCAAAAGAGATTTGGACAACCGTCTTAGTATCGAGGAAATTGTGACCATATCTGCGTAATGGTATAATCGGGGGAGGAAGCTCGAGTTCGGGGATCGCATCGGGGTCAAGTGACATGGGTAGTGGCGCAGTACTTGAATCCATAGGGCCCAGTGCAGGCTGCACCATAAAGGGGCTGGCTCGTGGTCGTGTGTTGAAAGGGGTCAGCAGTTTCATGCACGCAAGATGCCCCTCCCAAGCAGCATAGTACATTGCCGGAAGGTCCTTCTCGTCCACAATGCTGGCATCAACTCCAACCTTGAGAAGTGCTTGAAGACAGTCAACGTTTCCTTCGCTTGCAGAATGGACCAAAGGTGTCCATCCATACAACTTGTCGATTTGGTCCAAATCAGCGCCAAATTCTTTGAGAAGTAGAAGGAGCTCCGATGTTTGACCTGCTCTTGCTACAAGATGCTGAGGATATAGGCCTTCAGCATCAGGTAAGATGTTGGCCCCGTGCTTCAAGAGCATTTCGACCACAGCAACAGAGCCATGTTCGCAAGCGAGGTTCAGTGGTACGTGATCAGCGTCAGAAACTGGGTCAATGCGTGCGGATCTGGCAAGGAGAAGTTCGATACAGTTGAGGTGGCCGTGGATGATAGAATGGATCAGGGGTGTGAAGTTGTCGTGGTCTGTGAGATCGATCGTCCGTTGATTTGCTAAACTGCTGTCAGTCCAAGTAATTCAGTGAAGAATATCGTCTTCCAACTTGCCGTCAAGAAGAACCTTCAGCATCTCTAATCTCCCATGAAGACTAGCGTAATGCAGAGGAACTCGACCATAAACATCCGTCCTGTCCACAACGACATTGACGGACAGACCCCGTTCCAGAACATACTGCTTCCCATAGATGGCGGCTTGGTGCAAGCAATTCCTTTCGTTGATGTCATCGTAAGAGTGGAGATCAACGAGACCTGTGTCAAGAAGAACTCGAAGAGACTCTTGCGGGGCTTCGGATATAGCTGCCAAAAAGGTACGTGTGATCCTCTCCATCAACGAGCTGTCTCCATCTCCAGCCTCATTAGCAGAGCGCATTCGTAGGAGAAGGTCCTTCAGTGATTCAAGATTTCCTGTGATGACAGTGTCGAGAAGCAATGTATCGGCGTCTCCCTCATCGGTACCAACGAAGTGCTGCGATGTTACAACGTGCCCAGACTGGAAATTGACCTGGATGCCATCTGACCAAGCACCGAGTTCTTGCAAACTCGTAGTGGCTTGGTCAGACAGCTCACTTATGACTGTTGCATTGAAGAAAGGTTGAACCTCGACAGCCCTTGATAAGTACAGCTCCTTCGTCTTGGATTTCGAGGTCTTATCCCACTTCTTCAAGATCTTAGAAAAGGCGGTGCCATTGATCTCAACAAACTGCTGCAGCTTGTTCAAGTCTGTAGCGAACTGTTGAAAGCCTTCTTCAAGGGTGGTGAATTTGGCAGACCGCCGGGAGATGCCTTGGCGGGACTGTAGCACCTTCTTCTTGTCTAGAAGTGTCTTGAGGCGAATTTTGAGCTGTTGCATGTAAGATAGTGATATTGACGGCGGGAGGGCTTTGAAGCGGATGTGTCACGAACCTCGGCCTCTTTCTGCATGTAAAAGGCATTGACCTTGTCGAGTTCTCGTTCCTGTTCATCGTTTAGCAGCCATACCGGGATGTTCATGGCGGAAGCGTAACAACAAACGGACTTACCAGTTGGAAGAAGAAGGTCGCCTTGTTGGCTTGAAGAGCGGCCTGGGAGTCCACGGGGGTGGCTGAGCGGAGAACATCGTTTTGTGAGGTTAGGGTAGGGGTCGCCGACAGCTTCTTGATGAGCTACACATCAGCATGTTAGTGGAAGTTGAGCCAAGTAATTGCCACATCAGGTGTTGGCAGCGATCGAGGAAACGTGCTTGAAAACAGTAGAAAGAATGGATAAACAAGGAATTGCTTCTTGTAAGCCACTGTTACACACAGCGTGGTACTTCTTGCCGTGATGAGATCGGCACCAGTGACCAAAGTAGGGTAGAAAGTCGGGGAAGTCGGGCCCAGAACGGCAAGTAGGGTAAGGGTAAGGCACGAAGATGAACGAAACAATTTCGACAGACCGGGCTGAACAATGCAATTCAGACCCAGCAACTGGAATAGGGAAAAGTATGTAGTGGACCAGGCGCTATGGGAGATGATAGCGGAGACGGTATACGGGAGACGGGGGTTTCTCGGTGGCGGGAAGGGAAAGGTCGCCGGGGCGGAAATGTCATGGGCATACCTTTTTCAGGGCCTTGTAGTTGACAAAGCTGGCAGCATATTCGGGCACCTCGAGCTGACGTTTCTGGATCTGCTTGCCAAACTTCCTAGAAGAGAGCGTGAGTAAGTTGTACACTTGAGGTGTATGCTATGACCATAAAGTAGTCCTTATTCTGTAACGATCTTCCAGCTAGGAGTGGATTCTCGAGGAGTTGCTCAACCACTGCGGGCTAAGCAAACTCCGAAGATAGAACAAGTCAAGGGCGTGTATAACTTACATGTTGCGGCGTGGGCGCCCTCGGGGGCTATTGGCGACTTAAAGAAGAGCAGACAAGGAATGAGTAAGAGAGAAAGGTAGTTACTGCCGGTTCCCTGTTTGGAGGGGAGATGAGCGAATATGTGTGGCTGGTAATATGCGAGTCTCAGTGTCAGTTACAGTGCCTGCGTGGTATCTTTGTGTGTCTTTTGTACGTGTGTGCAACAGTGTTGGGGGAGAGGATAGGTAGATAGCGTTATAGGGTCCAGCAGCGGAGACATGACCAGGGAAAGGCGAAGGAAAGTAAAGCAAGGAATGGGCCTTGGAAATGCTCCATACAGATCAGTAAACATGGAGGTCAAGCCAAAGCGAAAGTAGCTGAGTCCGAGTCGAAGAGCCAGGTTTGCGAAGCAAGGGGGAGTAGTAGTCAAGTGTGAGTTGAGACCCTGTGGATGCCTGTATCCTCATCTTCACGGCAAACCACAACCACTTTCTTCCAAGTTATTCCGCTTGTCTTTTTCCTCTCCGGCACAAGCTCGTGATATAAAGAGTCAGACGATAAACGCCCGGTTTCTCAGGGTCTCGCTTGACCCGTCACCGACAGCCCGGTTTCTTCAACAGGCGACCTGCGAGATCGACTCCTGGGGGGCACGTGGGGGGGTATCGTAACCAACGTCTATGCTCTTGTCTCCAGTCCAGGCAAAGGGCGTGAGGTTTAAATAGTCAGGGAAAAAAGAAAGCTTTCCAATAATATGTTCTTGACTTGACGTATGACATCCAAATGCATGCAGGTATACCCGAGTAAGGGTCCAGTGTAGATTTATGAGGGCGAGGGAAGGAATTGGCTTGATTCGATTGGATATTGGAGATCATCACTCACCAAAAAAGCCGAGGCAGTTGCTCTCAGATAGTCAAGCAATATAATAAAGCACAGACCGACAATATGAGAACAAATACTAAACAGTCTCCTCTTGGCCGAAATACGCCGAGTAAAGAGTCCAGGCCTGTAAAGACCGTCGTCGAGTCGAAGCGGAGTTGGCCGAGTTTGAGTTACTTGAATTGAGAAGAGATGAGGCTGGCTAAGATTGTGTTGAGTCGAATTGAATTGAGTTGACGTGACGTGGATCTGGAGGCGTTGTCGAAAACGGCAACAGCAACAGCAATGATCTCTTTCTCTGTCAAACAGAATTCCGCAGCAGTACAATAGGCAGATACTTGTGAATCCAAAAAAGTAGACAAAACAAAATAGAGATGCTTGGACTTTTTCTTAATTATGACAGGAGGTCATGACAGGAAGTCAAAAACCTTGAGCTGCCCCTCTGGATACGTTACTAGGGGCCTTTTTAGCAGGTAACGTTAGGTAAAGGTAAGTACGGTGGACGTCCACTTTGACGCTCTCAAACTCAGCCCAGTGGTTCTTTCCCATCTAACGAGACGGTCAACTGCAAAGGGTACCTAGGTAGGTAGTCAAAAAAGAAGCGGGGACAACCAATAGCAGGTCAAGCTCATGAACAATATACTTGGATTACATCAATTGACATACTATGGTACAAATTCAAGCAATAAATGACCTCGTGCTCTTCGATTGTCCCCCTTTTCTCCCTCATCTTTCTCCTCTTTCTCTAGACGACTTGATCATGGCTCTCTCACTGTGACCTCCATAGTCCCACGACGTCGCGAGCGATAGCGGGGCAGTTGAGCGGCTCGAATTGGCGTCTCTATCCATCCAGCTAGTTCCTTAACAGGACCTCATACATTTTACATCACTAATACGATACGCTTTTAGCATACACAGGACCCAGGAACAAGCATCCGCTAATCTCACCCAGTGGTTGCACGATTTGCGCATCCAATAGCCATCCCGTATCTGACCCCGTGCTTCAGCGACAGGTCCGGCTTGCAACTCCGGGGATGCGATACTACTGTATCTCCATTTAGCTATAGATTGTGGATGCATCGCAACGGAGCCTCTTTGGTATTTCTCCGCGTAGCCAACGCGCAGCGTCGCTCAACTTGTCAAATCCAATAACCTGCTATTTCTATTGATAAACCCGAGGGAAAACGTCATGAACAAGGGGGCGACGAGGATCCAAGGCCCAACTCTTAGACTAAACCCTGCGGTTGGTGTTCAATTTCAGCCCTTTCGAGGAACTTCTTAATTCTAGTATCGTCTAATTACATCATTGTTGCCCATTCAGTTCTGTCGTGATCACTTGCACGACTCGGTGTGTGTCTCTGCTTTCCTGGTTTCTGAGTAATGAGATCTTTCCAACTCGGTTCATGCCAGATCATCACAATCAGCAAGGGCTGGTCGGGCGGAAACGTCGTGAGCCTTATTTCCATCTACGGGCCAAGTAGCTCTACTACACCAAGCATATACAATGGATTTCTCATGGTCAAGCCCAGCTCGGAGACTTGTCATTTTCTATAACACGCAATAGCAAGTTATTGAACGCCGAAAGAAAGGCTTTACTATGCTACCTATTGAAAACTACGACGCAGGGCTATACCCAGAGTCTGACCACCTATGTTATCGATACAGCTGATACAACAGCTGGTACAACAGCAACCCTCCAATGTGGCTATTCTTGGTTTTCCGCTATGTCTGTCTTAACACCCTATCACCCCCCTCCGGAACCGCATAGCGATCGTATAGTTATTCCACGCTGCACGCTGCACATCTAATCCTTCTTTGCGTCTGTCTCTTTTGACTCGGCCAGGCTGTCAGCCATGGCTTCAGCAGTTGCCTTCTTCAGGCGCTCGCTATCGTCATTCTTATCGTCCTTAGGCTTCTGATGTGTCTCCCTCTCATCTTCACTATCTCCCAAGCTGAATGGATCGTTCTCGACAATGGGGCTTGGTTCAACGGTGGACATCGGTTGCCACTTGCTTCCTCTCGTACCGCTGCTGGGGGCCCCATCCTTGGGTGGCACTCGTGGTGATGAGTCGTACATATTGATTTCTTCTGTCTCCTCCTTGAAGCCAACTCGTCGGCCGTTGCTGGGCTTGGGTGAAGTCGATGGGGGCGGAGGCTTGTACATGCCAGTGTTGGCCATGGGCCGGTTCATGGGAGCTAAAATCGTCAATACTTGCTTCACGGCATTCTTTTTGTGGCACTCACTTCCGTCAGAGGAGAACTTCATACCAGCGAAGTCATCGCTGAGAACTTGGGGGTCCGCATCATATCTATCGTAATCACCGCTCCGGCGGCTAGACTCTCCAGGACGACGGAAGGGCTGTCCTTGTCTTTGTGTCTGCTCTTCGCTTTCGTCAAAGTTTTCTTCGATCTTCTTCTTCAAGTTTGTGATCCACCCGTTGACCTTCTCTTGTGTCTCGAAGAACCCCTTTCGAAGGTTTTCACGAATGACAGGAAGGTCATCGTCGAGGAAGCTGTGCTCGCGATCGTCGCCCCATTCCGGACCTTGTTGGCCCTGTCTTTGCCGCCCATCATTGGCTCCACGGTTGGCAGTTCGGTTCTCGTAGGCACCGACATTGTCGTAGTGTTCGGCGAGCTGGCGCGCATATAGCTCATCTGCCTCCATTTGCGACATCTGAGATCGGTTCTGGGGCCTGGGGGGCTGAGGAGGTGGGACATCGGCGGGTTCGTTTTGAGCAGCATCGGGGTCGGTCAACTCTATGCGCATGTTAGTCTACTGTGTCTTCAAGCATGGTTTCGTAGAACAAACCCAGCAAAGCGTTAAAAGCAGGCTCAACGCGACCACCGCTGGCTCGCAGCACAGCCTTGATGACACTCATCTCTACGCTGGGGAAGGCTTCCTTGAGTATGGCCTCATTCTGCTGGGTTTCGGAGACAGGTCGGGGAGGCTTAGGAGGCGCTGCCTCGTTTGTTGAAGTCGGGGCCTGGGCCTGGGCAGGTGTCTGGGACTGGGAGGTGTTTGTCGCTGTAGCAGTTGCAGTGTTGCTATCGTCACCTCCTAGGACGCCTGATTCCTGAACATCGTCATCGTCGAGATCAAGAGGTCGGGCAGTGGTAGGCGACTCAGGGCCACTCTCGGTGGTGGCCTTATTCTTCATTGAAAGGGGATGTTAGCGCTTGTCCTCTGATCGTAGTTCGTACTAAGACGGCTCTTGATGGAAGTACTATACCGTTTCTCCAGGGGCTGACATCGTGATCGCACTTCTCTTTGCTACGGCTTGAGTTCGAGCTCAAAATCTAACGATTATATAGACGAAATTTACTCGAGGTTAGCTGAAATATGGGCAATGTCGAGGGAAATTGGGGGATTTCGCTTCAGCCTGGCCTTGCTCGTGATACTAATGTCGAGTGAGGCGCGAGGGGTCAATTAGCCTACACGAAGCTGATGACGTTGACCCACTCGCCACAATGCACCCTGATGTGATGCACTGCTTTAATTGGTTGCCACACTTGGGACACAGCTCGTCTCAGCTCTAGGGTAACTTTAATGCATGAGAAGCTCAACTGAGAAACCTTGGTGCTTCGCATGACATCGATTGTAAGTAAACAGAGTGGCTTCATGAGGTTATATTGAAGAACACATATGTTTGCTTGAAAGCCTAATACCTTTTCCGTCTCCATAGTCGTGCAAACCAATCTGATCGTGTCAAGATGACAGACTTGGACCTGGATGCCTCTTTCATTCCAGCTCTTCACAAACCAGCAGCATTGCTTCCTATCGCAAAACACCGCGAAAGCCTTTTGTATGTCATTGAGAAACACCCTGTCACCATTGTCATAGGCCAAACAGGCTCTGGAAAAACGACACAAATCCCACAATTCCTGGACAAAGCAGGATGGTGCTCAGATGGAAAAATCATCGGTGTCACTCAGGTCAGTGCTTAAAGCTATATCCATACTCACAAAGTTACTGACATCCACCAGCCTCGTCGTGTCGCGGCAACTACGGTGGCAGTACGCGTCGCCGAAGAAGTTGGATGTGAGCTAGGCAAAGAGGTTGGATACTCAATACGCTTTGAGGATGTGACCTCGGCCTCAACCAAGATAAAGTTTCTCACAGACGGTCTCCTCATCAGGGAGGCTCTAGTTGACCCGTTGTTGACGCGCTACTCAGTCATCATGGTCGATGAGGCACATGAGAGATCTATCAGTACAGATGTCTTACTGGGCCTTCTCAAAAAAATTCGCCGGAAGCGACCCGAGTTGCGTATCATCATCAGCAGTGCTACCCTGCAAGCAAAAGAGTTTTTGGATTTCTTCACAGCGAGCAGTGATGATCAAACCAATAGCAAGAACGGCGACAGCGAGAAAAAAGATGAAATTGGTGCCATCATAAGTCTCGAGGGAAGGACATATCCCATAGATATACTATATCTAGAGTCACCAGCAGAAAACTACGTTGAGAAGGCTATCGATGTCGTCTTCGATATACATGCCCAAGAAGGCGAAGGAGATATCCTAGTCTTTCTGACTGGCCGAGAGGAGATTGACAATGCAATACAAGCTGTCACCGAGCGGATGATGGACCTTAATCCCAAACACGGCTCGTTGATGCCATTGCCACTGTATGCCGGCCTGTCAACAGAACAACAGATGTATGTGTTTGACAAGCCACCCGAGGGTACTCGAAAGGTTGTCTTCTCGACAAACATTGCAGAAGCGTCAATCACGATCGACGGAATCGTTTTCGTGGTTGATAGTGGATTCGTGAAATTGAGGGCATACGATCCAAGGACAGGCATAGAGTCGCTCACTGCTACAGCGGTTTCCAAAGCGGCTGCATCTCAACGTGCTGGAAGAGCTGGACGAACAAAACCCGGAAAATGCTTTCGGTTATATACCGAACAGAGCTATCAATCACTACAAGATGCCAATATTCCTGAGCTACAACGGTCGAATCTGGCACCTATCGTTCTCCAGCTCAAAGCTCTGGGCATAGACAATATTGTCCGGTTCGATTTTCTCTCTCCACCGCCATCTGAGCTCATGGCAAAGGCCCTTGAGTTGCTGTATGCTCTAGGAGCCCTGGACGAATATGCCAAACTTACTCGACCTATGGGTTCGAGGATGGCTGAGTTGGCTGTTGAACCCATGATGGCCAAAACGCTACTAGCAGCACCATCATTTGGATGCCTGAGTGAGATGCTGACCATTGCTGCCATGACAAGCCTCGGAGGCAGTGTGTGGTTCTCCCACGAGGGCGAGAGAAAGAAGATGGAAACATCACGCAGGAAGTTTGCCGTAGAGGAGGGCGACCATCTTACACTCCTCAACGCCTACCAAGCTTTTGTCACCAAGGGTCGGAAAGAAGCAAAGTTCTGTCATGAGAACAACCTCAACTACAAGTCGATGAGTCGAGCGGTCAGCATTCGAGCACAACTGAAACGGTATCTTGAGCGATTCAGTATCAATGTAGATGAAACTCTCGCCGGCCAAGCATCATCGGAAGACAACGCCAAAAAGGCAGAACAGATCCGCCGTTGTCTTACATCGGGCTATTTTGCCCATGCGGCAAGGATGCAGCCAGACGGGACGTTTCGCAACGTGGAGGGTAACATGGTTCTTCACGCGCATCCGACTTCACTCATGTTTAGCCGCAAGGCAGACTGGGTCATCTTCCACGAAGCGATGGAAACTGGCAGCAAGATATTCATCAGGGATGTCACCAAGATCGAGAAGACCTGGCTCCTAGAGTATGCACCAGAGTTCTACAAGATTACGACCGATCGCCGGGGATGAGAAGAGAGACGGATACAAATGGAGACGGGGCCGGTGACAACCAGATGAAACTGCCAGGAAGGCCAAGACAGGAAATAGTTAGGTTAGTAGATGAATGGCGGTTTCAGAACTTCGGCATTAAGGACAGTAATGTTGGTTACGGTGTGAGGCATTTCGCCATTTCCCCACAAGCGGCCAAGAAAACATCAATTGCTTGATTTAAAGTCAGATGGCATGACAGGGCCACACCTTGGATTTCCAAGGAACTGCCTTAATCTGACAGTTCAGTTATGAGATACTATAGGGATACCCATGGATGTTAATGAGCTAGCTTGCCTGTCAGCAGTCAGACTACGGGATAATTAATTTATCACTGACCGCCATCAGACGGAAGTCAGATATGAACGTGGACGTAATGGTACTATAATGGAAGAGTCTCGCCAGAAAAGCAAAACAAGCTTCAAAACAACCTTATGGGCTTGCCATCCAGTATGTAAGGTAACAATGGCAATAGCTTCGTCTCAAAATATAAGGGAGCCTCATCAAATCTGAGACCAAAATAAGCATCCGGTTTCCCCGGCGGATCGGTGAAATATGCCGCGAAGACGGGTCGACGACGAAGCCATCAGCTCAAATTGCAAGCTCCATCTTGACGTCGTCTATTAATTTTTAGTTCCTGTAATTTGGATTAATCAAGATTCCCCCCCGCTGTCTGTCTGTGTGTGCATTGTGCGTGGGCAAGCGATATAACTGTTAATAGTGAGCAACAAACGCATGGGAGCGAAGGAGACATGCACAAAGCTGCATTGCACTAAACAACGCATTGTGGGCGATTGCTAAAATTATGACCCACGATTATCAGAAGGATCTAATGCAAGAAGATGCTGTCGGAACGACTCAGCTTTTAAATAATTGGCGATATACATCTTGATATGAGGGAGTTGACGATCTCTTGCAGCCACCTGCAGCTAGTTGCACAACCAGGGGTAAAAACCGGGAAACCGACAGTATGAGACGGTAAAGACTGACTGTGTTTTCGTGAGTGAAGTTTTTGTTGCTTTCAGGTGTAATGTCTTGCACAGCGCCGCCCAATTAGCTGGTAACGGGAGACTGCAGAGCGTCTTCGGTCATTTGTAGCGGATACTGCCTTAAGGTCTCAAGTGCTGAGACGAGTTCATACAAAAGAGCTTCGAGGCCTTCAACTGTAGGCCAAACTATGCAGTGCACCTGTACCTACAACAGCCATCACAGTTGATCTAATCTGCTTAACTAGCAAGCGCCCCTGACGCCACTGTGCTGCGGACAGGCGGGGATAGAAACCTCTCCCCCTTTATTTACTTTCCTTTTCAAGGCTTGGTGTTGTCCAAGCAGACCAGTTCTACGGCATTCGTTGGCTCAGTGCCTGTTCCCTGATCGGCTGCTCCACTTGATAGCCGGGATTAGTCTGAAGCCTAGACTCGTGCCTTGCATGAAGCGCTCATAACTCAATGCATTCTTGTGATTTGACTGGCCAGGGGCCGATTGTGCATTTTGACTTGTCGCTTTGTGCGAGATTGTGCCTGGTTGTGCACCCACAGGCGGCTTCTGAAGCTTCTTTCGGGTATCCATGGCTGCTGTGACTGGTGGTTTTATGCGGGCGCTAACGGGGTGGCGAGGCAAGAAAGTCTTTTTTGGAAATTAAACGGTTCTTTTATTTCCTGCCTTGGGTTGACTTGCTGGTGTTATGGAAAGTCTTGCGAAAGAGGCTTGAAAATCCGTACATTGGTATCTGCGCTTGTTAGTTGATGACTGTGATGCTGCTTATGAGGATACGGTCAATGGCTGGCCCAAGCAACACAAGGCAATCAATCTTCCATCTGTTGTGCGCCAGGCAAGGCTCCATGACGATTTTGAGCCTTGACCGGTCCTTGTTGCAAACTCTCCATGGATCCGTGAATAGGATGCGCTGAGAAAGCTGTTCCAAGGTCCACCTTAATCTCTCTTGGAGGAGTCATTGGAAGGGGTCAAAAAAGACCAGGGTTCAAGGGCCAATCCGATGGGTTCGCCTGGTGTCACTCCATCTCGCTCCGTCGTGCCTCCCCTGATTAGGATATCGTTTAACAACTAGTTTGACCAAAGCACAGGCGCATTGTCTGGGATGGGCGGGATCCATGAACGGTCTTGATCCCCTGTCTTTGCTGCGTTGGCGGCCCTTCCGACGGGGAGTCTCAGGCATTATGGCTCTTTGGAAAATAGTGAGAAACTCGCTGTGGCAGGGCATTTCGGCCACTCAAGTAGGGAAATAACTTTCTCAGCTTCTGAGGCTGCCTCTTGTGTTGCGTTGTGCTGTGTTGTCTGGGTTATCTCTGGTGGAGAGGTTCGCTTCCATACCTACCTGTACCTGCCTCTCCTAAGCTACTCCTGTGCCTCTCCCGTAGTGCTCCACTCACATCGAGCTCCACCACCTCCTCTTCCTCTTTACCTACTCTCCTTCTCTCACTCATTCGTCGTTTCTTTCTTTCGTTCTCCAACTGTTCTTCGGTTGACGACGACAGCATCATTCTGCATTTTTGCCAAAGCTGCGCGCCAGCAGGCTTCCACTCTTTTATAACTGCTTAATTCTAGAGCTATCAAGCTCAAGTCATTCGTTCTGTTTGGTCTATTGTTTAGTGACCACGACCTTCTTTCACAACATCACAATCGCTCAATAGCTTCTGCTCGCTCGCTTTTGGCATTCGTTCAGTCTCGATCTTTCCGATCTTCCGGTGCTCGCTATCTGCTTCTACGCTTCTTGCGATCCTTGAACGAACCGATTCCAGTTTCTCATTCATTCGACTGCTGTATCGACAACATTAAGTGCAGACGATATTAGTGGATGCATCAGCTTTCTACCGATAATATCGCCTACATTGCAACTGTATAATTCCGACAGTTGTGTTTTCGGACGTTAATTTTCGACAATTCTTAATATTCTTACATGCCCCCTGACGAATTTTCTTTGGAGGAAACAAAACAACTTTGACGACCAACATCTTGTATAGAGTGTATGCGCTAGCTACGACAACAACAACAACACCATGGGGCTTACTCAGTACCAAGGCCAGCGCGCCGACATTGGCCAAGATGCTTCCTCGATCTCTCAGAAGGCATCCTCTTCGTCATCATATATCTTTCGCCGACTAGTCACGAGAGATAGCTGCAAGGAGGACAACAGCTGTGAACCTTCTGGTTCTAGTAGTTTAGTACTTCCTATTGTGCTTGCCATCATGTATGCTCCAAACCGCGCATTTGTTTTTGAGATTTCAGTTAGTCGACTGGATCGTGTTTGCTGACTTCGGTTCGTTTAGTATACCTATTGTTCTCATTGTCGCCTTCTTATACTACCTTCACCGTAGAAACATGAAGAAGCAGATGCTGGAGGATGCCCACGACCCTCACAAGAGCCTGGACTTTGGACTGGGAGACGACGGCGGCGCCAAGAAGTCTACCCGTCGAAGTATCTTTATGGGAGGGGGTGAGAAGACCCTCGCTCATAAACCCAGTCAACTGTCGATGGATATGAACCTCTCATCGCCTTACTTGTTGCCTCCGGGCCTCCAGGAATCGCGCGAGTCGCTCAACTCTCTGGCTAAGTCGTTGGGAAATGATAATCAGGACCCTTACCAGTATGTTGCAGCCATTACGCAAAGCGAGACCGGCTCATTGCGGTCCTTCAATCCCAAGGATTCTTATTCGCGCAATACTAAATTTAACAGTCCCCGTAACTCGGGTAAACCTGGAAGTCTCAAGATGCCTCCGTCGCGCATGAACTCCCTGCCTGAGACACCAGTCTCAGCAACTGAATCCAGAGTCGATCCTTTCGGCACTCCCAAGATGCCTGCGCCAGCTCACCAAGCCAAGTCTCCCTTTGATTCCGAGAAGGATGACTTCCACCCTGCTCCGATCGTCCCTGAGATTGGAGTCGTTTCCGACTTCGATGAGAAGCATGCTGTGCCCTCTGTTCAACAACCTCCTGTCGCGCGATCCAAGACTCCTGATTTCGAGCTGCCCAACTTCTCTCAGGAGCCTGCCACCGACTTCCCTCTGCCTCCTGCTCGTGAGCACGAGGCAACTGGTCTGGGTTTGAACTTCTCTCTTCCTCAGCCCAAGTCTCCAACCGTGACTTCTCCCGATGCTCCGAAATCCGCCCCTCTTGCCCTCAACCGACAAAGCGAAGGTTCCAACTATGCTGCCGCTGACATTTCAAGTTACTATGAGGACCATGAGGATGACGCCCGTGGTCGTTCCATGCAGCGAGGATCATTTGTCGAAGCTGCGCCTCAGAAGAGTGGTCTTGGAGTTCCTCAGCAAGACAACAAGCGCCTTTCAGTTGGATTCCGACCTCTTCCTCCGGATGATATCAATGAGTCTGAGGATCCTGAATACCGTGCCAACCGTATCCGTTCTTTCTACAAGGAGTACTTTGGAGAGAGCGAGGAGGCGCCTCCACCAATGCCTCCCATGCCCGCTATGGCCCAAGGTGGCGCTCCTGCTCCTCGTGCCGCTCCCCAGTACTATGAGGATTACGATCAAGGATATATGGGTGGTGACCAAGCCTACTTCGACCCTGAGACAAACGCATTTGTCATGCCTTACGCCCAGCCTGTCACTCGTCGTGCCATGACACCTCCTCCGGCTGGCCGCCGTCCCGGTCCCGGTCGCCCAGGTCCCCGCCCCCGTGGTCCTAACGGCTCTATCGGTGGCATGAGCTTCCACAGTGGCCCTGGAGGACGATCCCGTGCTGGCTCTGCTCTTGGTCCTCGACCTGACTCTTCGGCTTCAGCCAGGATGCGACAGCCTCCCATGAAGAGGATGCCTCCCCCTGCGCCTTTGACCACTTTGCCCACTCCTTCAAAGCTCCGTGACGATAACTCTTTCCTCATCAACGCCGCCGACTTTGCTCCTCCCAGCAACATTCGTGACACAGCAGCCGGTCGTTCTCAAAGCCCCTTCGGCGAGAGACGACCTTACTCCCCCTCTGTTCCTGCTGCCCAAACTCTCACCTCGCCCTTTGAAGAGCTCGTCGCCCTCCCCAGCCCGTAAGTCCCCTTCGACCACTTGACACTATGACTCTTGCTAACTGGTCACAGCCATTCTCTCCGTAAGTCTAGTACCTTCACTGGTCTCGACTTTGCGCCTCCCAAGAAGTTTAAGGATGCCGACAACATGAGCGATGCTGGAAGTATCAGGAGCAACCGTAGTGGCATGTCTCAAGCCCAGCTTGGAGCCATCCGCAACGGAGCTGGACGTGTCAGCCGACTGCCTGGCGATCAAGTGTTCACTGCTGATGCACTACAAGACACGCTGAAGCCATCTTGGGGAATCCGACCTTGATCAAACAAAAAGCAGCGCAAACATTGTCTTGAATAACCCGATATTTCGGTCATGACAGACGTGTCAAAAATTCTCTTAGCGTTGTCCTTTTGGTATTGATTACACAGCGTGCGCGGGTCTTGTCCACTTTGCACATTTTTCTCTTCTCAGGCGCATTTTAGGGTTATGATGTCTTGCGATATTATTCTTCATACTGGGAACCTGCAGGCTTGCATATTATAGAAGGTCTTGGAAAACCACACGACAAACTAGATGACGACTGCCGGCTTGGATTACGTCCAGCCGTTGTACATAGGTCAATTGGATCCGCCGTTGATCACTTCAACTTGGGCATCTTGTTTCTATATTCTTTTGTTTTTCGATATGATCTGTGTGATTTTCCCCACTTTAACTGGACTATGTATGACATTGAGTAGACCGTTATCAGGATCTTGAAGATGCAATCGCAACTGTTTGTAATGGACTACGATCCCAACTCCGAATGTCTACGCCGCATTAAATGTTTATTTGATGACATCGGATGTTGGGTCATGTACAAGCAAGGCACGGAACGATTGGCAGGCTTGGTAAATCATTTGAGCATCGTGGATTCTGGCGATCACTGGTCTCCATCGAATCAAGGCCGTGTTCCTGGAGCGATACGACGACACGCGATCAGATTCTATTTTTGGGCTCTGTTGTGCTTTAGCTGTGGAGGCCAACGCCTTCAGGTGGAGCTATAGCAAATCTGCCTGACATCAAGGAATAGGAACAGAATTCAATATTTGTGTTCTATCTTTTTAATCTAACAGGAGAATGCCAAATAATGACACTGAATATTTAGACTCGTCTGTGTGATAATACCCTGGACTATACTCCGTGGCATAGTTCATAAAATACTGAGCAGGCTATGAGATGTGCGTATATTAGGCCATGATAAGTATCAGGTTGCGATATCAGTAATGAAATCCGGGGTGACTGCCGTAGGCGTAGCTTGAGTAGACAAAGCCTATAATAACGATAAACAAAGGCCATTTCAGTCCTTTGATGAGGCTGCCAAGCGACATGCTTTGGCTGCTGAGTTTCCAATAGTCTGGGTTACCAAAGTATAGGGATCCTCGCGGTAGTGGATCATGTCATTTACCATTCAGATCAGCTTATGTACATGCATAGGCCTCTTCGAATATTCAATTTGAAAGGGCGTCCATGTCTCAGCTCTGACATTCCAATTCGTAGACAAGCTTTTCGATCGAGAGTGCGATTTAATCGTGGATGAATGTCCTCATCCACTCCAACGTGGAGCGTCGGGCCTTTGAAGCCAGCCAGGGAGGGTCGCATTGCATCGACATTTCTGGTCATGGCGCCGAGATTGCATATATGCTCTGAATTAAGATTGATGGCACGTGAGGTTGGGAAGATATCAGGTTTTCGGTATCGGGCTCGAATCTAAAGGATCTTGACCAAGAGCGATGCCATGCTGCTGTTGTTCCTTATGCGAGCGGAATAATGACATTCCATTGCAGCAACAATTAAATTAAAGGGTTCCTGATACGCCATACATGTGATTGAATGCCAGCCACCTCGGCGATTAGTCTGAGTATGTATATGTGTTAATATCCCGCAGACTCCCTCGTGCTGTTGCGAGAATTCGATACGAATAGGTACGATTCTGCAAGGTATGTATTCAATACTGAATGATCATCACAGGGTCTGTCTTTATCCTTCGAAGCTGGAGTTCAGTGGCGGATTCTCTTGAGGGTCTTGTCCCTTGGCCCCATCATCATGACGTGATAACCCCATTTGGTGAAACGACGATGGCAAGGGCACGGAGAGGGACCCTTTTCACACGATTGGAGTTACGGAATACTGGTGTTGGTGATTCGTTGGCACATGTTATGTCGTTGGTTGAGTTGTTGACGTTGTGGCTACGGTCGTGCTGCAGAGGAAATTAGAGTCCCCAGGGTGATTGATGCAAGGGAGAGTTTCTTTTTGGGGCAAAGCTTAAATAATTACTTGCTTCTTCAGTAACTCTAGCAATGAATGAAATGTCAACAAATGAAGTGTCGGTGACAGTAATTCAATTCATTATCATAGGATAGGATACATCGAGACAGCAGGCCTACGGAGTTTCTGCTCGTGTCGCTCCGTTGATCGTCCCAAGAACAGCAGAAAATAGACCAAGTACGGAGCAAAAGTATCCGTACAGTAGCTAAACACACACAGCCTCATTGATGTGAGAGGGGCGGCTCGTATCCATAGCATCGTCCTTGGGGGCTCCATCATGCCAAGAAGACCCCGAATGAAGCCAGCAAACCAAATCGGGACAGACCAATTGTCAAGTTTGTGGCTGATGAACGCCGAGTCTTAAGTTTTGGTCGTGTGCGAATGGCAGTGTCGAAAGGCAAAGAAAGGTCCGATGCTGGTTTTAATCATTGTGTGCCACACTGGTCTCTGGTGATTACCCATTTAATTCATTTCCTTGACATTTCCATCATCTGGTTGAGTGTTCTCCGTTCTGTTCACAATTTCTTTATAATTCCTACTCCCTTGGTAGTAGTTGACACTCATTCTTCTTCTCTTGTCCCAGAACGTACAAGTCAACCGGCATAGTATAGCGCACTACGCCCCCTTCCATTCCCGAGAGTAAACGGCACCCGTTTTCTCCTAGTTGCCGTTCGCATCGCTGTAAATTGCTTAGCTGAACGGTTCAGGACACCTATATTCGTTACCCAGTATCTGAAGACTGAGCTCAAGTTTGTTCAGTCCGAGCTTGAAAGAATAAGGCGGCTTTCGCCTACCGAAAAACTAAGCAAGGTACGTTACATTACATTACGTCGGATCTCAATCTGGAATCCAAAGCCTTTGGCCTTTGACGGGAGAAGAAAAAAAAAGAACTGGAGCTCGCCCCAGGTCCTGGTCTGTCCTGGCACAAGTTTGGTGGAGCTGCAAGGTCATTTACTGGGTCGACGGACAAGCCTGGGCCTCCTGCTCCTTCCACCTCCAGCGGCCGCTAAGACCTCCTCCATTTGAGTTCCTGCCCGTTACGTTAGGGTGGGTGCGGCCTTTCCAGGCTATTGCTCTCTCTGTTTTTACCCGACTTGCCATTCCCATACCATATCACACCTCACCTCACCATACCTGCCATACCCAGGCCCAACTTCACTTTCGCTTCTTACTCTCATTCTCACGCATCAACAGATCAACCTCAAACTGTTGCCTTTTCGTCTTTGACGCGTCCCTGGCGAATACTTTCGTTTCTTTCTCATTTTGAAACGGATCAGCAGTTGCTCAACAGCTCCAAAGGTACGTTGTGTTACGATGTATCTATGCAAACGTGCATTTGCATCTCATCCTCTTATCGCTTGAACATTCACTACAATGATATCCCGATCTCATTTTCCCTCGAACCCCCATGCTCGCACCCTCCAATCTGGACTTCTGGTCTGGAGAAACTTGATCGCCAATATTTCTTCACCCCATTCCGACGTTATCGCGTCCAACGTCCACGGCCCCCTTCTGTTGATTGACCTTACCCGCTGCTGCACCGTCTCCCTTAGAAGCATGTTTCCGAAACTCTACCTCTTTCTGAATCTCTGTAATCCTCAATGCGAGGGCCCAACAATTGACTAACATGTTCCTCGATTTCAGACAACTCCCCAGCGTGAGCACGCCTACCTTCGCCATGTCCACACCGGGTCAACCCGCTCAGCCCACCGCTGCGCAACCTTCGGCTACCAACCCATCTTCTCCTGCCGACGACAACAGCAACAGCGACGCTGCCAACCAGGCTTCCTCGGCCGCTGATAATTCTTCTCCTGCTGCCCCGGCTACCTCGGACCCAGCCTCGGCCCAGCCCTCCAACAACAGCCCTTCGGCTACTCAGAATCAGCCAAGTGCTGCCCCGACTGACAACGAACAACCGACGAGCAATCCTGCGGAAGCATCCGATGAGGCCAGTCCTACCAGCGCACCTCCCGCCGAGGAAACATCCGCTGCGGATGCGTCACCTTCGTCTGATAACCCTTCACCTTCGACAAAACCCAACAGCGCTACTCAAGCCAACCCTACCACCGAAGCTGCAAACCCAGCCTCCACCGATGACAGCAACGACGATCCCAGTTCAACTGAAGAAGCCGCCGTATCTGAGGTTACTACGTCTGAGGTTCTGTCGACAGTCGTCACAGTAACAGGTAGCTCAGGGCCTGAAACGAGCATTGTTTTGGTTACCGCCATTCGTACCCAAAAGGTCACAGCTACCGAGGGCTCTGCGTCGGCCACTAGTACGGACGATGCCGATGCAATTGGCAGTGGTGGCAGCAGTGGCGGAAGTGAAGGTCTGAGCCAGAAGAGCAAGGTTGCCATTGGCGTTGCCGTGCCAATTGCTGCTATTATCCTTTTCGCTCTCCTGGGCCTGTTCTGGTGGAAGAAGAGAAAGACCAGGAGGCAGGCCGAGGAGGAGCGACGAAAAGAAGTTGAGGACTATGCCTACAACCCGAATGCCGACCCTACAATCCCTGCTGTCGGAATGGCGGACAGCGGTTATGAGATGAGGGAAGATGGTTCTTCAGGTTACCGCGGCTGGGGCAACACTACTATCGGCTCTACTGGTCGCAAGGCCTCTACTACTCTGTCTGGTGGTGTCAATGGCGCCTACTCAGACATTACTTCACCAACTCGAGGAAACATGTCAGATGCTCGCTCTGGTGAGCCTCTTATGGACGGATCGCACTCCCCAGAAGGCGAGATCCTTGGAGCCATGGGCCCTTCTGCTGCCAACAACCGCGGTGCTGATGTGCACCGGGGCCCCTCTAATGCTTCCTCTTCATACAGTGCTGCTGGCCGATCTGACGCATCAGACCCCATAGGAGTACCATATGGTGCCGGCGGCGCATACTATGATCAATATTCGCAGAACCCTTATAGCGACAACGGGCCTCAACAGGCCATTATTCGAGATAACCCTGCGCGCCGAAATACGCGCATCGAGAACCCCTCTCATTATCCACAGCAGAGTGCGGGTATCTCACAAAACTTCTAAAAACCTGTTTGTTTTTCTCACTTTACGCTGCCATAATCGGTCGCTACGAAATTTCCTATGTCTTTAGAAAGATACCCACGTCCTTCGATACTTCTCGCTAGGAGGTGGAATGTGCACTCAAACGGCGTTTCACACTTCTTGGCGTCTATTTTGTTCTTTCAAATCCAGCCATTTTCTAAGAGTAGGCTGCAATTTAATCACTCTTTAACATCTTGAGCATCATCTCGAGAGCAACCTTTTCTTCAACTACAACATTTCAAAACCGGTGCATTCCTGGTTTCTTTTCCTTTTTATTCTGGCTTCAAAGGCAACAACGACAGGGTGGGGTGGCTACCCTTTTGAGTACGTTTACATTACGAGGTGGAACTTGTATATACGAGGGATGGCGGAGTTTTGTCACGCTCTGTCCGGTATGATTGAAAGGGCTACTTGCTATCACAGCCTTGTAATACTCTATTGGAAGGGGGTGTAAAAGTTATACTGAGTCGACGTGTTTCAGTTGTATCAGGTGGACTTGGTATGGTTTTAGAAGTCGGTCGACGAACGATGTTGAGAGATGAATTTATAGAAGTGTATAGCAAGCGAATTGATGAAGTGCTATGCAAGACTCGTGCCATCCGACTGTGCGCTAAGATGCGAATGCCGAATTCGTCTATAAACAGCCCATGCATTGACAGTGTACGATTCAAAGTACCTGATTGTGTCTCGAGTCTCGTGTCATTCACATCTCACTCCGTCTTTCCGAACCCTGTCAGCCCCTTGCGGCACGGAACGATGGGTACATAAAGATGCACTGGTAGTAGTCTTTTGATCGCAAAGTCCAACAGCCTCAATTCTGAATTTAGGTTGGCAGCTATGTATAATCTCTAGCTGTATAGAGACTTTTGATACGCCAGTCTCCAAAGAAAGTCAATGTACACTCACCCACCCAAACGCCAAAGCATCAATACCTGAATAACAGAACAAAAAGCATAAGAAAAGTGCTGAAACGCCTACCCCCCAGACTCCCGGCTCAAGAAATACAGAGATTACGGACTATAAGATGTCCTGATTCCAGTCCGAGATGAATATCAGGAAACTGGACACGAAAGCCTACCAAATCACAAAGTGTTCACTGTCCTCTGATGGACTGCAGCAAAGCGAGCTCCTTAAGGCGTTTCTTCTCTGCCCATTCCCGACTCGCAATCCTAGAGCGTTCTGCAGCCTGTTCTCGGGCTAGCCGCGTCGCTTCCTCACGCTCGCGCCTCTCACGCTCCCTGTCTTGAATGTAACCGTTGTTGTCTCGCTGGAAAATCTCCCTGCCACGCATTTTGAGTTGGTGGGCCTCTTCAGCAGAAAGGGCAGCTCGTTTTCCAATACAACCCCCAGCAGAAACAGAGGTTCCCCGATTGAGATTTTCATGTGACGCGGCGGTAGACAGTCGACCTCGACTCTGAGAAACTTGGCTCTCAGGGGTTGGTCGCGGACCTAAACTGGACATCCGCTTTGCCTTGACGCTGATCGGTTGTTTTGTGGTACCCTCTTGTGGTAACTTCCCTTGCCGAGCAAGACTTGCAATGGTCTCTCGTGGGATGCTGGCCGACATGATACTATTCCGCACAGGTCTGGCCTTGAACTCCCGCTTACGCCGTTCCTCTTCTTCTTGTGCCTTCAGACGAGCCTCACGCTCTTCGCGCTTACGACGAGAAATGGCTTCTCCCGGAAGCTCAAAGGTTGGCTTGGTGAGTGGCTTACTAGACTTCGGTCTCGGTGGAGGTACATAAGCTTTTTGAGCCTCTGCCTGTTGGGCCTTGCGAGCTTCGCGCTGTTCCTTCAGACGGCGAGCTATAGTCTCTCCAGGAAGCTCGAACTTGGGAACGGTGAGCGGCTTTGCGGACTTGACAGGCGTCTTTGAAACTGTGGATTGAGAGTTGGTCGACTTCCCGCGTGCGAATGGCGGCTTTGCTTTGGGCGTTTTGTCTGAGTCATCCTGTTTCTTGTCACGAAATACAAGAGATGTTGATCGACGAAGGGGAAGCTGCGTCTTTTCAGTAGGTTTGATACGCACTGTCGAAGACATGCCGATTACTGATGCTCTCTTAGAGATAGCCGGCCTTCTTGCTGGAGAGGGCGGTTCCAGATGTTTACTACTGGGGGTAGCGCTTTCAGGCAAGGGAATTCGTCGTGCCTGCGTGACAGCATCGATGGCCTCGAGCTCATCTTCAAGTTTGTCGAGTTCTTCAAAGGAGTCCTCGATCCGGGGCACCGAGAAGGAACCGTGCCGTGATGACCCCCCGTAACTGCTACTTCGATCGCTGATTAAGGTGAGAGACGGCGAGACGGCTTGCTCTACCACCTCAACTACCTCGGGTACCTTGAGCGGAACAGTCTGGCAATCTTGGTACGTTGGAGGTGGTGCCAGCGCCATGTTGGTTGTATTATAGGGAATCTGCGGAGGCTCAAAACCCAAAGCCAAGTATTCTTCAGCTGCTAACGGAGTCGCTAGAAAATTGTACATGTCAGTATTATGGCGAATACCTGAGTGGTCGTATCGTGGTGTGCGCTCCAACAGGGTACAGCCGTAAACATTGGTCTCGATATTGCGATGATCGTTTTCGCCATCATCGAGAGTGCAACAGCTGTTGCCGTTGCCAGTTGGCCCTGGGAACGAAACCAACCATTCGAAGTGACCTGCTCGATAGGGAGAATAGGGTTTTTTACTCAAGGGTTCTGCATCGGCCAATGGGTGCGATTTGAAAGTGTATGCTTTATGAACTGTGTCAGTATTGGCACATGAAGGAATTGAGCTCGGGACTTGAGTTGACTTAGGAATCAGGAACTGTGAAAGATACAAACCTTCAGGTGACGGTTGATCAACAGAATGATTGCTATTCGCAACCAAACTGGCACCGGACAACATTGACTCCTCTTCCTCTACTACCTCGAGGGGTTCGAAAGTCTCGGGCTCGGTAGATGAGCGCCGTGTTCGACGAAAAGGCAGGGGAGTCCTGACGGGCCCAGATCTAAGAAACAACTTTTGATTTTGATGTTGTTGAGGCGAGCTTCCGATGAGACTCTGGTTCTGGGCATGACCTGGCGAAAGCTCTTTAAGTGTCTCTCGGTTTGGGGAAGAGGAAGAGTGATGTGAAGTAGAATTAGGTTCAAAGTAATGAAGATCCTGGCAAGTCGTGCACCCAGAAGAGACTGGGGCCTCGTTAGCGTCACTGTGGACTTGGGGTTGATGAGCCATCAAGTTAGCCATTGTTGATCTTAGGACAACGAGATGAGCCGAGGGAGACCCCTAAGGCCAGAAGGCCAGGGTGTATAGAGGCTCCGGAGAGACAATAAGTGAGAACGGGACGCCACCAGGCTTCTCGTAGGTTGAATCTCAAGTGATAATAATCAGGGATCTAAATGTAATTTCACAGACAACAGGGGTAAGACTATCAAAGCGACGGCCAACAGCGGGGCCTTGTCTGAGTCTAGACTTGGGTAATGTAAAAGCACAGATCGTTTTGTAGAAGTGAGGAAAGTGATGAAAACGGAACGACCAAAATACCTTAGCAATGGTGAAAGGGTCTATGAGAAATGTTGATGATGGGGAAGAGAAAGAGAAAAAGATGGCTGCATAAGAGAGTGGTGTGAATAAAAACAACAACAATGAACCACGGCAACCGTGAAGGTGCATATTAGACTAATGCTACCTTCCCGTTTACTGTCGCGGACCTTCTCTTTCTTTCTGGCTAATGGAGTAACTTTGATCGGGGCTTCTTTCCTCAAGAATAAGTAAGCGATTGAATCATAAACACACTAACAACCAAAGATCAATCACCTACAAAGCTTTTTCTGATAATTCACAAGTCGTGCCTGGTAGTTTAAAGTAGATATATATAGCTTCGACTTGTGAAAGCAGTTGCCGTATTTCATTGGCCTGCTCAGCTCCAGGGCGGGAGTCCCACTCCTATGCAGAAGTATGATGACATGCGCAAACGAGATCCACATAAATTGTGCTATACCTGAGTACCTATATATTGCTTTAAAGGTGGCCATGGGATTATTACTGTGAAATGGGCGAATACTGCCTACTATCTAGTCTAGGTACTACCTATGCTTGGAGATTGTCTAAGTACTATATATAGAACATTTTACAGTGGGTTTTCTTTGTGGCACGCAAACAAAGACAAGACAATTTCAGTCAACGGTGAAATGAGATCAACTAAAAAGTCTGACCAGGGTATGATTTCAATCACAATCAACCATGTCAAAGTAGGTGACCAAGACTTAGTTGAATGAGAATTTAGGCACTAGCGGCTCTTCATGTGAGTGTTCTTTGACGAATGATTCCATGAGTGTCGGCAGTTACTCGATGCCAGCAGACGTGTTCTACATGATTATTCTTAATTGTCTGTGGTCGAAAGAAGTCCTCACTAAAGCTCAGACAAGATACCATGAGCTACTCTCTCGGCTCCAAAATGGTAGACTCTTGACCACGCCAATAAAAAGTCACTTGTCGAGTCGATTGCTGACTAGCAGAAATATGAGTGTAGCTATCACTCATGTCAAGCAACCAGTGGACCCCTTTCGACACCTTCTGACAGGTACCCTTGACTCTTGCTTAGGTTTCGATTCAGAGCCATTCCATAAAAGAACAATTCGTGCCGGGCGCGGTTGTTCTTCTGCCGTCTATATGTCTTCTCTCTCGTGCTCTTGTCAGGAATAGGCTCTGATCTATTATGGTGTCACACCAAGTTGTATACTCAAGGCTGGTAGAGGTCTAAGAGGGCAATGGGCTGGTGACGGCCTAACAATGCAGCTCTAGCTGTAGCATCTTTAGCGACCTTGATGTAAATGCTAGTAATCATCCGTTCGGGGTGGTTTCTTCGGTATAGTATATGTCCAACGGGGACTGAAAAGCTAGACCCAAGAGCATCAGCTGATATTGGCTCGACGATATCACAAAAGTGTTTGTGTTTGTCTCAAAAGTTTTCGTTCAAGAAACCTCTGTGGTTTCATGACTGCTCTTCTTCAGCAGCCGCTTCTGCGGCTTCTGCTTGAGCCTGTAATGCTGGCGCATGCTCTGTTGGGATTCGGACCAGAGTTTGAGGAAGGGGTCCTGTCGACTGTTCGGGTGCTTGTGCTTGGTCGGTTGCCGTCTTTGCGAGTTTGGCTGTTAAGTTGTTAGACAAATCCATACAGTTATAGGGTCCCAGGACATACAAGAAGCCATGTTGATGGCACGTAGCACATTATGCCAGTTACCAACGACTGCCGCAATTGCTATTTGAGGTTAGCCCGAGTACCCCAAAGTCATTCAAGCCTTCTTCACCTTCTGTTCCGTCTGACAAGGTTGAAAGTCTTTGCTCCAAAGCTTCCATTTGTGTTGCGACTGCAGCACTGAGCTCTCGAAGCTCTTTAAGGTTTTCGAGTTCGGCCTTCTTTTCTTCAATACGCGCTATTAATGCTGGAGACTGTCCACTTGATGATGCCGAGGCGCTCGGCGCGCGCATGTGCGAGGATATCGGCCGTGTCGGGTAGGACATGATGATTGACGGTGTGGTGGAATGAACCTTTGAGTGGTCGCCAACGTCTTTAGCAGTTGGTAGTAAACTGCCACCGCGTTTCCGTCCATCGAGAGCGATGGTGGGGTTCAACGTGGGGTTTCCACAGAGGCCGTATCCTGGACAACCGGTAACCAAGCGCTATGACAAAAACAGCTGTAGTAAATACATACAACCAAAAAATCCCTTTTTCAGATTGGTATGCAATAACAGTTTGTGACTCGGACAAAAGCACACCTCGTCGCTCGACTTACCTCAGGAAACCTCGAATCGAACATCACAAGGCCACCACATTATGAACTATGGCTAGACTGAATGAACCCCCTGTGTCTACGGACAGTCTCGAAACGCGTGAGTCCCAGCTCGGCTCTTTGGTCCTCAACTGTTGTACTATGTTCACGCGAACTGACCATGTCTTGTGATTACAGTTCGAAAGAAGCTTCTACGTCAAAACCGTGATCTCGCCAAATCAAACAACATCCGCGCCCTTCGCATCCGAGAACTTGAGAATGACTGCGCATGCATGCTGTCCGAGAACCTCGAGCTTCGAGGTCGTATCTTGGAGCTAGAAAAGGAGCTTGAAGACAATGACTCTCGAAGAATTGCTGAACATGCACTTGCAATCAAGGCCAAGCTGGAATCTCAGCTTACTGAATGGGGTGCCCTTCTCGCTGGTCTTGGTCTTGAGCCGCCTATGAAGCGACACTCTCCATGTCCACGAAAGTCAACAAAGCCAAGGTTGAGCTTCAGCTCTGCCCGACCTAGCCCTTCGCAGCGACGGTTACGGGACATTGCCCGGGAGATTGAGGAGCTGGGACATATTTCGGAGACCAAATCCTACCCAAGACAATCTATGAAGTAAGTTAGCTCTTTAACTCAGTTAGAAGCCTTCTAACAACATACAGTCCTGAGCAAATTCTGGCACTTCGGTCAGAGGCTCATGCTGACGATATGGCTGATATCTCTCAATCACCTGAACTCGGACCCCCACCCGTATCGCAATTTATCGAAACAGAGGACCAAGAACCAGTCAAGGTCGATTCCCCTTCCCCTTCACGGTCTGTACCCTCACCTACACATATACAAGAAAGCCCCAGAACGAAACTTGCGCCACCCGAAACTTTCACATCACCACAAACCACCAAGATGCTGCCCAGATCAACTTCACCAGAGAAGAAGCGAACAGAGGAAATTGCGAAGCCCCAGCAACCGAAATTGATGGAGACGAAACCCCTGGTTACTAGGCCCATCGAAATCAAGACCGAACAACCAGCTATGGAGCCCCCTGCGGTCGAGTTCCAGCAAATTAAGATAGGATCAAAGAGGAAGCTTGCCGCTAGGGACGACATGGTTACCATGAGATTACAGAGGAACAACGATGAGAACGAGAACCCCCGGGTTTCCAACGAGAAACGAACGATTCGCGAGAAAGCAGGAGATCGAACAGTGAAGGATATTTCCGATATGAAGAAGGATTCGCGTGAGAAGGCTAGTGCCACTGGTACAAGGAAACCTCTGTCGGCAAAGAGCACGAACGACGATATGACTTCGCCAAAGAAGATTTCCAAACCAATCAGCACCGACGAGATCGCTGCAGCCAAAGCTGATCTTGTGAGATCCAAGACTTCCCAGGATCGGCCTAAATCCAGGTCAAGATCATTGGCCCCTTTTACTATTGAACCTGTACGAGACCTTGAGCCCACAGCTCCTGAAGTTGTAGATGTGCAGTGCGGACTTGCAACACCTTACACAGAACCCTCGCTCCTCTCTCTACATTCACCAGATACCACCGCTTCAAAAGACACAGGGCGGGGAGGAACTCCACCACCTGGTGATGTTAACGCGAGCCGAGAGCCTGCAAGACCCAGCCGACGAAATAGGACTGCAGTCAGCTATGCTGAGCCCAACCTCCGAGACAAAATGCGAAGACCGACAAAGGAGATGCTTGATGCTGTCGCGGGAGAGGGTAAATATGCCCGACGTTCTAGCGCAGTTGAGCAGGCTCCAGAGACCGGCAAGGTGAAGCGCGAGAGTGGTACCGAAGACTCGTGGAGGCAGCTGTCCAGTGTCAACACTGCGAGCGCAGAGAATGAACCTGGCAGTATTCCTGCTAGTCCTTTGGCCGGAAAGAGCTTAAGTCCTGAGATCGCTAAGAACATGGCTATTCGAAGTGGTAGGCGCAGCTCTATGACGATACAAGATTTAGTTGCAGGCAGCGAAACCTCTCATGAAGATGGCAAGGATGAAACAGCATCCGATACGACCGGGCTGAGTGAAGTCGACATTTACGAATTCACGCCCTCATCACCACAGTCTGAAGAACAGGCCCCTGTCAGGAATAAGAGAAAGACCGCCAGTCGCTCAACTTCGCGGCGCGTCTCATCTGCTGTTCATGACGAAGAGGGTTCTGAAGTCAGGGAACGGGCCTCATCAAGACGAAGGAGTATGATGCTGTAATGATTGCATATGGCGAGCGGAGTTTGGTAGAACACTTTGGGGCGTTTTTGTCTTTTCTTGTTTTTTCAAAAGGAGTATGTTACCTGTCAGCGTTGGTGCTGCTTTAACGGGAATTACCCAGACTGGTTATATGCCCACGATACCTCTACAAAGCGATGGATACTTGTTTGTATTTTCTCAATATTTGTATTTACACTTATAATGTTCCTTGTTGGACACACAAGCACCTTATTGACCAATTGATGCTTCATTGGATCTGAGACGAGCCTCTTTCTCTTGTGAGGACCCTGCGTGATGGTTTAATGTGTGACTGGGTATAGATTCTGCTGCTGGTCTTGAATAAGTCGCTGAATGTAAACTCCCCCTATCTGTATGAATATCATGATGTTGCTCCTCCTGAAGGCTCAACTGGTTTTGTGTAAGTCACCTTCTCAACTGCCACGTTCTCGTTACCCTTGTCGTCCTTTCGTAATTGGTAAACGTATAGGGTGAGTGAGATGCCTTGGACCTAGGGTAGGGTCAGTAACCACATTAACAACAGATGGAAAACAACATACATCCATGAGACAGAAGCTCGGTGTGGGCTCTTCGGCCTCTTGGCTGAAACCTTCCATGAAAGCGCCGGTCGCACTGCCAGGGTTTACGAAGAACTTGTCCATATACTCAAAGGCGTCAAAGCGGTGAGTACCACCCCAGCATAGAACGTCCACATCTAGTTTGTTCGCCTCGGCCAGAAGAAGGTCTGGTTCGTTAGAGACGAGTGTGAATCCCTCTAGGAAACCAATGCGAAGGCTTCCGTGGGTGACGACCTGGGTCAATGGGAGGGAGGTGGCCTCGACGTCATAGCGGCCTTTCACAATCTTGAGATCGGGGGAGACGGATCGCAAGTACTCGTACGTGTGCTTATCGGTCAAGTTTCCAAGGCAAAGCGTCTGGCTGATCTTTCCGGGGGAGAGGAGCTTCTTGAACTACAAAGATAGAGTCATGTTAGCGATGCGCGCGACCCAGGAAGCACCGCGCGCTGGATCGTACCTTGGCGGGGATGTCAAGCGCCCGATCCGGGATGTGGAGGTCCCCTATGACAAGAATGAGGAAGGCCATCTTTTCTCTCTTGCAATTGAAGAGAAACGAAGCTGGAGGTGGTATCTGCGATTGAGTAACGAGAGGCGCGAGCTGCCAGCACCTTAACCTAGATCAGCTACGAGGGGCACAACTACTAATAGTACAGTACAGCGGGAGCCCATAGCGTACGTACGTAGGACGCCCGGATACAGCGGTAGAGTCGGCGCCGCATGTTCATAACGGGGAGGTTGGCAGGTGTGGCGCAAGCACGCACTAGCCACACCGCATCCTTATCGATTCGGCGGGGTGCGATAAGCAAGTAAAAATTTAGGAATTTTTGGCTGGGATCTTGACTTTCACCGAACAGACAATCCAGTTCAATTGGTGGTTGCGGATTGAATTGCTCAATATCAACATGTCGACCCCTTCTCTGGCTGAAAAGCTGGACAAGATCAAATCTCCAGGTCTTCAGAGTCAAAAGAAGGTAGGTTTCTTTTATGCGCTCTCGTCTTAATGCGTCCACGGTCTCGAGTCGCACACTGACATCTTTTTTTTTCTCTTGTAGACTGTCGTCGTTCTTCAGGCTGTTGAGTCGACACTCAAGGAACAGAACACAGACCCTACACCCACAGGATACTTTGCGGCCCTCCTCGCTCTTCTTCAGCAAGCGAACAGCAATGACAACGTGAATCTGGAATTGGCGACTCCTGTCGTCTACCTTCTCGACGTCGTTACACCTTATGCCCCGCAACCTCTTCTTCGATCAAAGTTCACACAGATTCTTACTCTTCTCGCCCCCCTACTTCTATTGCAGGATGCCGAAGCTATGCTTCTGCGATCATCCATAGGATGCCTCGAGTCGCTTCTTCTCGCACAGGACGCCGCATCATGGGAACTTTCCGTTTCCCAGATTGGCCCTCGACGAGCTGTCGCCGGACTCTTGAACATGTCTCTCGACCACCGACCGAAAGTGCGTCGAAGGTCGCAGGAAGCCTTGAAGAAGGTCCTTCGAAACCCGCCCCCGAGTCCCTCGCTGGACCACCCTGCTGCCGACATGTGCGCCCAGACTGCCACAAAGAATCTGGAGAACCTCGTTAGCCAGATTGCGCAGGCGCGCAAGGGAAAGAAGGCGGACGGCACTCACGACCCTGCCATGATCCATGCCCTTCAGTTGGTCAAGACTGTTGCGGCCGCGAGTGGTGGTTGGCCTAGCAAGAAGATCGAGTCGTTGTGTGAGTTGTTGTTAAATATCTCCAAGAGTGGAAATGAGTACATGACCATGGCGTCCTTCGAAATTTTCGAGATGATTTTCGAGGGCATGACTGATGACGTTTCCTCGGCTAAACTCCCACGACTTATGGAGATTATCTCTGAATTGCGCCCTGCTGCCAACGACACCCAGCTTGTTCCCCCGTGGCTCGCTATTCTGTCTCGAGGATACGATGTTTCGGCGCAAGTCGAGCCTGACGAGACCTTCCAGAACCTTCCCCAATTGTTCGATATGGTTGCCCAGTTCCTTGAGGCACCCTCCGAGAACATTCGAATTTCCGCCTCAGAATGTTTGGTGTCCTTCATGGCCAACTGCATTCCCCAACAGGTCATCCTCGAGCCCTCGATTTACGATGAGAAGATCCTCGAGAAGCTTGCCAAGTCGGCAGAGTCTCTTTTGACTGTTCAGTTCCAGGCCGCTTGGCTACAGACCTTCAACGTTCTCGGCGCTATCTTCGACACATTGAGATGGAGGTCCTATCCCATTATGATGAACGTTACCAAGACGATTGGCGAGATTCGGGAGAACGGATCCTTCCGCAACAAGAAGGAAGCCGATGAAGTGATTGGAAAGGCGATTCGAGCAATGGGCCCCGAGGCTGTTCTCTCAATTCTTCCTCTGAACCTTGCCAAGCCTGCAAAGGGTCAGCCAGGTCGTGCCTGGATGTTCCCTATTCTTCGTGATTACACAAGCAACACAAATCTTGCTCATTTCAAGAGTGAGATGATCCCCCTTAGTGAATTTATGTTCCAAAGGGTTATCGATCACGGAGAAGCTGAGAAGACAATGGAAATCAAGATCTACGAGACAGTCGTTCAGCAGATTTGGTCTATTCTTCCCGGTTACTGCGATCTTCCTCTGGATCTTACCGAGGCCTTCGATCAGGGCTTTGCGGAAATTCTGGCAAACCTTCTTTACAAACAGGTTGAACTGCGACTGGATGTCTGCAGAGCTCTCAAGACTCTTATTGAGTCTAACCAGGCTATTGCTGAAATCGAGGAGCAGGAAGAGAACCTTGTTCTTCAGAGCCGAATCAGCCGCGCTGATGCCAAGAAGAACCTCGAATACCTTTCCCAATTCGCAGGCAACATGCTCGCAGTCTTATTCAATGTGTACACACAGACCCTTCCCCAAAGTCGTGGCCCTATTCTGCAAACCATCAACACCTTCCTCAGCATCACACCCAACGCTGAGCTCATGGAGACTTTTGACCGTGTGAGCAAAATGCTTGCTACCGAGTTGCAGCAGGAGAAGCCAGTGGACAAGAAGAAGGAGAACCAGCAGAAGTCAAAGGACCACATGCCTTCGACAGCTCAGACTTTGATGGACCTCGTTATCACAATGTCTGTCTACCTTCCCCGAGAAAGCTTTGCCGCCCTTTTCGAGATTGCAGCTGTAATCATCAACAAGGAGGAGGAGCCTCAACTTCAAAAGAAGGCATACAAGCTCATTCCCCGTCTGGCAGATTCGGAAATCGGCAAGGCTGCTCTTCAGGAGCGAACTGCTGAGCTTCAGAACCTCATCGTCACCAGTACCGAGAAGGTCTCAGCCCCCGCCCGACGAGAGCGTCTCGCTGCAATCATCGCCCTCCTTCCCTTCATCTCCGATGCCTCTCTTCACTTCATCCCTTCCGTACTTAGCGAAGTCGTTATCTCGTGCAAGGAGAACAACGAGCGTGCTCGTGAGACAGCATACGATCTTCTGGTTCGCATGGGACAGCGTATGGTTGAGGCTAACGGCGCAGCTATCGACAACAGCAAGGTTCCTCACATGCCTGATGACGCCCCTGCTGGAACTGCCAACATTGAGGAGTTCATCACTATGGTCAGCGCTGGTTTGGCTGGTAGCACACCCCACATGATTTCTGCTTCTATCACAGCCATTAGCCGACTTCTATATGAGTTCCGAAGCGCTTTGAGCGATGCTACTCTCTCTGACTTGGTTCAGACTATGGACCTTTTCCTTACCTCCAACAACAGAGAGATCGTTAAGAGTTGCTTGGGCTTCGTCAAGGTTTGCGTCATTGGTCTTCCCGTCGAACTGATGCTTCCTCGTCTTTCGACCCTTGTTCCCAACCTTATTGTTTGGAGCCACGAGCACAAGGGCCATTTCAAGGCCAAGGTAAAGCACATTCTCGAGCGCATGGTCCGTCGCTTTGGCTACGACAACATCTACAAGAACTGCCCCGATGACGACAAGAAGTTGATGGTCAACATCCGAAAGACCAAGGAGCGTGCCAAGAAGAAGAAGGATGCTGCCAAGGGCGAGCACGATGGAGAAGAGAGTGACGATGACGAGGATGGCCCATCCAAGCGCCAGTTCGAGAACGAATACGACCAAGCTCTTTACAGCAGTGATTCTGACGATGGAGACGACTCAGACGATGAGGCTAAGCCAACAAAGAAGGCGCAGAAGGGTGGCAGGACATACATTGTCGAGGACGAGGACGAGCCCCTCGATCTTCTCGACAAGAAGGCCCTGGCCAACATCTCTTCCACCAAGCCCGTCAAGATGCGCAAGCCTACACGCACCAAGGCCAAGGTCGACCTCGACGGCAAGCTCATCCTCGGCAAGGACGATGACAACGAGATGGAAGTGGATGATGCCAACCCTGAAGCCTCAGGCGTGGGCGCCTACGTCGCTGCCCTCAAGGGCAAGGACGTGGCCAAGCGCGGCCGTGGAGGCAAGCTCAAGTTCTCTAACCGACGCTCAAAGGACGACGATGACGAGATGGAAATGGACGACGACGATGTTGCCGCAGTCAAGAGCAGGATCAGCCCTGGACGGGATCGCGGCAGCCGTGGAAACTTCCGCGGCCGAGGAGGCCGTGGTGGAAAGAGTGGAAGGGGAGGCATCGCTGCTGGACGAAAGGGATTGGGCGTCGAGAAGAGACATGGAGCGTCTGGCGTGGGAAAGCCTAGGAGAGGACGCAACTAGATGCCATAGTTATACCCCTTCGATGCGTCATGTCTGGTTCGGGCATACATTTCATTTTATCAGTTCGTCGTTATTTAAATCATGGGTTATTTCAGGGTAAATAAAAGTCAAGCAAGTTTGAAATCTCGGAGCCAATCACTCTATCACATTCCTTTATTGCTCAGTTGGTACGATGACCAAAATTTTGAGTTAACCTCGGTGCAGCATATATAAAAACTGAGCCTCCAATTGGGTATCATCCGATGTTGCCAGCTTCCGAAAATCCATTCCTTTCGTGGATACGCAGCATCCACGACCTAACTCTCAACGCCTGTGTTCAATGCGCATAACACCTTCGTGTACCGGCCAGCAAGAGAAAAACAACAACTGCGCTTATACTTCGTACCACCGTTCGATATATCACTACTCAAGAACAACAACATCCTCCGGCCGCCGTGGTTGTAAAGGTGGAGGCCGCCTGCGGTCTTCTGTGATGAGAGGCCCGTCCCGATAGTATCTGTGTACTGGCTCCCATTGCTGAAGGTTTTCGGGTGCTCGCTCTCCGTGACGACTAGATCGTGTCAGTGCCAGTCCGAAATTGAGACCACCTTGGGTTGCTTACATTTCGCGCATCGTTTCGTATCGTGGTGCCATAGGGTCATTAATGATTGCACGAGGCTCTGGTCCAGGTGGGTTGTGGCGAACAAGGCGCGACCCAGGCTCAACGTATGATCTTATGTCACTTTGGGCTCTCGGTGCAGATACGGGATATGGTATAGCCCGATGTTCCGTTACAACAGGGCGTTGTCGGCTTTCCAGAGGCGCACAGCCGATCGGAATCATGTCAACATCTGCGTTGCCCCGGCCGGCCCGCAATAATCGGGGTTCTTCTTGTTGGATAGCCCGACGGTCGTCTGGGATCATAGGTACTTCGGGAATATCCCTCCTATACTCCGGAACTCTTTCATCATGGGTTGACATCACGATGTCTCCAGTAGAGCGTACTGGAACTCGCTCGTAGAACCCACCACGATCTTCCATTATAATCGGGCTGTCACGGTCGCCAAACCTTTGTACTTCGTCATATGGTCGACGACTTACTAGAATCCTCGCAGGATTCTGCGCTCCACGAGATCTTGTATCATACCGATGCAAGGACGTACTGGGAATACCAACTCTGGGTTGAGGAGAAGGGACTCTCACAGGAAATTCATAGGGCCTTTGTCCATAGACCAAGCGTTCACTCGGCACAGGGCGCGAGACTTGCATAGGCTCACCTCTCATCTCCACACGCCATGATGGAGAGGTTATAATGGCCGGACGCTGAATACTGGAGCTCTGAGGTGGCTCGTTCCTGAAACCTTGTCCTCGAGGCGGCACTGCACGCACAAATGATGGTTTCATAGTATTAGGAGACACTGGTTCAATGGATTGCACCAACATATCTTGTAACCGGTCTGCCGCCGTGGACACAGGCGGACGTGCGATAGGCTGAGGCTCATAGAATGGAGACTTTACCTTACGGGCGACTTGTGGCCCAGAGCTTATAAAATGGCCATTTGCAGGATATTGGGGTTTGCCAACATAGCCATTCTCATAAGGGGCAGGCCCGGCACCTGACACAAGCCTTAGTTGGGAGGCAGGTGGCAAGGGATCATCCATAGAAATCAGAGGAGCGGGTGGTGGAACTTGTGTGCGTTGGGAGATAAGCCCTCGGGGTGATTCTGGAGCAGAATCTGGAACATTGCGGTTTCGGACAATGGCATCTTGCCATGCTTGATACCTCTTGAAACCACGTTGACCTTTCTTATCGGCCGAAGTCTTTCGCTTGGCTTTCTTAACCTTTGCTTTCGGCTTTGGGGTGACTGGTCCTTTTGCGCCAACGCTGGGCCTGGGAGACTGGTGATGACCAGGGCCGGCCTGGCCGGGGGTGTGTTGCACAGGTCTGTTGGGAATAAGATTTGGAGGCTGGCAGAAAACCTCTTCGATGGACGAGTCGGACTCATTGCCAGATTCATCACCCTCGGAATCAGATATCACGACGACTTCCCGCAAAATCTCGTCCAGCTGATCTCGACCACTCTCCTCATCTCCTCGCCACTTGACGAGGGTATCCAGGCATAAGTTCTCGACGACTTTGCGAGCATTCTGCCAACTAGTCTCTCTTAGTAGGGTATCATACCTCGTGTGAGTATGACGAATGTGAGCAAGCACGGCCAGTTGAACTCGTCGGGCCAGTGTGATATCTTCTGAAAGGCCTACTTTCTCCTTCTCGTTTTTGTTCGTGGGGTCCTATCATCATAAATATCCGTTACCTGCGGAAAGTTGCAAGGGGAGGGAGGACAAACCCGTCTGAAAGCATGTTCGATGATCATCTGGCGGTCGGTATTTGGGATTCTCGGGAATAAGTCGCGTAGAGCGGCGTCAACCTGCGCATCATATTCCGCTTGAGACTCAGGAATAGGTTCAGGGGCACCGCGAGCGGCCGGCAACATGTCTTCTATGGACTGTCCCAAACTGGCACGCGCTTCGTCGACAATCGTTTCTCGAACATGATGACCAATACGATGAACCTGATGGGACAGAACGTTCGAAGTAGAATTATCCTTTGCGTTCTTCAATTCAGTTCAGTTAGCGGCAGGAAGCGAGATAGTCGGCCGTTATGACATGTGGCATACCGAAACTATAAATATCATAGCATCTTTCTCGCGAGATAGTTCTTTGCATGCTGTCGTTAGTTCAGGATTGCCGGCAGGAACAAACTCAAAACCAGGAGGGGGTGTTTTCTTTGTGGTAATCTGTATGTGTTGGTGAGTGCTGTGACATCCTCGGCGCGCAACAGTCGCATTATACCTGAAATTCAAGCTTCTTCTTCTTGTCCTTGTTTTCAACAAACTCAAAGTACGAGTGGTGCTTGGTTGTTTTTGGCAGAGCCGGCTTGGCAACAAAGCCTGGGGGTACAGGTGCTGCGTGATCAAACTGAGATCTTTGGGCTCGTCTATGCCTCTCTTTTGGGCCACCTGCCACAGCCGCGGGCAGGTTTCGTTTTTCTCTCCCCATTTATGTTTGCACGGCTGCGATCAGCTTACCATAGTGGCGGGTACAATAAACTCAATTCAGTTGGCACAAAATGGCCTCAATAGCAAGTCAGAAGGGATCTTCTGATGCCGAGCAGTAACGCAAAGTACTTGGTGAGCACGTTCCTCTTTGGAGTCTCTGTGTGCAGTGCAGTGCAAGGGTGGTAATCCTCGGAGCTGGCTGAAGATGCGATATATGTAGAGTATAGAGAATCGCGAAGCGATGCAAACAACTAACGGAACGAAACGAAACGGCTGAAGCTGTATCAAATCTTCACGAGTCGCATCAAGGCACAAAACACGGTATATACAAACCGACAACGCGTCCCAGACAACACTATGACCGGGCGAGAAAATAGTATGTCAGACAATTTAGGCGCAAGTGCAGTGACAGTTGGGCGCGCACGGTTGTAGGGCGTAAGGCTCCGATGAGTTTCCGCAGATGCAGATGCAGACGCAGACGCAAACGCAGATGCAGGCGAATGGGGCCGTTGATGGATGGCCTCAAGAAGGCTGAAGCCAAGATCAGGCTGTCGCACAAACCCGTCACGTGGTGTTGACGGCAGATATCACGTGAGACAACATGTGACATTAAATCGTTTACAAAAGTCTGCCAGGCGCAGTCAACACCAGCCCGGAGCTATTTCTAGCGTTGTCAGGCTGTTTATGCTTTGCCTCTGTTGAGCGAGGCTGTATCATCAATAACGGTGGGTGGCTATGCCGTTTAGTTTCGAGCCGCTGAGCGGTTCCGATAGAAGGTTCAGGTGTTCAGGGAATGTTAAATAAGTAGTTTATGCGATGCACGGCTAACGATGTGCTTAATTTGCACGGGCTAAGCTTTCTCCTAAACAAGGGGAAAATATGATGCCCTATCATATACATGGATTTAATATTAGAATTCATCTCTATTCAGGTAGTTTTGTTTGATCTTAATGATGTTGATGGCGGGGCTTGGCGACATTGAATCAAGGGCCTTATTACCTCCGAACCCAAAAGAGGTAGTTGAGAGACAAGGTGGAAAGGGGTGGTTTTTTTTCTACGGTTCATGAATTCCATGTTTCATATCTGGTTTAAACAGCCGGTCAATTGGACAAGAATTGAGACTCCTGTGTCGGCGCGAGATGTTAGCCAAAGCTTGTTTTAAAGCCAACCTTCGTTTCGAGATGTGGGAGAATAGCCGCGAAGGAATCGAATCACTAGTCAGTTGAAGGAATGCTCGCAAGGGATAGGGCTAATTATTTTGTGAAACAGTCCTGGGTCGATGCATGACAGACCGTTATGTATGGGACTGATGATCGCGGCATTTGCCGCATCGTCTTGTGTCATTGTCCATCATCGTAAATCATCGTCAGGGGCAGTGGAGAAGATAATCAGGGCGGCAGTTGGCAGTTGAATTTCTGTCAAGCAAGTCAAGTTCTATTTTTGTCGACACTGCCGATCACTGGAATGTTGGTGCTGTGAGCAAGAAAGCGTCTGTCGGAGGTGGCAAAAAAAAAAAAAAAGCCAACTGTGAGGCTTGGCTGTTGATACGAATGCATTAATACGGACATCAGAGGCGCTCAAGGCGCCAAACATTCTAGTTAGCTAACTATCGGTGCTTTCGATGAGCTGGGACCCGACAACGGCCTGTCGGCGTTTCATTGCTACCGATGTGATTCCTTTGTAGAACAAGCGAGTGATCGAGGCGAGTGCAAGATGGACGATCATTGAGCTTACTTGCGAGCCAAGACTCAACCTTGAATGCACAGCCTCATGGATGTTCGCTGTTGTTACCGTTTGTGTTTATGATATTAATCCAGCGTGGCACAGTAATTAGGTGCTAGCTGTATGGAATCAACAAAAAGTGAGCGAGGAGCATACAAAGACTAAGAAAGCGGTGGCCCTTGAGAATGGACTGTGCTCAGCGGTAGGACATGAAGGCGGTGGCAGTGCAATCGGCAGTGGTGATGGTGATAGTCTCTCCGCAATGTCTTTTACGACAAGGCATGACCTTGTGTTCATTTCTTCAGGGAAATGAACCAAACCTGTCCATCCCTAACAGACGAGATGAATTCATCGCCATGTTCTTCAATACCCTGGATCTGAGGACAGGGAGAAATCATCATACAGTACACAGTAAGTTTAGGGAGCATGCCAATTACCGTACATAGCATGCAATTATTGTTTGTACAGCCACGCTCGGGACAGACGGATGTCAAGTTTCACTACCCGCCAACGCTGATCAGTCAACTCGCTGGCATGATTTTTGCTTCAGGGCCGAGTTGGCGAATCGCTGTGCACGATTCTCTGACAGATGTACGCTCTGGACGCTGATGGTTTGTTTTGGGGCATTCCAACCATAATAAACATGGGCTGCCGACTTGCCGTGAGGCAGCCAACCGCCCGGAAATGTCGTCTCTTTATCACATCCATCCAGTCTTATCTAGACGATTGGACGGAGGAATTATCCAGCCGTGATTTATCTGTATCGCATCTCAAACAAGATTGATGTGATGGTGCTATTGCGACACGCCTCAAAAAAAGTCCCCAAGGTCTTGCAGGCAACAGAATAATCAACCTGAGGCTTGACCAGATTGAGCCCAGGCCACGAAGCCCGAAGGCAGAGAGACGTAAGCTCGTGCTGTAGCTGCAGCTGCAGGTGAGGTCGACCATGATAGCTGGCAGCGTCTACCATAGCAAGAAGCGCAGTGTAGTAGAGAGATATGGGCTCCATCTGGCTCAAAAGGGCAGTAAAGCGTCGTCATCCTCAGGCCGCAGACGTCTCTGCTGGTTCGTTTTGCTTTCTCTCTTCCCTTCTGAGCAAGTCTCGTCTTTCGCACCCCTCGGATAGCGAAGCAGGGATAGGTCCAGGGTGGGCACTCTGTGCTGTTTTTTGAGAGGCTCGGTCGTCAATGCCAACCTTTGATTCGCTCGATGCTCTACGGCGCTGCCTCAATGAGTTATCCACATCCTTGGCCCTTGGCTCCAACTCCTTGGCTTGCACCACCAAGAAAAGAGCTGACGCGTCCTCTCTCCTCACTAGTCTGCTCCCCGACCGCCGATCCTGGTAACGGGCGGCGTTACTTTGACAGCCAGTCTCCGAGACTCCAGACAGCCCCAGTTCAACGACTCACAGCGCTCACCCAAGTTCTTTCAAGGGGCTCTTACCTGGATTTAGGGACTTGGAGCGTCTTTATAGTGGGTTTTTAAATGTGGACTACAGTGGCTTACAGCGGTCTCCATCGTCCCTGACATGTCGGGGATCTTGTTGTCAGACCCGGTTGATGCGGTACGTACCTTCTACAGACCAAGCACCCACACCGGGCATTCATAGAACACGGTCCCCCCCCCAGTTCCCAATTTTCTGCCTGGTTCCATCTTTCCCCTTCTCAACTTCCAAACATTCGTTTCTGTTACAGAACTTCCATCCTCCAACACAACACAATCAACTTCAACAACCAACTTTCACCGACCATCTTTCACCACAACCTTTTCAACAGATACATTTTATAATCGACAAGCTTTGACATAGTGACGACTGGGCAATCAACCCTTCACTTTTCAATCAAAAACTCGATTCGATTCCCTGGTATCGCCAATAACGATACCTCTATACAAACACTATGTCGGCTCCCGGCCAGAATAATGTCGACTTCGACGCTCTCCTAGATCTCACCGAGTACGACGGCTTTCAATCTCCTGCTTCTCTCTCACCAGCCGGCACATCAAAGCCTACCTTTACAAGCCCTGTTACCGCTGCCGTTGCTGCTCCCATCACCACAACTGCTCAGAGCTTGAGCGGTCCCAGTCACAACTATGACATGTACCGACAACAAACAGGCTTCGTCCCCGGAGCTATCGCCAGCACTATGGCTGTAAACCAGACTAACAACACTGGTTACCAAGACTTCCGTAGCCTTGACTACTCTACATTCAGCCCTGAAGCTGATCTCTTCGACTTCAACACCTCTCCTTCTCAAGCCACCATGGGCGCATCAGAAATGGACATGGATTTTGAGTCCCAGACCGAGACACAGCAGTTCTTTACCGTTGACCCCAGCAATATCGAGCAGGAAATTGATGGTCTTCCTTCGCCGCCAGTCTTGCCTACTCAGACCAACAACGTCGGTCGACTCTGGCCCGGTGCTCACTCCCAGGCCGCACTCGCCAAGGCTCAGGCTCAACAGCGACAGCAGCAGCAGATCATTCAGCAGCAACAGCAGGCTCAACGCCAAGGATCCCAGCCCAAGTCTCGTGGCAAGGCTCCTCCGCCTGCCGATCCCCTTGTTGAGCAGAAGATCACCCAGCTCCTGAACTCCATGCGTGCCAAGCCTTCAATGCCTGACAGCCAGGCCACAAGCCCCATGACCAACCTTCCCCGATCTAAGAAGGATGAAGAGGAGATGGACGAGGACGAGCGTTTACTCGCCAGTGAAGAGGGCAAGAAGCTCAGCAGCAAGGAACGACGACAGCTGCGAAACAAGGTTTCTGCCCGTGCCTTCCGTTCGCGTAGAAAGGGTAAGATTATTACATTACATCAATTAGTTTCGTGCATTATGCTAACTCACAAACAGAATACATCACTCAACTCGAGACCGAGATTGCCAACAAGGTCAGCGAGAACGGTGATCTCCGAGCTCAGAACCGAGCACTTTTGGACGAGAACAAGCGCCTGACAGACCTCACCCGTATGCTTCTCTCCTCGCCTTCATTCTCCAACTTTTTGGACAACCTTAGCAGCAACCCAGCCGCCGCTCAGCAGACTCCCCAGCTCAAGGTTGAACCCCAGCCCGAACAGCGACAGGTTCCCAAGGATATCAACCCCTACAATGCCCAGCAGTCTTCTCAACAACAGATCGGTATGGCTATGATCCCTGAGCAGAACATGGACTTCTCCATGCTCACCCTCGATGGCTTCAACTTCCAGCCCCAGGTCTTCGTTGTCGACACACCCGAGGTTCCTGATGTTATCGACGCTGCTGTTCTCTCTGGCAAATCATCCAACTTTGTCGAGCCTATCTTCGACTCTGAGGAAGAGAAGCTCGAGGTGCCTGCCATCGAGCGCCCTGTTGCCAACCCTGAGATTTCTGAACCTGCCGACGCTGCCCCTATCGATGCTGAATTTGAGTCTGACCCTGAATTTGCCCTGTTCCACACTGAAGCCGCTACCACCGCCACCGAATCACCCAAGGAGTTTGACTCTGAAGGTCTGTCGCATGTTGACATCTTTGGCGGTGTTGAGTCTGAGAAGGTTCTTGCGCGCTTGGAACTCGTCGATGCAGGTGAACAGGAATGTACAGCTGCCCTCGCAATGGCTCGCGTGCAACGTCTCAGCGCCAGCTGTGACGCTGTGACATCAAGGCTAGAGTTGCTTACCATGGACCTGTGAGACTTGGCATAATAGTTTGTCGGGGAGGGCAAAAGGGCATACATTAAGCGCTTTATATTTCTTGTTTATTTCTCATTTGTGATTGGAAATCCTTTAACGGATTAGGACGGGACTCGGCGTTTGGGGCACACAGGATGGACCACCCATGAGAGGTGCTACTGCATAACATGCATGGTTTTCTTTGATTTAGTTTCAGAACGAATGATGACACAGGAAACTTGTGTAGCTAGATAGAAAGGCTTGTCGCCACTCGACACCACAAATCCAATATTTGAAGGATACATTTTGATCATATCCCCTTTTGATTAGGTGACGGTTGATTTAGATGAAGTTGATGCAAGTAGTTTCTGTGCTTTCCAGAGTGATGTTAGTGCTTACCTCGGCGTGACAATTTTACCAGCAAGGGTTACCATCCATTGTGACACTCCATTTTTACTGTCCTGTATATCGTTCCATATCCATTCTACACTCACTATTCTTCGATTCGATATCCTTGAAAGGTTTTACATGTTTGACTCTATTTCATAGCTGATGTAATGGGAACACCGGCTCACGTTGTGAATCTCAAAATCTTAACAGGATATAATTTCCGCCCGGTTTTGGTCGTCGGTTTACTAAAAAGGACTAAAAGAACCGGGCCTTTCAAACATCGGTCTACACGACACATTTCTTTATATCATTCGTATTCCACCACTCCCAGTCGTCAGAAGCGTCTGAAAGGAGGTTTTCGTTCATCATTGGTATCAATGGCTGATGTCAATTCAAAAGAGTCGTCAGCATCAGAACGATACAAGTATACGCCATTTGAGGGTAACTACTCAGTTCGCATTTTGACATTGGAGCCAGGCATTGGCGATGAGCCATTAGTCGGACATCTGGGCTTCGAGAGCCTTGATCTCAGCCTACGGTATGAAGCTATCTCTTACTGCTGGGGTACCGGTGATCGTTCATCGGAGATCACATGCGATGGCAAACCTCTTGCACTGACAAAAAGTATTGAGGGGGCACTTCGTCGTGTGAGGCATGCTACATCTCAGCGTCGTCTCTGGGCTGACCAAGTCTGCATCAACCAATATGATATTGCGGAGCGCAGTCAGCAAGTCGGTCTCATGAATGCCATATATAAAGGAGCAGAGCATGTCTTGGTCTGGCTGGGCGAGGACCACGAGGGTGTCGCGCACGATGCCGTGACTATGATACACTACCTTGACGGCGTGTTTAATAATGAAGAGATGCACAATGAATTCAAAAGGGTTCATTCAGAGGAGCTTTTGAATCAGGACAGAACGCCTTGGGTGCCTTTGTCAAATCTGACGAGGCTACCGTGGGTGAGTGATTTTCAAGAGACAGCGACAACACTGGCAGGAAGTCCTTTGCTAATGGGAATAGTTCAGTCGAATGTGGATTGTTCAAGAAATTGGAACGGGTGCACCGGCCACGCTTTACTGGGGAGACGCTGAGATTGACTGGGAGATTCTCTCGTCAGTTGCGGGTGTCTTGAATACGACGTACCACTACTTGCGCTCACGGTTCTCAATATTCACTCCTAATATCAGATATCTGTACCAGAGGTTCGTCGAGCCCGAGGAACAATACGACTTCAACCATAACCGCGCGGCATTCATTTACGAGCTGCATCGCGCACGGCATCTACTAGCAAAGGACCCTCGAGATCACGTATACGCCTTTCTGGGCCATTTCTCCCTCAGCACGGGAAGTCAAAGCCTTACTGAGCTAGTGCCCGATTATAGCAGGCCCGTCGACGACATATTTTACGATGTAGCAGCCCGGGAACTCTCAGGCTGTGAGAACCTTCTCGTCTTGTCTGCTTGCCATGCAGTACCCGCGACGTATCGACGTAGACTCATGGAGAGAGGCAATATACCGACATGGGCTCCAGACTGGCGTATTGTACCTCTTCACCTCATGGGAACACCCGGCTCTCCTCACCGAGCATCAGGTAATTTGCTACCAAAGCTACACATCGATAACAAGAGACGGGCTCTGCATATCCGCGGCGTTCGCTTGGATCGCCTACAACGACCTTCATGGATCTTCTGGCACACTGCTTTCCACTTCCGTCGCAACCGCAACAACCCCCGCCGTCTTCCCATAGAAGCTGTATGGCGCGATATCTGTCGTGGCAATGAGCCATTCAACCTACAAAAACGCTACCGCAATGGCGAATCCGCCTTCTTTGCACTTGTACAAACTCTCACAAATAGCTGTATCGGAGTGGATCGCTCGCGGCCATATGAGAGCATACCGAAGGAAGAGTGGCTCGCCAATGGCGCAGCGTATCTTGTCCGCGCTCTGGACACGACTGACGCTGTTAGCCAAGAGCTTCAAGAGCTTGCGCAGACGGGCGATGGGTTCAAATGGAGCCACGAGGCAACGTTGATCACAAGGTATCGTGGCTTTGCGATTACCGCTGGGGGATGGTTTGTGGTTGGTCCTGATATCATGCAGGCGGGGGATGTTGTAGTTGTATTATATGGGGGAAAGGTGCCGTTTCTGATTAGAAGGAGAGACGGAGGTACTTGGATACTTGTTGGGGAGTGCTATGTCCATGGGATGATGAATGGGGAGGTGTTTGAGTTTAGGGGGGCGCGAGAGGAGGAGTTTATTATTCTGTAGAGCGTGTTGGATAGAGATACCCCGTTGAATACTCATATCACAGTTATGGATGTGATAAGAGAAAATGACTGAAAGGCCATGTTTATATAGTCGCTTTATCTTGCGTCTATACTATTTTGATGAGATTTTGTTCATATGACAATCTTATTAGTCGAATCAAACTACAATACTATATTATAATGGGCATTCCATATATGCCTTGAGAACATCCTGGGTATTTCCTAAAGAGTGTGTACATATGCCAATTCGCCAATCATAACGCCTATTCAAAACATCTCCAAACATGTGTCAAAAGCTCAGAACGATCGTAAGAAGCAAATGGTATCGCCCACTCATACACAGACCGTCCTTCATCATTCTCGATTCCACACCTTATACATCCCTTCCAACTTTTCAAATACTCTCCCGTGCCTTAACTGGTGCTGCTCCAATGACGCTGATGTCGTCGTCACTGTCGTCCATTGTTCGATGTCGAGGTGCGTCGAAATCTTTGGTTATAACACCAGACATTTGCGGTTGAGGAGGTATTTCGTTCGGACTTCGAAGTTCCCAGCTGCCAACACGTTCATGGTGGACTCCCTGCTTCGTCACAACCACGTCTGCGTCGCCGTCTTTCTTCTCTGGTCCTTTGAAGCCTCCCGCAGCGCCTCCTACAGCAGCAGCCGTGCTGGGCGGTGTATCTGGAGCCGGCTTGCGTTGAATTCGGAATCCTGCGCAGACGAACAAACATGCTACTAGGACTGCCATGGCGGTGAATGCGATGACCGCGCCGATAATACCTGCTATGATCGGACCTAGAGAAGAAGAAGAATCACCATCCCAGGTATCGTCGTCCGAACTGGACGTTATGCACCAGGGAGCTAGCGGTGGGCCACAGATGTCGCACCATTGGCTGGGTGATGTTCCAAGCTGATTCATGATCTGGACGAAGCGGGTGTATGCGATACCGTCGGGCCCAGACTTGAAGATGGGCTGATTACGGAAGGGCTCGTCAGCATCTGCGGAAGCGCGGTAGGACATCCTGACTCTCAGGCTGTCTGTGGAAGGCATCCGGCCAGGGGAGTCTGTATCCTCGCCGAACAGCTCAAAGACGAGTGCTGCACCAGGTTCTGGGAGAGAGGACCAGGGTTGCTGTTCTTCATTGTCCTTCGTGAGAAGGCCCGAAATGGAAATGAAGCTGACGATGGGCTCGATTGACCCGAACATGAAGGTGAGTTTGTTGTAGTTACTTCCCCAACGGATGTTGCTCCTGAACTGCGACATGATTTTGTACGCCAAGGTGCGTCCTGCGATGGAGTAGAGGACGCCCAAACGGCTGTTATCGTCAGACCTTTCAGAGTAACTGTTCGTTGCGCGCTCCATTTTAGTAGCGTAATAGTTCAAAAGAGTCAGTGTCCCATTGGCGTTGCCTAGCTCTTCGTAGACAGTTTCGTTGTGGCGATACTGATAATCGACAAATTGCCAGAGATTGTAGGCGTTTTCGAGGTTGGCAGACTTCATGTCGATTGTACCTTTGAGCGGCGGCGTAGAGAATAGGTCTTGGTAAAATACCAAGCTTGATTGGTAAATGTTGTCGAGGGAATCATGCTCCGTGAGGTTTGCTGATATTTCCGCATACCAGGCTGGACATCTCGAGGTACCTTGCACGCTGCGCAGTGTCAGTCGAGGTTACAGTATTTAACAAGTGAGTCTGATGACATACGATATGTATTCTGGATCATATAGGCTTGGGATTCGAACATTGGGATACTGGTATCCGTCCAGGGGGTATTCTGTCTTGTTATCACTCGATACCAAGTCCACGGCTATATCTTCGCCTCCAGTGCTGTCGTCGAAGGCGTTGGGTGCTGGCGGATAAAAACCTTGCATGAAAGCCAAAGCACTTCCAGATACCCATTCATCTGCTTGGGAGATTATTTCAAGCGCTTGATTGTCGATCACGTCGGGATTAAGATCCTGAAGGTATGCTGTCTGGATGTTCTCATAGTCTGAATTATTCACACCATCTGGAATATAGCGAGCACGGAACGCAGTCCCTTGTCGCCATAATTGCTGTGCGCCCTCGGGAGTGAGAACAGTACGTAGTTGGGTTTCCGGTGGAGTGATTTCGCCATGGTTGATGAATGCGACGGCAGCCCAGACCTTGTTTGACTGCGCAGCGACAGCATGTGTCAGAGGTAGAACTGCGATGAGCTTCTTGGAGAGAACCATGTTGAAAGGCAATGCGCGATACAGCAAGAAATCTACTTGTAACACTGGGGGCGAAACCTCTTCCGACACCGTCGAGATGGTGAGGTGAGAGAAAGAAAAGAGATAAGAGAAACAAAGGCTCAGCTCGGAGAGATGAGGGCACAGATAGCTTGTTGAATGAACAAGCTGCAAGCTGCAGCTGCAATAGATCGTCATGTACCAACGCCTGATTGAGCTACAGCATAAGCCGAGCAAGTATTGTGTACATATTCCCAACGTGCAGCTACTGCAGCACGCGAACTCACTCGCAACATGGCAATGGCGTTGGCTTCAATAAGGCTACGAATGATGTGCTCATGCTCGAAGCGGGGAGACCCAAAGCAAGCGCATGGAGGGCAAGAAAGCCACAAAATAGGTCAGCACTTGACGATGCCGTCCAATAGGCTGCATTGGAGGTTGTCGAGGTGGCTGCAGCCCAACTTGTTTAAGAAGAGTTTAAGTTGGAGGGATGTTAGTTACAGTATTGGCGCGGGATGAAAGAGGAAGAAGAATAACCAGTAAAGTTAAGCAAGGGTGGCTGGGACAAGAACGATAAGCCCGCCTTTGGTATGTTGTTGGTTGAATTTGAGTTGGAGTTCTGTAGACGGACGAGATCTCGATACTCGACGTTATCAAGCCATAGATTTGATTGATTAGGCATGGTTTTATCAAGGCCCAGGGATACACATAAGAGAATGCTTACGATGGGGTTCCCTTTAATTGACTTGTGAGTCTGGTTAACTGATTGGCAATTTAGCCTTTTAATACGAACAAAAAGGCTTTGGTCTAAATATGTTGACGTCAGTCGTTTCTGGTCTAAATGAATGGCAGAACCACCTGTCCCTGGAGTCGACCACTTCAGCAGATGAACTACCGGTAGTTAGAAAAGCTCAACACTGGACATCCTTGAATCCAGGCCAAAAAGACTTGCCAAGTTTCTTTAATAGTGATTCATCAGTTTTATCCTTAATGCAACTTCATTGAATAGGTAGTTGAACCAGTCAGTAATCGCGAAACTGGGATTATACTATTCTCCCTGTACTAACCCTATAGTCATAGAACACCATGTTCTGTAGGGGCAGAGCGATTACTAAGCCAGTAACAAGAAAGTCACCAAAGGGGGAGTTGTTTTTTTCTTTCTTTGAGATATGAGAGGCTGAGATCTGATTTGCGTGTTCATGTAATACTTCATCAAGAGCTGTAATTATACGCGGCAAAGTTGTGGTTTTATACAAGCAAACGCTTATATGATGGGGCATATCGATCAAAGACAAGTCTGTCACTAAGCAATAACATGCGAGATCACAGAAGGATCACTCTAAAAACATAGCAAGACGCTGAAGAGTGTCATGGTCAGCTATACTTGATAAAATACACAACCAAAAAGGCATGTCGGAGAGAATGAGAAGTGACAATCCCTGTTGTCTATAGCGAGTCTGTTCAGTTCAGCGTGGTTTGTAACTTGCACGTAACGCTCACTTCCTAGCTCTTGCAAATTTCCCTGATATATCAAGACATTGTGTTCATGGTATCTGGGACGTATCTCTATCTGACTTGCGAATAGACAATATGACATCTATAGAACATGTTCAGACTTGTCATATGCACACTTACATGTTGTCACCCGGTTAAGATCCACTAGGATTCTGCCATTGCCGATTCGAACAAGTCACTGCTCGACAAACGGCCTGATTGGATAGCATTTGAAGCAGCTCTTGTTCAAACAAGAGTGCCGTTACCGATGCCCCCTTATGCGTTGTCATGTTGGTAAGAGGGAGTTCAAGAGACTCACCAAGAGACTCAGCATGAGACACCTCCTCAGCTGGGCTAGTAACTGGTCGCCCTACTGCCCCGCCTGGGCTGTCAACAGGGACTGGGTATCTAGGTAGTCCACAGATAAGGCACTAGAATCATTGAGATCCATGGAATACCTCCTCTGGTGATTCAAGATGGGATAGACCACGACCAAGATAACTAGATAGTCTGTCAAGTCGTAGATAACTTGACAAGTTAATTTGGGGTTTCGAGACAAAGAAACAAAGAAAGGCTGACCACAGAACAAGGTCTGGTTGAGTTAGTTGATGAACCTTTATCGTCCGGTAGTGGTTTGCGTCACCTCGGAAGGACAAGACACTGCCCCTAGCTTTTCGGTCCCAGGTTCCAGAAGACAAGCATTCTTATCAATCTAATCAAGCTGCATCAGATTAACATCTTTAAAATCCGCCGACAGCCACTTGACTTGCATGCCGTATTTTTAATTGAAGCTTCAGATCAATGCTATTTCACAACAAACATTCCACGTGGCATATAGTCACTCACATATTATTCACAAAGCAAATACCAAAGGGGACATCAATGTGAATAATTAAATTGAATAACTCGCCCTGCTTATGCTATTTCTCAAGTGCCTAATCCGTTTGTCAAAAGGGGGCCAGTTTTTTCTCTCTCCATGATGATGATGGAAACCTCCGAAATCGAATCATGTTTTTTTCTAGTGACCCTTTTTGGGGGGTACCTCCCTGCCCTGTTTCTTCCGCATGCATTTTACAGGGGAACACAATGTTGCAGCCTTAGCACGTTACCTCCCTTACAGGTACCTCCCGCTAGACTCGAGGTGGCAGTATACATTTAAGCGAGTGAATCTATTCGCCTGTTAACAATTTCTCCACATCACCTGCCCTTCTGACCACCAACTTTGACATACTGCGCTGTACCTCTCGTCTCCAGTTTCAGGTTCTCACCCACTATTACCACCTTCCCCAAGCCCAAGCCTGAGCCTGCCCGTCTGCACTCTTTTTCGATCGTTTACTCCCAGCGCAAACTCGGCCGCACAACAAATTCTCTGAGAATCATCCTATCAGTATTTTCGATCGCACGCCGTACGCCGTAGCGATAAGCGACATATAATTCGGATTTATTCCTTCAATGGCACCGTCGCCGATTGCGACGTGATCGCCCACCATGTCGGAGTCGACGTCAAAGTCGATCGACGTTGGCGCTGCCGTCGCCAATGCCCCGGATTCTCGCGATTCTGTTGTCGCAACTGCGCCGGCCGATAGTAATCCCAGCATTACTGCGACCGCTCAAACCAAAACCGACCCGGCCTTCTTGCATTCGCCTCCCGATAGTAACAATACGGCCAAGTCAGATGGCTCGGACTCTGAATTAAGCGACCTCGAGGACGAGCCTATTCTCAGCGACCCTCTACAGCCGGCAGATCCTGGTGACAAAAACACCAGCGATGAAGACAAGAACAAGCCCAGTGATGATGACATTGGAGAGGTGCTGCCAGATCACTGGTCTGGCGCTGTTCCCATCTTTAAGCCAACCATGCACCAGTTCAGAGACTTTAAACGTTTCGTATGTCACCTGCAAGTCCCTTGCCCTCCTCTGCTAACGCCCATAATAGATGGAAGCTGTCGACAGCTACGGTATGAAGTCTGGTATCATCAAGATTATCCCGCCGCAAGAATGGAAAGACGATCTCCCCAAACTCGACGACCTTGTTAAACAGGTCAAAGTTCGAGAACCGATCAAGCAAGACATCATGGGTTCCAACGGCACTTATCGCCAAGTCAACATTGTACACGGCCGATCTTATAATCTTCCACAGTGGCGTCAACTCTGTGACCAGAGCGAACATCAGCCCCCAGCCAGACGTGGCGAGCGACGCGCCAATGCCGAAAAGCCAAAACCACGAACACGAACGGCCGCACCTGCACCCAAACCCGTTGATCCTTCAGTCCCCAAGAAGAGAGGTAGAGGACGACCAGCCAAGAGAGGCGGCAGAGGAAGGCGAGCCAACCCAGAGCCAGCAGAAGACGCAGAGGACCGACCTATGACCCCGGTCTCTCCTAAACTTGATGCAGCCGAGGTGGAGGATAAGCCCGTCGAGTCTGTCGAGCAAGATCCAGGCGAGGAGGTTGAGGAAGACTATGAGCCCAAGGTTGGCCGTATGGGTGTCTCTCGACCAGCTAGGACCAAAACCCAGACGGTCTCGGCTCGTCGTAAATACAGCCGCCGAGAGGGATCCGCTATGATCGACGAAGCTGCTTTCAAGGACTGGGATTACAAGATGGACACATCTGAATATACACCTGAACGATGTGAGGAACTTGAGAGGGCATACTGGAAAACACTCACGTATGCGCCCCCTCTTTACGGCGCGGATCTGATGGGTACGCTCTTCGACGAATCGACCGAAGAGTGGAACCTGAACAAGCTTCCCAATCTTTTGGATGTTCTGGGAACAAAGGTCCCAGGAGTCAACACAGCTTATCTATACTTGGGCATGTGGAAAGCAACGTTCGCATGGCATCTCGAAGATGTTGATCTTTACAGTATCAACTATCTTCACTTCGGTGCCCCGAAGCAGTGGTATAGTATCTCCCAAGCTGATGCTCGCCGTTTCGAGGCTGCGATGAAGAATATCTGGCACACAGATGCAAAAGCCTGTGATCAGTTCCTCCGACACAAGGGATTTCTCATTTCCCCCCAGCACTTGAAATCGCACTACAACATCACCGTCAACAAAGTCGTGTCGTATCCTGGAGAGTTTGTCGTTACATACCCATACGGATACCATTCAGGCTATAACCTTGGCTACAACTGTGCCGAGGCTGTCAATTTTGCGCTGGACTCTTGGCTCGAAATTGGCAAGATTGCTAAAAAGTGCGATTGCGCTCAAGCGCAGGACAGTGTCTGGGTTAATGTCTACGAGATCGAACGGAAGCTGCGCGGCGAGGAAACGGAATATGAGGAAACCGAAGAGGAGGAGGACGAAGAAGATGATGACGATGACGAGCAGTCTGGAATGCCGACGCCGCCGTCTACCTCAGGCGTCAAGTTCAAGGAATCTCGTCGCAAACGAAAGCGCGGACCCGGTGACAAGAGTGGTAAGGTCAAAGTTAAGAAGATCAGGCTTCGTCTCAAGACCAAGGCCGAGCCCCCTTGCTGTCTCTGTCCCAATGATACACCATCAGCAGAGTTGTTGCCCACGGATGACGGTAGGAAGGCGCATCGTCTCTGTGCGCACTACCTGCCAGAGACATATATCGAAACCATTGACAATCAGGAAACCGTTGTCAATATATCGGAAATTCACAAAGACCGACTCGACCTCAAGTGTCTTTACTGTCGTTCAAAACGGGGCGCATGCTTCCAATGTTCCCAGAAGAAGTGCGCTCGGGCGTATCATGCGACATGTGCGGCTGCTGCTGGCGTTTTTGTCGAGGAAGAAGAAGTGCCAGTTTTTGGTGAAGATGGCACTGAGTACAAGGAGCAAGCTTTCGAGTTTAGTTGTCGGTTCCATCGGACTAAACGTGACAAGAAACTGGATGGGGAACTGTTGGAGACGGATACTCGTATCCAAACAGCAGCCTCGAAGCTCCAGCCAGGCGAGACTTGCCAGTTCCAATACCACAAGGGTGATATTTTCGCTGGTGTTGTGATTGAGAACAGGGCTGACGAGCAAACCCTTCTCGTTGATATCTTGCCCAATGGGTATGGGCGACATCTGAATCGAAATGAATTATTAGAGACCAAACTAACTTTTTACAGTGATCGCCTTGAGGTTCAATGGAAGTGGCTGCTGGTACCTGATCCAGCCGACTACCGACTTCCAAAGGCATCGGCAAATGCCATTCCTATGCCCGCGTCACAAAAGGCCAAGGAGAAGCTGAAGACCAAGCGACTTCACGACGGAAAGCCCCAGAAAGACGATCTGTTTGTCGAAGGCTACACATGGGCCGAGTTCCAGCTTCATTCTGTTTCAAACAAAGAACAGGTCAACATTGACTTTTCCAAGCCCAACCAAATTTGGCATTACTTGCCAAAGACATCGACCGATGCTCGCGCCCAATTCACCGAAGATCCTGCCAAGCAGCGTCACAACCCTCAAGGCAATTTCCTCTCTACGGTTCCTAAGCCAGTGAAGCCAGCAAGACCGCCAAAGCCAGTTCCAGCTCACGCTCAGCAACGGCCCTACCAGACTATGACTCCCTATAATGCTGGTCGACTGGAGAGACCATATGTGTATAAACCACGAATCCCTGCCGGGAACAATCTGCCTACTATGGGCAGCTTCACCACGCAGAGGTTCGCACCGGCTGCCCCTCTGCCTGTTCCAGATCAACATCATCCCGCGCAGTACCCATCATATGCGCAGCCAGCACCCGCAGGACACCAGTCTCCTCACCCCTCATATGCCGCTCAGAGGTTCGAGGTTAGATCGTCTCCAGCTTGCACACCGCCCGGAAGCACTCCCAGGGTGCGCGGCCCCATGAACGCACCTGTACATTCTCAGCATACTCAATGGCCAGGAGTGACTAACGTTTCTCATCCTCCTCCTACACATGCACCCGTTGTTGGTGCAACGCATCCTCATCATGGTGCCCACCAAGCCCCATACCAAGCACCAGCACCCTACCAGCAGGCTCATCCTGCCCAGCAACAAAATCATCAAATGAAAGCATCTTGGCAGGTACATCAGTCGATCTACCAGAAGTATCCCTTCTTCCAGGTCAACTACAATAGGTTTGTGTGGTAGATCCCCGTGTAACAGGGGCCTTGTTAACTCTTTCTCAGGGACTCAAGTAAATATCGAACACCATATGCTGCTTGGGGAGGCTTCACAAACGGGTACGAAGGTAATCTGAGGGCGCATATCATGGCCAACCCGGACGCCTTCCTGAGAAGTCAACCAGGCAGTCGCAACTATGATACCCACAGCTCTCCGTATCAACGAATGTCTGCAGTTCCACCGCCAGCATCGTCCCCTTCGCAGATGCCGCCCAACGGGCATGACTTCAGACAACAGTCTTTTCCGAAGGGAGTGCCGGTGCCATCGCCAACGATGACAAGTACGACTTCTGGTCAATTTCCTCGCCCCGCCCTCAAAGCGCAGTATCTGCAACCGATCCAGGTACAGGGGCAGGGGCAGGCACATTCACAACAGCATCAACAATCCCAGCAACCCCAGCCGAACCCTCAACGACTGCAGAAGCCTCAGGAGACTGCTCAAACCCCTAACCAAAACAGCAAACTCAAGACTGCGACAGTCTTCAAGCCGTACAAGGTAAGTACCTGGAATTCTCGATAGGAAGGACGGGTCGGCTGAACAGCCAATCCAGATACCACCCAAAGAGTCGCCAGTGCCATTGCCGGCGAACTTTTTGGCGGCAATGACATCGACACCGAATACTGCGGCTGCCACTGCCGGTCAACCGGTTCTGCAGCAGCCCTCGAACAAGGGTTCGCCTGTTGAGCCCAAGCCTGCGCGAAAATTGCAAGCAACGCAACAGCCGCCATCGGAAGTACATACTCCAGGCCGACAGCCACTCGGTGCTAAGATCTCGAAGACGCCTGTACCGATTCCGCGACTGCCGGGTTTCATGCCTGTCTCTACATCTAGAGAACAAGCTGCGTTGACACAAAAGCACGTGCTGAACCAAGAACAGTCAAATTGCCGTTTGCCTTCGTATCAGGGCAGTCCAGTGACGCCTGTAGCTACGCAAGAGCAGACGGCATCGTCTGTTCGAGATGGCAAGCTTGTACTTACCAATACGAACCAAGAGAATGCGCCCCAAACCGTATTAGCGGAGCAAGCCATTCCTTGGGATCAACAGGATTTCCCCGACGTACCTGGAAGCGAATCTATGAAATTCATGGACAGTCTCTTGGAGAATATCCGTACTATTGCACGTCGCGACGAGAAGCCCTAGGCTGTTGCCAAAACCGCACACCTCTGGACTTTGCACACAGATACCCCTATATTGCGGCAATTCCTTTTTTACTGAGCTCATGGGACGGCGTTTATGGAACAGGTGCAGTTCATGTATTATGCAATGCTACTTGAAAGGGACTTAAGGGACATGGAGCCATGCAGATGAGATGAAATGAATAGGCCTCATGAGGAATGAGAATGGCCTATGTAGTATTAAATACAAGGTAGAGCTATCCCAGCGCTACGTTGAGTCTATGAAAACTTATAGCGTTATGAAAATAAATGATGAGAAGCCACTCGTGTCTAGAAGATAAAAACACTCGTGGATATCCCGGGAGATGAGCGAAAATAGGTAGATCAAGTAATCTCAACTTCGCTTCGTGGATACATGCTTACTTGTGTCCCACGTAAGTCGACGCATTCGGATACTTACGGGCTGATGGGGTGAGAAATTATACCCAAGTAACAATAACGTACTGTGTAGGTAGTACGTTGGTTGATAGTGCATACGACCTGCGACTTCCTCTAGCTGAACAGAGAGGTCCGTCACCTGGGGGTAACAGAAAGATCGACCACTGAGCTTTCGGGTGGAATAGTAAACGACCCAAGATCCTAATCTAACTAAAATGACATAATTGCCACCTACAAAGGTACTGCCTAGTATTCGTCTCTCCGGTAAGTGGCTCAGTATGTTTCCAATGGCCAGATTTTCTGATACCCTGAGGCTTCCTCTCCTTCCTTCCCATGACAACTGGTATTTTGGGATATGACAACCAGGGTACCCCTTGACCTGGGTAATAAAGTTGAAGTTGCCCGACTAAGAGTCTAGAAAGGGCATGGAGTTTGTGTGACAAACGGCCAACAGGCAACGAATAACAGCATCAAACATATCCGTCAGTGCCACTGCGCAACACTGTTCGGGCACTTGGTGTCACTGCAGCGCCTCGCCGGGCCTGGGCATAAGCGTAGGTTGATTCCTATCCTGTTCAGTGAATCAATCATTCACATTCTGTTCTCTCGCCCTTTTTCTTTCTTCCTTCTTCCCCACGACCTGTCAACATGGCAAACTCATCAGCCTGGACAGACGAGGACAGGCGACTTTCAGCTGTCCGAGACCCTGATTTTCCTGAATGTTCATACACCCGTGGATGCCACCTGGGACAAGGAGGCTATGCGCGCGTCTACAAAGTTCTCGATCGCCGAACTGGAAATGTCTATGCCGGTAAGACCTCTCCCCAAGCAGTTAAGCACTTGCGAAAGGAGGCCAGGATCCTGAGAAGCCTTAATCATGTGAGTTTTTGTGACCTTCTTATCAAGATACTCTTTTGCACAAGCGACTGACCGCGCAACAGCCAAACATTGTCAAGTATATTGAATACTTTGAAGAGGAGGATGATCCATCTGCCAATATTCTCGTCATAGAGCTCTGCGCTGGTGGAAGTCTGCAGGACATAAACAACAACCATTCCGACGGTTTAACAAGGAACGATGCTCTGCTGGTCATGCTTCAAGTTTCGCGGGCTGTCGAATATCTCCACGGGCTGAACCGCTTCCACGGAGACCTTAAACCGCGAAACATCCTCATCCGTACATGGAATCCTATCGAAGTTGTTGTTGCCGACTGTGCAGAGATCATGTCGGTCAACCACATGCACCACCACAAGAGGCCGCACGGAACGCACTCGTACTGGTCACCCTACATCTAGAGGCATCATGGGCACGCCGGAAAGAGCGACGACATCTGGGCTCTTGGTATCTCGTTGCTGGGCATGATGGGGCAGTCTCCTCATTTCTACAAAAAGGAGGAGCGGATGTATCCACGGATATGCGCCACGCACGCTCGTAACCTAGACAGGTTAAATCCTGGCCATGAAATTGTCCAGATCCTATTGCGCCTTCTTGAGTGGGATTACAAGAGCAGAATCACTGCGCCGGAGCTTGTGAAGTTGGCGACTGAGCTGATGGAGGCGCGGCGCACTCAGGACGCCCCGAAGGAACATATGGATCTGGAGGTACCCGAAGGAACTCGCACTGTTGAGTTCTGGTAGGTGCCATCCTGATAGATCGATGAGGGTATGAGCCGGCTTGTTACGCCCAGCCAAACGGACGGGTCAGTAGTCATATTAGGGACTTGTAACTGTCATGAAAGTGGTTAAGCGAATGAACATATATGCTAGGCTCTAAATTCTAGATAAAAAAAAAAAAAAAGGACAACCCAAGAATTTGGGCTAAATGAGGATATACTGGCCTACCATCTCGTCTCTTACGATCCCACCAAGTCCAATTAATTTGTATGTATTTCTTTTTCGAAGTTCTGGTCTTGCTAGGCTATTAAATGCCGGTCAGTGGATGAGTGAAATAGGTAATTATTATCGTCGGAAAGAAACCCGACATATTCTGTTAACTGCCGGGGGCTAAGGCTTGAGGTGATATTGTTTCAACTTTCAAGGTATGTAAGTTGTCGAACCAATCCCGACAGAACAACCCCAACCATAACGCTCGTGATTGGAGCTAGCTAATGACGCGATCAGCAGCACGACACTTTTGTAACATTAGTCATCACAATATTCTCTCCGGTCACGGCGATGTCGCAACCTCTGCGACCTGTCAAAAGAAATAACTAAACCAAGTGAGAAAGAAGCAGACCTGATTCGTCTTTGCTGAGAGATTCAAGCGTGAGCAATCTCAAAAAGGGTCTTCTTATAAACATCCCCCCGTTGGACTAACACGGAAAAGAGCCCTTGTTGACGCTGTGCTCCATATTAACACCGAGCCGCCCCTCCTCATAACCAATGCTCCGTACTGCGCTCCGAAGCAGCATTGTCCCTCTTCACTCCTCAAGACAATTCTCTAGCAGTGTGAAAACCATGAGCAACCAGACTCAAAAACTTCAGCCCGCGGCTCGAGTTCAGGGCCAGAAGAAAGATGTTTGGTGAGGTCCTTCTAAACTATCGTGTTAAAATTGTGGCTCCTAACTCGGCCGAACAGGTCCATGATCAATGAGGCCGCTGCGTCTTCACCTATACAACCCATTGTGAACTTGGGCCAAGGTTTCTTTGGATATAACCCTCCCAGTTTCATTCTCAACGCTGCCAAGGAGGCTTTGGATCGTGTTGAGTGCAACCAGTATGCTCCCGCTAAGGGACGGCCCCGGTTGAGAAAGGCTTTGGCGGATGCGTACTCTCCATCTTGGGGGCGTCAGTTGGATCCCGAAACTGAGATTATCATCACTACGGGTGCTAATGAGGGCATGCTGAGTGCTTTCATGGGATTCATTGAACCTGGTGATGAAGTTATTGTTTTTGAGCCCTTCTTTGATCAGTAAGTCCCCTCGATCCTATGCCGAAACATTCTCTAATATCAATCAAGGTACATCAGCAACATCCAAATGCCCGGCGGCAAGGTCGTCTACGTGCCTCTGCATCCTCCCAAGACTGGTGCCACCAAGAATTCCTCCGCTGCAGACTGGACAATCGACTTTGAGGAGCTCGAAAAAGCCTTCACACCCCGCACCAAGATGATTGTAATCAACACTCCCCGTGAGTAACACCAATGATTCGTGCTCACCTCAGCGCTGACTCACAGCAGACAACCCCGTTGGCAAGGTCTTTTCTAAAGAGGAGCTCCAAGGTATTGCAGACCTCGCCGTCAAGAACCAGACCATTATTCTCTCCGACGAAGTTTACGACAAACTCTACTATGTGCCATTTACTCGAATCGCCAACCTTTCTCCTGAAGTAGAGAAGTTGACGCTTACTGTTGGCTCTGCTGGAAAGAACTTTTATGCCACAGGTTGGCGTGTCGGTGCGTCCAATCTGTTCTCACTGAAAAAAATCATTCGTGCTTACACTCTACAGGCTGGTTGATTGGGCCCCAAGAACTCATTCAGTACGTGACTGCTGCTCACACCCGAATTTGCTTCTCCACGCCCGCCCCTTTCCAAGAAGCATCCGCCATCGGTTTCGAGCAGGCCGGTAAGAATGGCTTCTGGGAAGAGACGATCAAGGAAATGAAGGGCAAGGTAGACCGCCTCAAGGAGGTATTCGAGGAGTTGGAATTGCCCGTGACTTACCCCGAGGGCGGTTACTTTCTTCTCGTCAACATGGCCAAGGTTAAGCTGCCAGAAGACTACCCCTTTCCTCCTCACGTAGCCAGCCGCCCACGGGACTTTAAGCTGGCGTGGTTCTTGATTCAGGAGATCGGCGTTGCAGCTATCCCACCGACAGAGTTCTATACTCCGGGCAATGCGCACTTGGCAGAGGATTATATCCGATTTGCTGTGTGTAAGAATGATGATGTTTTGGAGCAAGCTAAGGAGCGGCTAAGGGGGCTGAAGAAGTATATTTAGGAATAGATACATATATGGATAGAGGTAAATGAAGGAGAAGGATTAGATCTTAGATGGATGATTAGATGATATGATGTTATGTGTGCCTTGTACTTGCATCTGAGATACATATACGGGACAAACCAGGGTGTATAACAACTCTCTCGTTAGTTTGCAGGTATTGCGGTGCAGATACGATATTAGAAGACCTATGACTAATCTTGTCTTAGTAGGTACTAAGACTCAAATACCTCAGTTTTCTTTTCAGTATATATTCACCGCCATATATTTATTTATTTATTATTCATTCATTATCTGCATCTCTCAACTCCGATATCAAAAGTGGAGGATCCCGATCGTGGAAATGGCCTATCGTAGGCGCGGAGCCGGCCGTTAGCGAGGTGCATCGTGGGGAAGAAAGAGGCTCCTTGCTTGGTCTTTCCTTCCCCGCACGAGCATTGACTACGGGAGCTCGGGTGTGAATCTGTATTGGGCTTATCAGTGGCAATTAGCTAAGTTTACACGTCCTAGACAAACACAATTCGTGGTCCCTATTCGCTCAGTGTTTGTGATAAAAAAGCATCTTGTTAAGGAAAGGGAAGGTGCCGATGCATAAGGACCGACTGCTCCTGCCAAATGCCACGCAGAAGCGGATGCTATCTTACACCCGCTGGCTAACCTGTGACGGCCACGTCTCGTGGACTTCCCCCTCTTACAGTACAACCTGAGGTGCTACTGTACAACGCCTCGGTTCGTCTATTGATAAGAGTCCTTTAAAAGGGTCCTTGCCTCTCAGGTCAACCATTTTCCTGTCCTTTCCCATTCTGATTTTTGGTCTTCCTTCTCTTCTACAATCGAGGTACCTCCTTGAAGATACCTCAACATTTTACACTGATTCCTTGATAACTCCACAAAAGAAGTCATGGCGCCTAGCGCTGTATCGCCCGTCAGGGAGACCAACCCTGAACCGCTGGCAACCCTAACTTCCAAATTTGACGATACTTTACGATTCTACCTTAATGGAACCAAGGTCGTCCTGGACGAGATAGATCCAGAAGTTACAGTCTTGGAGTACCTAAGAGGAATCGGCCTCACAGGAACAAAACTGTAAGTGTTCGCCCCGAGGTCACCCAAAACCTCCCCGATGATGCTAACAACTCAGTGGCTGTGGCGAGGGTGGTTGCGGAGCTTGCACAATCGTGGTCAGCCAGTATAACCCGACTACCAAGCAGATTTACCATGCCAGTGTCAATGCCTGTTTAGCTCCCCTAGTCAGTTTGGACGGTAAACATGTCGTTACCGTTGAAGGTATCGGCAGTTCCCAGAAACCCCACCCCACTCAGGAGCGTATAGCCAAGTCCAATGGCAGCCAATGTGGCTTTTGCACTCCCGGTATTGTCATGAGCTTGTATGCTTTATTACGCAACAACAACTCTCCCTCTAAAGATGACATCGAAGAGGCGTTCGACGGCAACTTGTGCCGATGTACTGGTTACAGATCCATCCTAGATGCAGCTCAAACTTTCAGCGTTGATAAGCCTGGTAGCAAATTTAAGAAAGCAGGTGGCAGCGGATGTTGCATGGAGAATGGCAACGGACCACCCAGCGGAGGTTGCTGCATGGACAAGGCAAATTTGGACGACACGCCTATCAAACGATTTACACCGCCGGGCTTCATTGAGTACAAACCCGACACGGAGCTCATCTTCCCGCCTGCTTTGAAGAGACATGAACTAAGGCCTCTCGCCTTTGGTAACAAGAGGCGCAGATGGTATCGACCCGTCACTACCGAACAACTCTTGCAGATCAAGAGTGCTCATCCCCAGGCCAAGATTATTGGTGGAAGTACGGAAACTCAAATCGAAACCAAGTTCAAGGCGTTGGAGTATCCTGTCTCCGTCTACGTCGGCGATATCGCCGAGTTGCGGCAGTACAGTTTCAAGGATGACCACCTTGAGGTTGGTGGCAATGTTGTCCTGACTGATTTGGAAAGCATCTGCGAACATGCTATTCCGCACTACGGACGAGAGCGCGCCCAGGTTTTCGAGGCTATGCTCAAGCAGCTCAAGTACTTTGCCGGTCGACAAATCCGAAATGTTGGTACTCCGGCAGGAAACCTGGTTACAGCTTCGCCAATCTCGGATCTGAACCCAGTTTTATGGGCGGCGAACGCTGTGTTAGTTGCAAAGTCTTCGAATAAGGAGACAGAGATCCCCGTCTCCCAATTCTTTACTGGCTATCGAAAGACAGCACTTGCTCAAGATGCGATCATTGCTTCGATACGAATTCCCGTTACCCAGGGTAAGGGCGAATTCTTCAGAGCATATAAGCAGGCCAAACGAAAAGACGACGACATTGCCATTGTCACCGGAGCACTGAGAGTTCGTTTGGACGATGAAGGCATTGTTCAAGAAGCAAACCTCATCTACGGCGGTATGGCTGCCATGACGGTAGCTGCCAAGACAGCTGGAGAATACTTGGTCGGACGACGTTTCGCCGATTTGGAAACGCTAGAGGGAACAATGAGTGCGCTCGGCCGAGATTTCGACTTGCAATTCAGTGTTCCAGGTGGTATGGCGTCTTATCGAAAGTCTTTAGCCTTTGGATTCTTCTACCGATTCTATCATGACGTCCTGACGATAACCAACGGAAGTTCCGAGCAGGTTGACAAGGAAGCCATTGACGAAATCGAGCGTGATATATCGAATGGCGAGGTAGACGAGTATGCTGCGGCAGCTTATGAAAAGGAAGTAACTGGAAAGGCCAACCCCCATCTGGCAGCCCTCAAACAGACGACCGGCGAGGCGCAATACACCGACGACATGCCGGCGTTGAAGAATGAGCTTCATGCCTGCTATGTTCTTTCGAAACGAGCACATGCTAAGCTTCTCTCTGTGGATTATTCAGCTGCTCTTGACATACCCGGAGTAGTAGATGTTGTTGACAAGGATGATATGCCCTCAGCAGAAGCCAACAAGTTTGGCGCTCCTCACTTTGACGAGGTCTTCTTCGCAGAAGATGAGGTTTTGACAGTAGGGCAGCCGATCGCTCTGGTTCTGGCGACATCTCCCCAGAGAGCTCAGGAGGCAGCACGAGCAGTCAAAGTCGAGTACGAGGATCTTCCAACGGTACTTTCGATAGAAGATGCTATCGCGGCCGACAGTTATCACAACTTCTACCGGGAAATCAAGAAAGGAGATGTGGAGAAAGCTTTCGCAGAGTGTGATCATGTCTTCACCGGAACAGTGAGAATGGGCGGCCAAGAACACTTTTACTTGGAGACAAATGCTTGTTTGGTTGTTCCTAAACCTGAGGACGGCGAAATAGAGATCTTCGCCAGTACACAGAACGCCAACGAAACGTGAGTTTGCCCACAATTTTGGAGGTCACATACTAACAATCCACCAGGCAAGTTTTTGCTTCACGAGTGTGTGATGTACAATCGAACAAGGTTGTCGTCCGCGTGAAGCGATTGGGAGGTGGTTTTGGTGGAAAAGAATCGCGATCTGTAGTACTCAGCTCCGCCTTGGCACTTGCAGCGAAAAAGACCAAACGACCGGTCCGCTACATGCTGACTCGAGAGGAAGATATGATTATCAGTGGCCAGCGACATCCTTTCCTTGGCCGGTACAAGGTTGGTGTGAACAAAGACGGCAAGCTCCAAGCTCTGGAGTGTGACGTCTTCAACAATGCAGGATGGACTTTCGATCTCAGCGCAGCCGTATGCGAACGGGCCATGACCCATATCGATGGGTGCTACGACATACCCAATGTCCACATCCGTGGACGTTTATGCAAGACGAACACAATGTCCAATACGGCGTTCCGTGGATTTGGTGGCCCTCAGGGCATGTTCATCGCAGAGTCGTATATGGAAGAAGTGGCTGACCGGCTGGGAATGCCCGTTGAGACACTGCGACAAATCAACCTGTACGAGAGTGATGGAGTGACTCATATTGGACAAGGCTTGGGAGATTGGCATGTACCACTCATGTACAAGCAGGTGCAAGATGAGGCTATGTATACCGCACGTCGACATTTCATCACAGAGTTCAACGAGACCAACAAGTGGCGGAAGAGAGGCTTGGCACTTATTCCAACCAAGTTCGGTATCTCTTTCACAGCTTTGTTTCTGAATCAGGCCGGAGCATTGGTACACATCTATCACGATGGCTCTGTCCTGGTAGCTCATGGTGGTACAGAGATGGGACAAGGCTTGCACACCAAGCTCACTCAAATTGCTGCGCAAGCATTGGGTGTACCACTGGACAATGTCTTCATCTCAGAAACCTCGACAAACACGGTGGCCAACGCATCTGCAACGGCTGCATCGGCTTCGTCAGATCTGAATGGATATGCTATCTTCAATGCATGCGAAATGCTGAACGAGCGATTAGCACCATATCGAAAGAAGCTGGGCCCCGAGGCAACGATGAAAGACCTCGCTCACGCAGCTTACTTTGATCGTGTTAACCTCTCAGCACAGGGTTTCTACAAGACCCCTGAAATCGGATATGACTGGACCACTGGCAAGGGCAAGATGTTCTTCTATTTCACTCAGGGAGTTGCCGCGGCTGAGGTTGAAGTTGATTTACTGACTGGAACCTGGACGTGCATTCGAGCAGACATCAAGATGGACGTTGGCCAGTCCATAAACCCAGCTATCGACTACGGTCAGATCCAGGGTGCTTTCATTCAAGGCCTCGGCCTCTTTACGATGGAGGAATCGCTCTGGCTGCGAAACGGCCCAATGGCAGGCCATCTCTTTACGCGGGGACCTGGAGCATACAAGATCCCTGGCTTCAGGGATATTCCCCAGACATTTAATGTGTCGCTTCTCAAGGATGTGGAGTGGAAAGAACTACGCACGATTCAGAGGAGTCGTGGCGTAGGTGAGCCACCCTTCTTTATGGGAAGTTCTGTCTTCTTCGCCATTCGAGATGCACTCAAAGCAGCTCGGGCACAGTCGGGAGTTAAAGCCAAGGTTGGCGAGAACAACTCTGAGGGACTTCTCAGGCTCGAGAGTCCAGCAACGCCCGAGAGGATCAGACTGGCTTGTGAGGACGAGATTATGCGCAAGGCAAGGGTTGTGCCTAAAGAAGGAGAGAAGAGCTTCTTTGTGGCGATCTGAAGTATGTGATCTACGACCTGCTCAGTTTGTGACGATAATGATATGATTGGCCATGATTAAGGTGTTTGGGAATACTTTGTACATAAGGAAGGGTTGGCTTTACCTAATGGATTCATGGCGTGTACATACGCGTAGAATAGCATGAATCATGAATTTGCATTGAGCCTATGGAACTATGTGCTGTTTCGTTATGATACGTTGTAGAAGAATGTGTGATTTTGCACTTGAATCTCAGGCTTGAGGCCGGCTGGATTGGCAACTTAGTATAGGCCATTCCTCGTAGGCAAACAAATACCCGACACTGCTAGTTTACCCGTTCAAGTTGCAGTCATTGAGAATGGATTATGTCGCAAATCACATCGCAGAGAAATAATACCACACAAAAAGATGCCCCAGACGAGCAATTGCCCAATGTGGAAAGGTGTTTCAGCCATGCGAGTTTATTTAGCGCCAATATCTTCACCGAGGGTCAGGGTAGTTAGGCTTATTGGACCACAGTGTCTAGGAACAGATCCTACCAAGGTAGTCAGGTAACTCTCGAGGGACATGGAAGCTTTTAGCTTATGATGATAATATGATTGGGATGGAAGAAATGGGCTGGCTTATGAGGACGGAGTAGGTTCGTAAGTATACTGGGAGGACGGTTGATTGGCTCTTTGTGTTAATAGACGCAAGGGCTTAGAGGTGATTCACGAATACATACCTAGGCTGAACAACTACATAGTACCTACTTACTTCAATTACTTACCTAGGTAGGTATATTACCAGGTAAGTCCTATGCGTTATTTAAAACCTACCTATCACGGCTCGAAGACGCGATAAATCTTGATGTGACTATGAGTAGCAGGACGACTGGTGTAAACAAGCACAGTCCACGGCAAATTCGGTACTGTATATGTCTCTTTCCAGTTTAAGTTGGTTGTAAGGGCAGTGAGGTGCTGACGCTGCTACTCAAAGTCTTTAGTGAGCTACTCTTTTCATCTTAGCACTGGGTAAAGGGCTTGGTCATTATGCTGGGAACTTCACAGCAATAAGAAAACAAAAAGGAAGGTATAATAAATTGAATATTTCGTTCATGAGAAGTCATAAGTACTATGTAATTGTATGTATCTACGACCCGGAGCTACGGAGTCTCGCCCGGACCCCCGTCCCGGCCGTCTCGGGCACCTTCCATTGCTTGTTTACCGTGCTTGTGACTGGGGGAACCGCTGGCACCTTCACTGGCACCTTCCCTTAACCCCACTGTTGTTGGCCTGACCGTCGGGCAGGCAGGTACGTTGCCCCAAAAAGTAAAAGGCAGAAGAAGTAAGGCGGTTCTCATTTCCCCAGGTTTAGATGATTTCCCAGCCTGCTTTCCAGGCTCTTTACCCCAGGGGTTAAGAGCAAATTTCTCTTTTAATGACGATTAACTACCGGCGGGCAGCTCTCGCTTTATTAGTATTACAACATTCATTATAAACTGGCTGATCGAGGGCCCACTTCGTTCATCAGTTGTGCTGCTTCTGCTTCTAGCTCCACCCGCAGTCACTAACTTAGGTGGTTATACCAAGCAAGCCCAGCCTATTTCGGCCCCAAGCCTTGGCCTAGGCCAAACTTCACCGTCCAGGTCTTCTTCAGTCTTTTCGTCTTCTTCGACCGGACTGCTTCTCGCATCTGGTATCCCTTGTTCTGACCTCTTCCTCGGGCCGGCCACGGCTGCTGAGCTGCCAATTAATCTTTTGCGTTTCGTCACAGTTGAACAGTGTTTGTCAACATATTATCCTTTCGACCGTTTTGGCTCACACCACCTACGCAGCCACCTTCCATCTCCCCTCCCCCTCCACGGGACCACCTCACGCGCGCGCAAGACTCTACCAAAGAGAATCGGCAAAACGAAACACCAGCGAACCTGCACTCGAACCGCGCATAAAACTGCGAGAATCGCAATCGCATCACCCTGTCGCAGATAAACGTGCGAATGGACCGTGTCGCTTCGGCTGAGCTGTAGACCATACAAAACTGCTGCAGCGAGCCGCAGATGATCTACGAATCCGAAGCCGCTCTGCGTAACCTCAAGATCCAATGGGAGTATAGGACAATATGACCGACCGGAATGCTGCTACCGCGGCCAAGAGTGCCAAACAGGAGCCTGCTAAAGGCGACGATGGCAAGGCTGTGAATCGCGACAAGAGCTCCAATACTGCCGCTTCAGGCAACCAAAAGACACCCGCCAAAAAGAGACGCAAGGTCAACCATGGTAAGTCTCTCTAAATACTTCCCTCCCCTTGCTTAAGAGGTTCTTGTTGTATTTCGCTATGCGCTCGTGGATGAAAGCGTATTAGGGATTGGGAGCGAGCTTCCTGATGCTGGAATTCCTCGCTGTAGTTGTGATTGAAAGAATCTTAAACCGCGACCAATCAATTCGTCAGCCTGTCAACATGTTAGGTCCCAATCTTGGCAACAAGGCTCATCATAGCGCATATACCTGTCGAACAGGAATCATCGGGCTGACTGGCATTTTATTACAGCTTGCGTATATTGTCGAAGATCTGTAAGTTAACCCCAAAGTCAACGACGCGCGTTCGTATTGGCTTCATCTGAGCCTCGAGCAGCCTTGGGCGCTCCAAGAAACTATCTCATTTGCCAAATAGACTCTTGTGTGACGACACGGTACCCAAGAGTTAACTTTGCGTCTTGTTGGCCCTTGCCTTGCATACGCGAGCGTTGAGAGAATCGTAGCTGACTGTTGTTTCTTATAGCACATGACTTGCGATCTTGTAAGTATGATCTTAGGCTTTCCTTGTTGCCTCTTCTGAAACCGCATGGGACATTTGAGACGCAGCTGCTGTGTTCTGAGTCCCAGGGGAGAGACTTTCTATACCACTAAAAGCCATACATGTACTGATGCTATGAATAGGAGAGACCATGTACTCGATGTATCAAGCGCAATATTGGTCATCTTTGCCACGATGAGCCTCGCGATGCCGATTCTAAAAAGGCCAAAAGTGTCCAGAGCAGCCAGAGCATACAGGCCCCTTCTGTAGTCGATGAATCTGATGCTCAGTCAGACATGGCTCGTAGCTCCATCTCTAGCACCATGGGCCCACCTCCCCCAACATTTGACACGACGAGGCAGCGAGGTTCCAAGTCATTTGGTGGAGTGTTGGGTCAAGGCAGCCCGCTGTCCATTGTGCAACCCGGCCAGGCCTCGGGGCTGCAGGGCAATGAGTTGAACAATGGCGGTAGTAGTAACGCAAACCAATGTACGTGTTGTGTCACTTTGTCCTGCCCTGGGAGGGGCCTACCCCTTGTTCCGTTTTTTACTCACGAGCGGAGCACGGGTGGGCTGAGCTTGGGGGTGCCCAGGAATCTGTTCCTGATCTGAGATCGCTGACACGCCACTTAGTCGTAGGTTTCCAGGATGCGTGGATGACAGCCCAAAACCATTTTCATGATATGCACAGCTACCATCCCAACTACCTGATTGCCCCAGAAGTCACTCACGAGTTCAATCTTCTCAACGACTTCCTCCATACTAGCCTACTCGATGACGGCGGTGTTTCATCAGAGGATCAACAGAGCTCGGCATTCAAAAGGTCAAGCCAGAGCCAGTCGGAGATGCTACCCAGGTTTGGAAACAATAACAATCCCGTGTCCGCTCGTGGTCCAAATAGCATGACGAACATGTCAGGATCAATGCTGCCACCCCCTCCGAATAAAGAAGGCAAGAACATTCCACGACCGGGAAGCGCTGTGCCCGTCGACAAGGCCCGCGAATACTATCTACAAGCTGCCGATCCATCGGGCAACGACACGCCTGAGGAGCGTATGGGACGTGTGCTCAGGGCCAAGTACGACGCCGGACTACTCAAACCGTTCAATTATATCAACGGCTATACTCGTTTGGGTACATACCTGGACTCCCACATCGCAGCGTCGTCCAAATCTAAGATCATAAAGACCATCGACTCGTTCCGGCCTAAGTTCCGAGAAAAGGCGCAAGCTTTGACAGATATGGAGCTTGTGTACGTTGAGATGTGGTTTGAGAAACAGCTCATGGATTACGACCGGGTCTTTGCCAGTATGGCCGTTCCTGCGTGCTGCTGGCGAAGAACTGGTGAAATTTTCAGGGGAAACAAAGAGATGGCAGAATTGATTGGCGTGTCGGTAGCGCAACTGAGAGATGTGAGTCCTGCTTCGCCTACACCTGCTTGTGACTGTGCTTGGGTGCCAACCAAAGCACAGGGGCGGGAGCTGCTAAGATAGATTGCTAACACTCACTCACTCTAGGGCAAGATTGCGTTGCACGAAATTCTTACAGAGGAATCGATGGTGCGTTACTGGGAAGAGTTTGGCACGATTGCTTTTGATCCAGCGCATGAGACCCTCTTAACGGCATGCTCTCTTAAGAACCCCAGTCCAGAGTCAACACATCCTATTGTAAAATGTTGTTTCTCGTTCATGATAAGACGCGATGACCATAAGTTGTACGTGCTACCCAACTTGCTTTCTGCTGTGGACCTTTCACTGACTGCAATTAGACCGGCTCTAATTGTTGGCAATTTCCTGCCGCACGATCCACCAACCCAATAACAATGAATTCATTGATGTTCTGAGGTGCAGGTTCTGGAGTATCTCGAATGGATAAAACGTACATGATCAATCACTTTCAGAGCATACTATCACGGGTGTATTAAAAGAGAGAATCGGTAGAATAGGGACTGGCGCATGGATACGCAGGTATGAACCGGAAAGGTATATGTTCATTTGCTGCACTTTAGACAGAAACCAACACTTGGAGTATGATAATGCTTTGTTGTTATATTTAGATTATGGGTTGCTTGGTAGAAGTTTGTGACATGTTCATGCTATTCAGACCGCTTTTGATGGCCTGGCGAGAGGGGTGAGCAGCAGTCTTGAAGAGAAGGAGCGTCCACTATGCTCCTGCCCTACCAATGTATTCTACAACAGATTCACATGACTTGTCCAAAATCATAATTCGCCTTTACAACTCATCCTCCCGCTCTTTGAATCTTTCTGTGATTTAGAAGTCAATACTTGGTCACATGAAGCACAGGCTTTGCTCGATCTATACCCAGCATGGCGTCGACTAATGTATTCACCACAGGCCAGGTCAGAAAACTTGAGGCGATTATAGGTAACAAAAACATGTTCGAGGGATTGGAACCTACTGACTAAGTCGCTTCGTGCAGAGTTTGCTACAGATCTTCTTTCCAGACTGCGAACCTCCCACGACTCGAGCTCGTGCGATGTTCTTCTTACCGATTTGAATCACCATATATCTTCGGCCAGTGTTTTGACTGAGAAACGAGCGGTACCGCCGATCGGGATTGTAGAAGGATTGAGAGATATTGGGAGGAGACTGTGGAACGAGTGTATCAAAGAGAGGAGAAAAAGGGACGACATTCTGTCATCATCCTCAAGGATACAGCTACAAGCTCGCGCACGTGTTCTGGCCTTTCTTATCCATGCTTTAGCGAGAGAAACTCGGAACGAAAAAGATAGAGGCTTCGTCGAAGCGATTACAGGCTTGATGGATTTGTCACTTACGTTGGCTAGAATTTGCGTTGAATCTTCCGACCTCGATGGCGCGCTTTTGAGCATGACCAAGGCTGCTGACTACATTGATCGCTTGAAGATGGCGGAAAGTACAACTGCAGAGGACCAGGAACAGATACAAAGGATTGAGGCGGAATATTTTGCGATGCGATGCGCCTTGGTAAGTCCAGAACATTGTCCATGCAATGACTTACTAATCGGCGAAGTCGTGGAAACAAGGTTGTCTGGATGTTGCAGAGCACATGTACGCAAAATCAGATAATCTCTTACAACATCTTGGTTCGTCTTCTGCCGAAAGGCTGGCCGATACGTTTCACTGCATTGGGAGCGAACTCTCTTCTAAGGAGGATCACGACATGGCTTTGAAATGGCTGCGGCGGGCGCTCAACATCATCAATACACAAGGGCTGGAAAGGCTCTCGACGGAAGGACTGGAACTTCGAATGTCTATTCACCATGAACTCATCCAAACATTGCTTGCTACAGGTTCTGAGGATTATTTAGGGGAAGCTGACAACCTAGCGTCACAAGTGGAATCCGAGATTGGAGACAAGCCAATTGTTCTCCATTGGAAACTTGAGATTATTCAACAATCTCCTAACGAAATCTTCGACGTCCATACATGCGCAAGTATTCTACGGCGCATGATCCGATCGCTTACTCTTTCGGATCCTGGGCTCGGATTTCTTCTACATGGCATCGGGGAACTGCGCACCAGGGGACCTCGACTGGCAGTAGGTTTGATGGAAGAGCTGATAATCAAGAAGCTGATGATATGTGGCAATCTGGGTTGGATAGGGAAAGCTGTCGTTCGGCGTGTTTGGATGGGCACATTGGAAGCAGATACGTCTACGGGAGTGGGGGACTTGGTCCGACTTCTAGATCAACTCACTCAGGGGATTGGTCAGTGCAATGTCGAGGCTTCAATTGCTGCGCTTTCGGCAAGTTTTTTCTTGATCTCTTTATACTCTTACGTGTTACTGACAGGCAGAAGCTTATTTGGAAGAGGCTCGATACAGACTATGCCAAAAAGCAGTACAGAGAATGTCAACTCTGGTGCCAAACGGCGCTTCATCCTATCTTTTCTAATGGCGGCGAAGCAACTCGGGGAAGATTCAGTCGCAGGCTCATGTGCTGTGCAATTTCTTGTGAGGATGCAGATTCTGCACACGCTGCTTTCAATGCCATGCCAAAGAGTATCCAGGACGAACCTCTTACGAGATACCTCATGTTCAAGGTGGCTCTGATGAGCTGGAACCATGAACTAGGACGTCAATGTGTCGAATATCTGAGTACAATGCCCGACAAATCCCAATGCCAAGACATTATATATGCCTGTGTAAGGGATGCACAGAATGCCGGCGACAGGCTAATGGCACTGGAGACTCTGAAAGCAGCAGTCGAAACATTCGATGTAGAGGGCTCTTCAACCACGAATTTACCTTCGATATTCAGATGCGCGATACGACTGATACACCTGATCGAGGACCCGCAAGATGGACATATGGATGAAGTTCCTGAGCTTGCAGAAGATACTTGTTGTATGTTTGAGAGAGGTGCGTTTTGTTGTAAAGTCTTGAACCCCTACTAATACAATTAGCTGCCGAACACGCAAAGCTGGACCCGAAAGACGAAGGTACCAGGGTCTTCACAGTTCCAGAGTTACACTGGTTTCGGAAAAATGCTTACAACATCGGCGTAACGAAATGCCATGTCTAGGGGCCGTGGCATCTGGTTCGTATTTTTCGCGTCTGCCTCATCTTCGCAGCCTGCTACCCTCCCGATCTCTCCTCTGACGATACTTCTGGCTTGACACTTATGACAGCCCGTTGTCACTTTGTCATCGCAGCGGCATTGATCTCGCAAGCACGTGCCGAGGGCAGAGTGGATGAGCAACTCCAGCAGTATCTTGAAGCAAGATATCACATTTCAGAGTTTGACACATTCTTCAGTGATCATATCCGAAACGATCCAAAGTCTGGTATTTATCCAGACCTCCTGGCTAAGATGTCAACACTGTTCGTATTTGATTTTGAAAGTGCCGTTTGTCTGAAGCAGTGGGATGATTCGAGCGAAGTCGTCAGAAAGGCCACAATCTGCAAAGATGAGACAATGTACAAAGCTATGGCAGACTGCCTGCTGAGAAGTGAAGCCCCGGGTAATGGTACGTGACGCCTGATATTTGACAGGCCAGCGAGAAAAGCTGACGCATCTAGTTCTGTACGGAACAATGCGTCTTATTATCAACGAAATATACCTCCTAGAAGGGTTCGACAACAAACGACTGGCTAAATACATACGCTGCTTGTTCAAGGCGATTCTGCCCCTGGACGATCGTTTGGCCTTGCAAGTCGTCGAACAAGCAGTCAAGCTCGCACGAGAAGGAAGCCAAGTTAGTAAGCCCCTACATCACCAATACTCTTCCGGCAGCATCTTCACTCGATCTGACACCATGAAATAGGTCCAAACCCCTTTCCCCACAGACGACTTGGACTACATCGTCGTGGCAACTTTCAATCATGCCGTTGATATCTCTGGTGGAGGTGATGAAGCGCTATGTCAACAATGGGCTTTGAAAGCACTGGAACTCGCAGAGTACATGGACGACGGGGGTGATATGAGAGATAGTTTGCGCGAAAGGGCCGCCGAAATGGTATTAAGCAAGGGAGCTGTACTCTAAAGCTGTATGCAGCGTCAACAGAGAAGATTCTCAGTACTTCGTGGAGTAACAACCCGCTAGTAAGATTCTTTTGGTAGATATGCTCAAGCTGAAACTTGTCTCGCACCTATGTGCCATACGCAGACGGTCACGTCGTGTTTCCATTATAACCGTTGCAAAAAGGTATAAAGATCTATGGGTCCCTGCCCAACGCCAAGTTCGCCTAGATGCTATGCAAAATCCTGTACCCGTCTCATGCAACGCGTGATATCTTTGTACAGATATTCCTCAAGTGATGCTGCTTCTAAGCTGTACACAACAATATATCGAGACGCCTTGACGAAAACACAATACACCCAGAAAAGCAAATTATATATGTATGCGCCTTGCTCCTTCAACTTTTTTCTTTCCGAAAGAGCCAGCTTCCAGCACTAAACGAGGAAGACACGTCTCATAACTAAACATTAATAATTCGCTTCATGACACCTGCTGCCAAGCTCTCTAAATGATGTTGGCAATGCTCAATCGTTCTTTGCTCGTCGCTGGGTTGGGTGCGCTTCCGCTTGGTGTCCTGCTGCCGCCTGTGGCAGGGCTCATCACTCTACTGGACTCTCCCAACTTTGGCATCTCGGAGCTGAAACGAGGGGCGTCCCCTAACCTTGGGAGTTCCACCCCTGGGCCGGGTGTCTCGCTCTTGATAGGAGGAGGTAGTGTCCAAGTCGCACTCGAAGGTGTCAGTGTCGTGGCTGGTATAGCCTCCAACCCACGAACGGCGGTCTCAAGTCTTCCCCACCCACCCCATTCTTTGCTCTCGGCTTCTTTCAGACCCGTACGGGCCTCGGGGCTGAACAGCCCGCTATTTGATGCTGCAGTCGAATAATGAAATGGTGAAGTTGCTTGAGGCAACGGGATCTCACGCTCCGCGCCAGTCCAAAGCCATGAAGCATCAGGTGAAGCTTGAAGATCAGCAGTCGCGTACGCTAATAGGTCCTCGTCGCGGGAAAGCATCTGAAGGAGGGCTGTTTGATCGATCGGTGGCCTCGAAGAACTGTACGCCGGTGGAGCGGCCCTTGCCAAGTAGTTCGTGTACTCGACTCGCTTCGCTGTCAATGTGGCTACGAAAAACGACAAGTATCTTCCACAAGCCATCGTGACATCTCTTCGTCGGTCAATGGAAGCCAATGCTCTTACAGCTGACAGTGCATGATCCAAGTAACCTGTGAGAAGAAGAAAAAGTGCACATCGGAAGATGTGAGTAGTCAGCAAGGAAGTTGCACCGTCTGCCAACAGGGCCGGGTTAGACCGATGAAGAAGGGATGAGGTCTCGAGAGAGACGTGCGTACAGCTTTCGAGGGATGTCATACGGGCCTCAAGAGGGTACTCTGGATGAAGGTGATGTCGATGCAGGAGCAATCGAGCATGAAAAAGATATGCTAGAGGCGCAAGGAAGTGAGGCGCAAGCGGCACAGTGCTCGATGGATCGCAAGCTGGAGGAAAGGTATTCAGGCACTTCTTGAAATGAGTGTCGAGACTCGAAAGATGGGCCGTGGTCAAGGCACCGGGCGACAGAGCATCCATAAGCGATGAGTACGATCGCACAACATGGATGACAGCGAGTAGAGAATGTGTCAGAGGTTCCGCTCCTGTAGGTACCATCATTCCTCCATCATGGATGAACTGGTCGTCGACCCCCGCTGGCAATGATACGTCGCAATCATTGTCGCTGATGGCGACCGGCCGACAAAGCTCAGTTGCCAAGGTCCTGTCTAGTATATAGATCATCCACCAGGTTCTACGTCGCATCTCTCCTTCAATGACTGGCCATGGCCCCGACTCGATGTGCAATCCCAGGTCTTGGGAAACACGTATAGCTCTTCCTAGCCATGTCCAGGCCGCTGACTTAAGATTCATCTCATTCAGACAGAGTGACACTAGAGTTAGTGACCTCGCGTGATCTAACGTGAAGTCGTCTGCCCAAGGATCGAGCATCTTGTTGGCTGTCTCAAGAAATTCGGCTGGTTCGTAAAACGAGTTCGGCTGCGAGTTTGACGTTTGGCTGAACAGACTTCCTGTTGCAAGTACCGCAAAGAACAACGAGAGCCATGCTGGAGACGCTCGGGTGACGCCGTTGTTATTGTAAAGGTCGTTCACTGATGCTCGAAAGGTAGGGAAGTGTATGATCGGGAACATGGAATGAGAAGATGTGTAGTAGGCGTGCAATAGCTGATCGACCAAGTGCCTTGCGGGTAACTCTGGCCTTTGGGGGTCGAAAAAGATGGGTGCACGTTCGCGGTATTGAGCTGGAACTTTCCAAATGCCTCTCGAAAAGTCTCGTATGTTAGATCTTGCTCTAGACAGGTCAGGTCCTTGTCCAAGGGCCGCTCGCTTTCGACGTTTCGGTTCCGATCCAATGGCTGGTAAGTTAAAAGTGTTCTCATTACCCCCTTCAGCGTCGAGTTCCATCGGTCCTTCTCGATCCTGAAGCATGCGCCGCAATCCACTGTTCTCTCTCTTCACCCGTTCCATTTGCTTTTCCAGATCCTGCACCTGTTTGATGGATGACATGCGCCGGTTCGTCTCTTTGGTGAATTGGCATTTGACATTGCGGCTGGAGCACTCCGAGCAACTTGCTGTCTCTGTTGCATCACATTTCACCTTCCTTTCACGACAAGCATCACAACTTGGGTCCTTCCTTCGCTGGCGATAGGCTCTCTTTTGCCCTTGAGAACCGGGTAGTCCTGCTAACTGAGCATTTGACGGGCCTGGTGTACTGGTGACCGATTCATTCGAGGCGAGCGATTCGTGACCAAGAGACGATGATGTATTCATTTGACCATAAGATTGGAAGCCCTGGCTGACTGGAGGCAAAGGGGGGATGCCGATGGGTTGGGGCGTTGCCGGTACATTTAAACGCGGGTTGGTATTCATGGCCCCTGGCGCGAACTGGGACAAAGACTTGGGCGATGTTGCAGACGAAACTGATGATGAGTCGTAGGACCTGTTTGAGGGATTGGGCGAGCGAGTATAGACGTTCTGTGGTGTTGACATAGCTGATAATCCTCTCGGTACCCCACCTCTACTAGGATTGGCCGAGGAAGCCTCAAAGGGTCCCCCAACGGAAAGGACGTTAGGGGGGCGTCGGTCAACGAGCATAAAGGAGACTCTGTTGAACAAAAGCCGCAGGTCGTCAAGTACAGAGCGGGCAAACTCCCGCTTCTCGCCTTGCTCGGAAAGAAGAAGCTGGGGTGTACTGTTGTTTGTCAATCAACCCTGCAATGGAACCTCCAAACTCTGCCGCCAGTCTCCTATCTTGTGATAAACAGTGTGAATCAGTCTCTGCGAGATGGATATCTCGAATGCTGCGAGGCTGTGTAACCCGATACCGTTCTTCTCCGAAATGGTTGTTCGGCTCATCACCTTGTTCAACACTAGAAACAGATCGCAGGTTTCCCAAACCACAAGACTTAGACAATAGCCAAGTAAAATTCTAAACGTGGTACTCAGTAGCACCTCCCCACGGGCGTATACTCGACTGTAGGTTTCCAGAGGTAGGCGAGGGTATCTGAGGCTGAGCGCACTTGAGGAGTTAGAACGAGTGACGGTGTCAAGTCGTAGCCTTAAAGATCCGGGAGTAAGTTGTTCTGGAAGGGCCTGCGAAGAAGAAAAGAAAAGGCGAGGCCACGAGGCCGGAGCTGACGTCGTTAAGTTTGGCTCACGACGACTAGGCTGAGAAGAGAGAAAATGTACCGTTGGAAAGAAGAGGCGCCTGCAAGTAGGTATATCGTTGCTCGTTACCAGCTGGGCACAGCAGCAGCAGCACCGTGTTAGTGGCGCTGGTCCGTGATCCGGGGCTCTCCGCGCGTTAACGCAGATTCGGAAATATTATCTGGGCCAGGCGATAGTAAATTGGGGGGAGGGGTGGCCGGACCCTAAACAACTTGGCTGAGCAGGGCTGTTGAGAGATCAGCCATGGCCGCTAATGTGTTTCAAGCGGAGACTGGCATCCTGGAATACATATGTTGCCAGTCATAATCCTGGATCCTAGGCCTATCCATCGGTCCAACAAGACAAGTGCTTGTTTCTCAGTCTAGCTATTCTGCCACTGTCGGGTGCCAGAAGTCAGACCCGTGATGCCATCTGGGCGTATTTATCGACCGCATGGCTCAACTATTGTTGACTGCTGACAGTTCCCTCGGGATTATGATCGACTTTGCTTTATGACCGGAATAGAAGGTAGAGGCCCAGTGCTATTTACTGGGCCATTTTCTGGCGCTATGCTGACCGACATGTTACTACGAACCTAGGTTTTCTCGGCAGCTTGATCGCCAGAAAAAGACTGGTACTTCCGGAAATGCTATGTACAGCGACAGCGAGCCGGTCGATGTTCGGCCATCTTTGTATTTTGCTACCCGCGATGCCATGTGCTACCCCCGCGCCTAGATCGGCGTGCCTTGTTACAGTTAGTTGGGTAGCATGTATTCGTCCCAGGACATGGAAAATTCGCCGAATCCAAAACATCCGTCTCGTGTGCTGTGTTGGTTGCGTTTTGGGTACGGAAAGCCATTGAGGGTCCGTATCAATGACAATCAGCATAAGATTCGACAAGTTGCCGTTAAAACAACAGTTGGAGCTGGTAGGTTGACGACCGGAATAACTAACATGACATCCGTAGTGACATGTTTGCATCCGATAATACACATCAGGGTGTAGTCTCAGAACTGAAACGTATTGTCTGTGCGGCCAACATGGTTCAATGGTATCCGATGCTACTATCTGGCTGCTTGACTTGTGGAGCTCAACGAAGACTGGCCAGCTTCAACCTCACTGACTCCTGATTCATGGCTGTCATGCCAGATATGTGGCGTCAGCATCCGATAACTCAAAGCCAGGGATAGCACCAGTGATGCGGACGGGAACTAATTACCCTCACGTTGCAGTTCTAACATGCTGGTTGCAATGGCCCTTGGCCGATTCGAGGGTTTGCGCCGAGCTGGTGGACTGTACAGGTAGCCAGATGGTGGCCGATTTAGAAAACTGCAAGCTGCCGTTGGACACACGGCCTGCCGGAGGGCATGGATTCGGCCTTGGTGGTTTCCGAGGGTGCCACCTTGTCCATGTGTTCGCCAATGGGACGGTTATATCCGTCGCCGTGGGTGGGAGGCGGATGACGAATCCCCAGTCAGGGTCGTAGTGGGGATTCGGGCTAGAGCCGAATGAACCGCCGGGAAGGGAAGGGTTGGGCGGATGGCGCGCCCGGGCCTTGGGTATGAACAGACATAGTAATCATAATCTAGCTATTTGGTCAGTACTCTGTACATACAAGTAATGATGAAGATTAAATTAAAACACTTCGTACCAGATCATCATAGTCTACCTAGGCCGCTAGATACAGCCCTTGGTTCAGAATGCCTGCACCGTCCAAGAGATTCTGCGAGTTGGAGAAAACCCTCACGAGACCGCAAAATTGTACATACGCGCACCATGACCCGCCTTGTATGTAACAGAAGGCAGGGGCATACAGTAAAAGCGCAGGATGAGGAACAACTGATGCAGCAGGTTCGCATGGCTTATTTTCATCTTGGAACCGCTCATCGAGTCAAATGAAATATGCTGCCCCTGCAACATTCGGCACCTCGCAGAATACCAATAGAGTTGAGACGAGACGAATCTTCCAGCCAAGTATGTATGTGCCTGATTCGCATGCAAGCCAGTCCTGGCGGCGTATGTAGAGAACCGGCAACATGGTCATGGACTATAAGACGAATTTACTGTTTTTGGGGCGGCTGGGGCGCTTCGTTTTGAAGGAACTGGCACGCTCCGTTACGGCGTTGTTAACGGCCGGTAAAGAAGTGGGAACAGAAAGCCCGTCAGCGGAGGCAGCGGGGCCGACTTGGTGAAATATACCCAGTATTATGATGCATATTTTGTCAGGCTGGCATGGAGGTTAAGGAGTTTTGGCTCAGACTAAGCCTTTCTTGTAGTTGTATACAAGTTTTGGCATACCCGTCCAATGCTTGGTATCGTGGTTGTATCGTTGGGAACTAGGGGATTGGAGACAGAAGGATGTCTTCCCAATTTCCATTTGCTCCTTGGCGGTGGATGTGTAGCCCTTGTCAAGATCGAGGGGGCGGGGGTCCCGGGGGCCGTGTGGGCTGAGATTCGAGCTGGCGGGTTGAGGTTTCGGATACTGACTACCGTAGAAGGGGGCTACTGTGAGTTGTCAAGTTGTCTGTTGGAGTAGGCAGGGGGGCCACGATCTTGGACATGGACTGTTCATGTTAGGCGGGACAGAAGATAAGTACCGTAGCCACCGCCATACTGTACTACACTGCTGATACAGTACACACGCGAGTAGCAGGCGGAGACGAAACTGAAGCTGAAGCATGGACAGAATTGGAAGCATGTTCTGTTGTACGTACAGTAGAGGTTAGGCCAGGACAGTACGATGTCACAAATAGGAGTTCAGAAGAACCAAAGATTGGCGGGGTGGTGCAAAGGTAGGTACCGATTCCAGTTAGGCGAGCCTCAGGTTAGTGCAGACAAGGCAGGCCTTAGACAAGGTTAAATTTACCTGTTGGTTTACATACAGGTAGACAGGGCAGCAGGGGTCTCAGGGTAGCAGCACTTGCCATCTATCCATTATCGTACAGTACGGGCTCCTACATAGTACATTGGCTTCGCCTTGGTACGAATCCTCATGGAAAGAACATCACGGCTTAATAGGCACCTTCCTAGGTAGCCAATCTGAACATCGCCTTCTCCATTCATTTTTTATTCCGTTCGCAAGGTATGGTCTTGCCCAGGTAAATCACCATTAACACCCAAGTACTTCCTAGATAGAGTTCGAGATTAACTCCTTCCTTTTGAATGGTCCACACCAAGGCTTAGTGGCAGGAAGTGCCTGTCTTCAGCACTTGCCGACGGGCATGGTACGTACCTGAGCTGGGTACCTTAGTAGGTACCTAGGTACAGTACTGTTTTTAGGGAGGTACGGTGCCTCTGTCGAATACCAAGGTAGGTACAGAGTACCTCAGACAGATAACTTTTATTATTTCTCGCCCGATTACTTATCAACTCCACCATTCTGAGGCTTTGTCTTGTTCATTCATTTCTCCGTCTAACTTGGGTCCCAGACTAGGTAAGTAGGCATTTGCCTGCCCTGAGCTCGCCTATGATCTGTCGGGTTGGGGCATCTTATTAGTTAGATGCCCTGTTAATAACAGCCACCTGAGAACAGACAGATGGCGATCAAACACGCCCAAGGCCACGGCTCAAAATCAAGCCTCCGTTTCATCGGCCCGTCACTCGTTTACGGGTCATGTTACGTATGTGACTCGCGACTCGCTCTCGAGTATCGAGCCAATGCACGTCAACCCAAGCAGCACCTGTCTGGCACAGTATTTGTCGATACCTAGTATACATACAAACTCGGCACCATTGCTGGCTCTAGTCAGATCATTGACCTAAAGTTTTATGGGGGATGGGATCTGGATGTCGATCCATCCTACTGTAATTGCTGATGACGAAAGTCTATTCGTCTTCGAGAACAATAGAAAAAAGTCGTTTCGGCATTCGCTCCGGTGCTGGGTCTCGGGGGTACATACTTGGCCAAGTCATTTCGTCAGGGTTTACTCCGTACAAATGATTGGAACCGGCCAAGTTCACGTTCGGTTGCATTCATCCGTCATTGCTGACTTGTCTAGGCCACCAACCGCTTACCTTGCCGCCGCTTACTACGGAACGCAAAGAAAATGGAGTCTTCACACACGGATAGACACACTACACACAATCCCATCTTTGTTCCTTGATCCTATTCTCGAATTGCTTCTGCTGGTCTCAGCACCTCACCTTTCCTATTCGAGACGCGCCGTTCGAGACAAAGCGACAATCATGATTGAGTTGACCAATGATTGGAAGCGGACATGTTGCACCTTGCAGCACATACCCATGGAGAACCGGGCTGACAAGATTGGCCGCGTTATCTTGATTCAAGCACGACCCGCATCTTGTCATACTGGTACAGCCACAAAACCTCACAACAGTGGACATTACTATCCAGCAACCTGGTTTTCGGACCAACAAATAAATACATGTCAGCAGCCGTTGGTGGAATATGTAAGTATTGCCATTAAAATCCGGCCACGTTTGTTTGCACTTTCCCCTTGCTGCTAAATCCTAGCCTGCACAAAACACAGAGGACTTGGGAGTGTGCATCTGGAATATGTATGTATTCATGTCAGTATGGATGCAATTGGTTGCTATTTTGGACAGGCATTTAGACAAATGTGCGACACACCAGCCCCAATGTCAATTTCAATCAAGTCTAACGTAGGAACGCCACGAACCTGACAGAAGCTAGCTGCGTTGATCGCTCGAGACGAATCTCTTTGAAAGGATGTTCGGCAGCAATCCGCATTCTTCGCATTGTATTGAACAATTTTCCGCATCTCTCAACTAGGCCCAGCAGTGGCCAGCACCTAATAACTGATATCCCATCCACATATCTGCCTGGTTCAAGTGCCGATCGAGAATTGGTCTAATTAACTCGTGACTACTCCGCTGGATGTTTGCTTACTAGTCGGTTCTTGAGACATTCTAACCGTCCGTGACTGGGATGCTTCACCCCTTCACTCCACTTTGTCGGCGAACAGGCTTATTCTCAACTCAACGCCCTCTTCCCGTATGGCCCCGGAAGCTTACGTACCCTGTTCCACATGGCCCAGGCGCTTCAGGATCAGCTCCATCTTGCTTGACTAGAGCTACATGAGGAAATCAAAGCGACTATCACTGGGCTCCAGCGAAGAACGAATCTTCATCAACAGGTAGCTTTGAAAATTCGATGTGAAGCCCGACTTTGTTAGTCCAGTTTCCATAGACGAAGAAGCGCCCAAGAACAGAAGTAGTATGTATAAGCTAAAATACAACTAGCAACGGGTTGCCCATGCTCCGATGCACGTCTACCAATGGTATTAGCTACCGAGCGGAATGGCGCCACCAGCCTGTTTCGCGGCTAGTCACCAAAGTGGAATTCTTGATTATCAGTCTATCCGACTGATTTGACTGTTTTTTCGTTTATCACTTCTGGCGAGCGAAGGTTATCCACTGCTACATTTGCTTGTGGTCAATGTTACCAGCACGCTCATGAGACGAACGTTTGCTGGTATAGAGCAGAACGTGTTTCATTCCGCGCACACGGCGAGTTGGTGACAAGCAGCAGCCAACAATGGTTGATAGCGCAGCGGGAGCGGCATTCCAGGGTCTGCTTGCCGGAACACGTCCAGCTCTGGCACGCATCTCGCTCTTCTCGTTCACTATAGGGGCACTAATGTAATCAAATCCCCGCAGTGTCTGAAACTGAACCATGTATCCTCACTAAGACGGGGAGCCGGGCATTTACACATTGACAGGCAGCACTCCATCGATATTTCACCGCCAATCCGAATATTCAGTCACAAAGGAAAGACATTGCTCGCTGTCTCTGGACGGGAAGCTGAAGAAACCACACGTTCATGTCAAATAACAATGTGATGGAGACGTTGCGGCCCCTCGTGCACAGGTGTTATAGATATGGGAACCGTTCCGATTCGAATCGTTACACCGGGCAGTGGCCGTACTGTACCTGCATGAGTCGCCCACGATAGGCATGCAATCGCTTTATTCAAAACCGAGTCAGATACCAAGTTAAGTTAGCAAGCACGCATGAAGAGCCAGGAGGGACGAAGAGCCGTCATTCTCACAATATCGCGCAGTACAGAACGAGGCAGGAAATATATAATTAACTTGAAGGGAGTATCCTGGAACTCTTCCTTGTCATTCCGAAAATGCTGAGATGTGGATTCAAGCTGTATCTGTACATGCAATGCAAGTTGGTTTTCACTTGATGTTGAGACTTCTTTGCTTTTGACGCGGGATCGGAACAGAAGGTTCATCCCTTGTTCCTGGAACAACATCAGACCCCGGGCGTGATATGATAAACTGTCATCGACGGCTCCAAGAGGCTAGGAGGAGAAGGAGAAGGAGAAGTAAAGGAGGGAAATGTTGGGAAAGTCCTAGGTCGTGGAATTGTACTGAGTGATTCAGTTCAGCCAGTTTTCGCGTGTGCCCCATCATCTATCCAGCTTAGCACTTGTGCTAAAAGACTAGGTCGGGTCTAGTACCTGTAGTCAGCACTTGATGTGATGATCAGTGGGCGCGTCTATCAAAAGTCAGATGTTGAGCGTCAAGAGACAGGAGACAAAGGATTTCGGCACTCATTCTCAGCTCCCTAATTCAAGCCACAATGACAAGGTCGTTGGCTGACAGGTTCCATTGACCTAGCTAGGCCTGACACTGACAAGCCCAGCCCAGCCTGCCAAGCAATCAATCAATATACATACTACCCTATTCCTGTTGCCAAGTCAATATACATCACACACCGTATTTGCAATCAACCGTATTTACAAAACTCTATACAATGGACTTGACTTGCCTGAAAACCTACTATGTAAGTAGTCAACTACCTTTGTACCTACTTCTTATAACAGCTTGAGCCTTGAACAATGCTTCAAAAACCATGGCCATAACATGACGGACGGGGCCGGGCGCTCCCGCAATTATGAGCACTTTCTATTGGACCAGGAGTTCAATGATTTGGCTTCGGACCTATTGAATTCCCTTATCAATACCTCTTGAAAATCAGTGCAAATTCTTTCCCGTATTAATAAACATCTACTATCGTGGATCTAATAAAGCAAACACTCACAGACAAATTGCAATCCTAACATTCTTCAAGTGATCTTGCTCATACGTGATAAAACTCGTCTTCTCAGTTATTAACACTAGGCCAAAAGTTATTAGCAAAAGAATCAACATGTGCAAGTCTCGGGTTCACAACTTCCTCCAAGCTCTGCCAAAGGTTGAGCAGCATCTTCACATTGAAGGAACTCTCGAGCCAGAGCTCCTCTTTGCTCTCGCCAAGAAGAACGGCATCGACCTTCCAAACGATCCCGTATACGAGTCTGCTGACAAACTGCGGGAGCGCTATGGGCGATTCACATGTCTGGATGATTTCCTGCACTACTACTACCTCGGAATGAGCGTGCTCATCACCGAAAACGACTTTGAGACTCTGGCGTACCAGTACTTCCAGAGAGCTGCGAGCGAGAATGTCCGACATGCTGAGATTTTCTTCGATCCCCAGGCTCACATTGCCCGGGGTGTCAGCTACGACACCGTCGTGGCAGGTCTCGTTGCCGCCAAGCAACGGGCCCAGAAGGATCTGGGCATCACTGTCGAGCTTATCGTCTGCATCCTTCGCCATCTCCCTGTTCCCGAGTCTCATGCTCTCGTTGACACTCTTCTCGATCGTGGACACTTCAACGACGGTACTCTGACGGGCTTCGGCATGGTATCGAGCGAAAAGGCCTTTCCTCCTGAGCTATTCACCGAGGTGTATGCCCGTGTCGCAAAGACTGGTACTCACCTCACCACCCATGCCGGCGAGGAAGCACCCCCCTCGTTTATCACCGCGTCACTCGAGCATCTCAAAGTCTCGCGTATTGACCACGGTCTCGCAGCTGCGCAGGATCCTGAACTTCTCAAAAGACTGGCGGCCAACCGCACCCTTTTAACTTTCTGCCCCTGGTCTAATGTGGCACTCTGCAACCTTCCCGAGTTAGCCGACGCCCCTGTTCGCAAGTTCCTTGACGCCGGGGTTCTGTTCAGTGTCAACAGTGATGACCCTGCTTACTTTGGTGCTTACGTTCAGGAGGTGTACTGCCGCGTCCAGGACACCTTCAACCTTTCCGTCAAGGACTGGGCGTGGATTGTTCGTGGTGCTGTCGAGGAGAGCTGGTGCTCTGACGACCGCAAGAAGGAGATCTTGAAGGAGCTGGAACAGGTTCTCGAAGAGTACAAGGATTTGGATGCGTAATTCATCATGCTTACATCAAGTCAAGGCGTTGGGGATAGGGGATAGGGGATAGGGGATACAGGAGGTGGTGGATATACCCCGGTTTGCACGAGGATAGGGATAAAACTTGCTGTATTTACGGGACAATCTTGATCGTCCAAAAGAAAATGTGCTGCAACTCTTGAATCGCGGTTTGCTATTGTGTCTGGTCTGTTGTTTGATGCGAAGTTCCCCTACTCCCCCATCTAGCAGTCCTCCGTAAACCTGCCGTAAACAAACCAAAATACAAGTGCGCCACCTCGCTATATCAGACACAGCCGTTGAGCACATCTAACCAAACATATACTTTTTTCCCCCGGAAAAAGTAAAAGGATAGACCAATCCCTAGCCTTCCGTAGTATCCATGGCTTCGCTCTTGAGCTTGTCTTTGGCAGCCTGTACCCGCTCCTCACGCCATTGCTCAATCTTCTCCTTGAGCTCCGTCTGTGGAATAGCATCATCGATTGTCATAGCCTGTCGGGTGAAGGGGTCTTTTGGATCACTCAGCAGATGCTGAACAATAGTGGATCGGTCAACAATGTGCTTGCTGGGTAGTAGGACAGGATCCTTCATGATTTCTCCCATAATGGGGTCCTCAAACTCGGCCGGGATCTCGCCAAGGTCCAGCTCTGCCTGGTCTAGAATTGTCTTTGCCTCCTCAAACTTGACTCTCAGCTTATCCCAGCGAGCAATGACAGCTGGGTCCTTCTGGTTCTTTGATGTAAGGATGCGTGAGACACGCTCGAGCACCTCAGGCTTGTAAGAACGACCATCCGCAGCTACGGCGTCGATAAAGACAGACGAGGTACCAAGGTTGAGGTAAATGTCCACAATGTCGGAAATGATCTGAATAGGGCGGAAGTGGTACTTATCTCTGTTGCTGACGTTGAGTTCGGCTGCGGCCTTCTTGCCTGCGAGGGTCTCCAGGTTGTAGTTGAGCATGCTCGCCAGACGAGACACAATCTCAGGCATCGTAAAGGCCTCGCCCATGGCGTCAGTGAAGAGCTTCATCATTTCGAGTGTCTCATTGGCCAGTTGCATAAAGGACGTGGCCTGGTTAGCCAACTGCTGCAGCTCTTCGTCCTTCTTTTGTCGGTCCTCAGTGTTTAGAGCTGGGTTCTCGAGATCTCTCTCAATAGCTCTGATTTTAGGGAATTTAGAAAGGGCCTCGTCCAAGACATAGGTAGCGTCATTCAGCAACATGTTTACAAACTGGACAAAGAATTGCTTATTGACACTGGGCATATGTTAGTAGTTTGTCTAGATCGGTAAGGTTAAACTTTACGCACCGGCTCTCTCGTGTCAGCTGTCGCTTGTAGTGGTCATTAACCCAGACACACTTGATGACCTGGAAGATCTCATATCGGATGTTGAATTTGTCGTAGAATGCAGAGTCGGCACCCGTGGACTCGCACTCGATGTAAAACTTCATCAAGCCCTTTAGGAGATGGTCATTGGCAAACTGACTGCCAACAAGCTGGTCGCCCAAGACTCCTCGCTTGAGATGCATCAACGGCCAAGTAGCCGAGAATAGCAGTGAGACTAGTGAAGACTTGAGATAAGGATTCTTGATGTAATCTGTTGAGCGAAGGAATGTCACGCAAAGCGCAATCATTTCGTCGCCAACAGCACTGGGGAGGATTTTAGGTAACCATCTATTCGTTTGTTAGCTATAGGACCTTGCTAATCCAAAGAGTGAGACCAACCTAAAGATGAACTTGAAGTTATCCACGATGTTCTGTAGCGTATATTCGGGGAGGCATGAGAAAACATCTGACTTTTCCGCAGGAAGGGGCAATCTAAAGTTGTTAGTACGTCGACTACGTTTCGCATCAAGTTACATACTGTATCTCCTTCGACTCCTGGCCGGGCTTATACTCTGATCGAGTTACCAAACGAAGCAGCCAAACAGCTACAATCCGCATGAAGCGCAACGATGTGCTCTGCATTCGCTCATCGAGCAAGACACCCTCAATCGATAACTTAACGCCGATGCTCTTTTCAAGGGCGTCAACATGTCTCTTGACTGCCTTGTCGTATTGCTCAAGTTGTACAGGAGCGCTGATGAACTTAATGCGTTCTGCCTCCATAGCCTGGACTCGTTTCTCCAGATACTTGATGTCTCTATCCAGGTTTTTCAACTGGGAGTTGCAGGCTTCACTTCCATAGTGGTGAGCCGCCAGGGTCAAGAAGAAAGCTTCAGAAATAAAGTTGGTTTCGCCGGGGAGTTTGTTTTCGTAGAATGATTCTGAGTAGGATTGATCGGCGTTTAGCTTTGTCTCGTCCGTGATGTCTATCCGTGGTTGCTTCCTGAAATAGTTGTCATCGATCTTGTTAACCTTACTGAAATCCATATCCATGAAAGGCTCGCAAAATCGGTCTAGAATCGTGGTCACATTAATCATAAACCCGTTAGAAGCAACCTCCCGTGGATCCACCTGAATTGCCCTCCTCTTGTGGTTTGCATTCATGATATAGGCAAACCAATCCAGAGTTCGGGATCTTGTATCCTGGCCTGCCCGGATAAACGCGTTTGTGATTGCAAAAAGGTCGTCTTGATGTGTCCTCAGCACCATTCGCAGTGAGTCTTGGGCGGTTGCGACTCTGCTCTTATCTAGAGTGCGAGGTCCGGGGAAGTAACTCCTGATAACCTCACCCTGTAGTGGCGAAATTCGGAAGAAAGGTCCGAGAATAGTATGCTTCTCAATACCAGGAGCAGACTGTGCCATTTTGAAGCAAGAGTGCTTGGCCAAGTTGACAATCAGAGGCGGGAACCTCGTGTAAGTCAGCATAGCTTGGATGTACGGCTTGTAGTCCTGATCCATAGTTATTTCACCTAGTCTGCTGCTGATCTGGACCATGGCGTCGTTGAAAAGGGCAGGGATGGCATCGTCATCGTCAAATCGCTTGATAGCTTCCTGGATAAAAGTGAAGCAAAGACCTCCCTCGTCCTGCACGCCTTTCAGGAGATATGGCATGAGTGTATCATGCTTAGGGTTGGGTTGTCTCCTGCACTCGGGTGTCAGAGTTGCAGTTCTGGCGCAATGAAATCACTTACCCGTAGAGGTCTGGCATAGTCAGTGCAAAAAGACAACCGCTCATACACAATCGCTTTGCCTCTTCGTGCACTTCAAATTTGGTTCCTTCCGTTGCCTTGTGCTGAATAGACGCCTTCACAGCACGCTTCCAGCATGGTAGGAAGTAATTCATGAGCGGCTTTTCCTGGGGATAGCTGCTGGCCGCCTCCATGAGAGCTTGATCTAGTGTGTTGAGAGAAAGCTTCAGAGGCTCTCCCGACTCGTTCAACTCTTCGTTCAGGTTCGGAAGGAACGTCAGCCGTTGACCATGGCTATTGATCATGTTGTGCGGGTCCACAGTGATGCGGAAGATCTGTGAAAGTACTCGGTCGGCGTAATCGACGTCAGACTCGGGCTGAGTGTTGACGGGTTTTGGGGAGGCTCGATCCGCTGGAGCAGCGTCGTCAATCTCAGATGCCAATCTCTTGCGATTCACACGGGGGCTACCTGTTGGTTTCGGCGGCTCTGCCTTGACCCCTAGCTTGTTGAAAGGGTTCTGGCTAGAAGATGCCGCCGGGGCGGAGGAAGTGATATTAATCTTGGGCCTTGAATCGGCATCGGCTTGGGGCTTTGGCGTTGACGTTCGCGAGGGGTTGGGTGATTCGGAATCGGGGATCTTGTTCTCATCCGACTTGGCAGACACGGGCGTCGATGTCCCCAGCTTAGCAAGACGTCTTGCGCGGATCTGAAAACCGTAGCTTAGCATACTCTCCCCATCATGAGTTCATCCGAAAGCAACTTGCCTGCTCCATCTTCTCCTTGTCTGGAGCATCACCTCCCGACCATGATGGTTGCTCGTTGGGATCCATTGTCGAGGTGTACGGGTCGAGAATGGGATGGGAATGGGACGAGAAGTTAAAAGGGTAGAATGATGTCAAAGGCAAGAAGTTCGAGATGGATGACAAGGCTGAGACGGGATATCTATGAGGTGTGGACCCAAGCCTCACAAGTACGTAGATAGATGGATGATGAGCTTTGGGGGACCTGAGGGTGGGGGAATCCCGGACGGGCAGGCAGAACAGAGCTCTGGGTGTTAACTTTTGGCGGGCGAGGTGGGGCGGTGAGGTTGCCTGTTGACGTTGTACTTTAGTGGCGGCACACAGCTGTGGCGTTTCAGCGATAGAGGTTGCCAGTGATAGAAGGACCTGGAAGATCTGAAGTTCACTTTACGGTTGATGGCAATGGCATAATAGGGAATATGTCATCAGACAAAGAAATATAGCGGAAATTCTGGCAGTTTAGCTCAAAGAATTGGGTCAACATAATCAAATATACCCAAACTCCGCAATCGTTTGTTAAACTCCGCTCACTGCGGCAACTGACAGCGGCTTGCTGTGTTGGCTGTGATACAGTCATGTATTAGTATCGTAGGTTGCATTTCAGACAGCTACTTGGGGAACTATAAAGAAGACAATAACAGAGTCATGCACAAACGCAAAACACAATACGATCAAATCGAGTATATGAAACTCAAGTTGTCTGATTAAAAAAAATTCTAAGCAAAAGTAGACTATCAACGCAACGCTTGACCGTACCAGGTACTAATGATTTTCCGCCCAAGCCTGTGTATGTTGATGCCAGGGTATCCCATGAACCGTAAATGCGCCAAATAAGGAAATAGAATTACAACGAAAAGAAGCTCTGGAGCAACGGCGATAGACGATTTAGTCCAGGCTACTCCGTCACAGACGAGGCAGATCAGTCCCCTCGACACTAGCTGAGCGACGACGTTCCGAGAGGCGAGGGCCTTCTACCGACCTGTCCCTCTGCAAAGTCGACGTTGACCCAGAGCTCGCAGCCGCTCTTATGCGGCCTTCTTCACGGCTTCGATTCAGGAGCCAGTTAACATGCATTCGGATCATGTTGATATTGTTTCGTAGTTCAGTCACCTCTTCGCGGATGGGCATGATTTGATTTATAGTCCACATGCTCTGTCGCGCCTCGAGGTGTGTTAAGTTCTGATGAACCTCTTCAAATCCAGCGTCGAGATCCTGCATGGTGCGGTTGTCTCCCACGACAGACTCGCCCCCACCTCGACGGCTGAGAGTTGAGTTGAATTCGGTAATGCGTTGATTGGTCTCGTCCTGGCGGCTTTGTAGTTGCTGGACTTGTTGACCCAAGTCGGTGTAAGACTGGATGATTTCTCTTTGGGACCTGATGATCATTCCTGATGGTGTTTCTGGGTGGAATGCGCAGCCCATGGTGTGAGAATCCATGTGTCCACGCATGACACGAGCCGGGCAGCCGAACTCACTGTATATACAGTTTACAATAGCCCCTTCGCATTCCAGCTCATCATGGGCCTTGGTCTGACTGCGATATACAAGCTTCCAACAAGTCTCGCATCGGGTCTTGCTCATAGGACACGATAATAGATGGAGCTCGCGGTCAGGAGCGTCGAAGGTCGATTTGCAGTGTTGGCATTGGTCTTCTTTGTGTGGACAGGTATCGTCTGTAGGCTTGGATCGCAACCTCTTATCACAATCGACACCTGGACAGGTAAAGTCCTTGAAACGGCATTGTGTAGTGGCATGCACCTCGACGACCTCTCGGCGGACTTCCGACTTGCATCCTCGTGCGTGATAAGGGCACTTAACTTTCAGGTTGTTAAGCTGAGTACGGATGAGCCGCGGTGCGCTGAAGCAGTTGGGCCACGCCAGAGGTTCCCGGTCGATGGGACAAGCGGTGCCTGATGGACTAGAATCAATGCTTTGTCGTAAACATCGATAGCAGAACGTGTGATCGCAAGGAGTTGTAACGGGGTCCACGAGAGGGTCGTGGCAGATGGGACAAAGTAGGTTTGGGTCTGGCTCCGCAGCATATGTTAAAGAGTACATGTCAAAGATGCAGTTTCCTCCATAGCGTTTAGGGATTCCGAGAGAAGAAAGGTGAGGAGAAGCCATAGGGCCGGTCCGCCGGTCCGAGTTGATGTTCGGTATCGATAGACCTGGAGAATACGTAGAATCCATACGGCCTCTAATATCTTGCCTGCCCTGATGAGGGATCTGTGCTCCAACATAGAAAGTATCTGGCGAGGGTGGTCGGACGAGGCTAGTAACAAGGTCGGGAGTGGGTGATTGGCGGCGCAGGTTGCGGCGTGCGAAGCGGCGAGCTGCGGCCGGACTCAGATGGATTCCATCATCGCTCGACTCAGAAGCTGATGTTAAAAGAGCAGGAGGAACAGCTGAAGAAGATGATGATGGCGTAGGGGTCGGTTGTTGAGAATCTCTAAGGGCGGCAGTGGAGGTAGAAGCCGCCGTAGGAGGAGTTGTCGCCATGGTCGGTTAGGCGCTTCGGTCGTTCGGTCGGTGCTCGAATCCGAATCGACAAGACGACTACTAAGGCTAGACAGGAACTAAGCTGAGCAGATGAGGTTTGAATTTTAGGACTCGAGGTCGAGACATGTATGCGTATTTAGTGTGCGACGTCGTGATGACGCTCAATAAGCGGGGGGTTGCTTGTCTTGATAGAAATGGGATGGGAGAAGAGAAATAAAGATCTCGATGTGCACATCAGGACCGTATTAGGTGAGAGGTAAAGCCGAGGAGAACAAGTGACAACGCCATAACATGATGGTTTGCACTAAGAATTTTAGCGAGCGAGTCTAAGAGGTAGCATTTTGGCGGGGTTGACAAAAGAAGCGGAGCAGGAGAGTTTGCTTGGCAAGAGGGCGAAATGCAGGGGTCGCATTCTGGAAAACCCGACCCAAGATAAATAATGATCAATTGGGGGGCGAGGATCTGGAGAGGATTATGGGGAATTGATGGGTCTGTTGTGTTGTAAATATGGTATGCGCCTCCTATTCTGAGTACCTAATTGAGAGTATTCTTCTACTATTCAACACTTATCCTAGGTATTCTTTTCAAAACATCACCACCTACTCTGTACCTACATCTGACCCTTCCAGTCTCAAAAATGCATTCCGTACCTGTCAGGGTCAGGGTCCTTGCTTAGCCTTTTTTTGTCGATTACATCATTCCTCACTCAATTCGCCTTACTTCTTTGTCCCCGCTCACCTCTCTCTAGGTAGGCATGGTATGCTTGTGTCGTGTCTTGTGCTGGGCTGGGGCCATAAACTCTTCCTCCTTAGGCTTGGCCTCACCGTTTGTGACAGTTTTAAAAAACAGGGTCTTTTCACCCTCGCTTCCAAAAGGAACAAGCTTCATCCACTTTGAACCCGTTGTTTTGTTGGTTGACGCCTTGGTTCAGCTGTTTGGGCCTCTCTACTTGACTCGTGAGAGCCCTAGTTTTTCTCCAACGGCGACAATGCGAACCGGTTGGCCTTGTCTTGCCTTGATCAGGTACGCTAGGGCTGCAGTGTCAGGTTTGACAGCTCTCGATGTGTCCCCGATACTTCCGTATGTTGAGTCACCTTGAACGCGCTCTCCTTCTGTTTTGGTCCCTACAACTACCGCCTGTCTTGTCTATGCGGTTCCGTAACTACCGGCATCCATAGACAGGCCGGCTAAACAAAAAGGCCCGGGATCTACGGCTCCGCAATGGAGTTTAGAGTTTGCCAAATCATGGAAAACGGTCTTGTCATGTCAGAAAGAGGGCAAAAAAAGTGTTGATAGCCGATGGAAAAATGATATAATTAGGAATATTCATTTCAGAGATTAGTCACTGAGTCATAGAGTTTCGTGTCAACCTGGTTCTTTTGGAAGACGAAGGTTCTAGCATCAGGTCTTTGTCTGAAGCAATTCAAAAAGGGCGTCGTCATAAGACAACAAAACGCTTGGCAAGTTGATTCCATTTCCTGTTATATGAGAGCAACGATCCACTAAAATCTTCTACTACTACCTGATCACAGATGAGAATCGATCCTCGTCTCTTGTTGAACCTTGGATCTGATGTTTGATGGAGATCTTGAAGAATATCATCTGGCTATAGGGTATGAACTAGATGAATAAGGTCTCAGGGTGTCAGAAAAATTGGCCGCTTGAGGTGTCAGTGACAAAACTAGCAAGTCAGCTTATGCCTTTTATGCTACAGTTTTGGTACGTTTGTTTTTGTACCCTAAAGCTTGGAGGTCATTTTTTCTGCTACCCATCAGTAAGGGTCTTGCCTGCCTACTCCTACTCAGCCCCCAATTCTGCCTTTTGTTGAGCCTCACTTTCTCTTCACTACCTCCATAGGTATCTATCCACCTAGGCTTCCACGAGGCATTTGGAGCAGCTGACGTGGCAGATATTGCCCTGAGTCTGATTCGATTGTCGCAGCTGCAATACAACGTCAGACGATGAGCCAAGATGCTGTTACTGCTGCAGGTGATGAACGAGTGAATGAACATACGGCCTCAAACTGAACAACCCTAGCGTCAAATAGCGGACTTGGTCAGCTTAAACTGTCAAGTTGCGGCTTAAAAAACCAAGTTATCCACTCACTCCTGCTCTTCTGGGCATGCAATGGCCTCTCTAGTTCTGACTGAATTTTGGCCCCCATTCGCTGCTTTAAAGACCTTGACAGCCTTATTTACCATCAGGAATTATCGGATTTGGCCGGATAATCATCTCGATCAACGACAACCTATCCACAATGATACCTATCCAATAATGGATTCCTGAAGGATAACAACTTGGTGAACTAAGGTACCAACAAAGTGTATTGGTACACAGCCTCATAAAAAAAAGAGTCCCTCGACGACCAAAACTCTAGACCAAGCCACTAATAAGACTCAAAAAGGCATCAACCATCCTGCAGCATTGCCAAAGCCGACTTCCTGTGTTGTTGCCTAATCACCCGCAACGCTTCTTGATGCACTGCAACCTCCCTCTTTCAACCAAAACATACTAACACAGCCCTGTGCACCGCATGAGCGGGCTCTCTGTACACTGTGATGGTCTGGTAAAAGCGGCGGCTCACAAGAGGCCAAGGCAGATGTATGGACTGCATGCTATGCTGCACTCACAGTACGCTTCGCGCAATCGCATGTACGACGTGCAGATGAATTGCGGTTACCTTGATCAGCCGACAAACGGATCGTTCTTTACGTATCTGAGTAACAAAGTTCATCAACCAATGGGTGTTAATAACGGATGGCTATGGCCGAGTATATAGAGTTCGGGTGCCTGTCCTCCAGGAGATTTCATCTTGGAGTATTCAAAACCACTACTCATATTTCATCCCCAAATTTACAATATTATTCTTTCATCTACGACTATGAAACCTCCGCAGCCTCCTCCCAACGGCCAACCGCCCCCAAACCCTCCCGCGAAACCGAAACGCAAGAATCTTAACCCTCAAGCTCTTGTCTCAAAGTTCTGGAAAAAGTATCACTCCAAGACTCCCGGCAAGGTGACCTCTATTTTCCCCCAGAGTCTGTACGACTCCCTCCTTACAGATGCGGACTCGTCGGAGCCCAAAACTCGAAACGCGGCGCAGAGCTACGAGGCTGCTGCTAGAGACTGCCGCGCTCGAGTTCGTGCCGTTGTCAAAGAGTGCGAGCGTACCAATGCCAAGTTCAGTGACCCAGACTTTGACATCGAGTCCGATTTTGCGTCACACCAGGATAACTGTCTCTTTGGCCTCGTCAGAAACACCTGCCCTATTTGCGGAAGCGATAGCGAAGATGACGAGGACATAGAGTACGCTTCCACGAGCGATGCTCGACGGACTAAGAAGCCTCGCGATCGCAAGCCCGGCGACACTCCAAGAAGCATGAAGCGTGACAGCAATACGGACAGCCTGCAGGGAGACGGCCCTTACCATGGGGGCTTTGTCTGCCGACAAAAAAGGCCTGGTTCAGTTCATCGCATTCCTTGGATCTTTGAAAACCCCCAGTTCACTGTCGACGGCTTTTCCAGCTCAGATATCAAGCAGGGTGCAACCGGAAACTGCTGGTGGTTGGCTGCTCTCGCAACCATCGCACATCGTAAAGACCTGATGAAGAAGATCTGCGTCGCACGAGATGAGGAATGCGGTGTCTATGGCTTTGTCATTTACCGCGATGGAGAGTGGATATCGACCGTCGTAGACGATAACTTGTATTTGAAGCACAGGGACTTTGGAGAGGACAGCCCAGTCTACGATGCAACCCTCAAGAAGGCACGCCAATACAAGAAGCAGAAGCAAACAGGTTCCGAGTCCCTGTACTTTGCCAAGTGCGAGGACCCCAACGAAACCTGGTTGCCCCTGCTGGAAAAAGCAGTGAGTTAATAAATTCGGTTACGCGAGATGCAAGCTAATGTTTCTAGTTTGCCAAAGTGCATGGCGATTACCAGTCTATGGAAGGCGGATGGGCTGGAACAGCTGTCGAGGATCTTACAGGCGGTGTGGCTACAGTAGTCGCCGGAAATAGAGTTCTTCGTAAGGAACGACTGTGGCGAGAGATGCTTGGATCAGATGGCGAGGATGGAGAGTTTGTCTTTGGTTTGTCTGCGGGTGGCCCTGGAGACGAGCACAAGAACGGGATTGTCCTACAGCATGCTTATTCCGTGCTCAGAGTTGCCGAAGTGCAGAACGAAGACGGAGTCAAGTTTCGCTTGGTCAAGATTCGGTAAGTATATCCTCATCAGTGTTGAACCGGCCTTCTAACAAGTCTAGAAACCCCTGGGGACAGAGATCCGAAGCTGGCCAAGGCGAGTGGCATGGTCCATGGTCGGATGGCTCCAAGGAGTGGACTCCGTACATGATCAAGAAGTTGAAGCACGAGTTTGGTGACGACGGAGTCTTTTGGATGTCGTTTAATGACATGCTTGACAACTTCAAATGGATGTACAGAACCCGACTCTTTGATGAGCGATGGACTGTAGCTCAGCAGTGGTTGAGTGTCAGTATCTCGTGGCTTACTGGATACCTTAAGAAGAAGTTTGTTATTGAGGTCGAGGAAGAGGGCAAGGTGGTTGTTGTTCTTTCACAGGTATGATTTGACCCTAAAAGGGATGTCAAGTACTAACATATTGCAGCTCGACGAACGCTACTTTACCGACCTTAAGGGGCAGTACGAGTTCACTCTGAGCTTTCTCATCAAGTCCTCGGAAAGCAAGAATACCATCTGTGCCGTACGTCCAGTGCACCAATGGGATAGACGTTCTGTCAACTGTGAAGTTGACCTTGAACCGGGCACATACGAAGTTATCCCCAAGATCATGGCGGAGCGACTTGTTTGGCGGCCAAGAGTGGAAAAGATGGTCAAGAGAGCAGCAGACGGAAACCCCAAGAAGCTACGCCAGATCGGTCTGCAGTACGACCTAGCCCACGCAAAGGGTGGAGTACTAGACGAGGACGAAGCTCTTCGCAAAAAACGCGAGGCTGAGAAGAAGAAGAAACTCAAGGGTAAGAAACAGGAGGTCAAGAAGAAGCAAATGGCAGAGGCGATGGCACGGATGGAGGAAGCGATGGTGGCTATGAGGAACGAGTACAATCAATACCTCAACGAGAAAGAGAACGAAAAAGATAGGGAGAAGAAGGAAGTGCCTGCGGAGGAGGAGGAGAAGGAGCAAGAGGAAGAGGAGGAAGAGAAGAAGAAGACCAAGAATGATGACGAACCTGAGCCCAAGGAACCTGTTGTCAAAACTGACGACAAAGCATACCAAGCGCCTCCAGGATTTTGGCCAGAAGATTCTCCCAACAAGGGCGACCTGGACGTTTCGAAACATCCCGAAACATTGGGTGAGCCAAGGAAGGAGTCGTCATCTTCTCGTAACACGAATGAGGCGACGGAAGAAAAGAAGAGAATGCCTTTCCGGACACCATCTCCTCGTGGTAACCGTCGCGGTCTTCCGTCGCCACCGATGCAGTATCAATACCAATACCAAGACCAGAGTCCTCTTCGTAATGACAGGCGGATGACCATGACCGACTACAGCATGGACCCATACCCCGTCTTTACACCACCCACGGAGCCCACGTCCGAGTCGGATCTTGACAGTTCAGGCTCCGGCTCTGGTTCTGATACAGCGTCTGACGACAACAATTCGTCGAGCTCGGACAGCGACAGCATGAGTCTCTACCCGCGTCGACGGTTTCGCCAGCGCAAGAAGCAACCGTGGAATGCCGTGTGCGTGATCGGCCTTCGTGTCTATGCTCAGCATGCAGGCATCAAGGTACGTCTTGCTGATCAGAAACGCGACGAGGCTACTGAGCTTGTCGCACCAGAGGCAAGCAGCTCGGCTGGTCCGACCGAGTAGTTAGTCGCTAGTTACCTACTGAGCTTGAAACCGTTTGAAGATGAATGGATGGATACGGAGAGATGGGATGATTAGATAGGGAGTGGAGGTTACTCTACGGGACGACCGGTAATTGAGCTGAGTTTGGACCTGGGGAGGATGATCGGTATTTCGACAGAGCTCTACTCAATTGTTCCTTTACGCACATAGCGACGTTTATCATTTTATTTTGTTTTCCCAGTAGTTAATACAAAGAATGGTACTATCATATCTCACATTAGGTATGAGGAAGTAAATGTGGATATCTCTTTGCTCTACTATCCTTGACTTGGGGTCATAATCCGAGGTGCAATTTAACGTTGACGCGACTCGAGTCATTCAACCTTGAATGATGTGACAAATTGTTATTGAGTAGTCCGAGCTACTTGTCATTGGTCTATTTAGTTCATATATCATCTAACATCTACATCCGTTTTATCTCCATGTTTTACATTGACTGAATGACATAAACCTTGGCTTAAATATACACAGAAAGAAACATCGTCGTTATGATTCATTGGTGGAATAGAATGTCCTGATCAGCGACGTTAGGGATAGAAGAAGAAGAAAAAAGAAAAAGAAAATAATAGCGTATTTCTTTTTTGGAATAGCCTACCGTTAGATGTTTGAACCATCTCATCTCATTTTTTTCTTCTTCTTAGTCTTCACTTGTTTTGAGGCGCACGGCCTTTGAGCGATTGTTTCATCTTGATTTCATCTTTTGGTAGAAGCGTTCTCGTTTCATGATCCTCGCAAGCCTCCTCGGGATCTACCAGAATGATCGACCAAAATCGTTTCCCTTCAACGTGCACGGAGCAGAAGTCACCATATGCAGGGCTACAACTGCGTGCGAGATTGATCATCCTCGGAAGCTTTTCCCAAGTTGGGGAATTCTTGCGGTTGGAGCACATCTAGAATGAGTCTATCGTGATGACCACATGGCTAGGGACCATGAGTAGGAAAAGAGGTTCAAGCGTCAGGAACAATGCGTATATAATCTAGACATGAGCTCGTCTTTAGGATTTCGAAATCAGATTCATCTCCAACTCAGCAGCCTTTTACATTCTTTATACCTATTTCCCCTTTACATTCGCTTCTTATACAAACAAATCCCTTTCGTTTCAACAGCTTCATCATCATGCTTTACACATCTATCATCGTTGCTCTTGTTCCTTTCGCAGTGGCTGGTCCCATTGCTCCCCGAGCCGGCTTGGGCAGCGGACTCCCTGGTCTCGGAGGCGGTTCTGGCTCTGGCCTCCCCAGTCTCCCCAGTCTTGGAGGTGGCTCTGGCTCTGGCCTGCCCAGTCTTCCTGGCCTAGGAGGCGACTCTGATTCTGGCTCTGGTCTACCTAGCCTTCCTGGCCTTGGAGGTGGTTCCGGCTCCGGTGGTCTCCCCAGTCTTCCCAGTCTTGGAGGTGGCTCTGGATCTGGTGGTCTCCCCAGTCTCCCCGGCCTTGGAGGTGGTTCTGGCTCTGGATCTGGTCTTCCTAGCCTTCCTGGTCTTGGAGGTGGCTCTGGCGGTCTTCCCAGCATCCCCGGACTTGGAGGAGACGACTCCTCAGATGACACTCCCAGCGCTACTGCTCCCAGCGTTGTAGCTCCCACTTCTTCCCCTCAACCCTCTTCTTCTTCCCCCAGTGACTCTACCGGAGGATCTGCTGGTACTGATGGCCCTTCTTCTCGCCGTGGTTTCTTTGACGGTGGTTCGTCCGGGGGTGCGTCTGACTCCCCCCTCTCTGGCTTCCTGGGATCCGGCGGCTCTTCTTCAGGAGGTTCTTCTTCAGGGGGTTCATCTAGTTCTCCCTTTGGAAGTTTCCTAGGATCTGGTGCCGGTGGACTTGGCGGCTCTACTATGAACGACCTCAGCGGCGAGTGCAAGGACGTCACTGTCATCTTCGCCCGTGGTACCACTGAGGCCGGTAACGTCGGCACGGCTGCCGGACCTCCCTTCTTCAAGGCCCTCGGCGAGAAGATCGGCCAGGACAAGCTCGCCGTCCAGGGTGTTGACTACAGCGCCAGCGTTGCTGGTATCATGCAGATGGGCGACAAGGCCGGCTCTGAAAAGATGTAAGTCAAACTCGCAATACCTAAGAAGAAAAACACAATACTAATAGAAAACCAGGGCGAGCCTTGTCACGGAGGCTGCTAAGAAGTGCCCCAAGACCAAGATTGTCATGTCTGGATACTCTCAGGGAGCCATGCTGGTTCACAACGCGGCCAGGGCTCTTCCTGCTGAGACCACTGCTAAGGTTGCTGCCGTTCTCAACTTCGGCGACCCTTGTAAGTTCAAGATGTCAATCAACAAGACCGAGTATCAAGAATCTAACATTATTACAGTCCAGAAGCAGGCCATCCAGGGCGTCTCGGCTGATAAGGTCAAGATCATCTGCCACGCGGGTGATGGTGTCTGCGCCGGTACTGCTGCCATCACTCCCGATCACCTTACCTACAGCAAGGATGCTGCTGCTGCCGCCGAGTTTGTTGCCAGCAAGGTGCAATAAACGCTACTTTGTCAACATGTCGAATTGGCATTGATGATGAAGGTGCCGCCGGGGCTGGGCTTCCGGTAGTGAAGGATGAATTTCTTACGACTTGTCTATAATTTTAGCTACTATATATCACCAAACACTGCTGCTTTGTATGACTACTCTTCCCTAAACTTCTATGATGCCCAGTGAATGGAGACTTGCACAGTAAATTCCAAGGCTCTGGCTGCGACCTCGAGTTACTGCCATGTCGAGTTTCTATAGATTGATGGTATTGAAACATATCTGCATAGGCGGTATGCTGTTGATAGAAGCATGGTTTGACTTGGGGGAATTGAAAAGACTGAGAAGGCAACAGTGACGTATGAGGAGAGTGTTCCTGGAACCAGTCTGTTATTCTTTTCTCAACTGTATCCTAAACTGTGTGATAAGCCGAACATTGAGAAATTAACTCAGGCTTGTCTCTATGAGCAACAGTCAATCTCCTGTCCCGGAAAGGATAGAAACTCGCACCATGGCAGTACGCCTTTACGTATATCTACGCAAAAAGATAGAGTCTCTTCAACAAACACTGGGGATATGGTGTAGGGGTATCACGTTCGCTTTGCATTGTTTCGAATGCTTGCGAAAGGCCGGGGGTTCAAATCCCTCTGTCTCCAAAACTTTTGCTGGTCAGACGACATATTTTTTTGGGTGCAGAAGTGGACACCAATTACAACTCTATTTTTAGTCTTGACAGCCCTGGACATGTACCGAGGTACAAGGACGGGTGTACTATTGTGCTAATAGTAAAAGGCTGTAACTAAGGTTTGTAGTCTTTTGTCAATTCTTGTCTAGTTATTGTTGACGATGTTGGTTAGAAAGAGAGACAAGACAACTCATAAACCCATGAGTAACCGAAAAGAACCGCATCAACCTACCATACCCAATCATCGTAAATTCGATTTCTCCTGTCAGCCAAGATGCAGCATGTGATATTTGACTTGTCAGGGGTGCTTGCATTAATTGATTACCTGGGTATGTACACGTGCCTCCACACAACCATGAATCATGTGAACCGCATGGAAACAAAGCTTGCATTCCTTTTTAGCTTTTTGGACTCTAGCTTTCGGGGCATTTCTTCCAGATGATTGATATTTTGAACGGAAGAGGCTTGAAGTGTGGTGAGGAAGAGAAAAGATGTCAAGATGTCATGTCTCATATAAACAAACTTAATTCAAGATATCGTCTTTGTCTTGTGTTGTTAGGAATCATCACTCGAATTGTCACTATTTCCGAGACTACCGTATCTACGTCATGTCCTCCTCCACAGAATTACCCCCGCGTGTCTCTTTACCCAGATTCTGGGGGAAACTTTCACATGTCAACAAGCTTGGAAATGTCGATACTCTACAAAAGCCAAGTTGTCACGAGTCACGAGTCCATCGTCTTACTCGGCTACGATTCCGAATTAAGCTTGGGATCATCATTTGCTTGTAGGAATTAAGCCTTGCTTTTGTGTACACTGCCTCCCAGTCAGAAGCCTGCGATGAAATTTAATTTTCCATCTTCCTCTTTCTCTTGTTCCATTCGTATCGCCTGTCCTGGATAGGTAGAAACTCTCACCTAAAACTACTACCCATCAAACAAGACCGTTACAACGTTTCGATTGGCGATATTGCTCACAACGCAACCCTTGTCCTGTCCTATACCATCACCACCGAGGGTGTTTGAGTCGTGTCTTTCTTTCATGTGAACGGCTGTCAATTTACCCGAAAACACTAACGATACCATGTGCTTGCTTGAATCCTAACTAGTTCCCTTTGTCTATTCTTCTACTTTACTCTCACATTTATCTCAAACTGTCCAAGTAATACACATTTAGACCTGATCTGGTCATCATGATAGATCACGTCTTGGGACGGCCATCGGTCAAGTCTCGACGGCTTCAAGTCCTTGCAGTCTTGACCTTTTGGTCCGCCTACCTAGTCAAGTAAGACCTCCCAAACTCCCTCTTTTCTTTTGGTATACTTATACCTAGACCATAGAGGCCACAAACATGGTCCCCCGGGCGCTCAATTCTTATCGAGACTCTTCTCCAAGCGTCTCACACCATGGCAAACCGTCGTCATAACCATGATCTACTTATACGCCGCTCGTAACTTCAGCACCCTCGTTGGCCTTGCTAGTCCAGAACCCTTGGCCAACATGTACGACGCCACCTACTACCGGGCCACATGGGTCTTGACCGCGCTGGACGCTGGTTTCTGGACAGCCATGAAGATTAGGACAAAGTGGTTGCGCGACATGGCGAGCATTGTCTTCTCGCTCTTCTATCTCGTCGCTGCTGAAAAGGCCGACGAGAAAGTCCGCAAGGTCAGAGGCATGATCACGGTCGAGCATCTGCGCGTGTCCTGGAACAAGGGCACCTCGCCGTATTTGAGTTTCTTCCAGGGCCTTATGCGACCGCGTTTTATGCGGTGGCCTCCGAGACAGATCCGTATCCCTCGGCCTTCCGATAGCGATTACAAAGAGCCTGTTCTTGCGTGGCTGTACTATGATGGACCTCTGTCGGATCTTGAGCGCCATGATAGGATAATCCTGGATATTCCGGGTGGTGGTTTTGTTGCTATGGACCCTCGCTGCAACGACGACAAGTTATTTTCGTGGGCGGCTAAGTCAGGACTACCTATCCTGAGTCTCGACTACAAAAAGGCACCCGAGTTCCCATATCCGTATGCGCTGAACGAGTGCTTCGACGTTTACAGGACTATCATCAACACAAAGGGTCGATGCGTAGGTCTACCAGGAACAGAAGTGCCTCGAGTCATCATCACAGGTGACAGTGCTGGAGGTAATCTCGTAGTCGCGGCGACTCTGATGATTATGGAAACAAGACACCCGGCGTTCCGCAGACCAGGACAGACAGACCTGCCTGCCCCGGATGGACTCATTTGCTTCTATCCAGCGCTGGACATGAATATAGGCAACTGGATGACTGACGAACAAATGTCTCTTATCAAGGATCGCAAGACGAGAAAGACGAACCGCAGAATCATGCGACGAAAGAGTATGCAGTACAACGAGTTAGTGGGAACTCCTCACCACTCTGACGACGACGAAGACGGATCACCGCCACCAAACACCAAGTTGAATGGCAAATTGAATGGCTTGACGACAAAAGAGGCCATAATCGCGGCTTCTCAGGGACCCAAAAGTCCACACCCAGAGTTCTCACACGTTGGACCACGATCTTTGAGCTTTCCCAAGGAGACTCCAGAAGCCAACGGGAAGAATCCGTCTCACCATGTTGAACCAATGAAGACGCGACTGGCCACATCTTCGATGATCTCCTACTTCAACGATCGTGTACTCACGCCTGAAATGATGAGAGCAATGATCATCTTGTACATCGGTGCACACAACCGTCCCGACTTTAGCCAGGATTATCTCCTCAGTCCCGTTCTTGCACCTGAAGCTTTACTAGTTGACTTTCCCAAGACATATTTTATGACAGGAGAGCGAGACCCTCTTGTCGACGACACAGTCATCTTTGCAGGAAGACTTCGCCGCGCGAAAGAAGCTGCGTTTGTACAGGACCAGTCAGGAAGCAACGGGGCAGAGTTCAACGACCGGGATGCTGCGGAAGTGATGCTGATCCCCGGAACATCTCATGGCTTTATGCAATTTCCGACTGTGTATCCGCCTGCTTGGAGACACTTTGAACGATGCGTAGAATGGTTCGACCAGCTCTTTGAACACGCACACGTCATACGCGTGCGCAAAGACAGACAATCACGAGCTGCAAAGTCACAGACCAATGGTTTCGGTGTTAATGGTGATGGAAGACATCATCAACGCACAGAGTCCAGTGGAGAAGAGGATAAACCACTAGAGATTAACATGACAAAGATGAACCAGCGACGAAGCTCGAATCAAGCTTCGCCGCCTGTACAGAAGCAGGATTCGGTGTCATCAGAAGTCAACGACGGCAGTGGAAGCGGAGACACGACGCCTCGAGCGCACACAAATGGGTGCCCTCTTGCGAATGGCGATAAGAAGAATGCGTCTCGACGGAAGAGTGTTGGTTTGAACAAGAGCAAGAACAGAAATAAGAGTCTTGTCAAGCTCAAGAGCTCTGATGATTTGCTTGGACGACGTATGCAGGGTCTTGCGAGTGGATTGACCGGGATGGTGGGCGATGATGATTGATTGGTTGAGGGAATGCATGCTTGGAGTGTTTACTGTGCTGCGTAGTGATTTTGGGTTGATGAGATGCATTGGATATATGGAGGATTGGTACAAGCTGGGAAAGGCATATATACATATATTTCTGCATAGGTGGACTTACGAAGATATGATGACTGACTGTCTGTAGATACACAAAGGACACCCTTAGATTAACTGATGACTTGAATCGACACATATGCTATGAACTGCTGAAATGTCCAACTTCTGAAAAGACGGAGAGAGTAGAGCACTGTCTCTGCTTGTTCGCTGTGCTGACGAAGGTCCCGAAATGGTCTCACTGTTACAGGCCAAAACATGAATTCAAGTTACCCTTCAAGCCGCAACTTACGGACAGCGACCGAGAGTAATAGAAGCATCTCAAGGCATAAAAGGGGGCGAACGGACCGTGTGTGCGTCAGAGTTTCTCGGTGAGTAAAAACACGCAACTCATGATGAGAAAATAAGCGGGAATTGGGCCGATTGGATATTGATAGACCCCTGATGGTTTTTTTGATCTGGGAAGCCTTGGTTAGGTAGGCTGAGTAGGACACGCCACTTGGATCGGGTCATTATTCCAGAGACACAGTAAGTAATAAGGCTTCAAGAAAGTATAGGATGCGTGGTGTTTGAGGAGAGTATATTATAGTTGACCCGTTTAACGACTGATTTTTGATGGCCTCAATTTAGAGGACATCCTTCTTGTGATGAGTATTGAATAACCACAACATGATCAGACCGGCCTAGATACCTGCCACTTGAATAGGTTACTAGTGAGTATCTCAGTCCTAGGGCATTTCCCAGTGCTTCTCGGTGCTATTTTCTTTGTCACAGTACTGTAAGTTGGATGATAGAACCATTAATAGGTGCTGTACGGAAGACGGCCAGGGATATGGGTCCGACAACCCCGTTTTACCGATCGGCACCCTCCGTGATTGGGTCGACATTTTTATTCCTGTCCTGTCCTTTCAGTCTTGTAAATACCCAAGTAAGAACATATCAGCACAACTAACTATTCTTCAGAGCAGATGATCTTTTTCAAAGAATGTGGTAGAAAGAATGTTGGCAAATAGAGTACACCGACTTTATTATGCAACGTTATTCTACAGACGAAACCCCAGCAAATAGGATCACATTCCATAAGTTGGGTAGGTTAGGTAGTTGGCTGCACCCCAAACAGAACAAGGATTCCTTCCAGCTCTGATCCGATGCGATTGCTTCATCTTCTATTTTACCCCTTTGTTGGAAAAATACCATGTTTTATGAGGCGAGAGGAATACTATCAGGTGCTTTTCACCCCCAATCTGACCCCAAATTTGACCTTATCCGTGCCCAAAGTCTAGAACCTAATAACCGCGTGTTGTTGTAAGAAGTGTACTCTTTTTTCGCTTGCGGCTTTATGTCACTGAAACAAAACACGTACCTGACCGAGTTTCCTAATTGAGCAAGTACAAGGTGAAGGGAAGTGAGAAGCAAGGTGAGCTGATCTGTCCCAACCTGGGCATGAGGACAAGCAAGACTCAAAGTTGCGGGTTTTCTAACGAAACACGAATATTACCACCACTCATTTCCTCATTAAGACCAAAAACCGTGAGGCCGCCCGTGTACTAGACCCGACAAATAGTAGACAATTTGGTAGAAATATATGAGGGATATACAAAAGAACCAATACTATCACAGAGATAGAAAGGTCACTCATCACTTCCTAGTAGTATCACCAAAGACAAGGGGAGCGTAATCGTCATCGTCATGCTCATGCTCAGAAAGACAAAAGCACAGACAAAGCGGATGTAAACGGGGGTTAATTTGGTTGGTACAGATCAAGTAGTTGCCCGGTATCTTTTGTGTCTGTATTCATTGACTGTGTACAGCATATAATACGTTTTCGGATGTAAACAAGTGACTGGGCCGGGCTGTGCTTCTTTTCCCAAAGCTCATACAGGATTCAGGTACCGTACCGCTTTAGGGGCCTCACTCAATGGATAGGACTGGATGGATGGATGGATATCTTATGCACCCCCCGTGCCGTATTTCCACGCTCCTATTTTGGAGACATTTATTTATTCACGTACTTTTGGTAGAATGCTTTAAAAAGTCGGTGTCTCTCTCTCTGCCTCTGCCTCTTTGTAAATCTGTTTTATCTCACTCGTCTCACTCATAGTATTATCCTTTATCTATATTAACCACTTTACTCTACTTTACTCTTGTACTCCATAAGAGATATCTATCACAAATTCATCACTTCCACATCACACGGTGTATTACACGTCCTTATTTCTCCCACTCAAACTTGTCATATTATTGCCGACCTTTCCGTTTTACCCCTCAACTGAACTCTTGCTACTCTGTACTAAGCAGAACAAATCTGCAACATACCGTCATTGCCAAAAGAGTCCAACCAACTAGACAAGCCATATTCATACTACCCAACCCACCACAAACCACAAAAAAAGGATAGCTATAGTTAGTAGCTACACGAAACCGGCTGCTCCCGTTTTCCATATTCGGCCTATCGCATTGATAGTAAACCTTCTTGTCTCAATTGTTTACATACAAAAGAGCTTTTCCCTCTTCTTCCATTACCCCTCCTTCATCATGAGTCTCGCTCAGCATTCTGGAAGTGCGTCGCCTGTTCCTATCATTGAAACTGATGACCAGGGAAATCCCATAAAGTCAAGTATAGCAAACACATATTTCCCTTCCAAAGGAAAATCTTCCAAGCTTGTTGACGACATGGCTCACCTCTCTGTTGTCGGTGGTACTCACCGCGGAGGAGACGACTCTGACGCCGCATCTACCAGCTCCCGGGCATCGCGGAAGCCTCAGGCGAAGCTGGCGAGCTACCAGGATGAGTTCACCACCAGCGTCTACGGATCTCGCTTTGCGGGCATGGATCTTCCCAGGCATCATATGCCAGAGAATGAAATGCCCCGCGACATTGCCTATCGCATGATCAAGGATGATCTGAGTCTTGACAACAACCCCATGCTCAAGTACGTATGACGCTTCATTTACGAGATCAACTGCTAATTGCTGCTTTCAGTCTGGCTTCTTTCGTCACAACTTACATGGTACGTACAGTAAACAATCAACCAAACTAATTCCTTGACTTTTCTGGTTCCGGCCAAGTCCTTTCAATGCCAAGCCATCACCATCAGATCTGATCCCCTCCTCCGCCCCATAGCGGAGACGGAACCATTTCTTGGCGATGGTGACAGCACGCTACAACAACACCAACCCATTACGCTAAACTACCCCACCACAATTCTTCTGAATGGCTTCACTAACACCACCTTCAGGAAGATGAAGCCGAGAAGCTCATGGCAGAGTCATTCTCCAAAAACTTTATCGATTATGAAGAATATCCTCAATCCGCCGACATCCAGAACCGATGTGTCAACATGATCGGTGATCTTTTCCACGCGCCTCCCGGTTCTTCAGTCGGCACATCAACCGTCGGTTCCTCAGAAGCCATCATGCTCGGTGTTTTGGCTATGAAGAGGCGCTGGAAGAACCGTAGACTGGCAGAGGGCAAGAGTACCGAGCATCCCAACATCGTCATGTCCTCTGCCGTTCAGGTCTGCTGGGAAAAGGCCACCCGCTACTTTGAGATCGATGAGAAGCTCGTTTACTGCACGCCTGATCGGTTTGTCATGGACCCAGAACAGGCCGTTGATCTGTGCGACGAGAACACCATTGGTATGTGTGCTATTCTTGGAACCACTTATACCGGTGAGTACGAGGATATCAAGGCTATAAATGATCTCCTCGTCGAGCGCGATCTTGATATTCCTATTCACGTGGATGCTGCCAGTGGAGGCTTCGTGGCGCCTTTCGTCGTTCCTGACCTGGAGTGGGATTTCCGATGTGAAAAGGTCGTCTCTATCAACGTCTCGGGTCACAAATACGGTCTCGTTTATCCTGGTGTTGGCTGGGTCATCTGGCGATCTCCAGAGTTTCTCCCCCAAGAACTTGTTTTCAACATCAACTACCTCGGCGCCGACCAATCCTCCTTTACCCTCAACTTCTCCAAGGGTGCATCGCAGGTCATCGGCCAATATTACCAACTCATCCGCCTCGGCAAGCATGGCTACCGCGCCATCATGAGCAACCTCACCCGTACCGCAGACTACCTGACGGAAACCCTAGAGAACCTAGGATTTGTCATCATGTCAGAACGTTCAGGTGCCGGTCTCCCCCTTGTTGCTTTCCGCTTCAAGACCACTGACGAGGGCGGTGACCCCGATCGTTACTACGACGAGTTTGCCCTTGCTCACCACCTGCGTTCTCGAGGTTGGGTTGTCCCTGCTTATACTATGGCTCCCAACTCTGGCGTAAAGATGCTGCGTGTTGTCGTTCGAGAGGACTTTACAAAGAGTCGATGCGACCAGCTCATCTGCGATGTCAAGCTGTGCCATGGTCTTCTTAAGGAGACAGACCAGGACTCCATCAAGAAGCGTGAGGAATACATCAAGAACCACATTGTTGCCATGGGACGTGGAAAGCACGCTCACCCTGTTTACAAGGTAAGTTATCAACCAATATGCCATGCAAATTTCTCTGACTAACGATGTACAGGACGAGCAACATTCTCTTCAGGGCAAGCATGGCAAGACACACGCTATTTGCTAGAGTGATATAGAAAGGATAGGTTACTTATGAAGGCTTTGGCGTTGAGCGCTGCCATGAGGCGTACTATGTATATGAATGAACCACTTATCGTTTGAATATAACCATTCGAAAAGATTTCTGTATTGCATTCGGTGATTGAAAGGATAGAACTGTTGGATAAACATTCCGACTTAACGCTGCTGGAAAGATTGAGCTCAGTTATTAACTACTGTTTCTTGGTAGAGCGTAGCAGATTCGATAGGACATATAGAATACGTTTCAAAATATAAATCATATGGTATCTAGCTTTTTGTCTAGTTCCGCTCTCTGCGCATCAAAAATCTACTTTCAACCCTTTAATAATAAACATCATATAACCCGAAGAGTATATACACAACCTTTTATCGAGTAGCAGCAATAGCAGCCTCCACGATATCCAGTCCCTGGTTAATCTCCTCATCCGTCACAGTCAAGCTAGGCACAAATCGCAATGTGTTGGTACCGGCGGTAATGATGAGCAGACCACGCTCACGAGCAGCCTTGACGATAGGTGAAGGATCCTGAGACAATTGCAGACCGAGAATCAAGCCTCGACCACGGACCTCCTTGACAAGGTCGGGATATTGGCTCTGTAGCTTGGCAAAGCGCTTCTTGAAGATCTCTGACTTGGCCTTCACGTCAGCTTGCAGCTGCTTGTCGGCGAGACGGCCAACTATGTAGTGCGCCAGTCGGCAGGCAAGAGGGTTTCCGCCAAAGGTGGTGCCGTGGTCGCCAACCTTCATCTTATCAGCGACATCCTGTGTGACTAGCACAGCGCCGATGGGGAATCCGTTGCCGAGAGCCTTGGCGGTTGTGAGGATATCGGGGTGAGCTTCCTTGGGCAAGTTGCCATGAGCCCAGAATGTGCCTGTACGTCCAAGACCGGACTGGATCTCGTCGTAGATGAGAACAGCGCCAACCTCGCGGCATCGCTTGGCGAGCGCAACGAGGAACTCCTCCGTCGCAGGTGTAACACCACCCTCGCCCTGGATAGGCTCCACGATAACACCACACGTCTTCTCAGTGACCAGCGCATCGATACCCGAAATGTCGTTATAATCGCCAGTCTTGAAGCCAGGGACCATGGGCGAGAAGGGCTTCTGGTACTTGGGGTTCGGGGTCGCAGACAAACTGCCCATGGTTCGGCCGTGGAAGCCGTTGTTGAAGGAGACGATCTCGACCTTGTCGCCAGAGGGGTCAACAATCTTGCCAGCCTTTCGGGCGAACTTGATGGCGGCTTCGTTGGCTTCGGATCCGGAGTTGCAGACGAACACTGAGGCGGCGTTGTGCATGGCGCCAGACTCGAGAGTCTTTTCGACGAGGAGCTTCGATAGAGCGCCGGTCCATGGGTTGTAGTAGAGGTTGGAAGCGTGGACGAGGGTTTGGGCCTGCAAAGTATCACATTAGCAAAGCCCACTACTTGTACCTCAAGAGCACAGAATAACTCACCTGCTCAGTCATGATACGAGTAAATTCAGGATCGCAGTGGCCGAGACCATTGACGGCGATACCGGCAGTGAAATCTAGGAACTTGCGATCCTCCGCATCCCAAAGCCACGAACCCTTTCCCTTGACAAATACAGGTGGAGGACGAGCGTATGTGGCAACCATATAAGGCGCATGCTCGTCCACCATGGCAGCGCTCTTGGAATCGGCCGCGACGTCGGCATTTGGCAGTGAAGCAAGGCCTCGACGAACGATACGAGGACGGGCGACGGCGCAGGAGCTGGCCAATCGAGCTCGGAGGGGGAATCGCATAGCCATTGCGATTATGTATTTTCCGATTTTATAAATTACAGACTGAAAAAAAGAAAATTACAAGGGAAGAGAAAGATGCGAGATTTGCGGAATTGTTGTATTGGTCTGGAGGGGTTCAACGAGAGAATATTTGTGGCTTTATCTTATCAATCGCCTCCGCTATCGCAGGTCGATTTGTGACGCTGCTTAACTGTATTCGGGTAAGTTACTCACAATTGGGAGCCACTCAAGCTGCCATGACAAGGAAGGGTCTTGATTATGGAGACGCTTTTGACTCAAGCTATGGAATCATTCATGATGTAGTGTTTTCTCATCCCTGTAAGTGATTTTCAGGTCTTGTAAGGCGCGCCTTGACCTGGGTTGTTATTGAACCTACGCATTGCAATCTCCTTACTGACCAATTTTACTGACTCATAGCAGACTCATCGTGAACGACCATCTATAGATGCCAAGTCATAGGAATTCAAACTCGCTAGCAAACGCAAAGTTATGCAACTGTCAAGGCACTGTTCGCATACCCAGTAAGAACGCAGTACAACAAAATTGTATTAATAACCCCAACGCTGACTCCATAGTACTACGTATTCGCAACTTATTCTAAACACCTGGTTGCATGATACGAGACCCAGAGTCTGATAGTCCCAACCTACGTATACAAACCAGCCAAAACGAACTGCTAGCATGAGCGCCACCATAGTCCCTCATACAGAACCAGACCCAGAAAAGCCTAGTATTTAACTTTGAACAAACAGAAAACGACGTATACTGCTGGCGGCTTTAAACTGCACTGTATCCTCCTCGGCTGCCCGTTCCTTGTACAGTGTTCAGAATCCGACGAATAAAGTCTTTGAGCAAGTAAGGAATGTCGCGAATGGTGTCGCTGTGAGGGAGAAGGTCCCAACCTCTAGCGCCATAGCGGGTGAAGTTGATCCAGGACGAGAAGATGAGGTAACCAGCGATGAGCAAGAAAGCACTTGACATGTTAGAAAAAGTCGCAAAAAATTGAAGGCCGAGTGTACTCACATGAGGACAAACCAGGTGAAGAATCCCCAGTGGGAACTAGAGTTATCGCCGCCATCGTCGCTGCCGCCGCCACCGCTCTCCTCTCGCTTTTCGCAAGCATATTTGGTGTGCCATGTCAAGCGCAGAATTCTGGCGTCCTTCTCAACTTCAAAACCATCCCAGATAAGAGAAGCATTCTCATGCTTGAGCTGGTGCTCGAGAGTAGACTCGCCTTCATCCTTATCACCGCCATCCTCCTTCTTATCGTCGTCCTTCTTTTCGTCGGCTCGTTTCTCGTACTTTTCCTCGGAGACCCACTCGCCTTCTGTTCCTTCCTTATCAGGGTCGCAAATGAATTCAACGATGGCCTTTTGGTCGGTCTTCTCCTTGGAAGGGCCAGATAAAGGATCTTTGCCTCCCGTGAGAACAAGCCGCAAGCCCTCCTTCTTCTTGTCAGAGTTCGACTCGGCCGTGCTGAGTCTTGTAGGAGTCCATTCGAATCTAGATCCACCGGCGTTCTCGAGGTTTCCTGCGATCGCGACGATGTCCGTAACCTCGTCTTCTTCTTTCTTGTCCCCGTCGGACTTGAGAAGATGTGTGATGGCGCAAACTAAAGCTTGTCAGTTGAAACTTTACGATCTCAGCGGGCCCTGGACATACCTCGAGTGCCGTTTGGGCATTCCGACTTGCTTCCTCCACTCTTCTTCAGAGGTTTACACACATCCAATGTATAAGTTGTGTTGTAGTGCCCCGCTGGGTTGGGCTTGTATCGCGTCGTGACAACTGAATGCGGTCCACCAAGCTTAGAAAGATCAAATGTGTGTCCATCTGCACGGATCTTTCCACAGTCGAGGGTCTCTGCAGCGAAAGCCGGCACAGCCAGCAGAGGCAGTAGAAATGCCAGAAGATCCGGCCGATACATCGAGAAGACCTGGGAAAAACACGGAAGCCGAGATAGGGATAGACGTTAAGCGATGGTACCGAGAGAACGGGATTACGGATTCGAAAAAGGGAGATGCTGAAAAGTCGTTGCTATGTCTGAACGAACGAAAAGACTCAGCCAAGTAGATTCTTATGCGTATGCCTTGTGATAGAAACTGCGTGATGAAATGGTCACGTTGCCTTGAGGTGATGTATCGCGGATTTACTGAGGTAGCGTCAACGATTGGATGAGGTAAACTAGAAGCTCCTTCAGTCTTGGCGGTTGTGTCATTCCGCGTCGCAAGCTACGTGCACGTGACAGCTCTCGAGCCACCTAAAGCCGTATCAACCTCCAGTGTTTAACTTGCCCGGCCAGTGAGTGCATGAAGCATAAGAGGCGAAAGGCGAACAGATTCATGCCATTTCGGAGCAGACTCTTAGACCATCTGTTTTTACATTTTTTAGCTATACAGTTAACTTTTAATATTTATTCCGTTATACTGGACTGGTGGAAGACTAAAGTGGAATATATAATTTTCTTGTTTACAATAAAATATGTTCCTTAACGCTGATTTTGAAACTTGTTTATATCACAGAAGACGATCTAGAACGAATTCATCAATAATCCAATTGCTCCTAGTGCAAGTCCGTGCTATCACATACGGCCGGGCTCCCTGACCGCTGTATTTATTACATGTAATGTCCAATAGCATGGGCAACCTGAAAGACAGTAACCAGGCCTTGACAAAAACCCTTGATCCGATGCGAACGCTTCCCGTGGGGTATATCTGCCCAAACTCGTAAACCATACCAAAAAAAAAAAAAGTAACCAATAAATAATAGACCACCTTAAACTCCGAGATCACTAGATCCTTCCTGTTGTGCGGTAACATTAACTCTTTCCATCATCTTTCGAGTTCATTTTAGACTATCACATCCCCTGGCCACCCATCATGCCATTCATCCCTTGCATTTGCTGCTGCTGTTGTATATGCTGTTGCTGCAATTGTTGTTGCATCTGCTGTTGCTGCTGCATCTGTTGTTGCTGCATTTGCTGCTGCTGCATCTGTTGCATCTGTTGTTGTTGTTGTTGTTGTTGTTGTTGTTGTTGCTGCTGATGCATCATCATTTGCTGCTGCTGGTGGGCCTGCTGCCTCTGTCGAAGGCTTTGCTGAACAAGACCTGTCGCTTGATTCATACTCACAGTCTTCATCTTCTGCAATAGTTCGGGAGGGATTTTATCTGGAGAGCCATGTTTGCTGACTGCCTGATTCACCATCCTTTGATAGGCTATTCTAGCCTGCTGCTGAATTTGGGCCTGGATGGACGTTTGTCCCATTTGTTGTTGCCCCATTTGTTGTTGCCCCATTTGTTGCTGACCTATTTGTTGTTGACCCATTTGTTGTTGACCCATTTGTTGTTGGCCCATTTGTTGTTGACCCTGCTGCTGCTGCTGCTGGGCCTGCTGCATTGCCTGGAAAGCTTGCATGTTGATGTTGTTTCCATTCATCATCTGCTCGCTGGCCTGACGTTGCATCTGACTGTTGCCCATCTGGCCATTCATCTGGTTCATGCGCATCATTTGTTGTAACTGTGCTTGCATTTGCGGGGAGAATTGTCGCATCTGGTTGCCTGACATGTTCTGCATTTGCTGAGCATACTGTGCAGCCATCTGCTGTTGCTGCTGCTGCTGTTGAGGGCTCATCATATTTCCTTGCTGCTGAGCCTGCTGCTGAGCAATGAGTTGCCTCTGCATCATCTGCATCATTTGATGTTGCTGTTGTGGGCTCATCTGAGACACGTTACCATTATTGATGCTATTTTGCATTGCCGCCAACTGTTGCTGTTGTTGCTGCTGCTGAAGAGCACGTTGCTGCGCGAGCTGTTGTGCAAATTGTGGATTTTGCTGGTTCATGCCTTGGTTGTTCATCATGATGCCTTGACCTGGTTGCGAGTTCTGGGCCATCATAGCTGGCGGAGGGCTGACCTGCGTCATGCGGGGAGTAGCTATCATAGCGGGTCTGTTGATAGGCGTGCCTTGGGCCATGTTGGGTGTTGAGTTAGGCATTCGCGGGGTACCAGAGGGGTGGCTTTGCTGGCTGCCCCTTGAAGACATATTGTGGGCCATAGGAACAGACATAGCGGCCGGGTTCTGGACAACTGAAGATGGTCGTGGGGGACTGTTTGCCATGCCAGAGTTGGTCTGCTGCATGGGAACGCTTCCCACCATTGGAGATGACATGTGCTGAGGGGTACCTTGTCGAGCCACTGGAGAAGACGCTGGCGGTTGTGAGATTTGAGCCTGGAAGCGAGGCTGCGCTTGCGGAGGCATGTTATTGGCCATCTGAGGCGTTCCCACACTAGCACTATGGACTCCATTGGTGACTGCGCTGCTCTGAGGATGGGCATGTTGTTGCTGATTCCCGTTGAGCCGCTGGCCATTTTGATTGGCCTGATTGGCCTGGTTTGCGGCTTGCGTACGAGCTTGTTGTGCTTGGGCCTGTGCTTGCGCTTGCGCTTGTGCCTGAGCTTGTCGTTGTTGTTCAGCTTGTCGCATCGAGTTCTCTCTCGCCGCAGCCTCGCGACGACTTCGGTCCTCCTGGGCCTGCTTCTGGGCGTTTTGAACAGCCTCATGCTGCATTTGCGCTCTCTGTTGCTGCAGCTTCCGGTCTGCCTCTTGCTGCTTGGCCTTCTCTTGCTCCTTCTTTTCGTTGTGTTTCGCCTTGATCTCGTCGAGAACCTTGAAGCGCTCAAATCTTGGCTCAAATGTGGATGCACCAGTCGAAGCATCCACGTCTGCTGTACCACCATTCTGGGCACCGTTTGCACTAGATGCTGCACGTGGGTCCGCAACAAGCATAAACCGTTCTGTACCTGCAGCCTGAGCTTCGTCTGCGGCCATCTCGGCACGAGTTCGCTTGCGTGTCTTGGGCTGTGGGGGGGCCTGTGAGTGCTTGGGGTGACTCATTGCTTCAAGCAAAATGATGTTTTCTTCTTTTGTCTTTGTGGGCTCAAGTACCAAGGGGGCGTTTGTGGCCAACAGAATCTGACCCTCAGCCTCGTGAATATTGCTACCGTCGAGTTCTGTCTTTTCGCGCTTCTGCCGCTTCGCCGGTGGTGGCATACTGGCAGCAGTTGGTGTTGGTGGAACCAAAGACATAGGTGTCGAAGGAGGTTGGCCTGACACGTCATTCGTTCCTTGGGGGGTAGAAGCTTTTATGAATAAATCCATTTGTAAGCTTTCGGGTGTTTGATGGAGAACGACAGTAAAGACAAGCGGCTTTTTAGACTTTTCTTTCTGGTCCTCAGGTGGCGGCATAGGGGAGTGTTCCTTTTCTGCCGTGCCCGCCTTTGCCTTCCCGTCTGCAGTGGACGAGTTTTCCTGAGGGAAAGGAACATTGGGGGACGGTGTAAGCCATTGATTGTAGTTGTGAATGGATGATAACACGGCAGATCCCTTTGCTGATTTTGGTTTGGCAACATCCTTGGCTTCTGCAAAAGATTTATGATCGTGGATTTGAACGATGAGGCATCCATCATAGAACGACACACCAGCGTCGTTAAAGTATGGTAGAAGGTCATGTGGAACAGTCCGGGCTTTGACATGTTCAAGGAAGATTTTCATAGGCGACTTGTACGAGAACATGCCATCCTGGTTATCGAATCGAAAATGGGTGGGATGTAAATGAATAATTAAGGAAGGAGGTTGACCGGCGAATTTGTTCAGGATATATGAATCTGTGACCACTTCACGGTCGTTAGCGCGCGAGCGACAAGCAGTGCCTCATATAAACGTACCATAGGGTCGAGGTTCCGCGTCACGGGCTATTTGATCCGCTACCATAGACGCTGAACGCAGACCGGCGCTGTTCCTAGAGTGCCGGCCTTGCATTTGCGATGCTGTTTCTCGTCGAGCTCGGTTGACAGGTCGAACGGATGATGCGGTGATCGCCCTATCGCTAGCCGAGTGCGGTGGCTGCTTCGCACTCGGTGGTGGCTTCTTGGCGGACATTAATGGTGATGGTGATGATTTCGAGGGTGTCATCGCGCCGTTCGTCTGAATCCCAGGAGGTATAGGTCGCTTCACTTTGTGGGCGACATTTTGCTGAACGATGGGTCCAACAGGCGCCATCGTGACGAAGTCGCGCTGCGCCGCGGGGCCTGGCGATTATGACGGTATCCCAACCGCACCTATCAGTTCGATGCTGTTTTTATGGTTATTCAATGCGAAAACATTGATGTTCCAATCGCAACGGCACAATGCCGGGTTTGGGGTAGATTTCGAATGATACGGGTTCGTTGTACGTCGTCCGAGTGATGTGGAGTTGGCCGTCGGATCGCGGGAGAGGAACGCGAGTCTTTCAAAGGAGCGCAAGTCAAATACAACGAATCTGGTACATGGGGACAGTGAGTATTAAGATAGAGCACACTATGTCCCTGAGAAATTCGTTGCGTTGTATTGAAAGTCGGATATCATTCGATGATGTTGTACACCTGGTCGCCGTATCACAGGTGGGTTTCCTTGGGGTGATGTTGGGATTACGGAAGGGGATCAGATCACGTGCAGGAGTCTGAAACCAGTACAAATAATTGGAAGGAAGGAACATTTCGCGAGAGGAGAAAAAGAAAAGAAAAGAAAAAGGCTTGATTGAATAAATCTTAATTTAGAAAGTAAACACCTGTGATCGTGTCTGCAAGAATTCTGACATATACTAAAACTCATCCAGATAGGTTCATGGTATCTCGTGCTGTGTCGCAAGACGCGTTGCCCTCACTCACGTCCCTGAACTCGACGCGCCCAATCATCATTTAGCCTTATACTATCAACAACCACAACTCCACGTCCTCTTCCAACTCTTTCAGATCGCTGCCACCACTCTTTGCTCTTACTAGATCGCTCAGCCTCAGATTCACTATCTGCCAAACCTCCAGAACCACCATCAGCACCAACAACCAGGATGACGTCATGTCTAAGCCAGGTCTGGAGAGTCGTGATGATGCTGCCATCTTGACCAGAAAGAGCTTTCTGGAGATAAATCACTTCTGGCTGAAGGTGTCGCAGGATGTGAACATGGCCATTTGATGTTGTAAAAGGGAGAACCATGGTTTCCTTCTCAACCAAACCTAAAGCCTGTGAATAGATTGAGTTAAAGGCAGGGCTTGCGGAATCACTAAGACTCGTCAGCATATAGTGTGACTGCAAAGCACGAAATGCATACAGCTGGTTCTTTGACTCTTCGGCAGGAGTCTGAACTTGATCGTGTCCAATGTTAGAAAATGAAGAGCTTAGCGAAGGTGGCGGAAGGTTACTATTAGCAGTATCCAAGGCGGATTCCTTCAAACCAGGAGCGTAGATCAGAACAAACAGCTTGACCTTGGAGTGGTCGATGTGTCGAGGGATGTGGGAGAGGATAGACTGATGTACGTTAGAGAGAGAAACTCAGATAATCGGCGTGTTGGCTTACAGCGTGCTCATGGAAAGGATCCTCCTCTTCAGGCACGGCGCCTGTCTCGGCAGACACCACAATCGCAACCGTCTTGCGTCGCCTACTGCCGCCGATGTGTTGGGACGACGTATCGGCGGGCGCTCGTTCATTCTTAGCTTCTTCTTCTTCCTCTTGCCAGGGGTTGTTATCGTCAAAGGGGCTCTTGTCCTCCTCGCGAATGGAGGCTAAAGCCTTGCCCATAGCTGCGCTTGCAGCTGCGACACCAGCCGCCACAGTCTTACCTGTCGAGTCGAAGAACTGCTGCGGGCTCGGTGTTCGTCGCAGAGCACCAGTCACGCGCGAACCCCAGCCTCCGCCGGTTTCTTCTTCGTTCGCATGTGCAATTCCGTGGCTTTCACCATCGGGTCGTGGTGGTTTCTCCGGTCCTTGAATGTCGCGCGAGCCGACATCGCGGGACCCATATAGTTGATTGTCACCTCCGCGAGCATGGTTACTGTAATCAAGGCCATTGTCGTCCTCCTCGTCCGTGTCCTTTCGCTGGCTCCATACCCAAGCAGCCACACCTACAGTTGCGACTGTAAGTGTAACTGCGAGAGGCACCCAGTGACTCCAAACTCCTCGTCGCGACCGCGACGATCCATGATCGGGCGACATTTAAGCAGCGCGCTGTCGCATTGCTAGATGGAGGGAATAGCGCCAATGGCAGCAGGCGCAAGGGGCCTTTTTATATAAACAAATAATTATTCAGTAGTGCGCCGTTTCAAAGCAATTGCGTCAGGATGCACTGTTTAATGTAGCGACGCTCGAGGCGATTCTTCAAGATACGCGGTGGTTGGTGTAATCAGGGTCAATAATAACACAGTGGAGCGAGCTGCAAGCTGAGGCCATCTACCCCAGCAACAACAGGTCAGCAGGTAGCCCGAGGGCCGACAAAGAGCTCAGCTTCCAGGGGCTGAATTGCGGGGGACTATTCAATTAATCCGTACCGAGGTCGGAAGAACCTAACCACGTGAAGCTGGCGCCTGTGGCAGTGCATTTCTCACCAGCCACAGGCGGGACACCACCACCACCCCACGTACGTACATTTTTGATGTCTTGGCGATGATTCGGATTGAGTGACTCTTCACTGTCTTCACTTCATATTGACTGAAAACGACTCAGGTTTGAATAATCAGACCGGATCACTCACTAAACTCATTTCCCTGGTCTACACGACACCAGAGTCTTAGCCAAAACTGTCAGCTCGATTGTCACCAGCAGAGAATACCCTGGTGAAATGCCCCACGCTGTTTCGATGCCTTCAACTGGGCTTCAAGCCCTGATTCTTTGCGGACCTGGCTCATCATTCCCGACGTTCACCTCCAACCCCGATGAGAGCCCAAAAGCCCTCCTTCCTATCGCTAACCGACCTATGGTCTGGTATGCGCTTGACTTTTGCTATCGAACTGGCATCACAGGTAAGTCGGATTGTGGTGTTTGACTCATCGGGAATCTGCATGGCTACAAGCGCCTTCGGTCACTCCCGACTGACCGGAATCTCGAAGCTGACAACTGTTAGACATAAATCTCATCTGCCCACCAACAGCTTCCGCTGCTATCTCAACGGCTCTCAACACTAACCCTCACCTTACTGCTCTGCCTCTGCCACGGCCTGATATCCTCTCACCAGCAGACTTGGATCAGAACACAGGCACTGCCGAGATCTTGCGACTACCTGAGGTCAGGTCGATCATCACTGGTGACTTTGTGGTTCTACCTTGTGACTTGGTTTGTGAGCTTGGAGGAGAGAAGCTTTTACAGTCATGGATGGTCAAGTCAGCCAGCCTGACAGACATGTTGGGAACTTCTAGACTTTCCAACGGTCATCGATCAGTTCACAGCGGCGCTCTTGGTGTCTGGTATGACACAAAGGCTGTTGCACCGGTCAAGAAGGAGGAGACAGACTTTATTGCAACAACTCCGTTGCCCACAACTCCTGTTACGCCACCCAGGGGGTCACTCTTCTCAAACCTGTCCAAGCTTGTTTACTCTATGCCAACTGACTCTTTGAGAGATTTAACAGGAGAGAGAAACTCACTTCCTGTCCGTCACGGCTTGTTGCGCAACCACACTCGTGTGCGAATGTTTACGACACATAGAGATGCTCATATTTACATCTTCCCCAGGTGGATTCTCGATTTCATCAAGGATAACGAGCGAATGGAGAGTATCGGAGAAGACGTTATCGGATGGTGGGCAAAGGCTGGCTGGCAATCAGGTCTTGCTGAGAAGCTTAACCTGGAAAGTGCCTGCAGTCAGGGTCGGGTCGAGGAGTCAGAAGAGGATGAAGGTTCATCGTCTCCCAGAGATTCCAGCCCAGACAACAAGCCCAGCTTGGGAAACCCAGTTTCCAGCGACGAAAGCGCTGATGCGAAGGCACCCAAGATTATGGTAAACGACAAGTTGAACTCATTTGAAGTTCCGCCGATTGTTGCTTACGTCCATCCTGGCGGAGGTTCCGCACCCTTGATTCGACGTGTCGATACTGCACAGCTATTGCTCGCCATTTCACTTCAACTAGCTAAGCTTCCATCGCTCGAGGAGACTGGTGGAGAAGCTACCTCGCCTTATATTCACCCGAGGAAGATCGCCTACCCCGAAGGTGTGAAGCCTCGTACTACTATCACCCAGAAGGACAGTCTCATTGCCGAAAATGTGACTGTCGAGGAGAAGACATCTATCAAAGAGACTGTGATCGGCGCCGGCTCGCAGATCAATGAGGGTGCCAAGCTTTCTCAATGTCTACTGATGGAAGGTGTGGTTGTTGGCAAAGCCTGCAAGCTGACCCGTTGCATCATTGGAAAGAGAGCTGTTATTGGAGATGGATCCGTTCTAACTGATTGCGAAGTTCAAGAGAATCTTCTTGTTGAAGCTCGAAGTAAGTTCCCTGATCGACATGCCTTTCCACCCGCTAACCAAAAATCCCTGCACAGCTGAGGACAAGGACAACAAGCTCATGAGCTCTGAGGGGCTCGAGGCCACACAAGCCGAGATGGACGAGGTGCTTCAGGACATGGAAGCTGATGCTGAACTGGCAGTGATGGACTGAATGTAACCCAAACAAAATGGGGTTGGTAAAATAGAATTAACAATATGTCACTTCAGTCAAAGACAACTTGCCCTGCCTTCCGCTTGGACACTATCACCGTCGTCGTCACATGGTATTGTTGAGCATATAACGATGTACTGACACTAGCACATCTGACTCGAAAATAACGCTGCCAAACGTGTCAATATGAGTCAGAAAAAGTGATAAGTAAGAATTGCCACTGCCAAGTGCTATACGCGACCAAAAGGACCAAACATTGCCTTGGTATTCTGCTGCGATCAAAGTTTAGTGTTATTGAAATCAGCTCTCTTGATCATTCGATTCAGAGACACTATGCGTGCGACGTTTACTTAGCATTACAAGGGTTGGCCAACAGGTTCTGCGTTTGTCAGAACGCGCGTCAGTAACAGATACAGTATAGTCGAATCAAGGTGTCCTGATCCTTGTCTGGGTTGAAGTTCGCTTCACAGAAACTCTCGAACCGAAGCCCACGATGTAACAACTACGGGCCGACATCCGATGTGACTATCAAGCGTTACTATCTTCCTAGGTACTCAGTCAGTCAACCCCTTGCCTTTGCGATCGAACAATGATGGGCGGTGACTTCAAGGCGTACGGTTAATTCTTTTCCCGAGTTTATTGCTGTAAATGTAGAGTTCTTCAGTTCGTCAACCCCTTCCTAAACGGATAGGTAGTCAGCGACATACCTAACGAGGGCGCAACTCAATTGAACTAATGCACTGCGACTGTGATCAGGCCATATAGGGTGTTTCAATAGTAAGGCTTTGCGCTTTGATCAAATAGCGGTTTTCTTAGTCGTAGAGAATCCCATAAGGACTTTGCTCCGCAGCGGCGATAAACAGCTGGCTTGTTAACCGAAGAGCTAGATTCTCACAGTGATAATTCTTCGGCACTTGAGTTGAAGGCGTCAACGCCACGTTGAAGATTAAATGCAGGAGGTTGACAACTACCTATCTTGACCATGGCTTCAGGGTTTACTCTACTTTTGTTGTTCAGTCGGTAGACCCGAAGAAGGGCTCAGGACTCTTGGTGCCGAAGCTAAAACCCACGTGAAATAACAGCGGAGAGGGCGTCTGACAATATCAAAGTGAAGAAAAAAAACGCTATAGATAATCTAGCTGGACTACAATGATACTCTTTCCTGTGCTGTTATTGTCCATGGAGATCAACCACATCCAGAGTTAGATGACCGTTGCTGTACGGCCCGTGTGACGGGTGGCTAGTTGGTTCATACCAGTACATCATTTTGAGAATCTCAGACCACAATTGCTCGTTCTAGACCACGGGGTTGAACAAAGATTCTTACTACTAATTCGAGTATTGGCTTCGGTGGATATACCGTGTTGGGCGGTAAATGCCATGACTACGTGGAAATAGCAGCGCCTCGTTCTCAAGCCATGCGCCAGAGCCTCTAGTCACCATGACACATAAGAACGCGCTGTAAGACTTCTAAGCCACGCCACGGAACAATTAATTTCCAATAGAAGAACTTAAGTTTTAGCTTTCCAATTGGGAATCGCATGATTAAGGTCGTGTGTCCTTACAAAGAAAACTGTGGTTCTGTACTTACCCTACAGCTGTATGTGTCAAGTACTGAGAAACTTGTATTTGCAAAAGTAGAAGGCAGGATGTTACAGGATCAGCGATCGCGTTAGTTTAGGGCGCAAAGAGGTAATAAACTTCTACGAAGTGCTTTCCCATTGCACACTTGGGCTGGGGTTCGGACGATTCTAGGGCTAACGTGTCAATAGGATCTGACTCTTCTGAACTCTAAAGTTCACATGTCAAGACCAATTTTGGCAAAGAACAACATCGCTTTCGCTCGTTTAGTCCAGGGCTGTTTCCTAGTGGAGGATCGTCAGGGCCTTCTTTTACAGTTCACACCAGCTATTAGCTGCCGGCCCGACGGATGTCAATCAATGCCACTACTAATAACGGCCATAACGGTCAATTCGAGCCAACATTCCGATACTATTGAAACGTGAATGTCGTCGCGTTTTGGATGTCTGCCAAACAAAAGCTTATCGGAATCGAAAGAGCAATTTACAGCCTTGAGCTTTATCTTCCCGATGAGGAAAGGGTTCAGTTGTCTGTTGCGCCCCTTGCAACAAAATATATACAGAGAGGCGACCGTCATGGCTGATCTTTCATCCACGCTAACGGCATCAGTGCGGTCAGTATAGGAAGCGCGGCTCTTTGGATCCCTGTGCGATCAACTTCTGGCGTCAGCGCTTGTGTCCCTTGAAAATACGGCGGATAGAAAGATACAGGACGTAGATGACGTACAGCCCGAGTTTCGGATGGCTGCTGCATCAAACCAGCACATAATCAAGCCTGCAAGCCTCAAGTATATATGCAGGCGCAGATTAAAGCAAGGAATGATTCGGACCCCTGACTATTCCCAGTCGGTGATCCCGTCCTCTTGGGCCGGAGATTCACAGCGGATGTAACAGCGGCTGCGGTGTAACCCCGATCTTTGGGAACACAAAAACTGCCAGATGTCATTTCAATCTCGAAAGAGGAGCCCATCGGCGATCCAAAGTCACCTCGATTACATCAAAAGTAAGAACCGGCATCGGCGGGTCTAGATGCGACTTGCTATGTCATGGCATGGGATCGTGACTGAGGTAGGTGGGCTGCAAAAATGGAACCCAGGTCATCATGGAGCCGTCTAATGAGAATGGACTTGAATAACTAGTCCTCAGCGTGAGGACAGGTCAGGCCTGGTCAGGTATGCATTCATTGGACCGAATGCTCTCGGCGGGAGCTAACAGCATCTAAGCCCTGAGAGTCTTGAAAGAGCCTGGGCCAGAAGTCGTAGACCCCGGATGCCTCTCAGGGCTCTTATGATGGAGAAGAAATGGGCTAAGGATTCCACTGTTAAATCCGATTGCCTGCCCGCGGCGACACGGCCGGGATCAAATCCCAGTCCAGGCGTGAAATGCTGGGGCCGCCATGTAGACACCAGTTGTATTAACTTGTCGGTCTGTCATACCTGTCCGCGCCCAAACGGAAAAGAAAAAAAGGAAGAAAAAACAAAAAGCCACGGCGGGAACCACGACTAGCGGTTCCTATGAAATACCACCAAGTCAGCATTAACCCGCTTCTGAGTTGAGGTACAGTAGTGCAGACGGCAAGCTGTTGAAACTGTACGAAATCTAACAAGTATAATAAATCGACCAACACCAAGGGCGAGGGAGAGTAATAGCGTACGGGTTTTTCAAAGAGGGAGAAAGAGACCGAATTGAAAATAAATGGGACGCCAGTTGCCCAATATTTATGGGGTAAAGGGATACGTTTGAGCCATGGCGATAGTCCAAAGTCAGTTCGACAACGTTGAGCTTCTTGGGGGCACAGTTGCGAAGATCTTCCAGCTGGCATCACCATGAAGCGGCCAGTCCTCCTATCCATTACGAGACTAGCTTAATAAAAAGCAAAAACGGCTGTGAAGGATTGTCGTAGACCACTTTGTCTGATTAGGCCATCCTCAGCACTGTGGAGTACTTTACAGCACAGCATTTATTACATAGTGAGTAGTGGTAGGCCAGTCCGTCAGAGAATATGACTGATGACCTTTCGAGTCTCGAAATCCGACACAGAAACTCGGTTGGTGTTGGGGACTGATGGCGTTTTGATGTGAGACCAAGACTCTGATTGGAAGATTAACTCTGCGGATGAGAGGCCTAATCTCTGATGAGACTTCACCGATAGAGAGGTTGTAAGTCTATGATGGCATGATGAGCACAGGAGAGGAAGAAGAACTCCGACAGGAGATCTGCTTTTGGGATTTACAATGATGAAGCTGTCAAGTAGTTGAGTGTGATCGACACATCACATATACTAACCTCTTGGCATAAATATCTATCTTTTTCATCGGGTAACTCGTATGCGTACATGTGCTTGAACTGAACTGAGCGGCATGGGCGGCATCAACGGCGCTGGAGAAGCAGGCCGCAATACGGGCCTCGATCTCAGTTCTGCCAAGAAAAAGTAACCAATCAATTCGAGTCGAGATAAAGCAAAGTGCTTGTCGTTGAGCTTAGGCCTGGCTACAACAGCAATAGCATTGAGAATGAGATGGCACGGGAAGTGGGTATGATGAGAAGGAACCCAGACCCGGCAGAGGGGAACCCAATTCAGCCCTGGACTGGACCGTGTGAAGCGTCCATAACTTACCTAGAATGTGAGATGACAAGGGACTGCAGATGCTGGGTATGCAGTTGAATTACACTGGCCATGGCTCAACACCATCAATTAAATGAGATACTGCCGTATATGGAAGGGGGCTGAAGTCGTCATATTTCATGAGAAGAAATAGGTTGGCAATCTGTGCTGCATGAGATTGAACTACTAATTGTGATGAATTACGTTCTTTCATAGTTTGTAGTCCTCATTTGTGACTGCCCGTACATTAGGTAGTACTTACTTTGGCAGTGGGGGCCAAGTACGATAGAGAGGTAGGCGGCCATCCTCAGGCACCCATCCATCCATACCTGTTACCTACCTGTGAGGGCACGTTCAGTTGAGTCCTGTATTGGCAACTTCAACAGCAGCAGCTCCAGCTTCAGCTTCAGCTACTAGTATTCTGCGCATTGCTCTACCCAAAGAGAAAAAACTGATATATCACCAAAAATCTCTGCCCCACACACCCTAGGTGTCCTGCCAGCCATCAACAGCCAAGACGGGGGCGTGAAAAATCGTACCGTCCGCTGGCGCCTTCGACTCGATGTACATACACTTTGTGGGGCATCAGATCTACGAACGCTGCCTCTCCCTGTCCCTGAACCCTGTCTTCGTTCCTAGATTTCTCGAGGATCGCTGGGTCGCTCCCCCGGAAGATCGCTCGGCACTAGGCGGACAGAAGGACAGTGTCATTCATAACTGACAACTAGATCAGATGATGCGGTTTTGCAATTCGTGGACGTACGACATCGATAGGACTCTTATCTAGTGGCCGCACTACCGTCCCGAGCCTCCTGTTAGTGCTTGCACCAGACGCTCACGCAATCCACTAACTAACATCGTGTCTCCATCTGTCCCTTTGTTATTCATTGACCCTTATCACAGACCCAAGCGCGTTCGCGTTTGCAGGGAGCGCAGCAATTAATGAGCCAAGAGCCGAGACGAGACGATAACCCCTCAACCCCTCCTTAGAATGTTCAATACGGAGACTGAATAGAGTTGAAGATATTGGCAAACATGAGTACAAGAGAAATGACAAACTCGAGGGCAGTCGACACTATTGGCTTGATCGAAAGCCGGCCAACAAGAGCAATGAATTCGAACTGCCAATACAATAAAGCATTGAAATCAACTTTGTCTGGCTTTCGGCCGAACACATATTGCCCAAGATCCTCCTATTAGCGACAACGCTTACATCGCAGTAAAATAATGCTAGTTGAGTTCAGCGTCAACTGTTCCAGGGCTCTGTACTGTGCTATCGTACTAAGCACCCTGCGCAGCCACAACAGTGCTAACCAGATGAATAAACTGAGCCAGCTACGTTTAGACGAAACAGGGGTCTAAACCAGGTCAACGCGCTCCATTTCAACTGTCAGCATGAACCTAATCTCTAGGTATCCTCTAGCACTACCTAGTTACGGATGCTACCTTGTTCATTGATCTCGCTCCAACTTCGCTCCTGTCACATCCGCGAATTTAGCCATTTTAGCGTCGTGCTGTACTGCCCTTGTTCCTATCACCCAACTTTTGGATTCTTGACAAACAAATGCCGCCAGCATCCATCCCTGAAGCGTGCGATAACCTAGCAGTTCCGGTATGTTATCCGAGGGAAAAGGTTGCGTCGCTGACAAAGGGTTGGTGGCCTACTTGTCATCCAATGACATCAGGCTACGTTCTTTTCGAAGACTTTTCAACCTGCAGTTTGCTTCCAACGCCCCGAGACGTTTCGTCGGATCAGGGTCTATGGCGATCTGCGGAGGAGCAGGAGATTGTTCTTGTGTGTTCGGATAAGACTCTACCACATCATCATCTCTCCATTGATAATGCGCCGCCAGGAACAGCCGCAGGTCCCTTTCGTTTTGGGTGAGACCTGCATCGCGTATTGCTTTTCGTGCATAGGTATGTAGGACCACATTGCTCTTCTGGCCTGGTTGACTTTCGGAAACTCCACATCTTCACCTGCCCGGAACCATTGCACCATCGCACCCTCTTGCCTTCAATCCAAGGGAGTCGAATATGGATTTCCAAAGACCACCGTATGGAGCATGTTTCTCTACAAGAAGCTTCACATCCAGGCACACGCAGGAACAGCAGCTTCGCGTCCCCGCAGCACGAGTCCCCGCAGCACGAGTAGGCCTGTCTCACTTCAAAGGTCTTTCTGAGCGTGGACTTTACTTGCCCCATTCCAGGCCTTGATCATTCCTCCCCGAGCTATCCATTGCAGTAGGAGGCAAGTAAGCTAATGAAAGAGAATACTTACAACAGACCTGGGTCATCCACACAACCTTTTACAATCGGATTTCCAGGATTTTGACTATAGAACGGGCGTGCCTAACATTTTGACAAGCCCAGTGACTGATGGTCGGATGTACGAGATGGAGGGTTGGCGTCAATCTTAACTGTTCACCCCTGGGGTTATGTTCGTTCATGTCATGCAGGGACCGAGTCTGTCACCTCTTTAACATCGAGTCTTCTTCATCTTTCAGTACTGAGGTCGGCGTATCACACACCACTCCCGTTCTTGCCAGGATCCGCAACATGGTCCAGGGCTTCAGCGTGGCAGGGGCAGGACATCATTGAGGGGGGGTGGTCCCAAGCCAAGCGAGGAACCACCCCAGTGCCAGGGATGTGCTCTGTGCACGCCCACCTTAATCCATCTCAACGCTTAGTCAAGCCGACTCTCACAACTATGCTATACGTCCTTGTTCTTGCAAAGTACTTTGTTCATATTTTCCGAGTCGTTACCATGCCCGAGGCTGGCTTGAGCTTTGGTCAACTGCGTACAGAAAGCAGCCCGGACCAAGCACCCAGTCCGTCATAGGTCCCTTTCCCAGTTCCCGTCGTCTTGTTTAACTAGTTGACAGCTAGTCCGACCCAGCTGAGGGTGTTGGGATCCTGGCGAAACATCCTCAGGGACGGTTTGTCTCAACTGACACATCCTCATCCAAAATATTGCTTCTCTCTATGCGAGCAATAAACCCACCTGTCCATGGTGGATCACGCCTCTCCCGCCCTGTCTGTCTTGTCAGAGATCTCGATCTGAGTTTGAACCAAGACTGTCGACCCTGGCTAGGATTCTTGCCCTTGATTTACTATGCCCATAGTAGTGTCTCGCGGCTCCCCTACTAGCTGCACCGGCTGTGATCAGGGATCTACGGGTGGTTGAGCTTACAGTCTTGTCTGTCTCAGGGCCATAGGTCGACGCAGTGTACTTCATTCCGCCGCATGTCTATATCTTTAAGGGTGTCCGTCCTCGAAAGATGAAAAAACATTCCCGTTCAGACTCATCAGACAATTGAACTCATCCAACCTTTTGTTTGTTCTCCTCAACCCTTAAACAAACGTTGAACACTTTCACCCTTCTTCAACTCAAGTTTTATTCATATACATCCTCAAGCATCTTTCATCTCTTGACCCCTTCTACCAAAATTCTTTAGTATCAAGATGCAGTACGAGGCGGATTTCCGGTTCGACATGGACGACAGCTTCAACCTGTGTAGCCAGCCCATGTCCTGCCCCTCTACCACAACAAGCTTCTCTTCAGCTTCATCAGCTTACGACCCTTTCACTCCTACATCACGTCGCTCAACCCCTCATGAATTCGGCAACATGGACTTTGATGGTCCTTACAGCTCGGTCTCTCATCGAGTTGAGCTGACTCCTCCTTCCTCGGCAATGGGCAAATACATGCCTGGCCCTATTAAGCCGGAGCCTGAGCACATGCCATTCTCTGACACACTCCCCAACACTCCTATGAAGCGAGAGGGACTTGGCTTTGAATATGACCATATGATGGACATGAATATAGCTCACCATGGTTCAATGGGATCTGTTACACCATCAAACTCCTTTGGCGTGTACTACTCCCCGGATGCCTCCATCGGAGCTGCCTCTTTCATGATGACACCAACCCAAAGCATCTCAGGATCTGAGGCTGCCGAGACTGGCTCATCATGGTCTTGTGCCAACGATAGCCCAATCTCCTTTTTCACCAACCGACAGCTTTTCAACGACTCTGACTCGTTTGATCTTGACCGACACTCACAATCTCCCCTCGGATACCCCCTGCATGAGATCAACTCACCAAACTGTATGAAGGCTCATAGATCGATGATGGTTCACGAGATTCAGCAAAAGACCAACGAGCTACAGCGAGCTCAGATTCGATCGTCAAGAAAGCGATCCATCAAGCCTGACCCTTCGCAAGTTGACGTGGTTCGAAGAGCCATGTGTAAGTGTGACTACCCTGGCTGCCACAAGGCCTTTCGACGAAATGAGCACCTAAAGCGCCACAAGCAAACGTAAGTTTATTGCACTCGCTCGATATGTGAGCAGAGGCTAACATCGAACAGTTTTCACGGTGAAGGACCTAACCGTTTCTCGTGCGAATTCTGTGGAAAGGACCAGTTCAACCGCCAAGATAACCTCAACAACCACCGCAAGTTGCACGCACGACCTAACAGCCGCAACCGTGGTGTGGAGTTTATCCCCGCTGCAGTCCCAGTGATCGAGCAAGAAGAGCGAAGCAGGAAACGACGAGCACCATCAAAATCCAAGACTGCTGAGAAGCGGGGCTCAGACTACTAAACTTGTCTTGCCGGTTCATCTTGGCCGGGTACCTTGCTTGAAGGACATTGTCAGTCGTCACCGAAGAGAAGAGAGAAGAGTTGAGAGCGCCACATACATTTTGTGAGACATCCAGCGCTCGACCCGCTTTCTCTTCTCGATCGGGGATCCACACATAACAGACACCAACACATAATTACATATTTGTCCACACACACATTCGCATCTACACACCACGATACATAAAAACGGAGCCGGGAAAAAGAAAGACATTACGGCATCTGCAGCCCGGCCGCCAGCTTGACGCCTCCGCGTCAAAGACTCAGGCACGAGAACATTTTCAGAAAACATACATGAAGAGCCTTTTTCGAGGCAAGACGGTGTAATGGCATGTACGATTAAGAGACGGCGTAAAAGGATGTATCTGGTTGGCTTTACCCTTGCATGATTACGTTGTTACCACACAATCACGGTATTTCTCATGGTGTTTAAGGCGTTTACTTGGAGGTATCTTGAGTCAATGGCGTTGTGGAAACTTCTTGTATTTATTGTTCCTTTCGATTCTACTACTATTTATTTATCTTGAGAATCGAAACTCTGGCCTAAGACGCTACAGTTCAGATTCACTAATGAAACAAACTACTCAAACACAATATTTCGCCACGCATTTGCTCTTGTGAATCACATGTGCGAGGATCTATGTCATAGCTGGCACAAGTAAGACTTGGGTATGGCGTTCAACAACCAGTTGCACTTCTGCCTGGCAATTTACTACATTCGCGGAGAGGCAAGTCAGAGCCGGAGCTCATACTACTGCATATAGTGTGTTTGATTAAAGAAGCATACATATGCTGGACGATTGGTCGATATAGTTAAGGTCCAAGTCGACCAATGGACGTCATCCTACTTTTTCCTACAGTATCTGAGGTTTGGAAGATATCACAAATGACGGGCCATAATTAAGAAAGACTTGGAGGAGTCATTACACATCAGGCTTGCAGGTTGCGGTTATAGTTGGCACATTTCATGAACTGGCAGCAAAAGCTGGACAGAAGCGTCCCACAGTAAATGTCTCAGATCTCTGGGTACAGCAGCCTGCTGATCCGCAAATCACCATTCTGATCAAGAGAGCCGGGACCCCAGTCCTGATCCGAAGAGCACTGACCTTCTTTCCTATTGCTTCTGACAAGGAGATTCCGATTCAGTATAACATCCCTTCCCACTGCGCTGGGACAGCTCTGACTTTGCTTTTGAGGCTGGGGACAGGGGTCTCCTAGTACGTACCTATACACGAGCGCCCCGATGACCTTCGGATATGATATATGACAGGACGGGCGGGACTGGAAGGAGGCTCAAACTGATGTGGCTGATGAGCATACTAGACACGATTGGCGGCTCCAGATGCCGAAGCCAAGTATCATTGGTTCTTCGTGTCTTAGCATTAAGATTGATCTGGATCGCGGAAGCTCAGAAGAGACACATGTCAAACGGTTTCTGATTTGCAAATCGCGAGGCAAATGAGACGGGGGGAATGCCAACGGTCATTGCTACCTTTCCGAGGAATGTTGTTCTGACGAGATGGCAGAACCAATCTAACTATTACATATGCACGCCGAACAGCAAAGCTTTAGTTACTCGCTAATGCAGTCAACTGAGATTATGTAGGCTGGATTACCCTCAACAACAATCCAAATCGGGAACGAATCTCTCTTGAACTAAAACTGCCCGGCTTCACTGCCGGTGGTGGGGAGAGAAGAGGCATTACCTGTTGAGGAAAATCACCGAGTTTGCTGGCCATTCACAGGTTGTTTCTGTTCCACGGTTGTCCAGGGGCATGGAGGCTACGCGGAAACACGATCCTGCATAAATAGTGCCGTTACATAAAGTGAATTGGGAAGCATAAGGCCTAATTCAGTAGGGCTACAGGGAGAGGTATGCAACCAGTCTCATCGTAGCGGCTTGTGAGTTTCCACTCTGGGGAAAGGAAGGAGTGCTAGTTTGTGATAGGATAGGTAAGGAGACCGAGGGGATGTGAAATAGCAAAATATGACGGCATAGACGACTTGACATGATATGATGTGACATGATAAGATGTTGTGGGTAGGCCATAACCATGATATGATACTTGGCCGCCGATCCTTGTTGGTGCAGAAGAGCCGAGCTGAGCTTCAACTCCGGAATCTAAGTCATGTCAAAACGCACACACATAAGGATCATCCAAGTTAGTACTTTGTTGGGTTGGGCCGTTTAAGGGTCGCTTACATAGTTTAGAATAGTGCAGTATAGCTTGTACTATGATTCACATCCATTTCAACACAAGAGTCTAGTTGGCTGCCCTGGAACCTTGGCTGAGATGGAGGCTGACACAAAACCCTTGGACCCTTCATTTTGCTCTCGTAATGTTTTGCAGCATCGGTTAAGGTTTTCCCCAGCCTGTTGCACGAACCCTTTTCCGTTTTGTGCAACTGTGAAGCGGATGAGGCTTCGCCATGTGGATGAGACCTGGCGTTGATCAGGAACCGTGATGGTCCAATTGGTACTTATCTTTGTGGAATGAGCTGAGATGAGACTCTGTAAGACCGAAGCAGAGAGAGAAAGAGGGGAAAGAATTTACTAGAACCTGACACAGCATAATATGATCCACTTGGACGCGAAGTCGCCTCTTTTGCAAATTGAAGATAATAGAGGCTTTACCTTTTCGGGATTATGTGATATTTGTCCATTGCGGCTTTTGCACAAGAGAGTTCAGACATGCCGATATTGTCAGTTTACCCCAATCTCCAACTGGGAGAAGAGAAGAATCTGACAAGTAATATGTTTTAGATGTCACTCTCAGACCAAGTATTCCTATCGCATCTTGGAACAGCTTGTCCTGTCCTCGTGATGCCTTGTCATAAAAGCAGAAGCATGCAACTACAAATCTTGGTTAGTCACATGTCGCCTGCCTGTCAGAGAACCCCTGCAAAGATCAAAACCTATGCTCGCAAGCCGGGAATAAACTAAAGCCCGGCAAAGCCCATGCTTAGTTTACTTTTAGTGAAAAGAGGACCAGCGTTGAAGCTAATCGGGGTAGGGGACAGGGGCAACAGGACTAAATTCTATTGAGTTGCGGGAAAGGCTTCACTTGGTGGGGAGGGGCGTCGTTTTCGTGTCCCTTTGGCGTGCGCCCGCAGTTAGGCCTAGTCCTTGATAAGTCTGTGTGCTCCGGTACTTGATTAAACAGAGTTTGGGCGGACTGGGAGTCTATCATGCGAAGATGGAAACTTGACGAATTGTATATGGTGGTTTAGTCTTTGGGCTACTGTGCCGTATGTGAGGGAATATTCTGTGCAGTTGTGGCAGGTTTAGAATATATTTAGTTCCAGTCAGCAACTAACTAACCATTATAGAAATGCATAGTGACGCCCCTCCAAGAAAAATGAATAAGAGACAATGTAATGCAATGTAGATCCGATACACAGCCAAAGGCCAAAGCCGACAGACAGTACTAGAGTACACCCTCGGATGAACAAATAAATGATGTGTATTATATCGAACTGATCTACGCCGGGTTCTTCGCCATCCGAACGAAAACTTGACCAAGGCAGGATTTGGCCAACAAAAAGGAATAGAGCTGATCCAACTACTACAGTTGGGGGGATGCATGATCCAAGGCTATGGTTAATGATATTTCGTCTTTTCTTCTTCTGCGGTTGTCCCAGGAATGCAAATATGCTGGTCGTGCAGCTACTAATTAAAACAAATGAGTTATGATAGTGTTCAATGACGCCAACTAACTATCTGCGGTGCGTTTATACAGAAGGAGTCGAGAAATAAAAAATAAATAAAAAACTAACTAAATTAGGTACTGCTTTTGCCCATAATCCTTGTATTGTTTTCTGTATGTAGAAAGTCTAGTGGAGTGGCCATCGTATTACTGTGCAGTGTGGAGGGGGTGTCTTGGATTGAAGCTGATTCCGTGCAGTAGTTAGCAGCAGTAGATTGCATATGCATTGCATTGCATTGCATATAAGCTACTGTTCCTTTCACCAGGACGGAAGCCGGGATACGGATTCCGCCATTTAGCTGACCTCGTGGGTGAATCATTTTGCAAAATGTGATAGATCGCGGGGAAAGAATGCGTAGAATTGGTTGGGCTTTGACAATGAGAGACAGGGGACATTACATGCATTATTACCGATACATTAACATGGTTTATTGTGGGAGTTGACTAGGTTGGTAGATAGATTGACTTACTGTATGTAGTAATGCGAGATGGATGGATGGGGCAAGAAATGTGAGAACGATAGCTTGCATTGTCTGTTACCGCGTACCGAGTCTGTCAAACTCGCAGCGTTGCATTGCTATCAGAGTGACAGGATGACAGTGACAGTGACAGAACCTTGTGACGGGATGACGACCTAACTTTGTAGGTCAGTTGGCAGTTGACATGAAACTATAAGCCAACGTCAACTACTACCTACCTACCAAGGTACTATCTATCAGTAGACTTCCCACCTTAGCCTGCTCTGTATAGTATAGACTAAGGGTAGCAAGCAGTTCCAGCCTGCACGGTTCTTAGCAGCGTAATACAGTACGTTGTTCATCCGATCACACAGTAGACTGGTGGCTGATTTACCCCTGTAACTCAATTATAAGTGTTAGTAGCTTCTGTTCCATGGATCTCGGCACCTTGGCACCGTTTTCCAGTGGCTTGTGCCTGCCGTGGCCTTGCCCGCCGCCCCGTACTCTCCATCGGTTACAGCGTCAGAGGCGGCCTGAGCGGAGGCAGCAACTGCCAGCACTTGCCAGCCAATAGGAACAATCAGAACAAACGGCGTCTTTCCGACCAGAACCAATCGATCTCCACCTCACCCTCTCTTCTCACATCACATCACATCACCAGCTGAGGAACGGAGCCTTTTTTATCAGTCTTTGTCTGAGTGGCCTGGGCCTGCCTTTGATCTACAAAGACCCTTTCCCTACAGTCCAGTCTAACCATACCGTTTCGGTAACATCCTGCTTGCCTGCCCGTCGGTCCCGTTCGCCGAACAGTGGTTGCTTCCCTACCGTGGTCCAATGTCAGTCAGTGTAAGCTGCTGGACTGGGTCATGATGGCTTCGCTTCCATCCTACCAAGACGCTGTGTCCGCAGACTGGGTCCGTCTTGTGATTCCCTACATCTCGCCAAATGACTTTGCCGCCCTTTGCCGTGTAAACCGTCGTTTCTGGGATATCTTCGCCCCACGAATATGGGGACGTCTTCCAGGCACGAGCTCAGACAGAGCTGCAGGTCGTGATTCAGAATATGGTAAGCCCGCACGAGCCGACCAGTGCGACAAGTCAACAAAGATAGTCTTCTTTTCTCAATCATCATCTCACTGATTTTACCAGATCTAGACTGGCTGGTCGGTACAGTCTTGGACCAGTTGGGCCAGACACGATCCGAAACAGCAAGTCTTGTTCGAGTCTTGGACACTCGCTTCGTCAGGGGCACTTGCTCTCTCAGCATGGCTAACAAACTCAATGCCAGCCTCAAAAATGCTATTAGATACTTGCCTAATATGAACTGCATTCTTATTGATGGCCATGACGATCTTGACCCTTCCGAGTTCCTGTCTGAAGCTGGCCGGCAAGTTCAGTTATTGAGCATGGTGGACTGTCCTCTATCACTATCCACAAAATTCATCTCCTCTCTTCAGGGATTGGTGTATCTCGACCTCTCTCGCATCTCAGGCTCCATTTGGCCCCTTTTTCAGAACGGAATCCTGCCGGAACTCCGTGTGCTCAAACTTCAAGGCAAGGAGGTTGACGATGCGGCGGTAGAGAATCTGGCTAATTGCTTTGGCACTCGTCTTTGGAGCTTAGATCTGGAAGACAACAAACTAACGGACGGAGCGCTTTATCATCTAGGGGCTCGCTGCTTGTGCCCATCCGATTTGCGGTCGGATATTCACTTTGATGTTGAGGGCAAGCTGGAATTCGGAACCCCATCCCCTATTTTCGGAACATCTATACGCATCATCGAGTCTGAGTGGAGTGCTTCCTTCAGCCATACAAACCGACACCTGGCTGATGTGCCATCATATGACCTTCATAATACATTGCCCCAAGAGCACTTACTTAAAAGACTCGATGGAAGAGATCGCATCAAGTGCGACTCGGCAGACGCCATCTACTGGGGTCTCCAAGGCGAAGACCACTACCTCCCACCATCCAGCTTTCATGGTTCTCAGGGGCTGACACATCTAAACCTGTCTGGTAATCAGATCTCGTCTATTGGGGTTGTACATCTATTGACGCATTGCCGCGGACATATACAGAGCCTCAGCTGTGATTCTATGCTACTTATTCCCTCTTCCAAGGTAATCGCCGCGGCATGGCCCAGAATGGCAAGACTGCACGGGTTTTGTGATGCGTGGACCCTGCGACCCTTGTTTTCATCCAACCTCAAAGTGGTAAAATTACATCATTCGATCATCACAAGGATTCCTACTCTGGAGATTGACGAGTTGTCAACTCTAGCTCGTCTATACGTATGTGAGAACTCGATACTCCCTCGGGTCAAGAAAGCTTTCCCCGAAGCTTTCATCCCCGACATGAACCCACGTATCGAATCCTTGACCCTTACCTGTATTCCACGGCGCTCAAGTGGCCCGCTGATAGATGGCTTGATATCTTTCTTGAAACTACTGGCCGCTCAAGAGCGTGCAATTTTCGACGTGTCTTCGCGGCGGGGGCCCGGCTTCTTGGCCGGGCTCCGTCACTTCCGGCTCGAGTTCGAGTCAGACCCTCATGAACAGGACTCGTACCTTACTGATGATGTAGATGCTCAGCATCTGCTGAATTCGGGAGAAACGGGATTCAGCTTCTTCGAGGACGAGACTAAGCAAGAACGCCCGCGAACTGTTTTACCCGCAAACTCAATTTACAGCTTATTACCAAAAGATTCTTCCTCTTCTCTAAACGACTTAGGTCAAACAGACGCAAGCCACTTGGACATTGAAATATGGATGGAAGGGAAGTCAACCAGCACCCGAGTTTGGATAGGTCCCCGGGATAGTAAGAACCCTGTGCTTCATGATTATAGGAAGCTTGCCCTGCATCACAAAGTACACGATCATATCGGCCCCGCTTCCCATGCTCAGATACAAGCGGGTGTACCCTCAACGGAATTAGTCTTTCACACAGCGTGGTGTATGGCGATCATGCCACATGAGATCAAAGAGCCTTCAAGGGTTGAGCTGGAAGGGATGAGGGACGTGCTAACTGAGCTAAAACGTTTCCGCTTAGAGGGGAGGGCAGAATACCTCAAGTTACAAAGGAGATTTGGCAGCAGGATAGTGCCTCCTGGCCCACCACACGGATTTTGGCTAGGAAAACTTGAAGTTTCGACCCAGCAAGTGGCGTCGCGGAGAAAGAAAGGAAGCTATTGGCGATAGACCGGTCAGAAATGTGCCGTAGTCACTGCCGTGGTCACTTTTTTCCGAATCGGAAACTTTGAGCTTGCTCCAGAGAGTTGAGAGCTATCAGGCGGATGATATATCCATGACTCCGATACACTCTTTCGACTTCAAGTCCCAACAGCCTCGTCATACAGTCATTCTATAATCACCTCAAAGATCCTGACGGTTCGTAGTGGCCTTTGTCAGATATAGACAGAATGGTGGTGTTTCGAGCATGGACATGAACCTGTGACGTAAACAGCAAGTCCTCGACTCCAACTCAGCGGGGTATGCAATACGGGACTTGCCGCTGGGCACTGAGTTCTATGTAACCCTGACGGTCCATGTTGTCGGTTGAACGCTTTGATGTTGTTCGACTTGTTCCCTCAGGTTGACTAACGTAATACTATCGGGCGTGTCTACGCAACGTTCTCTCAACGACGTCCATCTAGCTAGGACAGGTGTTACATTCGCTTGCTAGCCGAGGTATGGAGACCAAGACATTGACATTGGAGAATGAGAAATAATCTTGGTTGTGGCGAAGTGACAATGCACTGCTCTCTCTTGCAGGGCAAGGCAGGGTCCCACTATCTATCTGGCCCTGCATTAAGCTGGTTCTTGGGTCTGGAACCTGAGCTGAACAAATTCGCCTATTTACACTTGGACCCCTTTGCATGTTTGGCTTTAACTTTGACTTTGGCTTAGGCTTTGACTTTGGCTCCATGGTTATCAAGTCATTCTGATGCGTGGCAGTGTTTTGTGTTGGAGTGGGTTACATGGACGTTGATAGAGTTTGTGGCACTTCTAGTTCGGGACGGCACATGCTGACGATCATGGTAAAAAGCGGTAAGGAGTGGCTGCTAAAGGACGTTAGATTTATCAACGACGACGTTTGGAGCTTAACTAAGCGGTTGTCAGTCTAGAGCCAAACTCTCCCGTAGACTAAACTGTACTAATTCAATATCCTACCCTCTTTGTGCCGTTGAAGGTATGTAGTATTCGTGCCTGAGTTATTTAAGCCAGGGGGGTCGTATTACGAGATAACTTATTATATACGATCCGTGCCTCTCTCCCTTAGAGCTAGCGTTCAACGACCCGAGCCGTTTTGTTAGCTTAGGAACGGGCTTCTCGAATGGACCCTAAAAAGGCAGGAAACCCGACCAGAACTTAAGGTTGGTTCTTTTCAGGTGCTGGGCGAATTCTCATTCGCAGAGAAGGTTCTTGGGCCTGGACCTTTTGATCATTCTAGGTTGCGGAATTATGCCGGCGGTCTAATTTGGAGGACAGTCGACGGGAGAGGGTATATCGTTGGAAACACGCTCACGATCTGGTCTCGTACCGTGTCCCAAGAGTCCGGATGCCGCACGACATTGCATGACGCAAAGACTAGACTAGGGTAAGCAGGAACATAATACGGATAGTTAATAGTTGTAAGTGAAGGGCGTGTCGGGATGCCATCAAGATATTCAACCCTTGCGATAATTATCTTATGACTCACAAATGGGACAAAATGCCGCTTCCCTTTGGCTGTCTCTACACCAGCAACACAACACATCATGCACCGCACAATTAAACGTTCGGTTCGTCGAGGTCGCATGATAGTAGCTGTGTCTGGTCCCCCTGAGATGCAATGGCTGGTCCCAGGAGGTTGGGTTGGCTCGGCCACTCCCGTTCCTTGCCTCGCATGGCGTTTTTTAGTGATCCAGGTTCCCGGGTTTCTACTATTTCCTGGGGGGCACGAACCAACAGAGCCTGTTGACAGTATTCTCCTGATGAGCCGCTCGACCGTTTGCCGAGTAAGGGTGCCGTTCATTGCCACGCTACTTTTGCTGTACATTGAATTTCATCTAAATGCTCAAAGATCTAGACTCGCCGATTTTTAGATTTCTTTGCTTTTTCTGATGTTATTCTGGACTGTGTCCATGTCTTAAAAAGCATTCTTTGACAGAAGTACCATCAAAGAAGGAATAGACCTAAAGAAGAAACAAGGAAGGGAAGCAATGCCTCTACCGGGCCGAGAAGAATGTTTGCTTTGACAGCGCTTTGAACAATTCCGTGGAGTGTCGCGAGAACAAGTAGACAGCATTTTAGGCAGGTGTATGCGCATAGTCAGAATAGTCTGGATGGAAGAAAATAGACTATTGAATTACCGGCGTGTATAAACCCTGGCTTGGTGGAGTACCGAACGAGTTTGCCAGGTCGGGCAGAAATGCGAAGTGACGCCATGTCTGCCAGTCATTTTTCTCATATTACGAAGAAACTGACTAAAACTACAATTTATCAACTTAGACTAGCTTTATTTTCATTATTGATGCTAACTGAAACTGTAGAAAGGAGCAGCTCTAGTGGTCGGGTTTTTACAAGTTGTCTTTCAGCTGAGTGGAGCCGCTGTACCTGGAAACGGGCCGTGGCGGAGCATCAGGTACGGGACACGAGCTTCTGTGTAGAATGGTAATGAAAGGTAAGTTTCGGTGCATGACTTGTGTTATTCGACTGAGAATATGGATAGGTATAGGGTAGGTTGGCAGACTTGGGAAGTTTTGCCTATTGTGTTCCTTTCTGTACGTTGAACTATGAAGTTATTAAAGATAGTGTTTGTATTGATGGTGATCAGCGCTTTGTATATGCTGTAATTCTATAGGTTCCATTGCTATCCGGTTGTGAGTTTTGAATTGTAGCCAAAATAATCACCATAAGTCGTACATCAGCTGGTGGGCGTAGCACTTGGTCAACATCACCGTCAGTATCGATAGAAGGATCTGGTGGTCCATTATAGTACAAATGTCCAAGCAATAATATGTCTTTAAAACCGAGCATCAGATTATAGATTCATGCAAAACACTCGTTAAAACAGGCAAGATTCATCTGAAATCATGTAGTACACACTAGGAAATGACCTTGGCTAACATGACAGCGTAAAAGAAACGTAAGCACTAAATGACTTCACATCGACAAAATGGCTGTTTTTGAACAAGACGATGCGATTTGTATGGTAAGCGCGTATGCTGACTGTGTTTACTTGTGTGAAATACCCATTCCAACATGCATCTTACAGGTATCCTATAGGCTGTTGCTTACGCGTGTGTTGGCTCGACCAACAAACAGCCCCAGCAATCAGCCTGTTAGGCTTCGGTTTTTCCGAACAACCGGTAATCAGTGGACAGTTTGAGGGCTTCACGATAAGAGACAGGTTGGCCAAGAGCTGACAATACGTCGTTGATGATGATGGGCTGGAATCTTACGTGTGAATGCAGCCTATAGATATCCTTTGCTCTGGCACTTTCTTGGATGTCTAGCAACTGGAACATGCCCGAGAGGCAACCACCGTTAAGCTATTCAACTTTGCTTTAAACAGCGAATATGCAGTCTATTGTCAGAGTGGCCGAGGATATACTGCTACAGCTCTGCTGCGAGGTCTGGACTTTCGACGATGACTATCCCCAGACCTGCCCAGTAAGCCAAGATGTAGCAAAGAACACTCGGAAACAGAAAGAATCTCGCGCATTTCACGAGACACCATACAGCGACTCTAGGATGGTTGTTCCAAACATGGACAACTCTCTTCTTCGCCTTCCAGCAGAAATCCAAATCCTCATTCTACAACACCTCACTTTCGGCCAAGTCGAGTCCCTTCGACGAACATGCCGAGCTCTACGGTATAACTTCAGCAAACCCGTCATACGCTTCATCTTCCCGAGTATCAAGTTTGAGCTGCTGTCGACGTGCTACCAGTGTCTTGCATACGACCCAGAGAGAGATAGTCTCGTCAAAGCAGATGAATCAGACGTGCGATACCCGCTGGCCAATGAATGCATCGACTGTGTCGCCTCGAGGGGAGGATTCTCTGTGGGACGTACATACACACTTGCGTCGCGGTCGACAGTCTGCGTGTGTCGATACTGTGGTTTTCCTGTGACCTCGGATGCTGCGTGGAAGGAGTATGAGTTTCACAGGAAGTGCTACAGACGGTATCGTATGGTACTCCTGTACTACTTTCTGTCTGGGTTTGCGCAGGGAACGATTACGATTGTTGCGTCGGCTCTGTGTTGGAGGTACTACAAGGGGAGAACCATGATTAATGCGCCTACAGCTGTAAGTGAACGAACGAAATTTACCTGGCAGGGAAGATGTACTGATGGGTTTAGATCAACTTTCTGATGAGTGGTTGGGTATTCAGTCTCAACATGGTACGGGGCATTGAGTTGAGGACGTATCACTGGTCTCTACTCCTCGAAATGGGTATTCTAGGACTCTGGATTCCTCCTTTGAGAGATGTAATCAGCGTAATGACACAACGGGGCCAAGGACCGCAAAGCTCAGATATAGCGACGGTATTCTTTATCGGTTCGAATATGCAAGTCTTCAAAACTGCCATGGGAGAGGAGTATAGTCACTGACCAAAGCAGGATCTTTCGTTCCCTCAACATCCTCGGAAACACGTTTTTGGCGTTTGAGTATCAGCTCTGGCGTCGCTTTCAACCGAAACAATCAAAGCTGCGCCGTATTCTCAACAAAGTGGCCACTTTTGCGATAATGTGGACATATCCACCGAGCATTGAGCAGAAGTTTCCAGGGAGATGGTTTAGAAGAAGTACACCACCTCCTCCACGACCAATATGTGGATGAATGCAGAGACTGAGCAAGATCAACAGTGGATCTTGAGAGGATGCACAATTAGTCTGGTCTGGGGTGCGTTATGATACAACGCGGACAACAGGAGTTGAAATCTGGGGTCATTTCGGAGACACGGAGGTATCTATTGATGAGTGACCATGCTTCGCCTCTCGTTTCCCAACGCTCTGCTCAGATCTAAATTAGATCTGAGGTCCCTTGTCACATGTCGGTATATGGGATGTTAAGACTTTTCAGGTCTGGAGTGAAGTTTGGTCATGCAGCTCATACAAGCAATGCAGATCAGCTTCAGCTTCAGCTCAACAAACTCAGCCATGACCCTACAGGAGATTGATCTCCGTCCCAGATACACTCTCAATAGCTCTGACTGGTTTTCAGTATGACTAGACTGAGTTGAAATACTCGTTTCACTGTCGCAACTGGCACTCGGACCCTTTTAATCGGAAATTGGTGTTTTCAAGACACGCTCGTGGAAGCATCATTATCAATTCTCACAAACTCCGCTATGATTACTTGGTACAAGCCGTACTCAATTGGCCCTTTCTTGGTCGTCGTTTCAGTATGATTGCTCGCAACACTGGGATCGCGGAACCCTTGGCTCTGGTCACCCTTTTCAGCAACGTTGGCTCCTCCCTGTCCAAAAGCACTCTGTAATGACTGCATGGCAGAGTTACTGCTGCCACTCCCATTCCTGCTACTACTGCTGCTGCTGTTTTTGTCGTCACCGGCAGACTTGGGAACGCACGGTTGATCTTTGTTGTGGTATGTCGCGTCCTTCTTGGAAGGGGTGCCGTCGAGGTTGCTGGCGATGCGGGTATCTTTAAGCTCCTGTCCATTTACACCATGATCAGTATTAGATCCACCAGTACCAAAGAGTGCACCTAGAAAGCTACTACCTGACTTGGAGGGACTGCTCTCCTTAGCCGTCATCTCGATCGAGGTGCGGACGTTGGAACCTCCGCCGCCAACGCCACCTCCTACTCCGCCACTGGGAAGCTTCTCGAGAGGCGCTGTGGTCTTCTCCTTGCTTCTCGAATTCTGGGCGTGACTAAGCTCGTGACCACCTGTGATGGCGTTTTGTCCAATGCCTGCACCGCTAAGGCCTTCTGCCTTTTTGGCCTCGGCGCGGCCTCTGCGATCCTGCTCAGGGGTGGTGTTGGGCTTGGATCTGCCAAAGTAGTATACTCCTGCTCCTAGAGCAGCTATACCAGCTGTGATGGGAACAGCGAGAGAGCCTTGTTGGCCGGCACCGAATACCTGCTTCATGTTTGATGTTTTGGTAGATTAGAGGAGAGTCAATTGAGTGGGATATAGATAGAATCGTGATGAGATCAATTGAACAATTGTTGTTTTACAAGATTGAATTGTTTTTTGAGTCCTAATGTTTTCTATGTCTCTGATCATAACTCAACTGTGACGTCGTTGATATTGTCATGACGGATTGGGTACTCATGATGACAACATAGACTAGACGTATAAGTGACAACTTGAGGGACCTGATTAAGCCAGAACCCGATATTTGTGTTGATACCCTAGAGCTTCCAAGGTAAAAGGGTCAAGCCATTGAATTTTATAATTGCGATGAAGCCATTTAAATGCGATTGATTCGAGTTTGTGGGGTCCAACAGTTGTCGATGACGGCTTGAGTTGGTGGTTAACAGTGTAGTATTCTCACTTTCTCTCTACCCAATCATGAATGAGACGGATATTCTATTAATCCTTACCCCGGATTAACTCAACTCAACTGAGCTCAGACCCTGGCCTCAATCTTCAAGTACCGATCACAGACGCTTTTTAGTGCAGGTCTAAAAGGCGGAGCCGCGATTTGGCGTCAACCAGAAGAACACGGAACCGCAGTCAAAGCATTCGATTCCAACGAATTGCTTTCCCTCATTAGACAGGGGACAAGTATTGATTGGTTGGGGAGAGGAGGAAACAGAATCTGGGGCAATGGAACTGACCCTGATAGAGAAAAGAACGTACTAGTATGTAAGTACTTTTGTTGGAGAACATCATCATCATTGTCACGACATTATGTAGATGAATTGCTGCTCGGTATATCGAAAACGCTTTTTACAAGAGGGTACATTCATCGAGTTGATAAGTCGTTTTGTCTTGTGGTCATCGAGTAGAGCCATGTTACTGTCGTATTACCACCACAACACACACCAACCAGATAGTTACAGAGTATGTACAATACTCTACAAACTTCAACTTTACATCGTGCATTCTGTATACATCAAATCTCCACTCCTATGACAGCGGATCCGAAGTACATACTACCAACACCAACCACCCCCCCCCCCCCCCCAATTAACTCCCATGCGGGACCAATACAATCCCGGGGCCCCGGCGATCTTCAATACGGATACAGACACTTTGATGCTGTTCCCCAGATTTGGCCTCTTTTCTTCAAGGTCATGTGTTTTCTCTTTGTCTGTGTGTTGCATCTAGTTTTTGCTTCCCCTCACGTCTGAGCACATTCGGCTGTCCGGAGAATATAGTCAATTGGCAAGTATCTTTGAACCTCTTCGGTCAAGCTTATACCTATCCAGCAATTGATGTACAAAGAATCCCCAACGAACTCATTCAAAGTATTCTTCCCCATTACAATAAACGGTGAGTCTTGTCTCCCCTGTATTCCTCAACCGGGCGAAGGGATCCTGTGGAGTTGCAAGGGGATCTGAACCCCAAAGTCTCCCCCGCAACCTGGCTGCTGCAATCATACAGCAATGCTTGCTTGCAACGGTCTGCATGGCAACGCAACCTGGGGTAGCAGACGTTTCTTTCTTTAGCTATGAGTGGCTAAAGTTTAATAGTCCTGGTGGAATGCGTCGAATCAGATACTCTGGAACAAGCGTTAGTACGGCCTAAACTAAGACAAGGAATGTCCTTGGCTTCTCGAGCACTCGCATGCATAGCTTGTCCTTCGTGTTATTTTTTAATGCTAGTCAGAGCTTCATGGATTAATACTAGAGAAACCACGTTCTTGACTCTCTACCGGATGAGACGGCGCCAAAGTAGGCATTCGTTATTAGACGGACAGGCGGCTGATCGTCCCCCCCTTCAGACTAGTACATTTTACAGCACAGCACTCTGATGCATACCTTGCCTCTATCGTTCTCCTCCTCTCCTCCTAGTGGTGGAGATCTCCAAGACCTGGGGAAACTGTTGCATGGGGCCGGATCAAAGGGTGGCGCGCCCCTGGCCTGGGGGAGAAACAGGTCCAGGGTTTGAACCTCCATGCTTATTCCTACAAGACTATATAGGAGAAGCTATGGCCTGATTGTAATTTGAAAGTCCGTTCCTGTTCCATGTCTATCTAACCAAGCATTGACTTGACTTATATTCCTCTTCATTCATCTCAAGATACCCCCTAGCATCTGTCTTCGCTTTTGGTCTTCTCTTCCTTCACCTCTCCGATCAATAAACAATACATCAACCAACCTGGACGATACTATCACAATGGCTGCTACCACTGAGCACAGCGAGCAGTTGAATGAGAAGCACGATGGTCTCAACGGTAACTTTGACCCTGAGGCTCAGCGTGGTGAGGCATTGAGCAAGTTCCGAACAGCCCAGAGTGTTCAGATGAGCCCTGAGCTGTTTGAGAAGCTGTACCTTTCGCCTATGAACAAGGTCAAGGGTGATCTTCGACAGAAGTTTGCAAACCCAACACCAATGTACGATGCCCCTTCTTTAGTCCTCAAGACATATTACTAACAATGTTTCCAGTGCTCTTGTTGGTTTCTTGCTTGCATTCACGCCCCTGACTTGTGATCTTATGGGCTGGCGAGGTGCCGGCGGCAGTGGTGCTGCTTCAAAGTATGTTTCCGACTAACAAGCTTCCCTGATGAATACATCTAACAACATCTCTAGCGCCGTGTACATGTTTATGGGCGGCCTTCTCATGATTATCGGCGGTGTCCTCGAATGGGTTCTTGGCAACAGTTTCCCAGCTTGTGTCTTTTGCTCTTTCGGTGGTTTCTGGTTCTCTTACGGTGGCACTCTCATCCCAGCCTTTGGTACATACGCCGCATATGCTCCCGCCGATGCTCAATCCTCCGCTGAAGGCCTTGCTACCCAAGGTTTCAATGCTAGTCTTGGTAAGTTGAAGACCGATACCCAGAAGAGACGATGTACTAATCAATTGCCACAGGATTCTGGCTCCTCTTTATGGGCTTATTGTCTTTCATCTTCTTCCTGTGCGCCCTCCGAACCAACGTCGTCTTTGTCATGATCTTCTTCAGCTTGACATTCTGCTTCCTGCTTATCACTGCCGCTTTCTGGGCTCTTGCTGCGGATTTCACTGGCAACGCTCTGCTCGCATCAAAGCTTCTCAAGGTAAGACTCTCACTCTGGTCGCCCCAAGACGAATACATAGCTGACCTCAAAACAGGCTGGTGGTGCATTTGGGTTCGTCACATGCATGTCAGGCTGGTACATTCTCGTTGCTGTTCTCTTCGCCATCGTCGACTTCCCTATCCAAATTCCCGTCGGCGACTTGTCCACTGTCATCAAGGGGCACAGCGAGAAGGCCCGTCGCGCATAATCTGATGCGCATCTGGGATGTATGATGGAAGTAATGTGGAGAAGGGGATGAAAGGATGATACATATATTTGAGCATCTCCTTCCTGGCGTTGGTCATGGCGTTGAGTTGGTCAACAATTGGCTCTAGGTGGCTTCCTGTCTGATGTTCTAATCATTGGATTTGAACTTCATCTAGTTATTAGTTTACTAGTCTGAGGAATCTGAAAGATCTGTCGGCTGAAAATACCACGTTTGTTTTAACCTTTGTATGTCCATCAGCTTCTGCCATGACGAGTGCTGCTAACAATATCAGTGACTACCTGTGAGTATCATACCTTGACGGAGAATAGAAAACATGGTCAAGCAGAATGGGAACATGAGTGACTTGCAGTTTATATCATCAAGAGTATAGACCCCATTCAAGATAGCCAGGCTGTAATAGATGCAGAGTTGGAACTTGGTGAAAGTCGTAAAACACTACGATAGCTGTAGGTTAAGCGGTGATCCGAATGCTATGTCTTGGGCGAATTAATACCCGCACATCTCAAAAATAAAACGTCTTCACCTTGAGCAAGATTCCGGACATTGTCTCCCTAGCGAAGAAGAACAAAAAAACCAACGACGCAGGCCTGATTCGAACAGACGCCTCCGAAGAGAATAGATTTCTAGTCTATCGCGTTAGACCACTCCGCCACTGCGCCTTATCATTGGATGAGAATATTGGGTTTCCAGGACCCCAAGTACTCGACACTCAGAAAAGTGACGGAGTTCTTTGTGTTGCCTAGGTAGTAGTTGCTTACTATTGAACCGGTATCAATCATTCACACCGTGGCCCCTTCAGAAATCTTGATTTTTGTTTATTTGTGAGTTTCCTATCTACTCGTTCAGATTACAGGAATTCTCGAATAGCTTCCCAAAAAGCCTGGGGGTTCTCGGACATGGGTAGGTGACCCGTTTGAGGAACGAGCTTCAGCTCTGCGCCCTTATCTCCAAGAAGTCCCTTGCTCGCGTCCATGGCCTTGGGTAAAGCACCCTTCGCATCCTCCTCTCCGGCCACAAACAGGCCGCGAACCTTGCAGCTACCCATCTTGGGCTTGAGGTCGTAATCCCAGAGGGCCGTGTTACTGTATCTGAAGCCCTCCACATCGTTAGCAGCCACCATCTCAGTCATCCACTTGACTGTCTCGGCGTTTGTGGAGGGATGGAACCAGCGTTGAACGGTCTGCTCAGCAAGCTTCTTAATTCCATTGCCGCCGTCCTCTTCGGCCATAGCAGTGCGGTCCTTCCAGGCCTGTGTGTTTGCCTCGCTTGATGTGGGGTTAAAGTCACAGGCGATGAACTGCTCTAGACGCTCAGGGTACTTGATGGCAAAGTTGAGAGTGGTAACACCGCCCATAGAAACACCGATAAGAGTATGCAGCTTTGTGATGCGGAAAGCGTCGAGGACACTCTTCAGGTCGTCAGCCACTTGGTCAATAGTGGCAGCGACGGGAGGTTGTGGTACGGCATGTCGGCCGCGGGTATCATATCGTAGGATTCGCAGGTCAGGACGCTCGCGCTTAAGAATATCCACAAAAGGATCCCACATGTGCAGAGATGTCAACAGCGAATTGCAGAATGCGACAGTGGGAGCCTTTGGATCCGGGTTGCCCTCCAATCGGAAAGGAATGTTTAGAGAGTCTGGGGTTGTAACAAATGAATTGATAGCAGCATTGGGACCGGGCACGGTTGACTGCTTGGAGTCGGGCGAGGTAAATGCAGCTGTCGATGGGAGCTTTGACAGAGAATGCAACTCTCGAGGAGCAGGCCCAAAGACGTAGAAGAGGGAATACGTCCTTCGGCCCTTGGAGGCGACATACTTGTCAAAGACTTGAGTGCGCCAAGGGGTATCCATAGATGCCTTGTGTGCCTCACCACCTTGGCCATTCTCCTTAGCATATTCGTGCAGCGCAAGGAAGGTCGTCTTGCCCTGTCCCTCAAGATACGATGTCTTGAAGGCACGAGAGCGCAACCACCCGGGAATCTTGGCCAACATGGGGATATGCTCCTCAACCAACCACTTTTGATATTCTTCCTCAGCGCCCTCGGTGTCCTTGAGGTCAATCGTAACAGCAGTAAGCTGGTGGCCCTCAGCTTCCTCGTCACTGAGCTTTTCCAATGGGGCAAATTGATCAGACTCCTTGGTATGAACCAAGTCCCAGAAATACCGCTTCACGTCGACTTGTCCAATTGTCTCAGCTTCTCGGGGAGATCGGTTTGCGCGCAGGGTGAGGTATGTCTCGGTTTCGAGCAAGGCCATATCCGTCACGTCGTACGCGGCAAGGTATTCAGGCTCCTGGCCGTCGGTCGCCTTGTAACGAAGACCGTTGGTGAAGATCTGAGGGATACGGAGACGGGTTGGGCCGTGTTCGTTGTTATACCACTCATGGAATTGGTCAACAGACAGCCCAGGCTTGGGCTGCATAGTGACGTAGAGGGAACCAGGAGGTGACATGATGGCTGATGATACGCAATTGAGACCTTGAATTGGAGAAAGAAGCTCAGTGTGTGGTGTTTTAATTGTTTTAAAGCGGCCTCATGGCTTCCGGAAGAACGATTTACATGATGGCAGGTGGAGCGAGAATCGGCCGCGAATGCGAAAGCGATCCGGCTCGGCAAATGGAATCGGGAACGTAGAAATGCGGGAGCTGGTGTAAACATTTACCCCGCCACTCACCGACGCTCACCGAAGCCCACCGGGGATCCAGGGTCCACACCGAGACCTGGTGGTGATTGTGGTGGGGAAGGAGCGACCTCAGAAATACAGGGTCTCGACATATCATGCATGGTCTGTGCCGCTACGTGAGCTAGCACAGTGTATACACTGTAAAGCTGGTAGCAAACAACACCGAGCCAGGTCAAAACTGCTGCAAATTACAGTGCGCATACTACCTGTCACAGTGCTGTGATTGGCAGTGTAAGTGTAAGTGCAAGTGCAAGCAAGCCGCAAACGTGTAAACTGGGCAGGCAACTTTTGTGATTCTCCGCTGCACCTCCTCTCAGTCTCTACCTTCCGCCCCTCAATATCTCCTGCTCATATGCGAATCGGCCCTCTCTTCGTAACCGCACATACCCGATCACCTCACAGCGGCCGGCCTCCCGCATGAAGCCTTCTTACATTCATCCAACCGTACATAACAAAATATCACTGCCTGCATATTTACTCCTTCTCCGCTGGCCACAGAAGGAATAGGTCGCCCGAATTATCGCTTCCAGGTCGACTGTGAAAACCGAAATGTGCATAGAGCAACGTCGATCATATAAGACCAAAAGCGACATCGAGCCATGCCATCTGAACTAACGGATTCCAGATCTCCGTCATATCGTTGCGTTTTTGCAACAGCATTTCTCCCCTACACGCCTGCTGACGTTGGGCGCGCCAGCTTTCCCGAGGCCTGTGGCTGTGCCTTGCCTCAACGATGGAAGTCATCTGCCGAAATGTCCCTCTTGACTTATCAGAGGATAACTTCAGGCGGGAACTTCTCCCCTTTATGAAAGCTCTCAACATCTCAGATTTCTACTGCGAAAAGCCCAAACGTAAAAGGCAAGCATGGATCAAGTTCCTCAGCGTCCAAGATGGCTGCGCATTTCTCGCCCGGCATGGCAAGCAACGACGCCTCGACTACCTCGGCAAAGAGAACACCAACCCCAACAATTTGTTCAGGTCCAACCCAAGTCATTTGTTTCGGCCCCCTCCCGTCTCAAGAGATATAACGCGTCTTCACATTCTTGGGGCCGCTGTGTTCGCGGAGCAAAGTGCAAAGGCTGTGGACAAACATGCCATTGCGCACCTCAAACATGAACGTGAAAAGAAGAAAAAGGCAATCGTCACTGCGAACAACAAAGATCGTCACGTTCCAGACATGGCTTTCAACGTTGCTGGTATTAGCTGTGGTGGCAATACCTTCCGTGGCCAAGACGAGGTGGTAACATTTGTTGACCACAAGAAATTAATCCTTCCCACAAACGCCACCGGAAAGTTCACATCCCAGTGGCTCACAATCAAGGTTGAGCGTGAAAATCGGATGGACTTTCATAACGAGACTATCAAAGACCTTATTGCTACCCGCAGCGATATGTCCGTCACATTAGTCTTGACAGAACCGCCAAAGATGTACACGTATCGCCCGTCTCTACTCGACCTTTCAGTACAGGAATGGAGTCGAGCTCAGGGATTAGCAGTTTGGGGCTTGACTCGTGACTACTCTTCGTCTTGTCTCGTCTATCGTGTCTATTTTTATGATATCCTCTCGTTTGACGAAGTCTTGAGATCATTGAGAAACAAGGATATTCTCACCATCACCAATCACGACCTACCATCCGTCATGTGGAATGTCATGGGGACAGAAGGCAATCACTTCCTTGGACGACAGACATTTATCGAGAAGTCTAAGAATCTTCTCACGTCCGGCAGGGTACACTTCGCTCTTCTATTCCAGGTTCAGGCTCTCGTCTGGAACAACTTCATCAACCCAGCCAGTGGCATAAAGCTGTTGGATCGTGTCATTGAAGATCACAAAGAGCGTAAAGCAGCAATTCCTGTTACGACAGATGCTATGAAGAAACTCTTTCAGACAATTCCATACCCATGTCCTGGCACGGATCCCACGGAGCTAGACGTGGTGAGTATCATGACCAACATCAAGAACGCCGAATACGAAGCCCGCAAAGATGATCCTGAAAGAGACCGAATTCATGGAGGCAAGCTGCCATCAAACCAAATATGGATCTTCAAAGTTCTGATCACACCTACACGATTGCTTCTCGCTGGACCAGAAGCGGAGAGTAAAAACAGAGTGTTGCGAAAGTATTCCAACTACTATGATCACTTCCTTCGCGTAGTGTTTTGCGAAGAAGATGGCCAGGAATTGAGGTTTCATCCCAAAGTGGACAACGAGCCAATCTATTCTCACTTTCGACGCATGATGGACGACGGCATTCAAATCGCGGGACGGAAGTACCACTTCCTCGGATTCTCTCATTCGTCCCTTCGATCACACTCTGCCTGGTTCTCGGCACCGTTTATCGACCAAGACTTTCAAGTACAGCACCCGGAAGATATCTTACTGGCTCTTGGAGACTTCAAAGATATTCGAGTCCCAGCCAAATGTGCGGCACGTATTGGCCAAGCCTTCTCAGAGACACCATATGCAGTGCCAATCTTTGAGAAAAGTATCGTCCCACAATTTATTCACGACGTCAAGTCTGCAGATGGATCCCGTGTCTTCAGTGACGGAGTAGGCACAATCTCTCAGGAAGCGCTGGAAGAAATCTGGCCTTATCTTTCTATGAAATCTGCGGCGCCAACTTGTCTTCAGATTCGTTGGGGTGGTTGCAAGGGAATGCTATCTTTGGACACCAGACTTAAGGGGAAGGTGTTCTGCATTCGAAAGGAGTCCATGGAAAAATTCCCAAGTAAAGACATTGAAGAGCTCGGCATTTGTGATACCGCATCTAAACCACTACGACTCGTTCTTAACCGCCAAATGATCAAAATCCTAGAAGACATGGGCACAAAGGATGAATGGTTCTTCAAGCTCCAGAACGACGCCCTTGACATCCTGCGTAATGTCACAGCTGACGCAGCTAACACGAGCTCCTTCCTCGAACATCATGCAATCGGCATCAACATGGGTCTTCCCAGGCTGGTAAAGCAACTGGAGACAATGGATATTGACTATCGCCGCGACAAGTTTCTTAAGGCGGCCGTTGAGCATGTTGTCCTACGAGAACTACGTTTGCTAAAGCATAAGGCTCGAATTCCTGTCCACAACGGGGTAACGCTTTTTGGCATCATGGATGAGACGGGGTTTCTCAAAGAGGGCGAAGTCTATGTCACGTATGACAAGGCTTATGGCAGAAGTAATGGCCGGGGCATCAAGTCCACCTTGAAGGACGGCGAAGTCATAGTCACCCGCTCACCAGCTCTTCATCCTGGAGATATTCAGCTTGCCAAACAAGTCACTCCACCAGAGGGACACCCCTTGCGAAGTCTTCAGAACTGTATCATATTCAGCCAGAAGGGAGAGCGTGACTTACCAAGTATGCTGAGCGGAGGTGACCTCGACGGGGATATCTACAACATTATATGGGACCCCAAAGCAAAGCCGTTGAGAGTCTTTTCGCCAGCAGATTATCCAAGAGTTACCCCTCGACCTCTGGATCGTCAAGTCGAACCTAAGGATATTGCCAATTTCTTTATCAACTTCATGCGGACTGATATTCTAGGAGTGATTGCGACTAGGCACGTCATTCTGGCCGATTATCACGATTTAGGAACTACTCACCCTGATTGTGTCGCCTTGGCAGAAATGCACTCCACAGCTGTTGACTTTTCCAAGACGGGTATCCCAGTCGATATCAGAGCCTTACCCAAAAACCCGCGTTTTCGTCCTGACTTGTAAGTCAGCCACTCTCCCGTAATGACATGGCATCACACTGACACATCATTAAGCCTTGCAATAGCACCGCCTCTGAAATTGTATGACAAGGGACAGTTGGCACATATTGGGGAAGACGATGACCTAGAAAACGCCGATGATGATGTTATGGCCCGTTCTAAACCCAACTACTACCAATCGGAGAAGATTCTTGGTCACCTTTACCGAAATGTTGACGAGAAAAAGATCTGGGACGAGGACATTCATCGCAGCATAAACACTGCTGGACCATCGGTTTGGGATCAGCTGTTGACTATCGTGGAAAACGAAGTTATCAAGTACAATCTCGACATCAAGTGGACGCGTCAATCAAAGAAAGCGTGGAAGATCCGCGGCTTGTAAGTCGCATCGTCTGCTCCTGGTTTTATTGTGTGCTAACTTGACCTAGGTATGAATCGACCATAATGGACAAGATGTGGCACTTTTCAGAGAATCCCCGTGTGCCCTTGACAGAAGTCGAGGTATTCTGTGGGTTTATTCTCAACAAGAGAGGTGCCCAGACCCGCCGTCAGGGGGACGCGTCGATGAAGCTCAAAGAGGAGATCGACCGCACCATGACGTGGATTGTCAAGCAGATTCGGGACCGAAGTGTAGGGGATGGGGCAGAGACCCTTACTACAACGACTGAAGCGGATGAAGCCACATCTCGATGGAGAGAAGACGTTGTCGAGCTATGCTGGGCGTGTGTGGCTGTTTCCTGTATCAAAAAGGAAAATGCACCTGATGTATACCACGACTACGGTGAGCTGGAGAGCTTCCGTATTGTGGCTGCCAGCTGTCTAGTCAAGGAGCTCAATAGCCTGACCCGGATAATGGAAACCGCTGCTGGAGGAGGATTCGTTGGTGTTGGGCGTGGTGGGCGAAGTGGGCGGGGTGGACGGGGCGGAAAGAATATGACGCTTCCGGTACGATGATTTGAGTGCAGTTTGTTTCATCTGTAATGATCTAGGGGATACCAAGGCTGCTGTGTTAGCTAATCTGGGTGTTGAAGATAATTTGTACAGAAGATGGCATTGACACGTCTCGATGATAATGAAGAATTGACGGTACTTGCACCAATGTTTCATAGATGAGTGCATTGTTTCTGACTTTTATTTAATTCGTGACGGGCACATGCGCAGAGGTGTGTGTCTGGATACACCTTTTGATACTGCCTCACAAGGAGGGTTATTCTGATGCCAATCGGCCGTTGCCTGAAATAATGATCAGAGACAGAGGTACAGGTATATCTGTCGAAGGTCTTTGTGCTACTGGTGACTTGCAGCTAGTAAGTGGCTTTCAACGACGCACCGACTTTGTATATACGCCTCATGGTGTGTATAGGCCTTGCCCGCGACCCAGCTATATCCGTTGCCTAGCTCGTTGTTTCAACATACAGGTGTGAAGATCCAGTGGGCTTGACTTCTCAGATTTCTGACAGGATTATGAGTAAACTACGATCTCCACATTGCACACAAAATTGCGAGTCAGTATCGACTAATTTCATCTTCATATCTAGTCATTGAGGGTCAAAACCCGTTAACTGAGGCCCTAAGGGCACATTTTCAACTCCGCTCGCTCAACATCTAGGCAATTCGATACCGGCACACTCTGTGCCGAGAACGTCAACTAAGAAAAATGTTGGTATCCAGAATGTGCAGATCTATAACCCTCAGCTGTGCCATGGTTCCCCGATAAAGATCGGAACCAGCTATCAAGCAAGGCTCTCTTGGCAATTGCGGTCTGTTACTTGTACCAAGAGACGTAGCATCAGCGTACATGTTAGAGCCAACCAATTGAAGCAAATCCGCGTTCCAGGCGTGTGGAAAATGACGATCAGCAGGGACTTCTGGTTAGTGGAGGCTAGTTGCACAAGAATGGCGCCGTTCGAAAGGGGCCACTTTAAGCCACTGTTGTTGGTTGCGACAATGACGACTATCTCCGACGAGTTGTCTGCATGGAAATGCTTCTGATACGTTCATATTTAAGTGTTCTCCACTGGAGCTAATAAGTAATGACATGACTGAGGTATCTCTCTGTTTTGTAACGACTACACAGAATCGTGGTTCCTTGATATAAGCATAACCAAATGTTCAAAGACGAAACCCGAGTAGATGACGATATTGGTAAACGTTTTCCACATTTATTTTGAGTCTATTCTTCTTATCACAGAGGTCCTTGTATATGGACCGTGCGAGCCAGAACAATGTCTCCAATAACCAATACTGAACCAACAACATCTCACTAACACTAACCTACTTGGCAACAAATATCTAAAGAAATCGACCGTTTTCGGCCAGCAACATGTCGATATGCAATGCGGTTTGTACGATATATCGACCTAGATCCTGATGGACTGGGAAACACTTGCATGAAACATGCCTGGCCCAATAGGTGAGGACATGAGGCTCTGTAAGTGGGCATCTGGACCAACAACACAGTCTACGAGCAAGCCTTCTTACACAAAGTGAATGCTAGTAGAATCAGGAGTGTTTCCATTTGTTGGGCTACACCTTCAGCAAGCGATGTCGTTGTTTAATCCCATTGTTCGGAAAGGCTATTGGTGCTGAACTGCTATGACAAGCTTTCTTCACCTTCTGCTTTGAGTTAATAAACTCCTAATAGTTTGAAAGTCCTAGAAGTCTGTGAAACCTGAAGATCTTCTGCTAGACTCTACCGTATGAGACATTTCTGCTGCAGTTTGCTATGTTGTTCGCTCCAGCGATTACCCAGTTTAGAAACAACGACGCCACCAACTCATTGTTTCTACAATATTTCAAGTCCTTGGCTGCGATATTGCGATGAAGTTGGGATAACTATGGGGTGATAAGCGAGACATTTGATTTTTGAATGGTAATTTCCAAGGCTTTGTGGAGTCTAGACTGGTGCTGGTGAGTGAAGGTGTCACCACACACCCCCTCTCCCAAGACCCTCTAGAGAACAGAACAAGCTGCATATGTGATATCTCAAGAGAGCTTTCCATCATGGGAAAAGCCCAAGTATAGCAAACAAAGAGATATCGTCAGCATGTAGATATGATTGGGTATGGGGTTTATCTTCTCCTCACGTTCGGCCCAACAGGTATGATTGTGGACTCACATATGTTTCGAATATGAGTTAGATCTAGAGTTTTGTATTTTACTGAGATGCAGCTTTATTCGCAAAGGGTTAGATTGAATCACCAAGAGATTCTCATCACTTAATCGATGAGGGGAAGCAGTTGAAGTTGTTTGATGAGGCTTGCAGCCTATAACGATGAGAGTCAACACTTGATGGCAACTCTCTTGATGAAGCTGTATAAGATGGAGAATATCACCGTTCAAAATGAGAGGGGCATCAAACAAGACAGCTCATTTTACCTTCAAACACTCACAAACTATCATCACTCTGTTGATTAGCTGTGTCTGATCTCCTACTTCGTCTCATCATGTCTCATCATGCCCGAGCTTTTGATCACATCTCTTCATTCTCAATCAATCTTATACCAACCCTCGTACTATTCTGTATAGCTGCCTACATACTTCCAATCTTGTCTCGTTGTCTACTTCGCCATATCGCATCCCCAACCTCATTCAACGAGAAAACCTTCAGCAATGGCAGTCCTTCCATCTCCCATCTCCCCCGTCTATCAGGAGTAGTCCCATGGTTAGGCCATCTCATGGGTCTAACCATTGACAGCACTCGTTACATCAATAGCCTGATTGCCTCTACGACTGCTCCCATCTTTACCATTAACATCCCCTTTGCTCGAATCACAGTCTGTCATCCAAGCATGGATCGAGTTCTCTCGCGTCATGTTAATGACACTGGCCTGGCTCAAGTACTCGTCTACGTTGGACCTCGTCTTTTTGGACTTAAGAAGGATACCATCGACGCTGTATTTGGGTACAACCCACAGCCCTTGCACAAACAAAAATTTGGTCATGCCGAGAATATTGTGTCTCTGAATCAACGTTCGAGTACCAATATCAGAGACCGGGTTGCAAAGATGCCTGAGTTGAATGAGCTCCTTATTGGCCGTTGGGTGTTTGAGTTAACCGTTTCTGCTACGGCGAGTGCAGTGTGGGGAGTTAAAAACCCTTGGAGCATGGACCAAGAGTTCTCCAACGAGTTCATGTAAGTCTTCTCTTTAACAATATTGTCTCAATTCCTAGACTAACAGTGTGAAGGAAACTAAGTGAGACGTTTGATACCCTCGGAAGACCCTTTTCCTGGCTCACAGCAAACTCAGCCTGGAACTCTCGCAAATTCCTCCTTAAGAGACTTCGCGAATTCCACCTTCAGCACCGTGAAGCACGTGTACAAACCACTGGTCACAGCATCAACGTAGTAGCCCACAGTGACCCAAACTGGGAAACTAACCCAGACTATTACCACATTGAGATGGTCTCAGCCCTGGGTCTCCTGGCGACGACCAGCACTCTTGCAGTCTGGCTTACACGTCACCTTTTGACAGATCCTGAACTTGTCCGAGTTATCCTCAAAGAAGTCCAACAAGTCAGATATGTTGAAGGAGAGGATGAGGATAAGCCAAGACTGGACTTTGCCAATGTTCGTTCCGAATGTCCCTGGCTCATGGCTTCTTGGTACGAGACTCTTCGTCTTCAAATGACAGGCGTTGCGAGAATCGCTCGTCACGATTTCATGCTCAACATGCCTGGATCTGAACCCATTGCCGTTCCCCAAGGAGAGATCTTCATGCTTCCCATGTGTGCATCCAACTTGGACGTTGACATTTGGGGCTCTGACGCTGCAGTCTTCAAGGCATCCCGCTTCATCGACAAGGAAGGTCAAGTTTCCGGTAGCGCTGTGCGCAAGGTCAGAGCCTTTGGAGTCGCAGGCAACATGTGTCCTGGCCGTGTGTTTGGGACGGACATCATCTTTTCTGTGATTGGTACAATGCTTCGGACTTTTGACATCGAGGCTGCGCCTGGCGAGGAGTTCACGGTTCCTACTCTGCGAGGGGGGTTCAATGTTGGGTTTGAGAGATATGGAGATGATGTGAAAGTCTTACTTAAGAGGAAACATACTGCTTAGCTTTCTGGACCCTGACGAATTGGGTAACAGGGGATGGTAATGTGTTCTGATATGCGGAGTTATGTGGAAATAAACGAAGTCCACCATAGCAAATGAATTAATGTCCTTTACTTTGCGCTTTCATTTATTTGTTTGCTACCTAGAAGCCATCTACCCATTCCCAAGACTACTTCAACGGGGGTATTGACACAATCTTGTTGCTGCAGACTCTTGGTAAGCTATACCTGATCTCACCTTGTATCCTCGGCGCATTATCCAAGATACATAATACCTCACATATGCTTAACGCGTATATTAGTCGGAGTGAAGTTGTCGCGTCTTATAAAGGTCAAGCGCTAAGCCTCCGAAAGAGGCGCATTTTATCATCTGTGCAAGACTGTTCTTAATGTGTTGAAACGTAAAGCTGTCGCCTTAGATTGCTTATTCCAACTCGCACTGATCAATTAGTTGGGAGGGCGAGCGATGTAACCAGAGTCAGCCACATCAAAAACCCTCCGATATCTTGTAAGTCGGCGGCTTCAAGTCAAGCTGGATGATTTGTAAAACATCCCTTTTTTTACATGAAGTTTTTATAAAAGATGAGCGTCCGGACATAGAAGATAAAAGGGCCATCTCGAGAAAGAGACAGAGTTAATTGTGGAAAGCTCTCAGCATAAAGACACCGATTTATACGACTACTTGCCAAAGCCACTCCGTTTCAACATTGCCATCCCTCAATATGTCTGCTCGAAAAAAGGTAGACCAAAGAGATGGAGAAGCTCAAAGTACCCAGGGACAAACACCAGTGTTCAACAAAGACTATCGCTTCTGGATGATCATGGTTACTCTGATCCTTGCCACCATTCTCGCATCTCTTGAATCAACAGTTGTCATCACCTCTCTTCCAACCATTGTCAACGATCTCAAGCTTGGGTCTAGTTATATCTGGGTCACCAATGTCTTCTTCCTTACCACGTAAGTGATGTGCCCCAATCCAGCCTACCACACGATATCTGACCTGGTATTGTTACTACAGAGCCTGTGTCCAGCCTCTCTTCGGTCAACTCTGCAATATTTGGGGCCGCAAGAAAGTCATGATGTTCATATTTGCTCTATACACGCTCGGAAGCGGTATTGCCGGCGGTGCCAATGGAGGGGCGATGCTCATCGCTGGTCGAACAATCCAAGGTATCGGGAGTGGTGGAATTACAATGGCCAACGATGTCATCATCTCTGATCTGGTTCCCCTACGTTACAGGGGAAACTATATTGCCATACTCCTACTGGTCATGACTATCGGTTTTGCCATCGGGCCATTCCTTGGGGGTGTCATTGTCGAGAACACGACTTGGAGATGGGTAAGTTCAAGTCGTCCATGGATACAACTTGACTACACTAACACTTGAGCTTAGGTATTTTACCTAAACCTCCCTCTTGGAGGCGCTGCTATCGTCGTCACGTACTTCTTCCTCAACCTTCAATACGATAGAACCCAGTCCACAGTGGAAAAGCTGAAGCGTATCGATTATGTCGGTAATGCTATCCTCATCGGATCCAGCGTCTCGATCCTCATCGCACTTACATGGGCAGGCCCTGTTCATCCATGGTCCGATGCAAGAATACTGGCTCCACTGATCATGGGCGTTCTTGGCCTTGTCGGATTTGTCATTTATGAAGGATCCGGTATTCCATCTGAACCTGTCATGCCCATCCGTCTATTCCCAGGCCGCACATCGTACATCGTCTACGCCAATACCTTTCTTAACCAGCTGTTGATCATGTGGCTGTACTACTTCCTCCCATTATACTTCCAGGCCGTCAAGATGTCTACGCCCTCCCGATCGGGGGTGCAGATGCTTCCTGTTGCACTCATCGCTATTCCCGGAGCCGCACTCTCTGCCTTTATGTTGTCCCGATGGGGCAAGTATAAAAGACTTCATGTATCTGGATTCTTTATCATGACTTTGGGTGTCGGGCTCCTTGGTCTTCTCGACGAGGACAGTCCCCCAGCAGCTTGGGTTCTTGTCCAATTTCTTCCTGCCATTGGGTCCGGGTTTCTACTCAATACACTCCTCCCTGCCTTCCAAGCATCCACAGAAGAAATTGATCAAGCTGCTGCGACTGGGACTTGGTCTTTCATACGTTCTCTTGGCACGGTTTGGGGTGTCGCGATCGCTGGGACCGTGTTCAATTCCTACACGAAAGAGTATGCGTACATGATTGACAACAAGCTGGCCGGAGAAGCACTGCGCTCAGGAGATTCGTATCAAAGCGCGACTCGTGCTTTCATCATGCAATTCGATGAAGAGACCCAGGGCCAGCTGCGCCACGTCTTCATGCTCTCACTTCGGAAGGTTTATGTTATCTCTGTGGCATTCGGTGGACTTGCATTTATTCTATCTCTACTGGAGAAAGAAATCCCTCTTCGTGAGGAGTTGGACACCCAGTATGGACTGGAACAGAAGGGATCCGATAGTCAGGAACAGACATAACGGTATGTGCTTCTGCCAGGAGTATCATTAACTCGCGGTTGACAGAACCATGATGTGGGTTTTTCAATGGTCGAATGTGGTCATTGGAAACCATTACGGTTATAGGTTTTATACGGGTACTGGTGAGATTCTGACCAGTTTTTTTCGTTTTGGGATTGATACTACAGACTGGTCGTACTTTCTGATTGTGTATTCGTCAATATAGTTCTTACGAGCCAGTCAAGCCAAGGACTATTTCAGATGAGCGTTACACTCAAGCCATATCTCGACGCACGAGATGCCTAAATCGATAAGGTCGGTACTTTTGGCACTCTACTTCAATCTTTTGTAGCATTCAGCTTCTTCGAAGGATCCAATTCGATTTAGTATAATCAATTCCTGTATTCATCGCTTTTTTATTGCTTGAGCTCACTCCATTCGTATGGTCCATTACTGTCTCACTCTCTTACTCCTCTTCTTTGTGTTTGCAGTAATTATTCAGCTAATACTTGTATTGGTACTACAGGCTACAGTGAAAATGGCATGATATTGTGGACTGCTATCTGACAACGGTCAGAGTATCATAAAACTTAGCCCGTAGGCGGTCTGAAAGATCAGTCTTCCTCCATTTATAATCTCTAGATCCACTAATATAGCCTCATAATCCAGCTTATGTAACCGAATCTTTTCAGTTGGAAGCTTCTCAAGGACCTTTACGTCCCTTGCCCGGGCAATCTTGCCTGTGTCGGGCATCCAGATCTTGTATGAAACAGGTAAATTCCGTGTCAACATACATTATATCCATGACCTATTAGCTCTACAGGCTATGGTGTAAAGAGCATGTATTTGTGGCCTGCCATATGACCAGGGTCGGCCTGATCAAAGTTCCGGGGGTGCCTCAGTGAACAATTTGTGTCTTCTTGTTTTCTCCAACGTTCTGATCACCGGTTCATTGTTGAGTGTCACCCGACATCGTGATAATTGATTAGATGAGCTGTCTCTTTCGGGTTCCTAGCAGATTCCGCATCTGCCAGGGCATAAGACGTTATTATAATAGTGAGTACCTGGTGTGACGCAGCCCAAGTGTGAGGTATGGGCTCTAGCTGGAGCTCTGCTTTTGACTTGAAGAGGTTTCAAGCTTCAACGCAGAAGGCAGAAGAACTCATCCATCTCAGAACTGTTTGTGGTTGCCATGAGAAGATTTCCTGGCAGGTATGATAAACAATTGGGCGTCGAAATACCAGACTTCAATCTATGTGCTCGACTTTCTACCGGTCCGTCGACAGTAGCATATAGAGAGATAACGCGTTTTCGGCTGTGTTGCGAGAATCTGTAAAGAGAATGGGGAGAGGCTGTTGATAGTTTATCTGATCGACCATTCTTGCAATCCACATCAAAGAAAGTCCTGTGGGAGTTAGATTGAGGAATTCTGCCTCAGTTGTCGACATCATGACCATACATTGTTGACCGCACTTCCAGAAAACAGGGCCTGATGCAAGCATCGCGACATTGCAACAACTTATGCCCAATATTGTGGCACCTCTTCGCCCTATGTTGAGAGATCCTAAGTCGGAGTGAGATATGCCACAAAATCGCTCTTTCTTTTACGGTGAAAAATTTAGATGAGTTTGCTCTTTGTTTTGCGCTCGGGTTGAATTCCATTGTGAAGTTGTGAGTTGTACTTCTTACGGTGATGTACCTCGCATTGCAACCTCTCCCCATCAGTACAGATAGCGTCGTGTAACAAGATGCTCTTGGATGTCGCGGAAAGTTGAATCGTCATTTCCCTTACTCTTTCTGGGTGAATGTTTGCGCTTGGTCCAAGTAGGGATGTCAAATTCCAAATACCAGGAACTATAATTATTTGTGCACTCTGAACGCACCATGCTTATTCATGCGCCATTTCTCACACGTGAACGTATCAGGATCGGTTGGTTCGCAATTCGAAGATAGCCTCTCACACCCAATGCACTTGTCTTTGTCTCCCCGCTGGAAATCACAAGGCTCTCCAGCTTCAGCGCAACTATGGTATTGGGCTTGATGTCATTCCAGCGGCAACAATCTCGATCCCGTCGTGAAGGTTTAATCGCGGTCAAGGAATAGATCGATATCCCGTGTTGCCTAAAAGTTTGCTTATCCTCCAATAAAATGCTCGAGGTCGATCCGCAGACAGAGTAAACACGACTCCGCGGCATCAATGCTATGCATTTCAGACCCCAAAATGCTCGTGGCCACCAAAGGATGTAGCTGGTCATTCATGTAGAGCATATTCCAACATTGATCAGTAGTGCAGAGGTTGTTTGGGTTGCACGAGATTATACGCGTAAACCTCTGCTCCATGACGGTTGCTTTTGGGTGCCAGTTTGTGTCTTTGACGATTAAAGTGCTCAGGCTCTAGGTATGATCGTGCCTTGAGATTCGATACACCTCCTGGTTCGGAAGAATTGCGCGGTTGTGCTTCTCCGTTCAAGATGACCGGCGGCCGATATCGAATCAGGTGTTTCAGAATTGTATCGTGGAAAGTCGCGGGGTTGCTGTTCACTGATGAGAGTTTTTGAGTCATATATGTTATGTCGGGTCTTGTGCCCATTGAAAGGTAGTTTAGGCTGCAGGTTCTTTCTTGCAATTTGCCTTGGTGGTAAGTACGACCCACGAGACTCGAAAACCAGAGCATATGCAGATGCCGCTTGGAAGGACAGGATAGTGTTGGACATTAAGAACTAGCGCCATGGCAGCTCCTCGAAGAGGAAAGTTGATAAGTTACAGTCCTATCAATCGTGGGAGCTTGGGCAACATGAGTTTTGATTGACTGTCAAAGTATCTATCAACGAGGAGAGATATGAAACCAAGTTGTGTTAGTTGTGAGAAAAAAAGAATGTAAGCCCCAGCGCAAGCTGTCAGGCAAGTCTGGAGCGAAAGATCTAAAGAGCAAGAATGAAGTTGAGGAAGAAGCACCGGGGCTATTTATACCTGATTGGAGATGCGTAATCGGCCAACTTCAATTACCTCATCACAACGCAATTAATATCTTGCAGGAGAGAAAAGAGAAAACAAGACTGTGTGCTTCGTCGCTGCACAAAAGCATAAATGAGTTCAGAAATCTGAGCTTGGTGGTCAGGTCTTCCGGGTGGTGACAGTGACAGTGACACGGCACATGCGGATAGCCTCCTATCCAGCCACTTTCTTACTCATCAGATACACTGGTAGACAAATGACAATTAGGTCTGTCGACAGATCACATCTAATTCCCCATTTGCCCCATAGTTGAACAGGCTTGATTATTGCAGTCAACTACTTAATTCGAAAGATAGGTCACATTATGGCTTTATATTCTCATAAGCCCAATATTGTAATTAGAGATATTAACAACTGCCTCCGATGTAGTCGGCGTGTTCCATACTTCAAGCTTCCCGTCCCCGTTCCTCGTCCGCACGGCCCCGTCCAGAAACCCTCCGATCGACCCACTAAAACCCTCCGAGCGGAGCCCCGCATGACATCCAACCAATTCCTACTACTGCATCCTTCTCACTGTCATCTCACTCACTTCTCACTTCTCACCTCAAACCTTGGAAACAAAAATTCATCATTTCAAACTGAGACAGGGCGACAAAATGCATACAGCCCCATCAACACATCCAAACCAAATCCGCTCCGCCTGTGAGCGCTGTCGGCGCCAAAAGCTCCGATGTTCTCGCCCTGTCGGTCCCAGCGCCACATGCGCCCGTTGTTCCCGTCTCAATCTACACTGCCAGGCCGGTATGCAGCGTCGCGTTGGGCGACCACCCAAGAAGGACGACGTGGTCGAAGCTGTGGAAATTGTGCTTCGCAGTGGTCCTGATTCGCCGCAGCCAGCTGACGATGGCATGCAATTTATCCAGGGTCTGCTGGATGATTCGACCTGGAATCTGGACCCTTTCTGTGGCTATGCACCGGAGAGTCTTCCGTTTCCTATGGAGGCGTGGCCTGCTGTACAAACACTCGATGCACCGGATGTTGAGCAGCCTGTCATTAGACCCAGTGAGCAATTGTTTGAGAAATTGTCAAGGCTGAATGCGGATATCCACCGGGGAAGGGAATTTGCGGCTCAATTTGTGAGCAATTCGGATTTGCACGACTTTATTTGCAAGGTACATCAAACCATGAATGGCTATGAGAATGTGCAAATGGCATTGAGGACGGCGCAGGACTTTCTGGTTGTCCTAAAGACGCTGCATCGACAGCTTGGCACGCGCACTGTTTCCTGCTACGGGCGGCAGCCGTATACAAACAAAACGATAATGGCACTTACGGCCGACACGCCGACATCGTCCGCTTCGTCACCACCTTCTCTCTCTTCGGGTGGTACAACGCCAATATCCGGAAGCTCTGCTCCCCAGCTTCCCCCCGTTTTCGACTCACCGACCATGTTTCTCATCATATCGTGCTACGTTCAGCTCATCAAACATCTGGAATTTGTCCTCAAATTGATCTTCAACTCCATATCGGACCCACAAAGGGATCTGATTGATTCGGCTCCCATGGCGTTTGCCGACGTGCCACTGATTGAGCCGTCGACCCAATTTGTTCTCTTTTCCGAGCTGCTTCGGCATGTTATGTGTCAGATTAATTTGCTGATCGGGTTTCCTAGCCCTTGGTCCAACAAGAGTGCCTGGACAGGTTTGATGACGTGTCAAAGGTACAAGGATATGTTGAATTCTGAGCTGGGCGTCGTGGAAGACGGGTGGACAACACGGCCAAGTAAGTTAATGGAGTTGAACAGAATAACCAAAGGGATGCTTGATGAGCTTTCCATGGTGGGAGTATACTAAGCACAATTGTGCACTTTTATTTATAAAAGGGCAGTCTCAATGACGTTTTCGTGCTGTAGGGACGGGTTTGTAAATCGTAGGATAGACTCGAGACCTCGCTACGATCTAAAAGTTGTATACTCTAAGTTATTCTAATCTTTGTAGCAATAATACCAAACCGCCAGTCTCAGGCTGTGTGAACATCGAAAGGGTTTTTTACTGAAGTGATCCCAAACTCCAAATTCGCCCCGAAACTCCTCGCCAAAGTCCCAAGCCCAAGCCCAAGCCCGGGCCCAACGCCAGCAAATCCCTCAAAGGGACATTGAAAAGGTGAAATCGTACTTGTTGCTACCGCAAGCGTCAAAAACAAACGAATAACGAACCGTCGCGTCGTAAGGTAGATATTCGATGGGGGGAATTGGTCTCTGGTACGGGGATATCTGTCGGGCCCTTGACAAAGAGTGCTCCTCGCTATGAGCTCTCTTGTTTCTTCCCTTCTTAACTGGCGTCACGTATGCCTTCTTTGGTGTCGCAGGAGGTTCGACGCGCCATTCACATGCGAGGACGCCAAATTTGACCAGTTCTGGGTTCTTGTGCTTGCTGAGCTTACTCAATTTGGCGTATTTAACAAACTGTTCCTGGAGCCAGGATTTGATTTCAACAACATGTGAGGTGATCTTCCAGTTTGGCTCGTCCACCTCGAAGAAGCTTCTGTTTCCACCCTCAAATCTGGAGGTTCTGGATTTTCCTGCTGCAGCTTGTGGTCAGTGGTTGCGTCAGGGTTATATCTCGTTGCTCATCACTTACCACTTTGGGCGTTTGAGGACCCCTGTGTGTTGGTATGGTTTTCGGTAGGAGTTCCGGGAGATTTGCGTAGAATTAGGTAGTCTACAAAGTAGAATTCCTCTAAATTGGGAAGATATTGTGCTAAAAAGCGGTACAGGTGCCTTGGGTACCTGAGCCTATCGGGCAGGTCGTGAATCTGGCCGCAATTCGGGCACCGCAGTGGTGATTTTCGGTCATGCCATTTGTGGCAGTATCTCATGGCAACCTTACGGATCTGATCCAGTCCTGAGCAATTCAGAGCTCTGGTAAAACGTATGCTGTCTTCATAGAAATCGGGAGGGATGTAGTCTAGGTAAATAACATCTGAGAAGGAGTTGAGACTAACGAGCCGTCCGGTATCCAAACGGAAGGCAGTTGATCGTTTCACGAGGCTTTTAGCAACAACGGCAGCTTCATTGCAGGTAACAGAGAGCTTGGCGAGTTGCTTGTGCAAGTTGGTGTAGTAGGAGATGTCGGCTTGTGAAGTGGGGTAGAGAGGTTTCAGGGTACCATCTACTTTGTGTGTTGGCCGCCTTTCCCTTTTGACTTCGAGGGCCATGGGATCACCATCTTCATCGTCTTCATCCGAGGACATATGGAGGAGGGTGGATTCTTTGGTCCACCATCTTCCGATACCAGTGGACGGGTGCCAGTCGGTATCGATTTTGAGAAAATGCATACCGGGGGTGTCCAGGGTACTTTGCCATATCTGCGTGCGTATTTCGGGCGGCAGGCGGGCAAATGGAGAGAAAGTGCGACAGTCTTCGGGTATCTCAAATTTGAGGGGGGTTTCTATCGTCTGTATTGGCGAGTCTGGCGAGGAAGTGTGTCGGTCGGAGATGCGAGCTTGGGCTTCGCTATCAAGGGTGGGAGCAGTCATGATAGCTGTGGGCCATGAGCTTATCAGTGTCCCGTGGTCATGAAGGAGGGGTAAAGACTAAAGTTGGAGAGAAGAAGCGACAGCGAAAGAGAGCAGAAACAATCACAATAGCTGAACAAACGATTGAGTGAGTGTGTGAGGATGCAGAGTATTGATGGTCTCGAATAGTTGATAAAGTCAAGTTGGAGGAGTAGTGGAAGTCGCTGGATGGTTGGGTTGCACAGTACAACACACATCGGCAGGCGGCGTGAATAACTGACAGCGCTTGGAGAAAGAGCCGCCGAGAGGGAAAGAGAGGTAGGTACTTTTGCGCTGCCAACCGCCAAAACGCACAGCTATTACCCGTTGGCTTAATTCTGCAGCGAATCAAGGATATGATTATTGGAGGTTTAGCTCTAGTTTCGTGTAGAAGAGCTTTGGGCCTGGGTCGTCGTGTCTGTCATTCCTACTTTGACTGGTCATCTGCCGATCCCATCATGCGTGGGCAGCTTCACCGCATCAACCTTGACGACTAAAAAGATAAAGACGCATCCTAGATTGAACTAAAGATATCGCTAAAGAAGACTATTTCCTGATTTCTAGAGTATTCAAATTGGATATCTAAAGTTCCAAATCATGGGCGAATGAATTTGCTTTCCACCCAACCCGGTTTCCAGTAGGTTAGGTTTCTTCCAACAACAGGAGTCAAAATGTTGATGGGTCGTTCCGAGCTGTCAAAGAACTAGTCCGCAGAGTCAGACCCTGCCAATGTTGTTTTTGTTTGGCCTTCGTCCTAGAAAACCAAGGTTGTCTCATAAATAACATGTCTGGGTGTAGGGTAGTCTACCGTGCCACGGTTTTACCAAAGACAAATATATCTGGATCCCTGAAATATTTTGAAGTTCCCGGATGCCTTATTAGCTCATGATTAAAACCCTCAAAAAGAAATCGCCCATCATGGCCAGATATCACGCATATGATTCCAAGAAGGACGTCATGCTTCGTGACCTCACGACATCAATAAAAACGTGAAGCCAGTGGTTCCGTGGCGACACAGTGATTGTATCTCAGAAAACTCCAAGCCCTGCCAGTAATCCTGATGCTGCTTTGCCATCCTTTCTCCAGTGATGGCAGACTTGAACATGGCTATGTGGTGTTGTTTCTGGGGTACATGAGCCCAACTGTTCTCTTTGATATCAATTTCCACAAAGTTGATGTTTTCTGCCTCTCGCAGCAACCTTGTTCGAGGTCGGAGGCCAAGGAAATCTCGATACGGGAACCACCAACACAGCTTGACTCGGAGGTCGACTGGAAGCTGCTGGAGCTCTTCGAGAGCTTTCATCCAGTCTTCGAGTTCTAATGTCGCTCCTTGCTTCCATCCATGAGGCAAACTAGTCCGGGCAAAAGCAGAAAGTTTCTGTCCTCTTTCGAATCCATTAAGATGGAAGATGTTCAGTTCGATGGCGATGGATGGTCTCGGATTATCCAAAATGCACCAACATGAAGGCGCGATTGCAGAGGTGAAGGCATCCAGTGATCCAATAGACGTGAAAGAAAAGATAAAATCCTGACAGACGGCAGCGAAGTATAGGCCTCGAGTTTCTTTGATTCCAGCCACTGGAACAATGATAGGGTCGAATATAGGGATTTCGCCGTCTGTATCAATGGAGAGTCTCCATTTCCGTCCATTGCCTACCTGCTTGTCATGTAAGAGGTTCGCCACTACTTCTTCGGCCATGATTCCCTCTGTTTCGGAAACGGCGCGATGTGCATACAACACGAAGATCTGGTCCATGGTGGTGTTTTTCAGGAGCCTCGCCTCCACTGGCGCGCTCTTATCAGGATGTCGGATGCACATATTGTCTTTCCAAGGTTGAAAGTTGTTTCCTGGGCAATTGGTTAGTGTTGCAGACAGTGCTAGTGTCATCACGATACTGACTGGGAGTCTTAGATTGGGCATCCTCTATAGCTGAGGGTGCATCCTGGCGAGTCCCGTTTGACTGCTCCTCTGTATCTTCAGACGTGATCTCCAAATGGTCGGATGTTTCAATCTGAGTCTTGGCCTTGGTGGTGGGAATGATCTTCGAAGATCGCTGGCTCTCAAAGAACCGATCCAAGGTTTCTTTGATATGTCCGCACTCACGTGGCTCTAGCTTCATCTCCTTGGCTTCCTCTTTCTGTCGCAAGAATTTGTACCAGACTGTATTCTTGACAATAACGTCTGCATTATCTAGGCCGATAGTATCATGCAGAGAAAGCGCCTGCATACGCTTGTCGAGATTCCGTCGGCATGTGGCTAGATTTGGAGGACCTCCAGAAGTTATTAGTTGTCGTGCACTAGGGAGCGGGTTTCTCTTCGCTTCATCTAGGGCTTTACGGTAGGCCCGGATAGCCTTCATGAAGTTCTTTGTCCGACGATTAGGATAGCTGGCTTCAGAATTGTCCTGTGGCTCAGCCATGGTTTGAGATGCAGTGCGGTGATACAAACAAAGTTATGTGTTGAATGAAAGCTGGAAGAGATTGTCAGCCAGATTTGTTTGAGGGGGAAAAGAAGAGGAGATGACAATTCGCATGCAGTGGTAGGTAGAGAGTGAAAAGGGATACAGAGTCAGGCGGCTGCCGAATATCGCAACACTGGCAAGCAGTGACAAACGCCCGACTAATTTATAGCACGAGCTAAACAGCTCAGTAGAAAGTATTTGTTTGCGGCAAACAGAGAGTGATTCACACCTGATGAGAAATCTGGCAACATAAAAGAGCGCCTCAACTATCGGCCCTCCTCGCCTCTCGACCTCCCCATTCTACCAACCTTCCTCAGCTCTCTCCAGTCGTAGGGATTTTTATGGCTCAGCCCCTCATTCGTTTTTCCTGATCTTATATATTATATTTACAGCGCTATCACTTGTTCTTGGCACCTTAAGCTCCATCCATGCTACCTCTCTCCTCCCGCTTCGCAGCCAAGTATTTCATACCTTGCTTCAGCTCTCATCTTCTTTTGAGCGCATTCAGCAGCTCAACTATCCTTCATCAAGGGTATCAAGAGCTAAGAAGACCTCCCACCTACTTGGCTGCTCGTTATCCAGCCCGGTGAAGAGGACATCGCGATGACTATCGGTAACGAGCCCTCAGGGTGTCAGAATAATCGGCCGCTCGTGGTGTAAATGACAAAGTTAGGGTTAGTTTATGCCATTTAGATTCTGGGTTTAGTTCACTTATTTTTGTACCCTAAAGCCCAAATGTCGGTTTCTCTGCCACCCAGTAGCGAGCGTATGCGTATAGGCGCACCTGGGAGACAACAGTCCCAGAAGGTCTGGCTATGGGACGCCCAGTACTCAAAGGACACGACGGCTACGTACAATCCCAAGACCCATGGGCCATAGCATTCTACCCAGCCCCGCCAGCCGGTAGGCGATGAGTTGAAGTCACATCATGGAGCTGATTGCATGCTCGAGATTGGCCTGGTAGCTGATGACGACCCCGACAAGAACAAGAACACGGCCAAGGGTCTTTCTCGAAGCAAAGCTCGGCAGCGGGAGCAACAGCTCCGAGGCGTCCTAGAGCGAGACAACAAGGTCTCCCGCGCCTATATCAAAATGACCGACTCCTTTCAGCCCCAGGCTAAGATTTTCGTGGGTGCAACCCTCAAGACGGTCGCCTTTGCGCTATCAAGATCGACAAGGACGAAATCTCCTTCTACCGGGAATTTTAAGGCGATGTCGCCCTGCCCAAGACTGCGAAAGCCAGGGATGACCACATCTCACAAGCCATCAAGTTCTATGCGGCTGACAACAAGGAAGAAGAGCCGAAACAAAATGTCACCAAAGCACCCAGCCAGGCTGCTAAGTTGACAATCCCTGGTCCTATTGTTGTCACTTATTTGGACACCTCCAAGTAAAGTGCCCAATTCTCTATGACCTGTTCCGCGCTTCCGGAGGGTTCAAGTACCTGGAATCAATCAAAAAGGCCGTGGCCTCGTCGCTTCCTGGCCCGTCCTATGGCCCACATACTAAGGACGACGGAGAAGCTTCCTTCTTGGCCTTCGAGCCAGATACTCCTCTCACGGATGACAATGTCACCAACCTCATCCAAGAAATGAAGGCAAGTAATTATTCAAAAGCTTTAAGCGGACATAAGCTAACAACGTTCAAGCCACGCATGCGGTCAGTGATCGAATGGAACCCGAGCTTGTTAAAGCCGTACACAAAGTGTTGTGCAACGAGAAGGATGGTAACCTCACGCTTGATTTCCCCATGGATCACTTGTGTTCTTTCTCGACTACTGCCACGACACAATCGAATTCCCCATCGAGAATGAGGCTCTTAGGGGAAAGGCGTATAGCGAGCAACATACATGCCGGTCATTCCACTCACCGGCCACCATGTTCTGCCATGGCCTGTTGGACCCGTCAGATATGGGAAGGGAAGATAGGGACGCCGAGCCTTGTCGGCCGGGCCGCAACTTCTTGGTTCACCAGATAGCTCTTCTTGAGGCTACACAGAGCGCGCCAATGAGGTTGATGGACACAGCCGCACGAGAACATGGCGATTTCTGAAGCAAAAGTCGTTTGATGATCTTGTACGCCAGCTCGTGTTGCATCAGACAGTCAGGAAGTCGAACTGATCATCAATCAACTGGCCGCACTCAACCTCACGAAGGCTACGAGTAACGATGATGCAAAGATAGATAAAATTAATCAATTCCGCTTGAATTTATATTCAACGTAAAATTCGTAAATATTATAAGTAACTTCTTTATTTCAAGGTATCAAAGTAGCTTGAACTGAAGGTTTGTGATGTTGACTATAAGAGTTATCCCCAAGGGATAGAACTTGAACGGACGGTATATTGGTGAGTATAGTACAATAAGTCATCGCGCCGAGCTCAAACTATGAACGGAAAGTGGATAATCAAAATACAGCATTGTTATTAAGCTTTATCTCTCCATATCTTGCTTTACTCTGTTCAAAATCCAGTCATCGTTCTAACGCTACTATCATTACCCCTATCGCAAAATAGGTGAGGCGTCTCCTTTCTTTGCCTAAAGGAAGAAGCTCACAATCGTTTTGACGTGTCCTCCATGTATTCCGTCTTCGCTCTGTTCTTCTTGAAGAATAATCATGACCACTACAGCCGCCGCTATGATGCCTTCTAAAAAGCCAAATATTGGCAATCGGCTTGTCCTCCTGGAAGTGTTCTTCGTCTCCGAGTAGGACAACCTTGCAGACCTGGACTTTGCTGAGAAGGACCCCCCATCAAGGGAAGGGGGTAAATGTCAAACCAGGCCCCTGTTCTACGTCTTTTAGTTAAGCCTCATTCACCCCTGACTAGACCATGGAAGCTTAATGTATTTATAGATAAGGTGTGAATTGCTGATGTCACTGCGCGTTCCAAAATCTCGTGGGAAAGGCGTGTTGACTGAAGTGTGGAAGAATAAACGGGCAAACATTCACTGCTGATACTGGAATTAATAAATGACGGCAATGATCACATTATCAAACATGTCTTCACTTGTACAGAACGGTTTATGGATATTGATTGAACAAGACTTGAGGGGAAAACAAATCGTAAATGGCACCCCTGCGCCTTGAGTTGAACATTAATCTATCATGGTGTTTTACAAAAATGGCTCGAAAAGTGCAATCAAGAGCTTGGAAGTGGCTGTTTACCCCTTCATCCTTTGCACCTAGTAACTGGTAGGAACCAGTTAGTTGGGTGTTCCAATTTCAATATAGGGTTTTTGATAACTAACCTTTTCCCCGCGATGATCCGAAATGCGATTCAGGTCGTTTAAGCAGCGATTTCTACACCGCCTGTCGCACCCATTGCCTGACGCGATTTGTGAGCATTATAACTTCAATCAGAGGGTTTTAAGATGAACTTACCTTCTTCAAGTCTCCGTAAATTGCAAATTGTCCGGCAGTGAGAGTACCGACCATGAAGAGACGGGCACCGATACCAGAGTAAGATCCACGGATACCGAGCTCCTTACCGATCTTGACGAGACGAGAGACAGTGCCCTCACCGGGAAGACCCTGGGTCTTGTTGATCTTGGAGAGCATGGTGTCGGCGGGCTGAGAGACGATGGCAGCGGCGAAACCGGCAATCAGACCAGAGCCAAGGTTGGCAACAGTCTGCATACCGTCGGAGAGGTCCTTCTTGGGGAAAGTGCGGAAGACAGCCTCAGAGACCTTCTCGAAGACGACGAACTTGGCCATGGTGTAGGGGATCCTGAAGCACATGTCAGCTTGTTGGGAAGTGCAATTGAGTAGCAGGGAAACTTACTGCTTGAAGAGAATGGGACCGAAACCGGCGTAGAGAGCACCGAAACCCTCGTTCTTGACAATCTTGCCGAAGCCAGAGACGAGACCGCTGGCGTAGGTGGGCTCAGAGACGAGACGGATACGGGTAGCCTCAAGAGGGCAGAGAGCGATATCGGCGAAGAACTCAGCAGTGGCGGAAGAGGCCAGGTAGACAGCAGTTCGGTTCTTGGAGGCGGTCTCGTAACCGAGAGCGTCAATCCACTGCTGCTTGAAGAACTCGTAACCACCGAACTTCAGGGCACCCTGGAGGAAGTAACCGGCAAAGGTAGGGCCGACACCAGTGAGGAGAGCACCAGCACCCTCATTCTTGACGACCTGGCGGAAACCACCGATGAGACCGCGGTTGTAGGTAGCGGGGTCGAGCTGGATACGGGTCTTGACGCTGCAGATATTGTTAGTTTGCTTATTTTCGATCAATGCAGTGCGCGTGTGCTTGTCGGTTGTTGCTTTCAAGGTTTGCTGCGTGGTAAAGTGGCCGTTGCAAGGCAATTGAGTCCTGCACTCCCGGCGCACCTAGCCACTACCTCTGAAGCAATTGACGACGCAAGACTCAGCGCATGGGCGATTGGAACATACACATCGACGGGGGTGAGACCACCGTGGGTGACGGAACAGCAGACAGCACCGGCAAGGGCGAATCGGGAGTAGAGGGCGAGGCCAGACTTCTTCTCGGGGGTCTCAGCCTTGATGTTCTGGACGACGGCGTCGACCTTGGTGGATCCGGTAGAGGCAGCCATTGTGAATGGTGGTTATTCAGACGACAAAGGACTGAGGGGAGATTGTTTGGTGGAGTGAAGAAGAGGAAAAGGAAGAAGGGGGGAAAACCTTTTTTGGTGTTTGAGGTTTGAGGTCTTTTTTTTTCTCTGGTCCCGGTCGTGCCAGCTCGGGAAGACTCGGATAATCGGCGCCGGCGACTGCACGGACCCGGATCAAGGGGGTTTTACAGTGGCATTTCTGGTTTTACAGTGGTCAACAACCACTGAAGCTTCCCCACTGTTGAACAGGACCCGGGGTAAGCAGAACAACTTGGGGGGATCTCCCCTGTTAGCCGCAAGAATGAAGTTGGGCTGTGACGTTATCTTTTCGAGAAAAGACCGCTCTTTCAATCTTTTGCTGAGATTCTAACTGGCCAGCAGGTTAGTTTTAGTATCAATACATGATAACTCACTGATATCACTCATTCTACGCCAAGCCTTGAACAATCTCAAACATCAGTCACTTTTTTTCATACTGTTCTATTCTCTCAAATGCCAGATCTTACTTACTGCCCGAGAATTCCTCGGACAGACCCACCATTCACTAACCGCTCTTCGCCAACGTGTCCATGGCATTGGCTGGATACTAAGACAAGGCAGGTTTTTTCCCTTCCCCCTGGGTTGCGTGCTTGCTTGTTTATTTTATTACCGGCCCGACCAATGGATACTGAGCGATAAGCATGACTTTTCAGGCCTTGACTCGCTGTCGGAGGTTAACTAATTCGCGATACTAGCGTTTCCTTCAAATTCGACGTCATACCTTGGTGTTTGTTTTCTTGATTCAATCATTCAAAGCGGCTTTTGACTCAGTAATGTTGTTCCAACTTTTCAATACAATATGATTTCTGCATTTCAAATTTGTGCCTGTCAGCCACCACTTTAGTGCGCATTATGTGACATGCAGCCCTCACAGGAACATCTCAGATCAATCGCCGATTTATCGCCCTAAAGCCGACACTGAACCATAAACCCTGTCATGCTGGTTGGCCAAGCATCCATGGACCTTGCATTGCCCTACAGCTTCTTCTTATCTTATCTCTGATAAGCTCGTACATCTTCAATCAAATATCTTACCGACCAAGAATAATTGACCAAACGTGACATATCGCCTATTATTAGAGCTTCTGAATTTGGGACTCGCAAATTCATACCGACTCATGATATTTTGAAGTTCCTTCTGCATGTACAGTCAAAAGCACGATAGATACGCGCGAGAGTAATATGAATCTCGAGCCACAAGTGAGGACGGACCCAAAGCAGGATCCAAGTACAGCCCGTGTTCCAACGTGTCTTAAGGTCAGCCAAAACCTTTTGGAATAAGAATGTGGTCTTTCTAAGATACCAAGATTAGAGTTAGTTGAACAAAATAAAACAAAAGATTGTCATATGACATCACAGGTTATGTTGGTAGTTCATAGCACAAGTGCGGATATGTTGGCGATCATCGTAAGTTGAATCTCTCATTGGGCAGGTACTCAACCTAGCCTCAATAACTAACGGCACAGCCAGACGCCAAGAACCAAGCCACTTCCTTCAATGAAACAGCAAACCACAAGGCATACGAGAATACTCATAATCGTTTACATATATATCCTTACACTCATGACCTCGTTTTGTATGCTCCCCACTACTCGCCATTCTAATACTAAACAATATGCCTCGGACTGGTACTTCATGCTCCTCATTACTGGGTATCCGCCTTGAAGGAGACCGGTCTTCGTACGCTCCGGGCGACACAATCATCGGATGTGTCTACAGGAGGAATCACATCGTCAGCGCAAATGCCTCAATCTTCATATCAGTGTCGGGCAGGACCAAGACCAAGATAGTCATCAGCAGGGGAAACAGCACATCCACTTACAGAGGCCGTTTCAACCTCATCCCACCCAGGAATCGACAAAAGATTTTTCAAGGTCCCCTCCATATCGAGTTCGGCGGTGACGAGCAGGTCTGGCCTTTTGCAATCACGCTGCCGAAATACGTCGATCCGGATCACCTGCAAAATGGAGAACAGAGTGAGAGCTTCTTACCTTTGCGCACGGCAGACCACGTTCTACCGTCGACATATACGTATCCCACTGTGGGACACACAGAGGCTTTTGTCGAATACTATCTAACAGCTTCCATGCACCTTGGCGGGAAAAGCGAAACGGTTGAAGCTACCCTTCCCATCACAGTGGCCAGCGTGGATCCGACTCCTCCCATCGCAGATTTTGGACTGAAAAGGGCACGGAGCAGTCACCAGATCACCACCTATCGTCTCGTTCCGGGCATGGATGAAGTCAAGCTCTCATTCTCCCAAAAGTTTAAACAGGCCCTCCAAACAACGAGTGTCCCGCAATTTGCCTTTGACCTGTTCGTCGGCCTCCCAACCACCATCCAGCTCGACAATCCCAACCCTCTACCTGTGCAGTTACACGTCGTTCCAAACAGAAAAGACACAAGCGAAGTCCTCCATGATGTGCCGCAAAAGGTTAAATTGTCATTTCTTTCTATCCAAGTTGTTACAACCACAGAAGTCATGTGCGAAGGAACATTTACTCCCCATACAAAGGACAAAAATGCAGAAGTCAACCTCGGTATCATGAATGTTCTTTCCAGAGCCAAAGAGGGCATATACATACCATGTACAAACGACTGTTCGCCCATCGATATCGGAGCAATGATTGATTTGCGCCTCGGATGTTTTGGCCCTGGGTTTCCCCATCGGCGTGGAGTCCAAGGCCATTCTTTTAATCCAAGTTTCACAACATATAATATCCGTCAATCGCACAGGTTGAAATGGGAGATCAGGGGGACGATAGCTGGAGAGCTTTTCAAAGAGAATGGGGCGATACCAGTGAAGTTGCTGGCCCCAAGTGACGAGCGAGGGCCAGGGCCGTTTGAACAGGATCAAAAGGTCCCTGCTGCAGATGTTGAAGCGGGAGGAGAAACTGAACCTATTGCGGGACCCTCTCAAATTCAACGGAACGAGTCATGGATTCAGCCTCCAGCTGAAGAAGAGGCACCACCTAGCTTTATTGAGGTGATTAAAGAGGATGCAGCACGCCCGCCAGAGAAGGCCGGAACTTAGACTTCGGGGCATCAGAGTCATTGGCTGCTGGAAGCATATGAGATGAAATTGGTCAGTCAGTCTATGCTATTTAGACTGGACTTTTAGGTTGTTTATCTTTATACCCCAAAGCTTAGGATGAGAGAAGCTGGATACTCAAGAACAGTATCGAGGGAAAGAAATGATACCCTGTTGCAATCACCAACTAAGCTGCGTTATAGTTTTGTAAAAGTCATATTATAATCCCGGAGCATCAGGAAGTACCGTCAAGATACATCATATCATACGAGATCGCTGCCGCTCTCACTTATCCGCGGTGTCAAAGAGCTTCAAAATATCACTATTGCCATGCGCCGCTGCCAGATCCAAATTAATCCTTCCATTATATCTCCCGCTAACGGATCAACTCCTCTATCAATAACCACTTTGAACAATTTGACAAGTCGCTGCCATTGCGGTTGTACTCTGTAGGGCGCAACCACTCTCAAATGCTGGCGATAGTGTTGTTGGATTCAGGCAAGATATGCCCCGAATTTTAATTGCTTGTATGGTATTTTCCTACAACCACAATATCACTGCCCTCGGGTGATGCCGGACGAGAAGGTTGTTTGTCAGACATGCTGGAGAGCCAAAGGTAAGAAACCAGAGGTGTATTTGTGAACGCAGCAATGTATCAAATATTTAGAAACTTGCGGTGAAATCGTTGAAAGGGCAACCCAATGATAAATAAATGATGGTAACCATAGATGTCATAAGTCAGAAAGAGAAGTGCCTACTGAGGCAGGGCGGGGCTGACATAGCTACAAGGTACTTGAGGATGCTGGTCGAGTTATATCCTTATCATGATAACTGGGATCCAAAGTTCCAATAACTCTCGGCAAGGCAAAGCGCGGTAGATGGCCGGCGAAAGCGGCGACAGAGAGAACTTCGGTGGCCAGGATTTAGCTGCTCATGGCGGCCGTCATGAAGTTACATCTGTCATGATGAGTGTGGGGCCTCCCCGGCATCCATCATGAGAGACAACCTCTACCCAAGATACCTAACTGTTAGAGAAGTTAGCCCCCAGAAGGATAAGAGATGAAGCTAGTAAGTTGGCATGTGCTATTTCGAATAATATTACCGGGCGACTAACCACTATTCAGACCGTTGTTACTTCGTTCAGACCTTGCGCTCTGCACGCCCGTCGCTCGATCTGTTGTCTCATTCACTCGGCCTTGTTACAAAGAATCTTTCCCACCCTTATACCACCATCTATGAATGAGGATAAGGATGAGGATGAGGATAGAGAGGCTGAGAGGCCATTGAGAAAGAATAATAACAGAAGAAATGGAACCGTTTTCTTTGATTGATACTGGGGTTGGTGGCTATAGAAAAGTTGGCCTCTGAGGTTTGAGCCTCTAAACGTTTGGACGGTCTTGCCCTGAAACTTGCTGTAAGGCATGCCGTCAATTGATTGGCTGATTGGCCATTGAGTTGTCATGATGGCCATCTCAAAGTTGTAGTACAGAGGGCACTTCCCATCAACAACATAGCCGCCCTTCACTACAACGCACAAAGGCGCAAAACTCAGTCCAATCCCTTGCGACAACCTACTCTCCAGTGATTAAATCTCTAAAAAGGCGCAGAAATTGATGGAATGCTACCATATTGAACATTCATGATATCTTGAACCGTGCTTATACTCTAACTAATTGGGGGCCGGCTGAGCCACTTGGTAGCCTGGCTGGCACCTGGCTCCCTCTTGTGGCTTATCTCCGCTAGTTCAGGACCTAAAGGACGTGTTTCCGTCACTGTCATTCTGCGCGTTTGCGAGGGAAGCCTACTATGTAATTTCCGCCGACATAATTATTCGACTTTTGAAAGCGAAAGATTCAATTGATCAGTTGGTTAATACTGACTCGGTGTCCCTTCTCGGCGGCGCAGTTTTCGTTTCATCCATCTCGCCACCCTCCAATTGAAGCCTTTACGGTGGTGACGATGATGGGGATTGTCTGAGGCTGGCATTTGGCCTACCTTTTTTTTCTCGACTCTTCCGCTTTTGCGCGCACGTGTGGTAAAAAATTCCCATCATGGATGTTTCGAAACTAGGGGGGCTTGTTATCTATCTCACTATTCCCAATTGCGCGCCATGATGGGGGCCGTTTTTTGCTCGAGGGTGTTTTCAAGAGTTTGCTCATGGTGGTCTTTTTTCCATTTCGAGACTGCCTACTTTGATGTCTGTCTACGATTTTGCGAAGGCTAGGACACTTTTGATTAAGATACATAAAGCCGTAGTCTTCCTCCTAGAATTGGAGTTTTTAATATCATCATCAGTTTCTCAATCATTGAGTGAAGTCTCCAATCTCGACTATCTGCCACCATACAACGACAGGTTTAGATAATACCAACTATACTATCAACCACAGCCAACCAAACAAACAACCAACTCTCTCATTCCAATAAAGGATAACCAACAACATGTCTTCCTCTTCACCTGCTACCAACCAGTAAGTAAATAAGCCACGAACCAACTCAATTCGAGCCAACGACTAACCATGAATCTCCAGGTCTTACAGCAACTATGGATACAGCAACAGCAATAGCTCTGGTAGCTCGACTAACACGGGCGGTCATGGCACCTCTAACGGTGCCATGCTAAGCCAGTGGGCCACAACTCGAGACAGAACAGAGAACTTCTACGTCACAGGCCAAACGACTGGTCGCGGGACCCTGGTAGCCATCGACACGACTCAAGCGTTCGATGATAGATTCTACAAAAGCAGATGATCTGTTTCGATATTGGCTGGACTGAACTGGACTGTATTGATACTGTAACAATATGATTGGGGCTGTGGATATTAGCGAGGCGTCGGGTATAGAATTGGAGCCCTCTTTGAGATTTCGCTCTGGGATTTGTATAACAGAACAGAACAGAACTTTGGTATTTTTTCTTCTTCTTTTCCCACCTATAGAAAATGTTATTTTCGATATTGTTCTCATGAAGTACAACCACATGATATTCGCAAGGTATGAGCAAGGGACAGGCCCCTACCTAACGTTCCATAATGCATATGTAAGCACTAACTGAAGTGCCGGCCACGCTGAGGCAGCCAACGGTTTTTGAACGGGGCTCTAAAGACGGCCAAAACGCTTGAGCAGGGTAACCAGCATCTAGATAGAGTATCACGAGTAGTAGAATGAGGCAACAGTTCATCAGTTCGATTGGTGACCTCTCTTTCTAATGGGACGTGCGTAGGGCTAGCCTCGTGAAACTCCAGTTATTGTGAAGCAACTCGTGAAATGAAACAATAATTGAAACATTTGCCATGCAGTACGGTCCACGAAAATGTCATTCTGAGATCAACACTAGGCACCGAAATCATCCAGAATTACAGCTGCCTCTTAAAAGAAAAAGGAAAACCGAAATATATACTCATCTTTAATCTGTCGCATTCACCAATGGATTGTAGTCTTGTTATAGAGTCCGACAAAAATATTGCCCAACAAATGGCAAACAGAGTTAGTTACCCTGTAGATTACACAACTACTCAGTGAGGCCTCAATTCATATAAATCAGATCAACGAAATTCTTCAATTCCAAGAGTCAATTGAAACCGAATGAAAAATTTGAGTCGAAATACACTACAGGTTTAAAACATATAAATTATCTTAGTGCTCTGTTAGTAGTATTGCCAGTCAATCGGGCTGCTTGCCAGGACATATTCTACGACGGTGACAGCTATCCAGATCCTCAAATATCCCGTTCTAAGGAAGAAGCTCGAAAATTGACGTTGAAAGGAAATCGTTAAAGGCTTACATGAGACGCGTTCAATCCACAGATAGAGCCCCATTACGCCCCCGCAGATATTGCGAACCTTGTCTCCATCTTGCATCCCAGTGTCTCGGTACTCTAGATTCAACATTCCAACGGTCAACCTCCACATCAAGAACTACCGAAGGTCTACTTCCGACTTAAGATACACTCTCAAAGTTTGAGTTGATAGAGAGAGCTATCAGATAACTAATCAAAAAAGATCAAAAAATACTCCGCAAGTTGTATATTGTTACTCATATTTGTTCTTCGACGACGATTCGGAATGGCTTTTGCGGACGATGGAGAGGTCATGGCACCAAAATGACGAGTTTGTGGGTATAGGGTGTCAGAGATAGACAACTTCTTCAACGGCATTCCCGAGTAACAGGATAAGCCTCTAACTGATACTCAGTAGTCGGTAACGGCGTCTAGGTAACATCTACATAGCTTGTGCTTTGCAGAAAACTGTTTTGGTATATATTGCGACAACATCGGCACTGTTCAGTTGGTAGTCCCTCTGCTGCCTACCTTGAGAGGTCAGACTGGTGGAACGAAGAAAAACCCAGCAGCAGAAAAAAGATCAAACAAAGTTGGCGAAGGTCAAGGAAATGGTAAGAAGGATTGCTGCATGCATACACTATTGATTTGCTAGACGGCTTCAGGATTGGGTTAGTGTTGTGTCGTGGCAGTCTTGAGGTCATCATCTTTCAAAAGTCCGTAGAGGGGCAATTAGCATACAGCACGATGCACTCGTACAGCTTGAAAATTGAGCATAAACGACGGATGGAAAAGGTGGATGGTGTCAGCAATTTGTGGATGTTCAGCAGTATCATGAAACATTAAATAGATAACCTTCGTGGGTCATGCTGTTCCTTTATTCAAGAGATCCAGCACCACCATCAACATCCCAAGCATTGAGCAAGATTGTCAATATTATTGCCTCATTTCCTTCCCCTAAGAACAAGAACGGTCACCGGAACGCTCAAGACGCTTCGTATCGGAAGCGCAAACTCTCGAAATAGACGTGTACTTGGCCAAGAAAAGTAGTCAACGAGACTATCAAAACCAAATTCGATAGACCGTTAATACCCTGTCTTCAGCTCTGCCTCATCTAGGCCTGGACCTCGTCATTTGACAGGGGACCAGGTTTCCCTGGCGATGCCCCGAGAGCGGAGTGCAAAGACAGGGGGACGATCTACAACGAGGACAGGCATTGGGATGAATGGAGAGAAGCTGAATCTTTAGGGTCCAGTTGTGGCAAGGCACCGGAGCAGGCGAGAGCAACGACTTGAAAATAATATTTCTTTTTGGATTATACGATGATTGATGGGTCTGAGCGTGAATCTAATGAGATATGTTGGTTGAGATAGAAACACGGACGAGCACTCAACAAGATAGATATCGCTCAGATCAATTCTGTAGATACGCATCACATGTTTTCTCAGACAGACATATTCCCCCTTTCCTCCAACCTACCTATATCGTCCATGAACAACACAACAGTTCTCCCAAAAAGGAAAAAGCACCCCGAATTGGGCGGTTTGAGAGTGACCACGCCTGCATGGAGCTATCGCTGTTGGCGCGCAGCGCTAATTGACCCGTTTACGGTGACAGGGGTAATAGTAGCATGGATAAGAAAGTGGATGCACATGGCAGAAGGAGAAGAAACGGTACGATTGATTCACTTGGCAGTGGAAATGTGGGAAAACCAGACTGGAATGCGGCTTCGCGGGAGACACTGTTTTGTTTCGTGTCAGAGCGGGAGCTACAAGGGAGGGGCCCTTTTTGAGGCTGAAGGGCGATTGAGTCAACTTCAGTTGACTCCAGAAGAGCGTGTTCAAACGATTCGGTTTTTGGGTGCTGAGTCAAGCTGAATTGTGAATTTAGACCCTCGTGGGCAAGGAAGGATTCCGATAGATCTTTGCGATTCGTGTGCCCTCCGAAGGTTGCAGTTACCTTGGAGACCCACGTACAGATATGCCTTGCATTGCGACTTTGTGAGCAGTCAGGTTAGTTTTAATATGATTGCAGTGTGTGCACAGAGAAAGCACAATTCAAAGGGAGGGGATATGGATACTATATGGGCCAATGATATTACACAAAATTCGAGAGGGTGGTCAAGGATCCAACAAAGCACTGACTGGATATCACATCCATTTCACAAAAAAAAAGGTTCAATTTGACAACTGGACCGGATGATGTTGAAAATTGACGTTTTCCGAGACCTTCAAAGGGTCCTTCCTGTCAATTAATGACGTCCATTATTGCAGATTCACCGGGTTGACAAGTACCGGATGGCAGTAAGCCATATCTTGCGATGTGCCATCTTCTAGAAGACGCCTTCTTCTGCCTCCCTCTCCTTTTACTACAGACAAACTCCCCAATTGTGCAAATGCATAAAAGCACACCCTCCTTTACCTGCTGATTGCTTTGTCAGGTGCGGATAGATGGCTTGGAGCCAAGTGGGCGAAGCGTTGGCACCCATAAATCTGATTGGGTTTTCCAAAACGCCACAGCGCGAATGATGCAAATTACAGTACTATCCGTTTCTTCCTTTCAGCACCTCTTTTGATACCCGTTTCTTTTGTGGCGGCTGAGTTTTTCCCTTTCTTTAATCTCCCCCTTGGATTAATGCAAGCCTCCAAAAACCGTCCGCCCACCTGGTGTGAGCATGTCTAAGTCAATGACGCAGTGCATGTTTTGGTTGGATAGCCCGGTTCTCCCTCTATTTTCTCGTGTTATGGAGACTGGACGCTAACATATGCATGCTGTCAGGTACCCGAACTCTCATTGTTGATCTCTCGGAGTGGCAATTGGTGGGACCTATTAGGTATCGCAACAAATGGACACTTTGCACATGGACAGTGAAGGCTGTGGTGCTATACAGCGCATATTGTACTCAACATAAGCTGCACAGAGCACGATAATATCCAAGCAGTTACAACAATGGTATTCTCTCAAATACCCTAGAACGAGGACCAGAAAAGATTTCCAAATATACGATTTCAAGTCAACCAACATGAGCGGTTTCTTTCACGCAGATCCTTCACTAAAGTGGCTCCTGTGGATGGACTTAAGTTACCGATTCAAACGGTTCCTAACATCCCATTACGATCGATTTAATTCTTATCCAGAGGTCTTCTCCGTCGATCACATAATGGTCATCTTGTCGATCATCGATCCGTCGACTGTCAAAACTTGCAAGTTGTGGTTCACGGATGTTCGTGTCTTGCTCCAAAGAATATTCGTCTCTTGTTCCGTTGACCACTAACAAACCTAAACTAGGCTCGTAATTTCCTAAAATTCACATTCGTCTTCTGAAGATGACACACCGAAAATAGAAATTAACAAAGCGCTGAACAACATTGAGGCAAAGTAAACAACAAAGATACAATGCAAAGGAAGCGACATAACTGCCGTCAACAAAGGAGATTTCGCATACTGACTCTGTAAGGTTCTCCAGGAAATGAACTGCCCCTATTGCAAAAACAGACTACTACGCTTCATGGAACGATAGACCAGCCAGGATGCGGATGAAGGTTATTCGTATCTAAGTTATCGATTATCTAGACGCAGCTGAAGGTGGATAAACTGCCCATGTATTGCAATAGTGTGCAGAACCGGTGTCTCTGGTGCGACAGCCCAGAAGAAACTACTGTATGTACAGCGATTCATTGTTACTGACCTGCCAACAGCATAGAAACATCTGTCCCAGGCTTCAGCAAAACAGGCGGTTCCATGGACATGTTCAATCCCAGCCTGTTGTCGCTCCACCGTAGCTTCGGCGAGCGCTTGTACGCGACCCCCGCTAAAGTAGCCAGATAAGGCTAGAAAAGCCACGATTTAGTCAGGGGTCAGGGGACACCCCCGTTGAGACAAAGTGGGTCTTAGACAGTTGAACTTCAGCGCGCCATTACCCAAGTGGCTAACGACTTTCTCTTTCATCCAGGCATCCTTTGGCTTTGCTTTGCTTTTCCAATCTACCTCCTAACCCAACGCTATGGACACGCTCGCAATAAGCGGCCAACCCGGCCGGCCATGCGGCACCAAGTACAGCTTAGCTCTTCATCAGGCTTAGATCCATCTGCCCAAGTTTGTGCCCCATCTCCCTCTGCTCCATCCATCAATAGCGCTTCGAACTAACGCAAGCTCAAGCACACTATCAAATCGAGAATAGCCACAGCAAATGTCCGGGATGATGATAGCCCACACCCAACAGCCCACACGAGGAAACTCGGGGCCAAACAGACAAGGGAAAAAGGATGGACCAGAGCAAAGAGGCCTGTCCTGCATATAAACAGCCGCTTCCTACCTCCATGCCTTCCTCTCTTCACTTCTTGTCACTCACTTACATACCAGTCTTCGCGGATAATAAGTAACTCTTTGAGTTCACCGCAGTCCATTCGTTCATTACAGTTTTTGTACATTTCTTCTCAACATGAAGACCGCTGCTTACATGGCCATGGCCTTTGGCCTGGCCTCTGCCTTTGAGAACATCCCCCGCAACGCCGTCGATGAGCCTTGCGATTGTGAGGTAGAAGATCTTTGCTATATCGCTGTCCAGGCCAACAGGGATGCTCTTTGCAACTCTATCTCCTCTTGTCCCCTCACCAGCATTCCCGTGGAGTGCACTGGTAACACCGAAGCTGAGCGTCGTGCGGCTCTCGAAGAGGCTTGCACTTGCGAGCCTCCCACCACCACCACTGCCATGGTCGTCAGCACCGAGACTGCCAGCACCGAGGCCGGCACCGCTACCACTGAGGCTGAGACCGCTACCACCGAGGCTGGCACTGCTACCACTGAGGCTGGCACTGCTTCCACTGAGGCTGAGACCGCTACCACTGAGGCCGGTACTGCTACCACCGAGGCTGAGACCGCTACCACCGAGGCTGGCACCGCTTCCACTGAGGCTGGCGTTGCTACCACCGGTACCGAGACTGAGGACGTCTCTTTGAGCACTGATGTCGCTACCGGCGTCACCACCGATGCTGCTACCGGTGTCACCACCGAGACCTCTGCTCCCACCACCACTGACGAGGAGGACTGCGACGATGAGACCACCACTGAGGAGGGCACTGCCCCTGCTACCGTCCCCGTTTTCACCGGCACCGAGACTGCTCCTACCGGCACTGAGACTGCTCCCGTTGACACCAACACTGCCACTGCCCCTGTCGACACCGCTACTGAGTCTGCTCCCACCGGCACTGAGTCTGCCCCTGTCGACACCAAGACCGACTCTATTCCTACTGGCACTGAGACCGCTCCCGTTGACACCAAGACCGACTCTGTTCCTACCGGTACCGAGACTGCTCCCGTCGATACTAAGACTGACTCTATCCCCACCGGCACTGAGACTGTCCCTGTTGACACCAAGACCGACTCTGTTCCTACTGGTACTGAGACTGCCCCCGTTGACACCAAGACCGACTCCATCCCCACTGGTACCGAGACTGCTCCCGTTGACACCAAGACCGACTCCATCCCCACTGGTACCGAGACTGCTCCCGTTGACACCAAGACTGACTCTATTCCTACTGGTACTGAGACAGCTCCTGTTGACACCAAGACTGACTCTATCCCTACCGGCACTGAGACTGCCCCTGTTGACACCACCCAGACTGGCGCCAACGGTGTCTCTACCACTGGTGCTACCGTCCCTTACACCACCAAGACTGTCTACACCACTGCTGTCAACACCTACACCAAGTGCCCTGACTACGTCAAGGACTGCCCCGCTGGTAGCCACGGCCCTTACACCGTCACTGAGACCGTTGCTATTTCTACCACTGTCTGCCCTGTGACTGAGGAGCACCCCTCTAAGCCCACTGGTTACTCTCCTGAGAACCCTGAGAAGTACACCACCAAGACCATCTACTCCACTGAGGTCTACACCGTCACCAAGTGCCCTCCTTCTGTCAAGGACTGCCCTTACGGATCCGTCACCACCAAGACCTACCCCGTCTCTACCACCGTCTGCCCTGTCACCGAGGAGCACCCCTCCAAGCCTACTGGTTACGCTCCCGTCACTGAGGACCACCCCTCCAAGCCCACCGGTTACGCTCCTCCCAACACCAGCACTCTCTACACCACCAAGACCACCTACTCTACTAAGGTCTACACTGTCACTGAGTGCGGCCCTGAGGTCAAGGACTGCCCTTACGGATCTGTCAAGACCGAGACTGTTCCTTGCACCACTGTCTACGCCACCGGTACCAAGGAGATTCCTTCTTACCCTACTGTTGTCGTTCCCGGCAAGCCTGAGCACCCTGAGACTCCCTCCGAGGAGCACCCCGCTAAGCCCGAGCACCCCGAGACTCCTGCTCAGCCCGAGAAGCCTGAGTACCCTGCTCCCGAGCACCCTGCCCAGCCTGAGCAACCCGCCAATCCTGAGCACCCCGAGACTCCCGCTCAGCCCGAGAAGCCTGAGCACCCTGCTCCTGAGCACCCCGCTCAACCCGAGCACCCTGCCCAGCCTGAGCACCCCGAGACTCCTTCCAAGCCTGAGGAGCCTGCTAAGCCTCACTACCCTGCTCCTCCTGCTGCCGAGACCGACAGCGGCTACAAGGCTCCCGCTCCCAGCCAGCCTTCTGCCACCGTTCCCTACCACCAGCCTACTGGCACCGCTCCCGCCGTCGAGGTCACCGCTGGTGCCTCTCGCTTCGGTGTCGAGATGGCTGTCGCCGCTGCTGGTATCTTTGCCCTTCTTCTGTAAATGCATCATGGAACATAAAATATTCCCTTGCTGTTCATTATTTATCACAACATAATAAGCTTCACTATGTATATAGTATGATTTAGACGACTTGAGCGCTTGCCAAGTATTGGTAGAAGAATTGTTATGAAGTTGGATATAACATTGTCTCGTTTTATTGAAGATACCATCTCATTAATTATATGACCTTGATAACTCTCTCTCTCTAAACTGCGAAGTAAAAGTGTCCCATCGAATTCTCTGGTCGCCCTCGAACCACTCCCATTTGAACACGGCTTGAATGTGACAATGAAAGCTGGAGTAGATATTATCACGTGCGCTACCATAGTACAGTCGTTTCTCTTTGTGGTTCACGCCCTGCATGTGACAACAGTTTCAAACTCTATCTCCTCGACGTTTTGTTCAATGGAACGGCACTAGAACAAAGAAGCGCATTTTCGAACGAGGACCAGACTAGGGGGCCGTTTGACCCAGATCGTTGGAAAACTTTGGGGACACTCGGCAAAGGCAAAGTCAAACAGGTGGGTTGTGGCCGTTGTGGTGACGACAAGCCTTTTTTGACTGGAATGCGGGAAAACACAGGGGCGTGTGAATTTCTGGAGGAGTTCTAGAAGATGGCTTGTTTTAACTGGAAAGTGGCTTGCTGGCGGTGAGTGAGTCAATGGTCAGGGATTTGTGACTACAAAGAAAGAAATGGCCATATTGAGAGTTATGGTGTCGTCTCGAGATAATAGCTACGATGAGCTTTGTTCAGGGAGGACAGACTTTGGATGAGTGTGGTGGGATAGCATGGACATTGAGGAGCTCAGTCTTGAGCTTGATTGGCCCCCCAGACAGAAACAAAGGACAATGGTAATGTAAGTGTTCTCAAGTATGTCATTCAGGTACTGTACCTATGCTAGTGTCGTTTACATATCGCCCTTTCTCTGTCACGAGTTTGTCATTCCGTGATAGTCAGGTACTGATGTACCTTGACTAGCAAGAGGACGAGTGTGGTGCCGTTGATGGCTTCAAGCTTTGAATTCCCAGAAGTGGAAAAAATGACGCCATGGTCGTTGAGAAGAAAGAACACAAATAATTCTCACCGACTTGCAACGGTTTACGGATGAAAGCGTTGGATATCGGAGAGTCATGAACACTTGCTTGAAGTCGGATGACACCGTGAAAAATCTTGGGCGCGGTTGTTTCACTAATAAGGCGGCGCATGCAAGGGGATGACATACATGGCGCTTGGTGGGTGAGAGACGTTTCGAAACAGGATGCAGGGCTGGCAGGATGACAAGACCCAAGATTGGTTAGCGAGATTCTAGACCATTTTGATCGGAATAATGATAAGCGAAGGTTAGAGGATCAAACTGTCTCTGTTAGTATCATGGAGAAATTTCTATATCATCTTGAAGATTTACTTCAGGTAATATAAGCTGTCTAGCTGTCTAGCTGCCGAAAACTAAAAGACAGAAGCCAGGTGCAAGCAACAATACTGGAAACCCATAATATGGATATAAGACGAGACAAACCTTTGAATCTTTTCTATAAATAATGTGTATATGCTATACGCAAAGAGAGGGAAACTTTCAAAGGTCTGCATGAAAACTTGGCATGATGGTGTTGCCGAAAAGCCTTGTTGACATGATGTGGCGCAATGCTGGGCTTTTGGAGCCACAGTTAGGCGCACAGCCGTTGTGAAGCTGCGCCTCCTTCTTTGCATCCACTGACATCAGGCCGACGACCAAAGTCCTTCAAAAGTCGGAATGTAGTTGAATAATGACGAAAGGGAAGATTTTAGATTGACTATGTAATTATTGATCGATCGATTGATTTTCTTCGATAATTATTATGAAACTCTGTAACCGTTACCTGATGTTGAAATGACCAGCGGTCGCAGTAGCTTGGGCGGTTAGGGTACTGTACTGTAACTGGAGGGTTCCATCCCGCTGTTAACTATGGACAGTAGCGGGCTCTCATGCTCAAAGTCAAGCTCCATCAGCAATAGATTCATCAATCTGCATCTTTAACAACTTGCATCACGTCAATGTATCGAAAGCGGCACTTGGGTTCTCTTCCTAGGGACTAGGCTCCTCACATTATCCAGTTATAACACATCTTGTCTCACAAAACCACCCATTTTGGCATTCCTCATCAGGCCTCCTGCGAGCCATTGGGCGCAGCAACCACCCACGGCAGCGGGCCGCAAACCACCTATACCCGTTGCATTCCAACGTGGTCAGCTCAGCCTTCTAGGTGTCCATACTGTCCAGCGACTAAGGGCCTACCTCCCTCTTGTATACGGATCATGCCTGGTTATTTGTGCCCTGGTACCGGCCTGTTTTGGAGGCCAGCCGAAATGCACTTTCACCACCCATTACACATCTTCAACGCTTTCACTGCCTCTGGTCGACCAACATCTTGACCCATAGTACAAGAGGGTGCTGACTTATAAGCTTGTGTCTCCCTTTACTTTGTATCATGAGAGCCTCGTGTACTTTTTTGACATTGCAAGGCTACATCTACAGGCCAACATCAAAATTGTTGCCTTATTTCCACCATCGTTGACAGCCATGAATAACAGCGCTACGTCGCCCTTTGGGCCTGGCCTACAAGTGCCTATATCGTCCGCCTCGCCCAGTGGCTCAAACAACACCACAACAGGCAGACCACCATTATGGAACTCATCTTCACGACGCAAAATGTCACGTCTCTACCTCTACACCACACTTCCTTTGGATAAGATCGTGGCTGTCGTGCATGCGAAATCGCCCGATACTGTACCTGGGTATGCGATTCCTGGTTTTTTATGCTTGGGTTGATGCTCATCATGTGTACAGTCCGGACTCGGCCCACAAGACGCTCAACGCAATGCTTAACAAGCAACCACGATGGCTTCACCCAAGAAATGAAGGCGATATGGCACGGCGATTAGAAGAGCTGTCGCTTTCTCCCACACGAACTAATTCAACATATAATTCAGTTTCATCTCCCATGCAGGATGCTCCAGGGTCAATACCCGCTCTCAACGCTGTTCCAACACCGCATCTTGTTAGAAATCCTACCAGGGCTTCACTCGAAGTTCCACCTTTCAACCAATACTCTCAACCTCAGCAGCATGCCACCAGCAGATCTACAGCTCAAGCACGGGAACAAGAAGAAAACAGCCATTTTAAGACTTTCTTGCAACGACCAACATTCATGACTACCTCAACAGATTGCACGACAGGGACATTTCAAAGCCTGCTCAAAGGTTATGGTCACCCGTATGTCAAGACAGTAAAGCGTCTCATCAAACGGTATACAGCACCTTTAAGTCGACAAGGATCCAGTCTTTCCCCAATCTCGGATGAGGAGCCGACTATGACTTCTTGGCTAGAAGACCGAGATGCTCCTGTCTGTCTCCCTAATGGCCCTTACTACATGCCTGGCAACTTCCTGTGCATTGACGAAGTCTCTCGGAACGACTACACATGCTTTGAAGGAACTGAGGAGCATATGAAAAAGTCGTGTTTCTGCCGGCCAATGCGGGAACTCAAGGAACCGGCATGGATAACAGTGCAGGGCTTCTCTAAGACTGGCTATGATGCCCTGGCCCTTGCTGTCGAGAACTCTTTGTTCGAAGAGCGCGATCAATTTGGTCACACTGTTTTCCACCTCATGGCAGCGAGATTCATGGGAGACAAGCTTTTTGAAGCAATCCGCTCAGTTCAAGACGCGAACATCCTCAACGAGCAGAATACAGCTGGACAAACACTTTTACACGTGTTGCATACTTCCTGGTTCCATAATGGGCTTTATCTGCAGCACCTCCTGGGTATTCTTGCTGGGAAAGGATTCGACTTTAGCACGCGCGACCACTATGGTCGTTCATTTTCGCATATCCTGCTTCTCAGAGACGCACCAATTGATCTCCGAAACCACCTACTCCAGCTTTGTGGTCCCACAAGCTACCAGAAGAGGGATGCATTCAATATGACGCCTACTGACGTGTCGGTCCCTGAGCCCACCATTGGAATTAACAGAACTTATACCCAAGCCATGGACATCGACCCTCCGGTACCAACATCGAGACATGACAGGGCCGACCCTTACCACACAACCGATCTCCAACAAGAAGCACGCACTCTCGAATACATTAGGGCCGCAGTGAACGACCCTCTACTTGAAGATCCAGAAGGCCGCAATGGACTACAATGTCTCGCTGCAGCTACACTAAGCTCAATCAGTGTCACACAAAAATATAACCTCGACAAGGAAGGCATGCCAAACTATCAAAGGAATAAGAAGGACAAGGTCTCCAAGTATTCGGATTCAAGCACCGACCGCTTGGAGTTCCGCCGGATGCTCTTAGAAAGCCTTTTAGCAGCCGGTGTCGACCCAAACCACTATGACACCCACGGCAACACACCCCTCATGGCCTTTGCCGCCCAACTCCCCGAAGATGACGACTACACAAACGGCCCAGATATCATCAAAGGCCTCATCAAAGCCGGTGCAACAGTCAACGCGCGCAACAGAGCAGGTGAAACAGCGTTGCACATCGCCGTCCGTTGTGGTCACAAGCTAGCTGTCAAACAACTCGTCAACAGTGGGGCAAATGTTCATGCCCGCGATGCAGCGGGCCGAAGTGTTCTGGAAGTTGCGGATGTGAAGATGAGGAGTCTGAGGGGTCAGGATGAGGCTGAGTATGCTCATTTTGAGGCTTGTCGGGCATGGTTGAGTGGAACATTGGGTGGTGCTGTACAGGAACCTACAGTTATACAAGAGTGGGAGATGTGCGCAAAGGGAGAAAATTAGAAGGGGTTTTGATATTCATGATGGTATGATTATAGGCGTCTGGCTAGAGACTTTTTGTTCTTTTGGTGTTGGCGTTGGGCTGGAAGCGGATACCCAGGCATTTATGAACAGAACTAGTAGGGATAGACTTGATTGTTTGATACGTCAAATTGAATAGTTCGAAATCGCAATTGCAATAGATATCGAGAAAAAAGGAAATACTAGAGAATGTGGCAAGGATAGATTACCTGTAAACGTTCAAGAAGGCTGAAGAGTAGACGAGAGATGCAGTCATTAGGGTATGAGACGCAATCGCTTCTTCAGCGTAATACTAATTGTATACCACACGACTATCAATATATATAAGTTAACGAGCAGCTGGCAATTCGCCCTTCTCTTCGACATGTCCACCTTGAATCTTCTCCTCGTCAAGAGTTCGATCGCCAATACCAATTTCCGCCTCATAAAAGACATCTATGACATTCTTGTAAGCCGGAACAAAATTGACGGCAATAGGGTACGACAAAGCCGCCACGAAGAAGATCATAGGGACGACCATGGAGATTCCCATATCATGCATATCGGCCACAGCTCCTGTCAGAGGAGGAACACAAGCACCGCCGATGACACCAGCAATAATAAAACCACTGCCTCGCTTAGTGTGTCGTCCAAGACCCCTCATACCCAGCGCCACAATAGTCGGGAAGCAGATGGATTCGAAAAAGAGAACGATGTAGAGACACGCGACACCGGCATTGCCATGGTGGACGATGGGCGGGCCGATGAAGACGATACACATAGTCAGGAACACCAGAAACACCTTTCTGGGCCTTATAAACTTCATGAGAAAGGTTCCGAAGAATCGGCCAACTGTGAAGGCTGCTTGTGCGCCAGCAAATAGCTTTGCTCCTACAGATTCCGACGTGTTGGGTCGTAACTCGACGGCGTAGTTGATGAAGAAACTCGCAATGGCGACCTGAGCGCCCGTATAGCAAAATTGAGCAAAGGATGCATGGAAGAGCTTGTACTGCTTGATAAACGGTTTATCGTCGGCCTTTGAGTGAGTCTCTTGTGCTTGGAATGCCATGTCTGGGAGTTGTTAGTAGAGCCTCGGTAAGTTGTTGGGTGCAGACATACCAGCATCGGTGATTTCAGGAATCTTGGAGACGTAAAAGAGACACGCCAGAATCAAGACGAAGACGGCGATAGAGAGATATACCCACTGCACGTTGGCCAATGCCTCCTCATCATCGAGGTTATTAAAGAAGACATATGAGCCTAGCACAGGAGCGATGACGGTACCGATACCATTAAAGGCCTGAGAGATGTTGATGCGGATTTCCGAGTATCGAGGAGGACCACAGACTGTACAAGTTAGAGATTTATACATGATTTGAGTGAGATGCTCAACATACCAGTGATGAAAGGGTTGGCAGCTGTCTCAAGCGATCCAAGCCCGTTACCAATGATGAAAATGGACATGCAAAAGCCAGCAAAGGACTTTGCTTTGATACAAGGGATGGCAATCAATGCACCGACAGCGTATAAGCAGAGGCCCCAGATGAAAACAGCCTTGTACGAATAATGACGAAGGATCCACGCAGCGTGTCCCAGCGAAGCAAGAGGATAAGCACTTAACAATCAGTCAGTATCAACATAATAGACCGTGTAACAGACTACGACATACCCGAAATACGCGGCTTGAAGACCAGCAGATCGAGCACGATCAATATCGAGAACCTTTTGGAAATGCTTGTTCAGCGTATCGAGAAGGCCATAACTGAAACCCCAGAGGAAGAAGAGAACAGTAACGAGAGCAATGGGCCAGATGGATTCTCGCAAAGTGAGTTCAGCTGCTTTGGTGACTTTGCTGTCTTTGACCTTGAGAGGGCGGTCTTTGAAGAACTGTTTGACGCCCATGATGAAGGATTATTAGGTTGAGTGTATCATATGTTTTGGTGAGAGTCTGGGAAACAAGCTGAGGGGGAAAAGAGGAGGAGAAATGCAAATCAGAGCAGGGGAAAGGGAAAAGAAAGAGTATTATTTGACCAGTCTGTCCCCTCAAGTTACCCATTCGGTTGGTGCAAACCCGACCCGAGGCAAGACCAAGGCCCAAGGGGTGACACTTTGACCGTCATAGAGAAACAACGAACGATTGTCAAGTCATATTCCCTGATACAATCCTTCCACTGTAACCCCATGGGGGGATATAAGGTTGGAGAAGAAGGAACCTGGGGATTGCGGGGGAGCGAACCTGACTTGGTTAGAAGATTGGCGATCTATATCAAAGAACATGAATCAGGTTTTCTAGTTTAGCTACTAACTACTAACTATCGCCGCAATGATAAGCCGAATAGGAGGGTGACTTTGAGAGATATGCAGTGAGATTAACTTCAATAATGTGCTTATCTGAGAGTCTCAAGTCAAACCTTGAGTCTTTGACGATTCTTCTTCACCTTTGACCAGGATATCCATGTCCATGTCTCAATTCTTACGAGCCAAACATGGCAAATGCAGTGTAAATCGGTACTACACCTCGGCAATTAAACTTGATTCCTTTTGGACTTCCAGAACCAAAAGAGTTGACGTCTGTCTACTTTATATGCGGGGAAATTGAAACAGCGAGTGAAACCTAAATACATTAGAGCAACCTCGTGATAGGCACGCTTTTGATCCCTTCAATTACACGCATGATAGGTGAATCCGCCTGCTTATTCGGGTAATTTCTACGCCAATCACTACAACGTAGCATTCTCCTATCATCTGCATCCCCTCATAGGAGTTGGATGGCTGTCATACTCATGATGTTCTGTCAATTGAACCGGTTGACAACCCTAGATGAAAGATGTTCTAGATAATCTGTATCAATCAGTAACATCAAGAGTCTGCCTCGTGTATAAATCAGCTCGAAACAATGAGAAGAAAAGTCTATTCTTATGCACCACAAAGTTGAGGAGCGACCGTAAGCAAGCACAAGACAGCAGGCCAGTCAAGCTATGGGGAATGCAAGTATGCAGAAGCGGAAATAAAGTCTTGTATTTTAGTGCACGCTGTGTCAATAGCACAAGTGGTTCCATCTCTAAATAGTTCTCTATACTCAAAACCCCTTTATGTTCCGTTCTGTCTTCTTCCACCTCTAGTACTTCTGGTGATGTGCCTCGTGAGAACCTTTCTCGTCTCGACCAAACTCCTCTTGTTCTTGCTCTTCGCCTTGCCCATCGTCATAAAGATGTTCTTGTTGCGCGCCTTCTCCCTGTTGCTTGTACTCTTGCCCTGGGCCTGCATCTTGGACTTGCGGATCGCCTGCGTAGACTTGTGCTCGTCTCTGTCCGGCTTGCCCTCCTTGGCGAGCTCCGCGCGCTCCTCCTTGGTCAGCTTGCGCAGGCGAGCAGGTGCTTCGATCTGCTCAGCTGTGAGACCGTCGTCGCGATGGCGGTCTTCAAGCTCCTTCTGGCGCTTGCGGCGGCTGCCAAGGGCCTTGTCGACTTGAGAAGACATGCGGAGTTCTTGAAGCTTGGCGAGATCAGCGGGTGTAAGGATGGTTGTTGTGGCGAGCTTGGAGATGCGGTCAATCTCGGCTTCCTTCTCCTCGAGAGCCTTCTTGGCTCTCTCATCCGCAGCGATATCTGCTTCCGTCTTTTGCTTCTTTGATGCGGGTTCATCATCATCGTCTTCCTCGTCGGATGAGTGATAGACGTTGATCCACTCGCCAGAGTCACTGCTGTCGTCAGAGTCGACCTCCCATTCATCATCCTTGTTTTCCTCGTCCTCTTCGTCAGTGGCAGCGTCCTCGGGGAGACCCATAGCGAGTCGCTTCTTCTTCTTTTCCTCCTCCTTCCACTTCTCCAAAAGATCCAGACCCTCAATACCGCCGGCCTCCTCTTCACCGAACTTGCGCTGAGCCTGAATACCGGCCCTCAGGTTGATGGTGGCATTCTTACCACGGTCTCGCTTCTTCAAAAGCTCGGCACCGACCTCTCGGTACAGTGACAAAAGACCTTTGGCAGCCATCATGACACCCTTATCCTTACTCTTACGGTATTGGACCAAATCCTGCAGTAGTGTATCGGTCATGGCCAGGGGTTGGCGAGCACAGATCTCACGAATCGAGTTGAGACCGGCAGCCGCAACCTCGGCGGCTGAAGCTTCAGAGACAAACTCGTTTGCAATCTTTGTGATCAAAGGCTCCAGAACATCCGGAGGCACCAGGTTGTGGACCGCCTGAGCCAAGGAAGCCAGGAACGATGTGACTGAGTGTTGCTTGGGAGTAAGGAACTTGATGAACCAGGAGTAGAGGGCGACGATGGTCAACTTGTGCAGACCAACAAGTCGGGTAACCAGCTGTGTCACTAGAATCTTGGTATCGAGAGACAGCTTCGTCTTGGTGTTTTGTAGATGTTTCGAGAAGAGTTCTTCGGCAAAGCTCTGAGGATCATGAAGCAGATGCAAAGCTGAAAAGTTGAGAGGATGAGGCTTGTTCTTCTTGCGCTCAGAACGCTTGACCTTGTCGACAGCCTTGTCATAAGCCTTCTTCGACTTCTTGGTCTTCTTGTTGATGCCCATTTGATGCTTGACCTGGCTCAGATCAACCTCTTCATCACTGCTCTCGTCCTCGAGATCTTCTCTCTCCTTGTCTCCACCGAGGAAGAAGCGAACAGCGCCCACCACGACCTTTTCGTTATTGGATAAGCAGGCTTCCTTCATGACATCTACAGGCTTCGCGTCGGTCCAGAACTGTCGCTTCCACATCTCGCGGGTAAGCTTGATGGCCCAGATAGCACGGGGAGAATCTCGGTCTGCGGTGATGAGGTTGTAAAGGACGGTCTGGACGGTACGGTTGAGGGGATGGTTAATAGATTTGTTGTTTGAGTTTCTGAGATCTGCCAAAATCTTCTGGAAAAGAGTCTCACGCAGAGTCTTGGACGGCGATGATACGAGGATAGGGAATAGCGTGGTAAGGACGCTTGTTGAGTCGATGACATCCTTTCTTCGTAGCAGAACCAGACTTCCTACGATCTTCTCGCGCAGATCAGGGTGTAGAACGACATGATGCTGTGTAAGAATCTCCTTGAGATCGTCGGGGAAGGTTGCGGTCTCTTCCTTGTAGCAATCGGCGACGTGGGCAATTAGATCGATAATATTGTGGAAAGACTCGACAGAATCGGCGCTTGCGGTGGAGGGAGAGACGAGAAAGATCTCGCGCTGGGCCTCATATTGTTCTAATTGCTTCAAGAACTCTTCCTTGTAAGATCTAGGATCGCGGCGAATCTTCTGCTGTAAAGCGGCACTAGAAAACGTTAACTTCTGTTGTACAAAAAAGTAAACACAGGATCGCGATTGACATACAAATCCGCATCGATTTTCTCGAGCGCAGCGACCTTTCGTTTGACCATTGCGACTCTTTGTTGATGTGGTGTTTAAGCGGGAGGGTGGGGGATGGGGATGGTTGGTCCCTTTGAACTTTGTCTAGGAAAAAGAGAAAATTTGGGAGATTTTCTGAGCTGATAAGATAAGATCATCCACACGCGGAATTGATCCGCCTTTCTTTTAGTCTACAATTAAGACAAGCTCATTATTGTCCAAAAGCATCACCTTTAAACCAAATAGTTATGGCATAAAAGGACTAAATTATCCTGTTCCTTAGACAAGCAGGGCCTGTCTTTCTGCGACCCGTACAGAAGCCCATGACCCATCAGTTGCTCTTGTTATTTTGTAGTCTTGGATAACGACGGGAAGCAAGACAGATTGAGATTTGGATGCCAGGACGATGTCCTTACACTCCTCCCTTCTTTCAATTGGTAGGGAATCTTGACTATTGCATTATAAAGATACGAATAGAGAAAAAAACACTAACGTCATAGCCATACACAGAGGAAGTTTTAAAGCCAGAATTTGACCCAGCTCTGTGAAGTGTCATCACGTTCTGGGACCGTGAGCGACTCGAAAACGTGGAAAGAACAGCAGTTCCAAAGACCTTAGACGAAATACTTTAGTTAATTTGTTGCAGCTTAGATCACCTCTTTAGACTACCTATTGTTTTATCTCATAAACTTCGGTCTCAAAAGTTCCTCGTCACTCTTTCCAAACATAGCTAGTGGTGATCAATATTCTCTTCAAAGACACTCCTAAACCTCTTGATTAATATTCAGAAGCGCTGCGTTATGGCATGGATATACGAGAAGGAATATTCCTTCATGTACTGTAACGTAAACTGACGTGGTGATTGGATATCGGGCGTCGTAGTAATCCCGTCACTCCGCCGCATAACACCGAAATGGCTGACGCCAGCAGCCCTGGGATGTGATTACAGCTTACACTCAACACTCTTTTCTTCGCTGTAAATCCGAATATATCGACTTCTACAGAAAAGAAATATTCGGACTTTAAAGATGGAAAACTCTATAAGTATCGCGGGATATTCCCACTTAATGAGAATTATCATCAACATCAATACACTCAAACTACTCAATAACAATCTACAACAACACCTTGTAATTATTCCTCTTCTTTAACCAATCACAATGTCTCCTCATTCTGCTTCAACCACTGTCAACGAGCTCACAAACGAGTACGCCGACATCATCAAGGGCAAAGTCATCCTCACAACTGGTGTGACACTCAATAGTCTCGGCGGCTTATTCATTCAAGAAACCGCCTCCAAGTCCCCAGAACTTCTCATCCTGGCTGGACGAAACGCCTCTAAACTCCAAGAGCTTGCCGAAGCCGTCGCCAAAGACCACCCCAATGTCAAGACTCGCAACTTGGTTGTAGATCTCAGCTCTCTGGCTTCAGTGCGCAAGGCTGCTGAGGAGGTCAACAGCTGGGAAGACGTGCCCAGAATTGACGTTCTCGTCAATAATGCTGGTATCATGGCTGTTCCCTACTCGAAAACTGTTGATGGTTTCGAGTCGCAATTTGCAATTTGTCATCTTGGTCATTTCCTTCTCACAAACTTGATCATGGACAAGATTCTCGCTTCCAAGTCACCCAGAATTGTCAACATCTCGAGTAACGGCCACAGTCTTGGTCCCGTCCGCTTTGCGGATCCTCACTTCATGGTAAGAATTCTTTCCCATGTTCACATCAAAGCATGCTAATTTCTATAAGGACGGCGAGACTTATAGCAACTGGTCCGCCTATGGCCAAGCCAAAACTTCCAACGCTCTCTTTTCTGTATCCCTTGCTCAGAAACTGGGAGGTCGCGGCCTGCAATCTTACAGCGTGCACCCGGGGTTGATCATGTCGACTGGTCTAGGAGTGCACCTGGACTTTGCCAGCATGGATGGTGACCTAGGCGCTTTTGGTAAGCCCTTTAACTCATCTCCTTTTTACTAGTATCGAACTAACAATCGTAAAGTCCAAGCTCATCGCGAACGAGGAAACACTGAGGGTTGGAACTTTATTGACCCTGTTCCCGTTGAAGTTGGCGCTGCTACCCACGCATTTGCTGCTTTTGACCCCAACCTCGGAGGTAAGGGAAAATCTGACTTTGAATCAAGCTTGATACTAACAAGTTGCAGCAAGCAACGGTGCTTATCTTTTGGAGACCAGAGTCTCAGACCCTTTCGTCGACACTTGCAAGTCTTGGGCGCGAGACCCTGTTGAAGCCGAGAAGCTTTGGAGATTGAGCGAAGAGCTTGTTGGGCAGAAGTTTGGATACTAAAGAATGATGACTGGGTTCTATTTTATGTATAAGAGCGTATAAATAATATATTGCAAATGGATAACTTCTTTTACTTATACTGCGTAGTAGGTACATGCCAGAAAAGTTGGTCTCTAAGCCAAGGTATAAAATAAATAGCCTAAGACGGGTGATCTAAGCATCATAAACTGACCTACTAATTTCGTCTCTTATGCTTCTAGCGGCCAATTTTCCCAATAGCACAAGACTAGGTGAATTCACACGAGTCGAACGTTGCTCTGAAGTTAACTTCCGCCCAGTGCTCTAATACTGCCACTTGGGTGTTGCATATTAAGACCTGATACTACTGGTTTGTGTGTCTTATTGAAAAGTCTTACTATACAAGCTCCCATCTAGTTGAAAGCTCATATACGAATCATTCTTGACATCCCGCGCCTCGGGGTGTCAGAAGAAATGGCCGCTCGAGCTGTAGATAATAAAATTAGTGGGCTGCTTTATGCCATTCAGACTACAGGCTTAGTTTTTTATTCTTTATATCCTAAAGCTTAGAGGTCATTTTTCTGCCACCCACTAGATAGCCGCAGAAGGTTGCATCACATGTCTCACTGGTAAGTCAGGTAAATGAAGTCATCAAGTTGGTTGGTATATTATCTATCATATTTTCCCAAACGCCTTTTAATCGTCAAACCCATCATGACATTTCTATTGCACAACATCCTAGCTCCAGTTGGGAGCGTTGGTGATGAACGCCATCAGAATTCCTGAAATCAGACCAGCTGTAGGAACAGTGATGAACCAACCCATGTAGATCCATGCTACCATGCGCCAGTTGATAGCTCGCCAATCACCGTTGCAAAGACCGACACCGACAATAGCACCAGTGATACACTGAGTGGTAGAGACAGGGAGCTTGAGACGAGTGGCCAGGACGACAGTGATGACAGACCCGAGCTCAATGGAGAAACCACGGGCTGGAGACATGAGAGTGACTCGGTTACCCAAGTTGCGCATGATGTTGTATCCATATGTCCAGAGACCAAGGACAATACCAGCACCACCGAAAGCGAGAATCCAGATAGGAACCTCGGACTTGTCGGGGATGACACCCTCTTGCCAGATCTGGTAGATGGTGGCGTAAGGACCGATGGCGTTGGCAATGTCGTTAGCACCGTGGACGAAAGAGGCAGAAGCAGCAGTCATGATCTGGAGGAAAGTGTACAGGAACTCGGTTCGGTTGTCAAAGTGCTCAGCGCGAGCGTGAATCTCCTCGACGTCACCAGCGACAACAGACTTTTCACCCTGAGAACCGACAATGTCCTTGTCGACACCGTGGAGGATAGCGAACTTGAAGGCCCACCACATAAAGGCACCAGTGTACCAGGGCTTGTCGGGCTTGGGGCCGATCATGGACTTGTGCGCGTAGGGGTTTTCGGGCTCGGGCTCCTCAGTGGCACTCTCGGTAGCGATCTTCTTGCCGTTGCCAGTCTCGAGATCCTCACCAAGAGCAGCAGCGCGGGCAGCACGACGCTCGTCAAGCTCCTCGCGGGTAAGGTGGCCCTCGTAGAAGTTGCGGACGACACCCTGGAAGTTGTCGGGGGTAGGGGGGACAGGGCCTCGACGGAGGAGGAAAGGACCCTGGATGATGTGGTAGGACTTGAGCTGCCAGTCCTCCTTGATGACGATACGGTACAACCAAGGAACAAGGAAGATGGCCATGAGAAGACCCCAACCGGCACCGGTAGCAACAATGACACCAGGGATCTGTTCCTCAGTGAGGTTGACCTCGTAAGAACCACCCTTCCAGAGGAGAAGCATGACAATGAGCGAGGCAGTGAGCCAGAAGTAGAAGGGGACAAGGATAAGACCCTTAATGGCGGGACTCTTTCGGAGGAGGACGGCGTATTTAGTGAAGAGGAAGATGGCGGCACCGAAGATACCAGAGAGCATAGGGGCGATGATCCAAGCGAGGAAGACCTGTGAGAATATGTGTTAGTGAGTCTGTTCGGAAGTTTGATAGAATATGAATACTAACCTGAACAACACCCTTCTGGATGTCAACGCTGCCTTGTTCGTTGTAGCCAACCCAGGTAATACCCTTGCCACCAAGGGCACCAATACCCATACCGAGGACACCACCAAGGATAGAGTGAGTAGTGGAAACGGGGAAACCAAGACGGGTAGCCATGGTAAGGTAACTAGCAGAAGCGATAACAGCGCAAACCATACCCAGCATAAGAAGAGCAGGGCTGTCATCGAAAGCTGAGACATCGACAATCTGTGTTCGGATGGTGTCGGCGACTCGACCGCCAACACCAAGAGCACCAGTGAACTCCATGATACTGGCACCAATCATGGCCTGGAAGTAGCTAATGGACCGCGAGGACACGGATGAGGCCCATGAGTTGGCGACATCGTTGGCACCGATGTTCCAGGCGTCGAGGAAGGCAAAGATTGTGCCTACCGCGAACAGGTAGTCGTACTGAGCGAAGACTGCCATTGTTGCGTCTGGGGAAAAGACTAGATGTCTTTGTTTGCAATAATGGAGTATTCAAGAAGAAGAGGAGGTAGAATGTGTTTGTGAGAGGGATCTGAAGAGAGGAAGAGGACATGACTAGGCGAGAAGATAGGATAGTTATATACAATCCAGAAGCGTGGGTTAAAGCGGTATAATCGGTATGCTATCTTTGAACTACTCGCACGCCCCTCCGAGGTAGACCCAAAAAAAGAGAGAAAAAAGTGCCATCGCCAAGAAACTGAAGAAGAAGAGGTACCGGGATGGAGCTTGACAGGGACTTGCCACAGAGTCGTTGAACGCCAAGAGTCTGGATCAACAGGGACTGTACCGAGTATCTAAATAGGCATCTCGGTAGATTAAGATGCATACAAGAAAGCAGGTTGCAACTATAGAGTATTGGATAAATCATGGTCAATTTGATAGTGTTCAAGTGCTATGAAGCCGTTTACTATCATCTCAATGCGTTCTCGCCATGTCTCGCCTTGGCGAAAACGTCGTCTACAAGCGGATACCAGAAAACGGATTAAGCTTGTTATTGCTCCGCCTAAAAACCTAAGTCAAGTTAACCTTGTTTCCGTTCTCCACGGATAGAACCACATAGACTAAGCGTCGCAAGTCTGTAACTCGGGGGCTCTGTCGATCACGTTTTCTGTTCGGCTGCTCTTAGTGGCACAAGGGAGCCACGGGTAGTTGATCAATGGCCGTTTGAGGATATGGAGCACGCGACACTTGAAGGGAATAACAGGGGAAGACTAAGAGTGTGAGGCACGACACATTTCCTAGTTGGTCACCGAAAGGAAAAATATGATGGAGGCGGCGGTGCTGGGATTAGGGCTGCTGTATGCCAAGCTGCAAGTGCAAGCCTGGCCTACCTAGCCAAGCCAAGCTGTCGACCAAGAGCTTGTCTGTCTTGCAGTCTTCGCTAGAGAGCCGAGCGAGGGTCTGGGTGTTTCTCTGTTTCTTCGTGCTTATTCTTCAGAGTCAGACTATGGATCATCTTTAATAAACTACAGAGGCAGCATGATGATGATATCACCACGGACCATCTCGGCTACTAAAGACCAACACTGTACTGAAACCTCCTCCTGTAGATCAACTCACCGAGCAGAGACACACGAGGGACCATCTAGAAGCTGAGATTCGTCAAGAACACGCGAGCAATACCCCCATTCGGCCAAAGCTTCCAACAGAGAAGACAGACTGACCAATCAAACAGGTACCATGCGTTCAAACACTCGACGTTGTAGCAGGGATAAAACGAAAAAGAAAGATGGAGAAGATGGAAGTGACCCGCAACTCTATCGTGGATAAAGCCAAGGAGCTTATCCCCTTTTGTTTTGGAGGTGCGGGTATTGTCCGAGAGATGTGACGCTCCCAACCAATAACGTGTCTAGATCTCTACACGTGTGAGACGTCAATGCAAGATTGGCTACTGGAGCCTCAAAAGTCGTGTTCCCCGACTTGTTCTGTTTCCAAGGGTTGGGGAGGAGTACGTACTTTGAACTTCTGGAGGCGTGGGGGACGTCTCTTCGTCGGTATCCAGAAAGAGTTTTATCACATTCTGTTATGTGGTCTTACTTTTCTATGGCCCGACAGGCATCCTAGCATCTTCTCCCTCATGTACAGCATTTCTCTATCTTCGATGGCGAATGGTAGGAACCCTGACTTGCCACACCCCATAATGAAGGATCCATCTGAGGCAATTGCCATCAATGACCCGACCCACTCATCATCCATCTTCAAGGTGAGGCGAAAGTCTTGTATCAACATGTAGCGCAGATTGCTTCACGAGAAACTTCCAAACTTGTGATAATTCACTGATGACATATCAAAGCGCAAAACAACCAATCGCTATGCTACTCGATATCTGAGCGTGAATCAGGAGGCGATATCCCAGCTAATAAACATGTCGGCAGTTAACCGTCCCGGCTGAGATATAGGGTAAAGATCTTCTGATTTTTAGAGTTAAGAAATAAGGATAAAAATAAACGTGAAACGTTTGATGAGCGATATGTCACTGTTTATATAGTAAGTATTATTATTATTATTCAATTTTATTATTAGTCTTAAGCATTTGGAATCACTGCCAACCGCGCAGTGACATGCTGCGTCTCATCTTTCACTCAACATCAAAGCATGTTGTGATGCTTGACTCGTGCTGAGGCAACACCCCTAGTGAGCACAAGGTTTATTCAGGACTCAAGATCGACAGGGTTTAGGCATAGCGGCCAAGATTGTTTCAAGCTACGACAAAGAAGCTTAACTATTACCCGAAATATATGTTCGTCTGTCACTGTTTAACTGTTGTCACTGTCAAGTCTGATATTGCACACGTGACCAACCACCGTATATGGACTAGCTTCATGCAGCAGCGTTGAGCCAAACGCGTATTTCAATTGGCTCGGTCAGCGGTCTGACCCGATTTACCAGCTCCACGCAGAGTAAAATTAATTCACTCCACCAAGACCCAGCATCGTGAGAAACATATCCGCTATTCTCTCGGCCTCACTTCAACAAAGAGCAAGCGTAATTGGTTTAGTGGTAAAATTCTCCGTTGCCATTCAAGTATCGGGGAGCCCTGGGTTCGATTCCCAGATTACGCATTCACTTCGACTCCCATCGAGTGATAACCTCTCTCTCTTCACCAGCGTAATTGGTTTAGTGGTAAAATTCTCCGTTGCCATCTGTGTAACTTCGGGGAGCCCTGGGTTCGATTCCCAGATTACGCAAGCAAAGCGCCTTACGGCGTTGTCAACCTTTTGTCGATACTGTCTTTTTTGCTTTGGCTATATCGAGGCTGCTGGAGGGGGGTTGGTTGTGTTGGTGTTGCTTGATGTGGCCGTGTTGAAAGTCAGTACTTGTCACGGAAGGTTGGTGTGAGAGTCTGACTGGGAGGGGTAAGTTGTAGACAATATATTGAACCAATGGTTGACTAACTTGACGAGTCTCACTGGTATAAGTCTTGCTTTCTTACCAGACTTAGACCATGCCAGGCAAATTAAGAGAGCAGTTGCAAGCTCTACAATGGCGAGACCCATCTTCTGCTCCAGCATGCATTCACTAAACTTAATGGCAAGAACTCAAATGTAAGAGACAGGTTACTTTTATTAAACGAATGACTATCTGAAAAACACTTTTCAACAGATTAAAACATTGTACCTGGTCCCTTCTCAACCCGCTGGGACACTGTACAAGTACTGCGCCTGGATCAACCCCGGGTTAAACAACTATCCATATCTCATAATGCTCTGTCTGTTAGGTTATTTACCCTCTGAACTATGAAGAGTACTTGGTGTCGCAGAAATCAACGACAATGGCAATGAAGTACTCGTGGCACATGTATTTGTCGGGGATAGCAAAGACGAACTCGTTGAGTCCCTTCTCAGCAACAGCCAGGTAAGGATATGTCTTCTCGGAGCAGATGTTGTCGCTGGCCTGGTGGTCGATACCTGGGTCGCAGCCGACAAACACCTTGGCCTCAGTAGCCTCGTACTGGTACTTGTCAGACACATCGATCGAGACAACAATCTCCTTGGTGTAGCTGTCGTGGCCCTTGACCAGCTCGATGAAGTAGTTGCCAAACTTGTTATCGCCGCCATGAGACTCGTAGAGCTTGCCGTAGACGGTGTTCTTGAGCTCCTCGTGGCTGTAGAGAACATAATCACCCTGGTGGTTGTGGCATGTGTTGGGGTGCGTGCTGCTGCTAAAGTCCTTCATGGGAGCAGAGTGTAGACCGTCGATACCATAAGCCTTGACGATCTTGCCTTTGCACTCGGGAACGTATCCGTTGTAGAACTTGGCATCTCGCTTCGATTGGCTCTTGCTTTCCTCGCTGTCAAGCTTCTTGAGGAGCTTGTCAGCAGCCTTCTCAGCAGCCTTTTCTACGACCTTCTCGATCTTTGAATCGCTGTAGACCTCAGTACGCTTGTTGTTCTGAGCCTGGGTGGCGTTGACAGCTTGAGCGGTGGTGTTGAGAGCTTGGTTAACATCGGCGACGGCTTTGGCGGTGGCATTGACGGCAGCATCGGTAACGTTCTGAGCCTTCTCCTCCTGGCGTCTCATGAACCTCATTAGAGTCTGAGCCTCGGTAGCGTTGACAGCTTCGGCAGTGACATTGGCAGCTTGAACAGTAGCATTGGCGGCTTGGGTAGTAGCATTGACGGCGGACTCAGTAGCGTCCTTAGCCTTGGACACCTGGCGTCTCATGAACCTCATCAGGGTCTGAGTCTCGGTAGCGTTGGCAACGCTGGCAGTGGCATTGGCAGCCTGAGCAGTAGTGTTGGCAGTCTGAGTGGCGTTCTGAGCATCCTGGCGCATAAACAGTCTCATGAATCGGTTGGCAGCCTTTGTCGAGGTAGCAGTGGTAGCATTGGTAGCCTGGGCAGTGGCGTTGGTAGCGGTGGTGCTGTTGTTGGCGGATGCTGTAACGTTCTGAGCGTTGGCCACCTGGCGCTTGTCGTACTTCTCGTACTCGCCATAAGAATTCTCAGTCACATATTCCAGATCAAAGATTTCAATGACAGCCTCTCGGACGTACTTGTCAACAACCCTGGCAAGAAGCTTCTCAACCTTGGCGACAGCGTACTCAACCTCCTTCTCAGTAGGGTCCTCACCGAGAGCGTCAATGGTCTTTGTGAAGATCTTGTCAGCATCCTCGAGGATATGTTTGACGGCCTTGTAGATGTACTTGGAAATCTCATCAGCAGAAGGCTCCTTGACACCGTCAATCTCGGCAACGTGGGCGACAGCCTTCTTGAGGTTCTTGGTGACGATGTACTTGATGGCAGCCTCAACCTTGTTGACAAACTTAATGATGGTACCAGTAGAGGGATCATCGCCAGCAGAGTTGATGGCCTTGTAGATGGCCTTGCTGATACCCTCATTGATTCTGTACTCGGCCTTCTCGATGTACTTCTCGACCTTTGCAGTGTCGATCTCTACTGCCTCGTCGGCGTTGAAGGAATTGGGCAGAGCCGCGCGTTTGAAGTTGGCGTATTTGTAGAAAGGAGGGCGCTTCTCAGCATGAATTTCGTATACCTTTTGCTTGTGCTTCTGCTCCTGCTTGATCTTGGCCTCGTAGAGCTTCTCCCAAGCGGTATGAATGTTCTCGCCATCATACTTGTAATCCTTCAGAAACTCCTTCTTGTCGCGGTAGAGGTCTGACTCGTGATGAGGCTTCTTGTACCCATGCTCCTTGTGCTTGTAATGACCGTGGTTGTACTTCTCGGGCTCGTACTTCTTGTGCTCGTAGTACGCCTTGGGGCCATATTTCTTGTGCTCATAGACGGCATGGTTGTACTTCTTGTGCTCATACGCCTTGTGCTCGAAATACTTCTTCTCAGGCTCGTGCGACTTGTGCTCATACTCCTTCTGCTCGTAGTACTTCTTAGGTTCTTGAGTCTTGTGCTCATGGTGACCGTAGTGGTGCTTCTCCTTGGGCTCAATCTTCTGGATGTAGTGGTTGAAATGATGCTTCACCTCGGGCTTGTGCTCCTTGTACTCGTGGTGACCATGGTGCTTCTTCTCGGGCTCGTAGTACTTGTTCTTGTAGTGCTCATGTTGGTACTTCTTATGCTCGGGCTCCTTGTGGTGATGCTCGTAGTGACCATGCTTCTTGTGCTCGTTGTGCTGCTTTCCATAGTGAATCGCGTAGTATTCTTCGATGGCCTTGGAGAGCTTGGCTTCGGCGAGCTTCTTCTGGTGGTACTGCTCCTCAGCATGCTTATGTTCATGACCATACTTGTGCTCGTGACCATGCTTCTTCTCAGGCTCGTGCTTGTGGTGGTGCTTCTTTGCTTCCGCAAGCTTCTTGTAGATATGGGCAGGGATCTCGTGCTTTTGGACCTTCTCGTAAATCACATGGTTCGCCTTGGCATTGACATCCTCAGCCTTCTCCTTGTAGTAGACGGTAACAGGCTCTTCATAGTGCTTGCCGTGATGCTTGTAACCGTACTCCTCGGATCGCTTGGGGTGATGCTTGTAGTTATCATGCTTATCGCCATGGTGATGATCGTAGTGCTTGTGGTGTTCGTAGTGGTGATTAGGATCATGATGTTCATAGTGCTTGTGGTGTTCGTAGTGGTAGCTAGGATCGTGATGCTCGTAATGCTTATGATGCTCATGATGGTGGCCATAATCCTTGTTGTCGTAGTTCTTGTGATCATAGTGCTTGTAGTCCTTGTTATAGTCCTTGTTGTAGTCCTTATGATCGTAGTTGTGGCCATGCTTGTAGTCCTTGTTGTAGTCCTTGTGATCGTGGTTCTTGTAGTCATGGTGCTTGTACTCATGATGGTAGCCAGGATCGTAATGCTCGTAGTGGTGGTAATCATGATGGCTGTGACGATGCTTGTGGTGATGGTCATGGTTGTGATCGTGGTGGTGACCATGGTGGTGACCATGCTTGTGCTTGTACTCATCCTTTTCACTCTTCTTGACCGACTCATCCTTGATCTCGCCATCCGCGAAATCACGAGCATGGTGATGACTGTATCCGTCGTGATGCTCGTAATGGTGCTTTCCGTTGTGATAATCGTGGTGTCCGTACTTCTTGAAGAAATCGTTTAAGAAGCTATCGTGATCATGGTGACGGCTGGGGTCGTAGTGCTCGTGGTGCTTGTAGCCATCATGGTGGTGCTTGTAGCTGGGATCGTAGTGGCCATAGTGCTTGTGCTCATTATGGTGATGACCATAATCGCCGTGCTTATAATCCTTATGTTCGTGATGATAGCTGGGATCATGATGCTCGTAGTACTTGTGCTCATGATCCTTGTCGTAACCGTGATGCTTGTCGTGATGATCGTAGTGATGCTCCTTATGAAGGTGACCATGGAGGTGGCCATGCTTGTGTTCATGGTCATGGCCATGGTGATGATGATGCTTGTGATGATGCTCATGGCGGAATTCCTTCTCCTTCTCCTTGTACTCCTTGTCGTTCTCTTCCTCCTTGACTCCACGCTTGTACCTGGGATATAAGTTAGCGCCTGTAAACCAAGCTTTGTGTTGAGGAACAGTACTTCTCCTTTCCTTCCTCCTCATAATCATTGTACTTCTTCTCTTCCTTCTCGTACTTGTACTCGCCGTACTCCTTCTTCTTCTTCTCCTCGGGATATTCCTCTACTTCCTCGATCACCTCGTACTTACCTTCCTTGTGCTTGTATCTGAGTAGTGTCAGCAACAATATATTAAGGGTGGTTGCGAATGAATAGACTCACTCCTTGCACTCAGCACAGGTGTAGCTGAGGGTAAAGTACTTCTCGTGGATATCGCCGGCACGGCTGTAGAGACCGTACTTCTTGTAACCGTGGGAGATCTTGGCCTTGATCTTGATGTAAAGCCTCCAGCCGCCGTTGTCCTCGATGGGGCAAAGTTCGTCGTAGGAGCCACCATCAGTCAGCGAGAAGTAGGGGATGTGACACTTGGCCTTCTTGTAGCCGTCGACGATCTTGCAGTGGTCGCTCTCCTTGCTGTACTTCTGAGAGTACTCAGTAGGAGGCTTACCACGCTCGACATAGACGACAACATCTTCGTACTTGTAGTGCTCGATGTGCTTGAAGTTGAAAACGATGGCATTGTCCTTGAAATCAAAGGTGACCTTGCTCAGAGCCTCATGAGGGGCACAGTGAGCTGAGTCAACACAGAGATCCCAAGAGTTGCCGGGCTTGTAATCGTTCTGTGGGAAGACAAACGTGGAAGGGTCAGGAACCCACTTGTGCTTGCCATACTTTCCACAACCGTCAAGGGAGCGATGCTCTTCCTTTCCGGAGTCGATCTTGAAGTATGCAAGCGACTCGTGGGCCACTGCCCCAAGAGCGCCGTTAAGGGCGTAAAAGAGGGACGTTCTCATCTCTGCTTTCTGATGGAGAGCAGATTAGAGAGGTAACGAATGAGGTGCGAACTTGATCGGTTTGGGGTGAGACATTCCTCGAGATGATCCTAGTCTTTTGTATCTATAATTCTTGAGATTTCTCCTGCCCAGATCACCCCGTGAACATGTTGGAAGGAGGTTGGAGCCCAAGAGGTGTCAGTGGCTGCGTTCAGAGTTTCGAGGTTCGGAGGATAACAAGCCATGCTTTGGGAAGAGGGGGAAATGAGGGTATCATGACATCGGCGATGCTGGGATCAGAGTCCATTGTGAGCCAAGAGCAGCAGCTTCAACGAAAGAACGTCCTTGATGAGAGCTTCACATGGCAAGCATGCAACAGTCTTTGATGACGAGAATGATGTAAAAGGCTATGGCAAAGCCAATAATATGCAGACATGTCCTGTAGGTGACTTGCTGCACTCCTCCAATTCTTTCATCATAGAATTAAGCAGGCCGAGAATTTTCCGTCGTAAAAGAAGCTCCGGAAGACTTTCGTAAGACTTCATGGACATGGTGAAGACGTGACCGAGGCCATCGTACCACGCAAGGACATAGACTTTAGAAGCTTCCCCAAGCTTTCTCAAAACAACCATTCAACGTCTTTGACCCCGTATCCAAATTAAGATCAAACGGTAAGCGGCGCAAATGAGCTTCATGGAATTAAGGTATTGAACCTTTGGCTGTAAATGTGGGGGAAGATTGTTGGGGCGACTAGGAGTTGGTCAATGAGGGGGAGACTTCTTGATCCCGATGAACCTCACCTCGTCAGATGGCGTCTTCGGTCCGGTTCAAGACTTTATTTTGAGGGGACAGGTACAAGGCGCTCTTTGATTTTAGAAGATGAACCACTAGAGTGCCAACGATATCGGATAACGCTCCTTCTTTTGGGCGCATCCCAGTCTTGATTCCTGAGGCTGCAATGCGGAGTGAATTGATTAGGGAGGCATCTCTGACAGACTGAGCATCACGATCATACCTACAGAGATGAGTTTGAAGGATGATAATGCGTTTTGGCCAATTGAGTCCCAACGGCAATCACCGATACAGCGGCGCCAAAGGGTCAAAGTAATGCCGAAGTGAGGCACACACGCGTATGACGTTCAGATATCGTTGCAGCATGAACCCTATCTGTGAACTCAATGACTTGGAAAGTTTACCATCACGATACAGAAGTTAATGCAAAGCACAAGTCTTTTGGAGGACTGAGGGCTGAGACAGTTTAGAAACAACCCAGTTGTATCAGAACAGAGGAGAAAAGAGGTACGAATGCACCGCAGCTGGATTTATTGGGGAGATGATAATGAATCCGAATCAAAATGCTTTACCACGAGAGCGAAACGCACGTCGCTCTTTGGCAACCTCTTTGTGCCAGACCCATTACTAGATACCATCTAGTCGAGAAACTACTTGAACAACACAGACCTGCAGGCAAGATGTTCAAAGGATATGACGAAAACGATATGATAGGACCGAAATGGAGAAAGCCACCTTAGAGAGTAGCTGCAGAACGAATCGATCGATTATTGTGCAGAACGAGCATGCTGCATCAGCTGAAAAGCTTCAGCCAGTTCGCGAGATGCAGCTCGATCTTTGTCCCGATGTAGAACAGGGGCAAGAATTTGAACTTTCTATACGTACAATAGTAAATAGGAGTTCTACAGGTGAGTGAACAACCGAGTCCTTGCTCAGAATTGTGTGGTTGATCTGAACATGCTCATCTTGACCGCATTAAGGTTCGAGATAAGCATGATGTACAAGCTCACATATAAGCGTTGTAGTAAACTATTGTAATTTGGATACCAGTACTGAACGTCTTGTTCGAATTTCTCGTTGCAGCTAACCAAGTGCTTAGTTGATCCCTCCCTACAGAGCATCATCGAGGAATTGATGAAGTCGTTGGAGTGAAGGCAAGACGGAATAGCCTTTGGTTGGTTAGAGGTTTCACTTTATACATTTAATTAACTCTTACTTTATCAAGTCCTGCTGCTATAATGCCTCAGTGCTTCTCATTCGTTTTACAAAAAGGTTCCTGGCTGTAAATCTCGAAAACACAATAGCTAGTAAAGAAGACCCAAGGTATCGACCGGAAACTGTAACTCAACACAAATCAAAAGCAGGAATAGTGACATGATATTAGCAGCACCCAACCGGTGAATAGACTAAATTCAATATCTGGTAGGACGATACGCAGAATCGAGACCACCACGGCTCTCGAGATGTTACTGTATATTATTATGGACTCGCGGTTGCAGAAAACCGGATACTAGAGCTAAGAGGTAAAATAATTTAGTCGCTTTATGCCATCTTAGACCTGCTCTTGGGTTATTTATTTTCTATATCCTAAGCTTTAGTTATAAGTTTCTGCTATCCCCTAGCTTGGAAAAGCAGTAACAGTGACAGAGACGTCGCATGCAATTGTTCCACATTTGAGTGCGTGGAAGATTTATTCATTATCATAAAGATTGAACATACTCAACACTTGATACCTACATCTTAAAAATTATATGTATATGCTAATTAATAAAGCATCTTTACTAGTATAGATGATCATTGGTGTAAGAATGCCGTCAAGTTACGTTGGGCCGCGTAAGTTCACACTGTTCCTGAGAAATGACGATGGCCTCACTTTTGGATAATGAGACACTCACTAGGAACACCAGAGCAACAGCTGCAAATATCTAATGCATCTGGAGGATGCGGCTTATTGTATTACTTACCTATCTAGGTAGGCACGGCAGCGCTAGATGGAACGTCAGAGTAGCAGTGCATGTTCCTCATTCCGTCAGCTGCCAAAGCAGTGCCAGCACCTGCATTCACCTCTGGTGAATATCCAGTCTGTTTACACGCTAAATATGTCTTGGCATGTCTCTTCTTTTTATTTTTTCTCTACTTTCTCAACTCGAGATACACACCTTTTGATCATCAATATTTCTTGACTACCTATCAACTCTTGTTAGAATTCCTTCTATCACTGCTAGCGACGATCAAGGACATCATGAAAGTTGCCATCATCGGCGGCGGTCCAGCTGGCCTGGCGACCCTTCGATTTCTTGCTCACGCCCACGAGTATTTCCCTATTCCTCCTATCGAGGTCCGCCTCTTCGAAGCCGAAGCCCAGATCGGAGGCACTTTCGCCTATCGCGTATATGAAGACGCCGAGGTAAGTTCTTAATATTATCCGGTAACTTTGCAGCCGCTAACTACCATGTAGCTGGTCTCGTCAAAATATCTGACTGCCTTTTCCGATTTTCGTCTTCCAAAAGATGCCCCTGACTTTGTCACTCCCGAGGTTTATGTCAAGTACCTCAAGGACTATGCTACTCACTTCGACCTTTGGCCTATGATCGAGTGCAGCACCAAGGTTGACAAAGTCCGTCGCGGAAAGCACAACGTCGGCCACGTTCTCGACTTGACCCAGGAGTCTGGCCCCTTTCAGTGGAAGTGCGACGCTGTAGCTGTCTGCAGCGGCATCAACGTCAAACCAGTCATTCCCTACATTGAGGGCATCGAGCGAGTTGAAACAGTTCTTCATTCGTCTAGACTTAAGACTCGAGCCCAGTTTGGAGAAAACACTAATGTCTACATCATGGGCGCGGGTGAAACTAGTATGGACCTTGCATATCTTGCTGTGACTTCGGCTGCCAAGACCGTCACCCTTTGTCACCGTGATGGTTTCTTTTGTGCACCTAAAGTATGTTCTCTATCGTTACCTCTCGAATAACTTACTGAGATTATATAGATCATTCCGATTCCTCGTGTCAGAGGTAGCTCAGATTCGTCTACTGTCCCGAACAAGCCTGTGGACACTTCAGTTGCAAGCTTGTTCGATACAGCCTATGTTCACCCCAAGCTTCAGAACAGTCAACTTCTTTGGAATTACTACGACACTTGGATCAAAAACATGCATACATTCATCTCTGGCACAGAAGAGGGACCTGACCAGTGGGTTGGCCAAATGAGTGCTTCGCGAAAGTACGCCGATTCTAGTAAGCTTTCCACTTCTCAGCCAAACGAATGCGATAGCTAACATGGATAGTTCTTCTTTGCAAGAGCGACAAAGCTCTCCCCTACATGAACGTCGGCAAGCGGTCTAAGTCTTGGGCCAACCGCGTTCGATCTGCCTACATAAACGTTGAAATCAAGGACACAGAGGGCAAGAAGATTGACGTGATCAGCTGGCCTGAGAAGATCGACCGCGATGGTTTAATGAACTTCGATAAGACGCTCCCGAGCGACTCGGTCATCCCAACAGAGCAGCGCAAGCCCGACGTGTTGGTGTTTGCCACTGGATTTACCCGCGAGTTTCCTTTCTTGGATAAGGAGTACCCAAGCGTCTCGCAGACCAACGTCCGCGGTATCTACAAGGAAGGAGATGTTACAATCGGCTACATTGGCTTCATTCGCCCTGCAATTGGTAAGTCCCCTGACTACCACCATGAAGTAGACTAAGAGACATAGGTGCTATCCCTCCCCTCGCCGAGCTCCAGGCCCAACTGTGGGTTTTACGTCTGCTCCAGGACCGCTATCCCAAGGAAGTGCCATCTACTCGCGACCCTGAGGCTCTTGAGACCTACGAACTTGATTACCAGCTTCATGCCCGCGGCAACTACAGCTTTTGGGATACCAAGCGGGGCGTTGATCATGAGAGCTATGCCTACCAGCTTGCCCTCGACATGGGTTCTGCTCCCTGCGCCTGGACCGTGATGAAGAAGGGCTTCAAGATCTTTTACACCTGGGCCATGGGGTCCAACTTCAACACCAAATTCAGACTCGTCGGTCCTTGGAAGCAAAATGAAGCTGCTGAAAACATCATGCGTAACGAGTTGTTTAACGTTGTCAAGCGTTCTGGTGGGTTTGTCTGTAAGTGAAATCCCTCCCCTGCTCCTGCGTTAAGAGATAAACGCTCACGGGTTTACAGATCTGGCAACGTATACTCTCGTACCTTTTTTAATTTTCGGAATAATGAGTATGGCTCTCTATGCCTGGTTCGCCATCTACAACCTTTTTGCATCATGTTTTGGTCAATGGTCCGAGGCTGGTACTTCAAAGACCCGCAAGTAAGGGTTTGTAAAGTCCTTGTTGTCACATTTTGACTTTGGAGATGAGTACATATTGTTTGATCCAGTACTAGAGGCTTTCGTTCAGAGGCACATCCCACACAGAACACGAAGAAGGGGATGGGAGTTTATGCTACAGTTTGTATTCTTGGGGGCTGAAAGACAGACATTGTATTTTGTAACTTTGGCAGCACGCAATTGAGCACTATTGGATGCATAAATAGGCTGCCGTGATAGTATGAATAGAAGAAAGTCTCTTATTTCTTCGGCCCATATCATGGAGTGCTGACTTGTGGACTAACAAAAGACGAGACAAAATAATATGCTTATTCTACCATTCTGAATAGCCTACCACTTGTAGACTTATTCTATACCCAAGAAAAGTTGACCTCTAAACTTTAGGCCACGGAAATAAAAAACCCAAGAGTCCAATCTAAATAGCATCAGCTGACTTATTATACTCCTGCAACTAATCCCTTCTAATGCTTTACTTCGAGTATAAGACACGGTGAGAGGAGTCTAAGATCTCGGTGAAGATCGGAGTGTGGGGGCCGTGGCGGGGCTCACCGAGGTGAGTGGCTCAACCTTAGTTTTTTCTTTTTTAAGAATCGCAAACCAGACTCCCAATCCCAACCAGCTCATACATAATTACCTATCGCAAGATGGATAAAGAGACGGTGCAGCCCAACTCATGGATCGCCGTAAGGCTTCCCAACGAGACATACAAGGTATTTCAAGTCGTGCCAAATACGTAAGCCAATTCAGTCTTTTGTACTCTGCACAGCAACTAACTTTGCGACAGTACCATTTCCCTGGGCAAATACGGCTCATTCCCCACGAATTTGATCATCAATCGCCCTTTCCACTTTACGTACGAAGTCCAAGATAGGATCGAAGGCGAGACGTTCTCGCGACTCCGCGTTGTTCCTGCCAAAGAGCTCAACGCCGACGACTTGGCCGACGCCAACAAGGAAGCGACAGAGCCCGCCGAAGGCGACGATGTTATTGCCGCCGCAGATGGAGAGGAGATGACTCTCGTCGACGAGAGCGGAAAGGTCCTTATTCGGTCGAATCGCGAGATCATTGACGACTCGGCGCGACAGACGCTCAAGCCCGAAGAGATTGAGGAGCTCAAGCGCAAGGGCGCATCGGCTGGCAAGGAACTGATCGCCAAGCTACTCCTCTCGCATACGGCGATTGATCAAAAGACGGCGTATTCTTTGGCCAAGTATAAGTTACTCAAGACGAAAAAGTACATTCGACGATTTACTGTGCTACCTCTCGACGTACCGATGCTGGCGCAGTGGCTATTGGAGGACCGTGATGCTTCCAAGATTCTCGAGATGAGGCAGGAGATGATGGCGCTGGTGGGATGCTGGGCAGACGTCCACTTTAGCGGCGTCCCTTCAGAAGATGCCAACGCGCCGCAGAGTGGAAGATGGTTAGTTGTCGACGACACGGGTGGCTTGCTCGTTGCTTCTCTGGCTGAGAGGATGGATATCCTTCATCCCAAGCCCGAACCAGAGGTAACCGATGACACCGCTGCTACAGAAGTGATACAGCAAGACCAGGCCCAGACATCAGAAACAACGAATCCCTCTGAGCAAAAGCAGGAGAGGAAGCGACACCCCAAACGAAGCGATTTCAACGTCCCCTACGTCAACAAGAATACCCTCACCATGATCCACGGCCAGACCCAGCCTAACCTCGCTCTTCTTCGATACTTCAACTATGACGCCGCCAACGCCAACCCTTCACCCCCTTACCACCCACTCGACACCAACCTCATGGATATCTCCTGGCTACAGCTTCTAGCCCCTGAGGAAGACGACGCTTATAACAACAAGCCCCCGGAGGCCACTCCCGAGGAGATCGCTAGCTGGAAGACGAACCGTAGAGGAAACTACCACCGCAAGAGAAGAAGATGGGCCCGTATTCGTCATGTCGTCGACACGACGCGTGCTGGAGGTTTCTCAGGCCTCGCAGTCGCAAGTAGCATGGACCCTATCTCCATCGTCCGCAGTACCGTACCCCTATTATCAGGCGGTGCCCCCATCGCTATCTACTCCCCCTCCATCGAGCCCCTAACAGAACTTGCCGACTGCTTCAGCGTCGCCCGCCGAGCTGCATGGGTATCATCGCCCCCGGTAGAGGCGGAGTCCAAGACGGCAGAGGAGCTTGAGCGCTGGGAGGGTTCTGAAGAGTTCCCCATCAACCCCACACTTCTGCTCGGCGTGACGATCCAGAGCAGTAGGGCGCGACGATGGCAGGTTCTTCCTGGTCGAACACACCCTTTCATGACCGGACGAGGCGGTGCAGACGGATTCCTGTTGACGGCATGGAGAGCGGTGCCGGTGGAGGGCAAAATTGAAGCAAGAGGCAGATTCAAGCGAAGAAAGGTAGAAACATCTTGAAGTGATGCCATTTTTATTAAGGATAGTCTCATAGCGCATCTGTCGAAATAATAACCCACAGCCGAGTCTGCTGCCATCCCAAACCTGTCTACAAAGGTCCCGGCCAATTCGATGTGTGCATTTCCCGTAATTTTGTGTTTTGTTTAAGTCTCCATTGTTCCTCTTTCCTTTTCCCGTCTTTCTTTTAGGAGAGACTTAGCTTTCCATTTAGACTAATGTTTCCACCCCTTAGGCCATGATCACCATAAAAAGGGATTTTTGCGATCCCCAACCATCCAGAAAACCCTCAGCTCTCCCTTTCGTTCAGTCCGAAATTCTTCTGTCTCGTGTTTGAGGTTGAAGTGATCTCGATGGACCACAGGTATCGCTAGGTTGATTCTCAAAACCGCCTTCGGTGAAAGTGTTTTCATTGCTTCAATCCACCCTGTCAGATGTTGGTGTGATTCTTCTTGTAAAACATGATGCCCTCCTAACCAGCTAGTGGGAAGCTTGTCTGGGTGGAAGATTTGTAGCACGAGATTAAGTGGCGTGGTACTGAACCCGACATCGGGGGTCATGGTTTTGGCGAACTCTTTTAGAGAAGTAGAGCTCCGGAAGACGAATACGGATTTCGAGAGATACTCTATCGCGGATAGCCATTAAAACAATCCCCTTGTCATCCCAGGTTTTCGAGAGAGGTATGTAGCCGTTGTCTGGGACATGGACTTGGCAAGCTACATCTCCAAAGGCACAGACGCGATCCTCTCTGGGATCTACCATGGGTATCCGTGGAGGTGTTCCCGGTAAAACTCGGTGAGATCCAGTATCCGTGAATGTGAATCTGTGCGATAAGTCATCAGCGACTTCAAATTTGGCCAATTCTCTTCCGCGATGTCTATCAGCGTAGGCATCTTGTGGGGACTTTGCGCAAAACGAGGTGTGCCTATTGAACCGTGGTGATGAGAGATTGAAGAGAATAACTACTGAATCTGTTGTCGCTGCCTCTTTATTTGATATCGCCATACCTACCTGCCCTCGAGACTAAGCTTAGGATTAGGAAATACCTAAATATCATAAGATACTTAGGTAGGCAGTCCCCAAGATGGCATAAAGTGGCCAAATCACCGTCTTCTAGGTAGGGTTGGGCAAGTGGTCATGCCGAACCCATCTCGACTTCCTGCTCCCCCTATTCTGTTATCTCCTTCTAGTCAGGTCGTTTAGACCTTCTCCATGTCATCTTCTTACTCCGCTTCCCCTTCCCCTATGCACAAGACAGAGAAATAGGTGCAAATACTGGAAAATATATTTTGTATGGCGCCAGCTCCTCAACATCTGTATCATGGTAGTCTTCTAAATATGCTTACTTCGCCGCAATACTTGCCAACATTCTACAGCGACTTGCCCATAAACTTTCTCTTGGTAAAGCTCAACCACCACTTGCTGGGCTTGGTCTCGTCCCCATCGTATACCCTAGCAAGTAATCGGGCAGCAAGCTCCTGTCGAACCTGCGACATGTATTGCTTGAGCTGCTCCGCCTCTTGTCTGTCCTTGGGGGCCTCGTACATCTGGTGCAAAGTGTTAGTAATGCAGCCATATTTTGTTGTTTTCCATCACTTCTTCTAGGTAGGTTTTGCGCACGTACCTGGTTGAGAGGCCATCCTGGGTCGCCGGGAATAGCAAAGTTAAGGTCAAGCGCCAGGTTCATGACATCCTTCTGGGCATCACGTAGAGAAGCGTGAGGGCGGATCTTGGTCAGGCAATCGCTGACGAACCAGATTCCATAGACGAGCAGACGATCGGCGGGACCTTGGATCTCAAAGTTTCGGAAGAATGTGTTGGCACGGAAGAGGGCGAGGACCTCATCAAGAATATCGTAGCTGTCGCTGTCGGGGTCGGGTGACTCGTTGGCCGGCAGAGGCGGCGAGGGGGCAGGCAGGGTGTAGGCAGGTCCACGGGTCTTGGTTCGGAGAGGAAGAAGAGGGAAATTGCCGATTATACGGGGGACATTAGGGTCCGAGTTGAAGACGGAGTTGTATGCCTGGAGGGAAGCATGGTTAGCTTGGTTGATATCGTGAGATTGGAGGCGGTGGTGATGCAATCAATAGGAGGAGTGCGTGTGTAATTGCTTGTTTGATAGCTGTAGAGCTAGTTCAAGACATACCGGCATTTTGATCAGCAATTAATTGTCCAATCTCGATATATGAAAGCTATTTTGGAGGAGAAGTAGACAAATCGGCGCAATGTACGTCTCTGATGGTGAGTGTTGCGCTTGCTTCGTCACCGGCGGGGCTGCATCGAGCTGCTGCTTGCTGCTCAGTGCTCACGAAGCTGTCCAATTGAATGTGGGGCAAACAAAGGCCAGGCTGAGCAATGAAAGTTGATGCCTTAATTTAGAAAGTGATGCTGTCAGGCCACACCGCCATGTGGCGCAGCTGTGGATGTGCCACGTCTGCCAAGATCGACGATGGTTGCCTAAGACCTCACGTGAGCTCGTTACTCATTCGCGCCGATTCCATCCGCGACGAATCACGGTGGCAACGCGCTTTTACCCTCGTCCCTCGTGCAGAAGCTTTGCTACACCTACATTTCAGTATCCACTATCTTTGCTGTACCCAGCCTAAGAGAGTGAAGCCTTGTTCACAGAAAAAAGGCAGAACCGGAATCTGACCCGCCCTAGCTTTAAGTGTGTGTCATTCAGTGTCACCGATAATTCTCTTCTTTTTCTTTTCCTCTTCCCCTCACGCTTCGCTTTGTGACTTTTTGTTTGCTTTTTACCATCCTCCCGCAGTAAAAAAAGGCAAACACTTTCTGCAGCTGCCTTTTTTCACTTGCCTTTCTCTTCTCCCAGCTGGCCTCCTATTGGTCACTGCCCAGAAGACGCTTACCCTCTAAAAACCCCTTTTTTTACTTTTTTCGTCAATCATTTACAAGGGCGACGCTCGTGCCATCCGCTAACGAGAGCTTGTCTTGTCTTGTCTTGTCAAACAGGGCATCATTACAATCAGGGCAGGCGCGTCGCAACAAGAACAAGGACAAGTCCCGTTCCCCAGGAAAGAAACATCTGGGTTCAGGCAACTAAACCAAAAACGAAACCCAAACAACAAAGAGTCATCAACAGGAAGGAGGCGAATTCGATCTGAAGTCAAATCAATCCAATCATATATACCGAATGATTTGTATTTGACTAAAATTTTATCCTTCTCCCTCTTACATCAACCACCGAGACAAAGAACAACCCCCGCCAAATTAATTCTCTCTTTACGCGCGACAGTTCTCTCTTTACGAAAGGCAGCTTCATCGACAGCTGCGCATTTTGGCGGACATGGCGACATCACAACCCTCTACTTCGACAACGCCGTCGCGCAAAGGCAACAATGGCTTTACTTCGCCCGACACAACGCCTTGCACATCACAGGCGCCCGTGGTCACCCCACGCAAAAGGCGTCCGCAGCGCATCTACCGGCCGGCCAAGAACTCTCTCTACGATATCTTCCAGCAGCACGCAGGTAAAATGCTTTTCTTGCGACCCATTTGCTGGACCGATCAGCATGCTCAACTTCTCGGCGCGCGATGGGAGGAACAACCACCATGCGATACCCCTCAGCCTGCAGCGGCCCCAGGCACGCCACCATCGCGAGGTCATCTTAGCCCATCAAACACCATCATGACTCTCAGCAACGCGCTTACGCAGATTCTTCTGCCCGATTCGATGCATCCCATCCTTGCCTCCAATGCTGTCAAGACAGTTTTGACGACAATGTGGCCCAACGCCTTCAGCAAGACGCATTTTTTACCCGAACTTCATCTATACTTTGGCGGTCGCGTTTATCGTGATGCTGTGCGTGCGCAGATACTATGGAACTTCCCTGCCGACGAGACAAAGTCATCATACTCGTCTTTCAAATCAGTCTCAACGCGACCTGCCGAGTCCTTCAACATTTCAACACAGTCATCACCCAACCAGAGCCCCGCTAATATGCCCATGATCTGCTACATTGGTAAGACTCAACTGGCGTCAGTGCGAAACAACCTTTTCCGCGTCGCATCTGGCCCGGGAAGGTCATGGAACGAGCCCGTGTTTCGCCTCCAACAACTCCGAGCTCGTACGCTTGTCCCTTCAAATTCGGATCACGATGCGCATTTTGTGGGTGTCTTTTTGGGAATGGCGCAGAAGTACTTTTATCCTTCCCCACCTCTTTCCGGCAGACGCGACTCACGCATCTCACCGGGACAAGGCATCCCGCCATGCCCTAACTTCCACGACCTCAAGTTGAAGATTCTCACCCACGATACAGAGACGGCTGAGTTTATTGTCCATACTGGCCACATAAGCAAGGAATTTTTGGAAAAGTTTCATGATCCTTTCAAGGCTCCGCTCAACGACGATGATGCTGCTGTCTCGGGCATTAAGATTGAGTACACAAGAGTTCCCATCTGGCCAATTCTAGGTCTACGGGAGCGACTTGGCAAGGCTTTGGGTCAAGAGATTGTCGGCACTTTCAATCCAGACGAGATAGAGACTTGGGAGATAGACCCCGAGAGACCTAGCGGCGAAAAGCGCAAGCGAGGGGTCTATGTCAACAGCAGCTTTGAAGAAGACACGGAGGAAGTTTCCCCAAAGAAGCAATGTCTGAAAGAAGGCACACCGGTGGGTGTGGTGATGTGAGATGATTACAAGCAACGCATGATATGAATCGGTATTATATACCCATGTTTGGTGTTTGGGAGCAACAGGACACGCATACACTATTATACATTGGTCGGGCGGTCTGAGGAATTTCATCAAGACTCCATTTGCCTCCGAGGCATACATGGTAGCTGGCAACGGCGCGAATGGTTACTGGGTTATGAGCGAGAGCATTGGGCTTCACTTCTGATGACGGGACTTTATTGCGGGATTTGTAAGACAGCGTGTAGTTATCACTTTGTTTTATCTTTGAGCCTGAAGAGGCTAATAGCTAGAAACTTGACGAATTAACGAACATTTTGCTTAAACTTGACTTGGTGCGCTATGGTTGCCATGTTTTGTGATTGTTGATTTGGGTGGATATGGGGTCACTGCCATAACTGAGTCGATCTCATGGGGATACAGCTCTTATGAGAAACACATGTCTAATCATTCTCTTTACAAATTGAACGGATGGTGTCCGAACCTCGGGATACACCACGACTACACCATCTTTATCATCTCCGCTTCCTGTAAGTAACGCATCTGTAGAGTTCAGTGTAAGCAGCTTGATCTAGTCTGCTTGCACCTGCATAGAGCACATACATGATCAAATCACTTTAGGGAGTGAAGGCGTAACAGTTTCCTATTTTGGATGACGGAGAGTTTGTTTATACGCGAGGGAGAAAAGACGGAGGGAGCTGAGAGGTCTGAGGGTTGCTTCTCCTTCTTGGCAGTGCGATCATCCGCGTATTAGGTCTAGAGAGAGGGGAAGTTCAGGTACGGGAGTTTTTAGACTGGTTTAGTTATCAATCTCGGTCTTGACGATCTCACTCTTGGTCAAGTTCAATTGCGCATGTGAGGTTTCTGTCTCTTTTTTGTTGTTGCAAGCATAGAAACTAGCATTGCAAACACTACTTTTTGTCTGTTTTTTTCTTCCTTTTGACGATTGATAGATTGGGTGAATAAGGCTGAACCTCTTTACCTTTTTGTACGGATCAGGAAAACTGCCCGTTGTCACCGGGTGTTTTCAGTTGCAGGGATTGTTTATGTTTCTACCGCTTGAGAAGCTGGGATATACCTGTATAATGACGTTGCTGGATCTAGACAAGACTCGATTATCTATTTGCAATGCTTACAATTCACTCATTTACCTTGATGATAAGAGACAAGATATTATATTTCTAGACCGACATTCAGGTATCAACCCCGCGTTATTGTTTATTTTACACATATAGATCTAGTTCCGGGTGTTGCGGGGTTGACGATATGGTCCTGTGAGCGGCAGACCAGGGCAAGGACCATTAAGAAAGAACAGGGTCAGGGGCAGGGTTCGTTGAAGAATCAAGAAGTGAAGCATACATACCCGTAGAATATACCGGTAAATACAACATAGTAGAAAATATCCCCCACCATCTTTTCATCCCATGTAACCTTTTGAATTACATCTCCACCAACCAGAACAAATGTCAATTCCGTCCAGCTGATCGTTTCCCGTCCCCTCCACTACAGAATATCTATTCCCACGTGCCTGTGATTCTACTTCCCTCACAGAAGATGAGAACATTTTCTTTCCTTGCCTCGGTCAGTCGATCGATCTCGTCAATCCTACACCCCAGGTCAAGCGACGGCATCTGATATTTCCCTCCCCTGCTCCCCTCCTCTCCCCGTGGGGAAGCGGGGAAGGGGAAAGGGAACTCACTCTTTGGGGATAGATCGAAAAACATGTACGGCGATGGCTTCCTCTTCTGAATACAGAGCATGCTTAGAACAAAGTCTGAAAGTCGACGTCGCCCATGGAGTCTTGGAAAAGACCGAACATCAACGTCAAAGCACGTACTATCTACCATGTCAATGCGGTAGTGTAAGGGAGAATGCGGGACTGTCAAAATGAGAAGGGGGAAAAATTACGAGTTCAAATTGGGCTCGTCTCCCGCCTACTTGTCATGGGAGACAATGATCTACAGTCTTGACTGAGACATTGGAAACTATCTCAGCAAACAAGACTTATACTTATGGTGCATGTTATCCAGTCCCAGTTGATCACTTCGGCTCAGTCTTTGTTTCTTCTCAACACCATCAAGCTCGAGTCGATATCTCGACTCTACTCAACTTGACAATGAAGTTCTCTGGTCTTGTCTCTGGCCTCAGCCTTGGTCTCTTGACTGCTGTATCTGCCAGCCCAGCTGCCTTTCCCGCTCCGGCCTCGATCCCTGACCCTGTACCTGCAGCTGCAGCTGCTCCTATCTCACCTGCTTCACCAGCTATTGAAGAACGAGCAGCCAAAGTCACAGTTGCTGTTCCTTCTGGTACAGTCATTGGATCCAGCTCTGGAAAAGTTGATTCTTTCAGAGCCATTCCTTTCGCCGATCCACCGACTGGCTCTCTGCGTCTCAGACCTCCCAAGAGACTATCCAAGTCTCTAGGAACTTTCGATGCTTCGGGTCTTAGTTCTCCGGCATGTCCTCAGATGTTTATCTCCAGTGGAGGCCAGGATGTCATCTCGGAGTTTCTCTCCGACTTCCTGGCCATCCCCTTCCTCACTCCCATCACTGGCCAAGAGGACTGTCTTACCATTACCGTCCAGCGTCCCGCCGGTATTAAAGCTGGTGACAAGCTTCCTGTTCTCTTCTGGATCTTTGGTGGCGGTTTTGAGTTGGGCTCAAGTGCCATGTACGACGGCACAAGCCTCTTGTCCACTGCCATAGATCAGAAGCAACCTTTTATCTACGTTGCTGTCAACTACCGAGTCGCCGGCTTCGGATTCATGCCCGGTGCTGAGATCAAGAAGGACGGAAGTTCTAACCTGGGCCTGCTCGACCAGCGCATGGGTCTCGAGTGGGTTGCTGATAACATTGCTTCCTTTGGTGGTGATCCTGAAAAGGTCACTATCTGGGGAGAGTCTGCAGGTTCCATCTCCGTGCTTGATCAGATGGTTCTTTACGGTGGTGATGCCAGTTACAAGGGCAAGCCTCTTTTCCGAGGTGCTATCATGAACTCTGGCACTATTGTTCCGGCTGAGCCTGTGGATAGTAACAAGGCCCAGGCCATCTACGACACTGTTGTCAAGACAGGAGGCTGCTCTGGTGCTTCCGACACTCTGGAGTGTCTGCGTGGTCTGAGCTACGACAAGTTCCTGAACGCTGCAAACTCGGTCCCAGGACTGCTGTCATATAATTCCCTGGCTCTATCATATCTCCCTCGACCAGATGGCAAAGTTCTGCCCGACAGCCCGGACGTGCTCGTTGCAACAGGACAATATCACGCAGTTCCCATGATCACTGGATGCCAGGAGGACGAAGGAACGCTCTTTGCGCTATTCCAGCCCAACGTGACCACCACAGCCAGGTTGGTCGACTACTTGCAAAAGTTGTACTTTTCCAAGGCCACAAAGCAGCAGGTGACTGCTCTGGTAAACACGTATCCCACCACCCTCAGCACGGGTAGTCCCTACCGAACAGCCCTGCTCAACGAGATCTTCCCCGGCTTCAAACGTCGCGCAGCCATCCTGGGCGACCTAGTCGTCTCTCTAACACGTCGCATCTTCCTCCAGGCCGCCGCCAACAGCAACCCAGAGGTTCCATCATGGTCGTACCTCGCAAGCTACAACTATGGCACACCTGTTCTCGGAACATTCCACGCATCTGACCTTTTGCAAGTCTTCTACGGTCTTTTGCCCAACAACGCTATGCGAAGTGTCCGAACCTATTACTTCAACTTCTTATACAACCTTGATCCCAACAAGGGCATCACCACGTATGCCAAGTGGCCTGAGTGGAAGGAGAGCAAGAAGCTCATGTGGTTCGAGACGGCGAATAAGAACAGCATTATCAACGATGATTTTAGGCAGGATTCGTATGAGTTTATTACGGAGAATGCGAATGTTTTAGTGGTATGAGTTATAGGTAGTTATGATAAGTATATTTATACAATTTAGTTAACTATACTGGATACCAATAATTAATCCTTGGACTCTGTTCCTGCTAAACAAGGTGACTTCTCTAATATAGTAGTGCATCTAAAAACAAAGCAGTAGTGAAGCAGTACTACGGAGTCTGAAGGTCGCTCTACGATTTGAACTACATAACATTTAACTCCGAGCCATATGAATCCAACAGCTGACCATCTACAAGTTAGGGTAGCTGACCTACCGGATAATAGGAAAGTCATCTTCTAAGCTTTAGGATAAAAACAAATTACCTTGAGAGTCTGGTCTAAATACCATAAACTAATTTCGTCCATTATGGTCCCAGTAGCCAGCCAACTGTTCTACCACCCTAAGGCAGGCCTGTAAGTTGACGAAACTCAGTCCCCATCCACCACGAACAATACTCTGTCAGAGACACTGGAGGGCAATGTCAATAGCAAAAAGGACATGCTCCATAGACGTATAGGAGTGTCAATGAGCAAAAGGAAGGGTCTGGCCGGGGATTGAACCCGGGACCTCTCGCAAGCTGTGCTGTAGGGTTTACCCTAAGCGAGAATCATACCACTAGACCACCAGACCGGGTCAAACAAATCTGAAGATTCGTTCGTGTGTTGTTGTTGGAAGCAGGGAATGAGAATGTGTCTTATATTGTCTTGAACGTGGCGGTGTTCAAGTTGGTTGGAAAGGAATCTGTATAGGGTGGGAGTCAACTTCACATCTGCCAGGTTTTAATGTAACTCCCAACTCAAGGAAACAGAAACAACGTTTACATACAAATAACAACTTCGTCTTTAAGGATTTATCAAAAATCCAGAAACCTCTTGAGATCTGTTTCATAGGTGTACACCAAGTTGTGTGCACATCTCGAGTCTTGAGTCGTTGATCGTCTGTTGAAAGTGATTGTGTGCAGGCATGGGCCTCTGTCACACACTCAGATACTGAAGGTGCTGCGCCAATTCTGATTAACCAGAGACAAAGTTCACCAGATTCAGTTTCCATGTCTTCAGAAATTTAACTTTTATTTAAACAGAAATCCTTGTGATATAGTCACCGCTCATTTCGCAATATTTATAGTTTACACAGTCAAACATATCCATGTGCACTGAGCCACTCCTTGAGCTTCTCAGAGTCACGCTCGCGGTAAGCAGCACGGCCACGAATCTTGTCCTTGACAGTACCAAGAGTACGGTTGAAGCTGCTGGTGTCCTTGTCAGCCATGAACTTCTCAATATCCTCGACCGCGGACACGTCGGTGAAACGGCTCAGACTGAGGTTCATGTATCGGTCGACAACGACAGGGTTACCAAGCTTGGTAATGACAGCATCCCAGTTGTCCTTCATGAATTGCCACTGGACGGGACGGCCAACGACGTTGTTGGCGACAGAGCCACCCAAAACGTGCATGTCTCCAGCAGGGACAGCGTTAGACGGGGGAGACTGGTTGAAGTTGAAGGGAATAACATCCTTCTTGAGGATCTCAGTATCCTTGACCGTGCCGAGAACGCTGAGCGAGAGGAGCTTGCCATCGATAGACTTGGTGTTGAGCCACTCCTTCTTGAGGATCTCAACAGTGCGAGCGGGCTCCTTGATAATGGCAGCGCGCCAGACAGCAACACGGAGGGGAGCGGGGATAGGGTTAGCCTCAGGGTCCTCAACCCAGGCGTTGAAGCGCTTTAGGGCCTCCTCGGTAACACTACATCTGTTAGTACAGCTACATATACATAGGTATACAAGACTTACCCAGGGTGGCCGCTGGCAACGGCAACGCCGATGATCTCCTTTCGCAGGATGCCAGTGAGGTAGTCCTCGCCTTCGGGGAACTCCCAACCAACCTCCTTGACCTTCTCGTTAATGAGCTTCAGGGTAAAATTGTCAAGGGCCTTCTTGATGGACTCGTCCTCGCCAAAGACGGACTTGACGCCACCAATGGAGTCAAGGACCTGGCGCCAGACCAGAGTGTGGGTCTCCTTGCCGAAGCCCTCGAGGAAGGTCAGCAGAGCAGGGGTGGTACCGTTGCCAGCAAAGGCAAGGTCAGCAGTAGAACCAATGATGGAGATCTTGTCCTCAGTGCTGAGTTTGTCGAGCTGAGTGCTCAGCTTAGCAAGACGCTCAGGGGGGTAGTTGACACGGTAGAAGCCAGTGGCGCCACTGTTGAGCTTGTAAAAGTCCTCGTCAACATCACGGATGGTGTCCTCCTTGCTGGTAAGAGATAGAGAGGCGATACCAGTGTGGTCCTTCTTGCCCTCCAGACCAAGGGGAACCCACCAGGTGGTGGTGTCATCCTCGGGTTGAACATCGCCAGTGGACAGGAATCGAGACTGCTTAACAGAGATCTGACCAGGCTCCTCAGCAACAGTAAGGACAGGGTGACCAATCTTGGAGATCCAAGGGTGCATAAGCTCGGTCACGTTCTTGCCCGAAGCCTCGCCAAGAGCATCCCACAGGGCAGTGGTCTTGGCGTTACCGTAGGCGTGAGACTTCAGGTAGTTGGACACACCCTTGAGGAAAGTCTCGACACCAAGGTGGTTGGCAAGCATGCGAATGGCGGAGCAGCCCTTGAGGTAGCTAATAGAGTCGAAGATTTGGTTGACATCAAGAGCATCACGGACAGGAACGTGGATAGGGTGACTGGCGCGAATGCCGTCGAGACGGAAAGCAGCCTCCATACCCTCGTTAACAAACTGAGCCCAAACCTGCCAGTCGGGGTGCAGGTGATCAACAGCGTGCCAACCGACCCAGGTAGCGAAACCCTCGTTGAGCCAGAGCTCGTCCCACCAGTCCATGGTGACAAGGTTACCGAACCATTGGTGAGCAAGCTCGTGTGCGACAACATAGGCAACAGCGTTCTTGAATCGGGGGTCGGAGGTCTTCTCATCGTAAAGAACCTGGGTAGTACGGTAGGTCACAAGACCCCAGTTCTCCATGGCACCGTGAGTGAACTCGTGGACAGCGATCAAGTCGGACTTGGGCAGAGGGTAGTCAATGTCAAAGATCTCGGAGAAAAAGTCGATGATCTTGGGGGCGTGCTGGAGAGCCCACTGACCCTGCTCCTTGAGACCACGGGTGGTATAGACACGGACGGGAATCTGCTTGCCATTGTACTTGCGATCAGTGAAAGCCTCGATGTACTCAAAGTCACCAACAGCCCAGGCCAAAAGGTAGGTGCTCATGACGGGAGAGGTCTCGAATGACACAATGTTCCAGCCATCCTTGGAAGGTCGAGTCTCCTTGACAGGCATGTTGCTCAGAGCAACCTGGTCGGAAGGAATCTCAATATCAAAGTCAAAGGTGGCCTTGAGGTTGGGTTCGTCGAAGCAGGGGAAAGCTCGGCGAGCGTCACAAGCCTCGAACTGGGTACTGAACATGTAGTGCCATTCGCCATCGTTGGGAACCGAAGCGGAAGGAGTCTCGGTAGGCTTGTACTTGCTGCGGTAGAAACCAGCCATTTCATTGTTGATGATACCCTCAAACTCGATGGTAATGGCGGCCTTGGAAGCGACGGGGAGCTCCTCGTTGAAGGTGATGGTAGAACGTTGGGCCTTGGCGTCATAGTCAAACTTTGTCGATTCCACCGACTTTGAGTCGATGGAGACCTTGGCGTGAGAGAGCTTGAGTTCGAGAGTGTTTACGATGATTTCTTTGGTAGGCTTGGTGATTTCCGAGTCGATGCTGGGAAGCTGTTAGAGCTAGCTTGGCGGATGAGGGGTAGATGTAAGACGTACGTGACGGTTCCCTTGTAAGTCCAGTTGGTGAACTCGAGGTCCTTCAAGGACAGCTGGTAGTGCTTAGGCTTGACATTGTCGGGGAGAACGTCGCGGTCAGTCATTGTTTCGTTGCGGGCGAGTCTGGCGTGGGCGGAACAAGCTCGATCAGAGATCTTGGGGACAAGACTGCAGTGTGGATAGGTTAGCAAGCTTTAGCTCTGAGCTTCAGCTTAGTAGGTGACACAAGAGGTCCAACTTGTGTTATGAGGAATTGTTCAGAGAGCAACGGGTATATAAAGAGGATGAAAGATGATGAGATGAAAGGAACAAAAATGAAATATCAAGAGACAAGATGGATGGTAGGACAGGTTGGAATTAGACAACAGCGTGATGATGCATGGCTGTGGGCATGGGCTGAAGGCAAAAGGACCCCGCGGTTGGTGGGGTGTGGGCCGGGTCCAAGATCCATCGTCCCAGCGTTTGGTGACGGGAGGCTAGAGGAGGGGAGGGGGAGGGCAGGAGGGGCAATCAATCTGCAGCAGGAAGGTGCAATTCAATCCAATCCTTCCTTCCTTCGCTGCAAGATCGGGCAACCACGGGAGTAACGTACCTCCGGATACCGATCGGCATAGGCCGTCCATTATCTCGACGATTGTTCAACGGCTGGCCACCGTTTACAAGCGAAGTCAAACCTCTTGCAAAACCAACACCAATGCCATTGAAGATACCTTGAGGAACAGAAGCAGCCGAGGCTGACGTCTGCCGTGTAATCACCGATAGTGGGCTACAACAGCTCCACAAACGCTGTTGCTGAGCCAGATGTCGCAAAAGGCCCTTGGACGACGACATTTTCAGCCCCGCGGTCGTCTGCGATGCGATGCGCCGTCGCAATTGGGCAGGTCGTTTGACGAGGGACTCTCGTGAGGTTCAGGATGGCAATGTTATCCTCTTTTAGACCCCCATCGATGGCACTTTTGTAGCTGCCCCAGATGTAAATGGGATGCGATGTCGAAATTTTCGGGCCAACGTGAGGCTCAAAGCCGCATTGCCGGTGACAAGCGAGATGATGGGTAGGGCCGTGTGTGTTGTGTCATGACACTCCTCTGCACTGTACATCATGAGTGAGAAACGATAGGGTAGATTTACACAAAGGATGACCTCTGAGCTTCAGGATATGGATATAAATGAACAAAACCTACACTCTAAATGATATAGACCAACATACTAATTTTATCACTTACACCTGAAGCAGCCGGTTTTTCTGAGGGCCAAGATCAGTTAATTCAACTAGTACAATAAACGCATCGACATGTATCTATTGCTGCAGTTGAAAATTTCATTGTATAAAATTATAATGAAAAAACAATTTGCCGAAAACCATGAAACAAGTATATCCTCAGCCCTGCCATGACCTCTTGCAAGACAAGCTTGAACCAGATCCCACCAAGCCATATTAGCCATCCATACCAATACGCCATGAAAGCCAAAATCAAGCAACGCTTGCCAATAAGAACAGATTCCGCCATTGCCAAGATGAAAAGTCAAACGCTAACCTCCAAATATCATGCATCCATGTTGATCATCATGCCTTCCTTGTCCTTCTTATCAAAACAGTCCAACTCATTATGCTTTGCCCTAAGCCGACATCTCGTCTTGCTCAACCTTTGTTGCTACTGCATCCCACCAAGGTCCATGGGCTGCCCTATCCACGTTTCCAATCTTCTCTAGTAGATTCGAGATCTCTCTTACTCGGTCGACAAACTCGGAAAGACCCAGACTGGCAAGCTTCTCACCTGCATTATTGGCAGCCTTGACTTTTTCGCTTGCCGATCCAGCAGCCAAGCGGGCAAGGATGTTGCCACGAAGACGGGTAAGTAAAAGTCGAAGGACGGGTTCCCGTGGTTCATTGCCATTTTGTGCCATATCTTGGCTAGCAGTCAAAACCTTTGTAACAAGAGCACGAAGGTGGGCTTTAGTCGCTGTCGGCATCGATCTACCAGACTCGAGAGCGGCCATTACGCCATCCACAGTAGTCTGGAGAGGGTGACCGGCTTCGAGCACGGCCATGATACGAGATGCCTCCATCTTCCATGAGGATCGAACATCACGCTTCAGGATGTTTTTGCATTGGAGCAAAACTGCGCCTGCAGTAATGATCCGCTGAATAGTGGTGGATATCTGGCCGATGCGGTTGTAATCCAGCCGAAGCATCTCTGGTATTTCTTCAATAGGAGACGGCGAGATCTGAGTAAAAATATCGACGAGCATCTGTGCGTAGAACCGCCCAGCTGTCGGACGCGACCTTGGGTGGTTGATCCTCTCAGGGTCCTTTTTGTGGGCTTCTGCCAGAACCTTTGATCGTGAGGCTTTCCAGACTGCCTCGGCTGCTGAGAGACCAAGCTGGTTCTTCTCAATATCTTCGGCGAATCTCTTGGCCTCGTACGGAGCTGCAGACTCGATGAGTTGAGGGGCGGCTATTCTCATCAGGTAATTGATATAATCGCAAAGCATCAGATCAATAAAGCCATTTAGAGCCTCGACTCGGTCAATGATGTTGCCGTCTGCGAGTTTGTTCTGGATCAGATCTTTGACCTCCTCGTCCCGGAAAGGAGCACACAATTTGGGTAAAAGAGACGCCATAGCAGTGAAGAATTTCTCATATGAGAAGTTGCCCAATGCAAATTGCCTTTCTGCCATCTCTGGATCCAGAATCTCGCCAATGAGATTGTACATCGAGTTGCCAGGCTTTAATAGACGCTGAAGCTTGTCCTTGATGTTGGTAGCCACGAGTGCGAAGAATTGGAAATTGATGGCGCTGTCGTCTCCATCCATAGTGGCACGCATCTGTGTGTACATGGGTTGCGATCGGGTTGACTGCTGCTCCTTGTACTCGTCCGGAGAGAGTTGGTATTCTTTGTTGATGGCCAGCTCGTGCACCACGATCCTATTATTAGGCAGTAGACCATTTAGACCAGTCTTGGGAGCAGGAGCCTTCTCCTGGGGTTTACTGGCAGGTGTAGCAGGTGGTGTGAGTGTCTGTGAATCCGGCGAGACCAGACTCTTGGCTGTCTCCGATGCCTCTCCGGGCGCATTCTCAGCCACACGGGGCTTTGTGTCGCCAGTCTTCTTCTTGGCAGTACGAGCCTTTCGGGCTTCGGCCACCGCATTAAATATCAACTTCTTGCCCTTTTCTGGACCAGCCAGCTTTTTGATGCGCACAATGAGCATCAACTGATTGTCCTGAATGCTCTTCTTGTAAAGAGCCGTGGCGGAATCGTCGGTTGTATCTTTGACTGTTTGATAAATCGCGTCAAGCTCTACAAATTGCATGAGCATAACTTCAATCAAGGCGTTGGAATCCCTGGATTTCCATGCAATAAATGCATTGTAAAAAGTGGCGTATGCTTCGGGAAGGGTCTTCTTGAGCGCCGGTGGCATTGTATACTTGTTGGCGGATGTAAGACGAGAGAGAATATTCTCGAAAGAGATAAGCACATCCCGTGCCTTGCCGACCAAGCCCTGTAGTTGAGGATTGGCAAGGTCTGTCGAAGGCAAGCGGTGAGAAGCCAACGCATCAACGACTTCCACGTCACCGTCATCGTTCTTGTTGCTAAGGACCTGGTTGGGATGTCCAAGGATCAGGAACGCACTCAGAAATGTGCGAACCGCAGCCATCTCCTCAACTGAGCCTATCTCACCTTCTTGGAGACCACATAGCCGAAGGAGTCGTGCTGTGATGACAAGAACCCTCTCTTGGGCCAGAAGCTCCACGACAGTATCAAAATGGGTGTCTCTGATCCCATCTACAGTCAGGCCGAGATCGTAGAATTCAGCAATAGCTCTCTTGCGAAGGCAGCCACGCCACCACCATTGGATACTGGCTGCGGCTTCCTCTGGGGTAAGTTGGCGTCTCTCTTGCTCGTGATCAGGCAAGGAGTCAGTGGTCTTCCTGGACATGACGCTGTGTCCACGACTTCGCTTGGACGTATGTTTTGTTCGTAGTTCCTCTCTCCGCCTTTCGGCTTCTGCCATTCTCTCCTCGATTTGGGCCTTGATCCTAGCCATATCTTGTTCTCGCTTCTCTTTCATAAACTCGGCAACTTGTTTTGCCTTCTTAACTTCATCCGCGCAATTGGCGACAATCTCTGCCAAGTTGCGTTCCCTGGCTTGCTGTGCAGCGATAGCACGCTCTTCGGAAAGGGAAGGATCACGATGAGTCGCTTTTGCAAGGGCTGCCCGAAGACGAACCTTTTCAGCATGCGCTGCTCGATCGGCAAGTCGAGCCCTGCGATCCTCGAGAAACGAAGCACGACGGAGATGTTGAGCAATGTGCTTGCTCTGTTCGCCTCCACGGTGGCCCGACGGTTGGATAGAAGAGCATCGCGAGTGTGCGGATGAGACTGAGTTACGGCGCGACGAGGCAGCCGAATCTCTGCGACGAGCCTGCGACGGGCGGTAAAATCGAGCAGCGATGTGAGGAGGTGGCGTGTAAATTCTCGAGTCGTCTTCTAAATCGTCTTCTTCGTATTCAACCTCAGGTGGAGGCATAGATAAATCGAGGTCGTCTTCCATCTCCTGGTCGGGATCGTTGGGAGTTTCTTCGATATTGCGCGATGGCTCCGCTAGATCGTAGGAAGGGCGGCGCATTGTGTCGGTGGCTGATGGTAATTGTGGCATGACTGCCGTAGTTATAGTTTTGTAGGTGGCTGATCTAACAGAGATCAGGTCGAGATAAGTAAATGTGATCGAAAGTTGGTCGAGCTGATCTAACAGAGAAGAGAGATCAGGTCAATATATAAGAAAACGCGACCCGAAGTTAAAAGTCAAGAGCCAGGGAACTGCGCAACAGAAAAGTTAATTCCCGAACTTTAGGATATAGAAAACAAATCCATGAAAAGTAGAACTTAGATAGCATTAACTAACTTACTAATTTCGTCTCTTATGCTTCGAGTGAGTGGCCAATTTTTCTGATACCCTGAGGCCGGGTGCCGTTTCGGCAGGGCAACTCTGGTGGCGCAGTGAGATGCGGGCAGCGGTTCTGAATCAGGGTGTCTCAAGTCCGCTAAACGAGCCCACCAAGGAATAGATGCGAGGTTGGAATGAGGGACGGATTGTGTAGAGTCGCAAATAAAGTGTATAGAAAATGGTGTCGATCACCAGAAACGAGAGGAGGAGGAAGTACAAAATCCAGGTACTTATTGCAGAAGCCTTTATTATTAAAGCTTACAAAAGCGAGCGGTCTTGATGATGAACAAGCAGAGTTAAAGAGGGAAAAAAGAAGTGTGAGGTTGGAGGAGAGAAAGCGGCGAGAAGATACCAGATGGAGGCGGGGATGGATGGACAAATCCTTATCGCTCCCGTCGTTAATGCGCATGCACTCGCACTTGTTCTGCAATGTAGGTGGCTTGCAGGTAAGTCGCAGTGCCGCTCTTTCCACTCTCTGCAGGGAGGTATGTACTGTTTGCGATCGCGACTGCGATACTGATAGGTACAAAAATGTTGGACGAAAAGGAAGGCACCGACCACGACTGCCTTGAAGGGTCCTATACTAAAAAGCACGAGCACCTATGGAAAGTGGGGTTCTGATCAAAGGAAGGTTCCAGTTGTTATTTTCGCTGCTACAGAACCTTGCTCTATTGTATCCCTTTTTTCCTTGGAACATTGTCTGGGTCTATGAAACTTTGGCGCCCCAGGTTTGTGGACAAGACAAGACAAATCAAGAGATGACAGGGCATGTGTCAGAATCCCTCCAGGGCACTCTCCACTAAGGGGGACCCAGCCTGGTCTGGGGGGACTTTCATGGATATGGATGAAATTGGCTTGGCTACTCTACTCTTTACAGCGGAAGACTCCCGTCGAGTCCCCGAGCACGACATGCTGTGCTTGAGTGCTTACAGCGGATGCTGAGCGTTTTAGTCGGGCTAGCTCTTAGTTAAGATGAGCTCTATCCATTCAAGAGAAGCCACCAGAAACTATGTCTCCACGGATTAGCAATCACTCCAATTTCAATCTAACCACATCCGTTTCTCCCATGACTGGTGTAAGTCGCAGCGAAACGAGGCCCTCCTCCACGGGTCACGCCCATTTCCTCGTGCCCATACGTACCCCAGTCCATGGCATTTCTATCTTTGTTTCACTGGACCAGAAATTCCCAGAGTCAAATTCATGCATTTTGACGACGTCATCACGCGTGTTCCCCTCTTAAGTGTACCCGTAAGTCAAGGTTGTGCATTGAATCCATACTCTGGTGCTGCTGTGCGACACGGCGATTCCCTGCAATTGGGCATCTCCCGTGACACTACCTAAAGAGGAGATGCAGAGACCAATGAGAGCATTTAAGATCTTGAGTAAGAGTACAGCACAATGTTTCCACGACTCAAGTTACCGACCATTTGAAGAAACATCTACAATGCTGTACCATGGATAGCATGTGCACCCGTGTGTACCAGGCATCAGGGTATCAGAAAAGTTGACCGCTAGGAGCATAAGAGACGAAATAAATAGGTCAGTTTATGCTAGTTAGGTCAAACCTTTAGGCTGTTTATTTTTGTATCCTAAATCTCGAAGGCCAACTTTTCTGGAACCCGGTAGCCAGGTCCGGGGTGTAGTAGAAATCTTGACACCCAATCTCAGAATATAGGAAACAATTAGCCCAAGAGCGAGTCACAGACCTCATAAACTCCTCCAAGAGGGACCAAGTCAGCAACCCAAATCTTCAACTCACTCATCATTATACTCGTTCACATCACCACAGCAAACACAAAGCTAGTCACGAAGTACTCAAAGTGCACGCAATGTAGCCTTTTTGGTCCTACTATGTAAGTCCTATGATTCCTGCAAGGTTACTCCCATTGCTCTTCCCCCTTTCATCATTTTGATTCTACTATACAGAAACCAAGAACTTGATCCCACCACTTTCATAGTAAGTATCACACAAGGTGTCCTCTCCGTGAAGTCGTTTTTTATATATGATGTTCCCATTCGTAAGCGTCGCATGCTCGCTGTGCTGGCATCCTTATCAGAATTATACGCAGCTGAACCAATGAACGCCTGTAACCCATCCACCCATATACCGTTTGTTGCATTATCCCACATGCATATGCAGTTGTTTGTGCTCCATATAACCGTTACTTATTCATGATGCTTCTGGTCCTTCTTAGTGACGGAGGCTTCCACTTCGAAGCCGACCATTGGGAGCATTTGGCGCTCGCTCGTTCATTCTCGTTACCCATTCGAGAACCGTTTCGTAACAGAGAACGTACTGTCTGAGACTTTGCACCATGCTGAGTCTCTGTTCTCGGAAATCCTCCACTGTCTTCTGAATCAGATCGACACTATCATCGTATACCCAGTCGGTGTCAATGTTGGCGGCACCTCGAGCTGCCTTTCTCTCCATGTTTGATCTCTGACCAGGGGTGAAAAAGCTGGAATGCTTCGCAGATCGGGGCGACGAATCTGTGTTCTCACCCATAGTAACATCTCCGTCATGATCACGTGCCCGTACTGAAGCCATCTTGGCTTGCCTCTGTCGCTTCAACATGTCAATAACACTGTCGACAGTGCAGAAAGTACCAGTGCGACCACATCCAGCAGAGCAGTGCACAAGCATTGGTCGCGCACGAGAATCAACTTCCGGCTCGTCGTACCAGGTGATAGTAGATGGTTCCAACGCTGAGACTTTGGATATTTGAGATGTCTCGACTGGAAGAGCGGAGCGCTGCATCACGTTGGCCAACTCGACAAGCGCCAACAAGTGGGATGGCTGAGCGGGTGTACCAAAGTCAGGCCACGATGGGAAGTGCAGATGCGTAATCTCTCGGATGGGCGCAAACGGATGGGAAGCGTGCGAAAGTGCAAACTTTCGGACAATGACGTAGGGTGGTGCTTCTGTTGAAGCGCTCTGTGCCCCCCGAGGCGTCTGGTTCGAAGATTCCAGTGTAGTCGTGGTATTAGCACGCTTCCTTCCCGCCTCGCTGGCTGAGGCGGAGGAAGTGTGGTTGGAGTCGGACCTGTGCTTATCAATGTCGAGCGATACCTTCTTTTCGGACAGGAGTTTGAGTCGAATGGCCCCAAAGTCTCTGCCCTTCCAGTAAGGGTGACACTTCAACTGGCCTCCCTCAGTCTCGGCAGTCAGCATGACCACGACACGCACATCCTCCTGCCAAATAACAGACCAAAAGTCCTAAACAAAAGTTAGCAAAGTTCCAAATGCTGTAAGTGGCTGACATACCTCAAAAGTGGCGGGGAGGGGTCCCTGGGTGGCGATATACTGCTTGTTGCTTCGAGATGCTTTCAAGTGACTGGCGTTGATGTAATCACATGATCCGTCAGGCCTCTCTTGCAGCTTGACTCGAGCGTGCTCGAAAGGCAGAATGTCCTTGTACCTGTTCTTGACTCCCTTCTCAACACCGCAAAGCTGTACCTGACTTTGCTTGTTTTGGTTGTGAGGGTTAAAGGCCGCGTACGCCGCTTTCATTCGAGATTGCTCATCAACCTCGATATGCAGAAATTTATCCGAAACCTTCTTTCCGTGATCAGGCTGGGCAGCCGCCTCTCGAAGCCAGCGAGGCAGGGAGGGCGAATCCAGGGCGGTAGGCCTTGAAACATCCAATTGGCCTACACCATCTGCAAGATCCATGTTCTGTCGAATGTTTGAGAAGAACGGGTTCACGTCATTGCTGGCGTTGGGAAGCATAACTCCACCAATGACAGGGGCAATTCCTCCATGGCCAGGGCCAGGCTTTCCGGGCGCTCCAGTTGCCGACTGATGGTCGACAAAGTCAGAGAAGTGTTGCTGGAAGGAGTTGAAGCCACCCTTGAGGATACATGTACCACCTGTGTAACCTTCGTTGGTGAATTTCTTGATCATGTTCTGCGCAGTAATCGCATCTCGCTTGTCGGAAGCATGGGCATCATAAACGACAATGTAGTCTGTGTCGTTCCATGTATCGAACTTGTCTGAATCAGCGCTACTCTGGAAAGTCTGCTTCAACTTCTGGATGTTAAAAGTGGCTCGCTTGAGAAGAGTGGTGGGAATGCAAAGGTTGAGAGCACCCTCAATCCTGGATTGGGCGTAGTTTTGTGAAGATCGGAGATCAAGAAGAAGTAATCGCTCTTTTTTCATGTTTCGAAGCATGTCTCGAAGTTGCTGTCCAGTGATCATGTGTGGCTGTCCCGGCTCGAGGGTTGCTGGCAGAGTAGCAGAACGCTGGCTATCTCGAGCGTCATGAGGCTCCGGGCGATGTTCCATTACAGACAACCGCGGGTCGCGATCTTCAGACCGAGTTAGACTCGTGCGTTGCTGGGGAGGATCCATTGGTAGGGGAGACTCGAATCGTGGTAGGTTAAGACCAGGAATATGTTGGTGGAAAGACGATTCAGAATTACGCTTCGAGTCTGATGAAACATAGGCCGAGTCCTGTAGGGTGTTCTGATCAACGTCCATTCGGCTAGCTGGTCGAACATTGGCAGAGCTCAACCCACGACCGAAGGGGGATGCTCCGCCAGTATCACTTCCATGGGTATGCCATCTGGGAGGTCGAGGGCGTACGGGTGCAACACCGTTTGATGTCACCGAAGGCTGAGCATAATGACTCGTAGAAAGTGCAAAAGACTTGCCCCGGTTAAAATCTGCCTGTCTCTTGAAAGCCTCGAAATCGGGATTGGCATCTAGAGGGACCTGCTTGGGGATGGCGGCCTGGAAGGATTTTACGGATGACGATGGGCTCCAGTTATCGTTAGGAAGCCCTGAGGAGGAGCCGCCACCCTGCTCGTTGGCCGACTCGACAGTGAGACCAAAATAATTAGGGCTTGGTGATCGATCGTCGGAAACGACTCGAGGTGATGACTTGGGCGGCGGGTGGTTTTGGTTAACCGAGTATGGCATTCGTGGAGAGGCGAGAGGAGTCGAGGTTTTTGGCTGCTTTGTTGGACGAAGCGACTGAGAGTGAGAGTGAGAATGGGAGTGTGAATGGTTCAGGTTGTATGAATTCGAGCGAGAATGGGAAATAGAATTAGAATGAGACTGCCCAGCAGGGGAATATTGTGCAGGAGTCTTCATTGTATAGTGCAAAGGCGTTCGGTCGCCAGTTCTAGTGTCATGCATAGCGAAGGCGGTGATCGGGGTAGTCGACGTCATTTCTGAGGACGCAGGGGGTAGGAGAGGGTGAGCGAGACTCATAAAGCCATGGTGAACAGAGGCTTGTTGATTGATAATTAGTTTAAGAGAGTTGATGTGGTAAAATATTTTGAGTTGAGAGAGAAGTGGATGGTTATTTGAAGCAATAACAAGCAAAGTCAAGCTTCAACTAAAAAGGTCAGGGTCTTTTCTGGAGGGCGAGAAACCTAGAACCAAGAAGGGGGTGAGTGTGAGTGTGAGTGTGAGTGAGTGCGGCTGGTAGGTAGATTAAGAAATGCAGTGACAGTGTACGGATTGCCGTGCTATGTACACCTCCGATAAAGATGGGCGACAAGAAGAAGCGGGCAGAGGCAGAATACTAGTTAGATGGTGGGGTCTTGTTCTGATTCTGGTCTTGAATCCCTGGAAGAGACTTTGACTTGGAAACAAACTAAGAAGGGGAGGGGTACAAGTATGAGGAGGGGGCGTTTACAAGGGTTGCGCTGTGCTGTATGTGCTGGGCTGGGCTGGGCTGTAGGAGGAGTAGGGGTCAGGTCATGTCCATGTCAGGTCAAGACAGGGGACATTCAGTGGCTGGCTGTATCGTGATTAGACGGTAGCCGAATTGGATCAAGGGTCCTGACGTACATCCGTTGAGCTGAAGACAGTATCATACGGAGGTGATTAGATTAGGCTGAGTGCCCAGTCATTAAATATAGTGCCGAATGATGTGCTATGTTTGTATATGCACCGTACCGTACTACAAGCCAAGGTGGTGTTGAGAAAACTCCAGACTATTCTATTCAAGCAGACTCCAACCAGAATATCGCACTGGAACTGTGAAATAGCGATGAACGGTGGCAAGATGGGGGGCTGCAGTCAGTCGAAAACGCCGTTACCGTCGGATCCAGTGGGATGGCGACGGTGGCGTCTGACGGACGACTGATGACGTGGGGTGGAGACTGAAAAAGAAAAAAGAAAGTTGAGTTGAGGAGAAAGGGAAATGCAAATGCAACAGACCATATTTTTATTCTTTTTTGCCTTCCTTGCCTCTGTAATGATTAGCTGAATGCCCTCAGTTCTAGAAGAATACAGTAGAAGGCTTAGTAAAATGCAATCATTCATCACCGTACATTCATCAGTGGCGGCGTTAATAAAGTCCGGATCTAGACATGTTTGTAATCACCCACCAACCAGTCTCGCTCGAAATATACACACCGAGACCGAGACCAACACCACTGCAGCTCTGTACATATCATTACTGTACTGTAATAGTCCACCGTATTGCATCGCTGCACATCACATCCTCGTATTTGTTGCTCATCAAAAGCCAAGACTGCGTCAGTAACAGAATGGGGTGGGCAAAGTGGACCAAAGTCGAGTCGTATGTGTGGGGAGACAAGACGAGGACAGGCGATCCCATCCGCTACAATTCATCAATTTAATCCCATGCCATACCTTGTCCATGTTGTGCCCTCCCTGTAAACTGTTGTACAACCAAGACCCAGGAAACTTGGGGGTTGTTGGCCAAATCATGCCATTTTTACCGGTTAATAGACCTGATCGTTAGGGGCTTGCTTGCTTTTGCATGCAAGAAGGGACCGACCTCTCGCCATTCTTGCTTCTTTTCGAAACACTAAAGAAACGACCAGGCGAGTGGTGTTTGTTGTTGTAACAGCCCATGTCTATTGTCCACCACCACGGCTGTATGCATAGGTACAGTACAGTTGTATCAATCACAATTTAGGTAGTCTAAGCTTTTTAGGAACTCGCTCGTTACAGTAGTGATGTCGATCACAGTTGCTCATGCTACATCAAAAGTGTCCAGGTGTAGTATTCTCCTCTCTCGTGTTAGTCCAGATACCAAAGTGGCATGTTTTGAGCATAAGGGGTGCTGGATGACAGAGTAACAATCATCAATCGATAATGCTGCAGAACCAACCTGCCAGCTCCAGGTGAAAACGGTCGTTGGGGTTTGGGGTGGTCGCGTGTAGTAAAGATCATCCAAGCGAATGGACGCTTATGCTCAGCTAAAAAGAGGGAGACTGGTCCAGAAGTGTGTCTTGTGTCTTGTGTGTGTGTGTGTGTGCGGAATTACTAAGTAGAGTCAGATGTGCAGTCGTGCAGAGGACCCCTTGAAGATCATTATGCTCGCATTTGCACGCCATTGATTACTTTTAAATCCTGATGAGCAGTTGGTTTATCATTACTTGTCCGACGGTAGAAGGAGACTTGTCTATCTTTGATCTACAACGTTGCTTATGAACAGGCGGCGCTATAGATACCTACAGACAGGTAAGTATGAGGCTCAATCCTGGAGGGAACATGCAGCAAGTGCATGTTTCTAGGTACTTACCTAGGGGCAGCGATGATCCAAATATGTTACAGCATCAAAGTTTAAATTGAATAATGGACAAACTGCCCCAGGTATAACAGCAGAGGTCTATTGAAGATTGGTGATACAATAGGTTCTCGTCTCCACTTAGTAGTCCATGACATATATCCCCTAACCCTATATTCTTGCGAAAAATAATTCAACAAAGTTCAACTTGATCTATAAAACGCCATCATCCCTTCTCATATCTTCTCCCTAGCTGCTTACATGTACACACATACTAAGGAACTGAAGTTCTTCTTGCTAACTTTTCCCCCTCCTCCAGGCTGTCTGAATGGATAGGTGTTGCTCCTCCCCCCTGACTATATCGTCATCGCAGCGTCAAAAAGGGTCCCCACCTACCTAGAAAATTATGGAACTACAGGGGGAGTGTGCAGCTACTTTGTATTTCCCCTCTGTGTCTTGTCCAACCAGAATCTCGCGTGGCTGCATGTCAACGTCACTGACCCGCATATAGCTAAGCTAAAAAAAAGTTGGTATCCGTATCTTTTTTTCTTTCTCCCATTCTTATTCTCCGCCTTTTCGTTCAAATGCCCATCCTACCGTTTTACTTTTGTATCTGCCCAGCCTTTCGCCTAAAAACAAGATCGATTAGAGTCTAGAACGATCATGTTGGAGCAAAGACCGCGTGTACATAGCACAAACCATAATTCATGCTTCCTCCAAGGCAGTAATTTATTCGTCTCCTCAAAAGATTAATCGCTCAGCCTCAGCTTTCTCCTCCAAGACCATCTATCGATCGAGGTTTTGGACCGGCTACCAATACTGCACAAACACGGACCTGCGGGATGACGTAGCTAATGATAGATACGTCCAGTATCCCAATTCGGTTCACCGTTTCAAACACAGCTGCCGTAGCATCCCGACAATTTAAACGGAGTTTCAGCTGAAGAAAAGGCCGTTAGAAGCAATGCTGGCTGAATCAGACACGATCCCTCATCCCGCCCGCTACTGTCAGAAAACGGCTGCTCCTCCGCTAACCTAGCGCTGTGATCTGTGTAATGGTTTTGTTTCAAGGCTGGGCGGCTTATGCCGTGACCCCTTGCCACCCGTCCATGACCTTCCGAGATGAGTTCAAGGACCTCCGCTTAGAAAGAGCTTGAGACAGGGCTGACTTGGCGATTGATTGCTAATCGCGAAGCATAACCTAATCACCTACTGATCTCAACTTAATAGCAAGGGGGTTCATCATGCGAGAATCTTATCATAACCATATAGACGGCACGCTATGTCCGTCCCCCCTGTCGTCGCCTACGTTCGAGTCGCGACGGTATGCCAACGGCCGAAGCTTAGCAAGCCCTGTCCCCAAATCCGAGTCAATCTGCCAGTCCGAGGGGTTCTCCATTCTAGCCTTATCCAATTGCCATTCAGTATGCACAGTTCTTTACGGTTTCCGTTTATGGACCCCAGATCGGCACTAAGTCTACACCCTCCTTGACGGAAGCCTCAGACATTTCTCACCGTCACCTCTGTCCCATCCCATCCACTTCGAAGGGCCTGGACCCTGAGATCATCCCCCCTTGACGGATAGATTCTCAAATCAAACACTCAACTGGGGTTGCGCGCGGGTACAGCAACTCATCGTCTGCGATCAGCGGCGCCTGCTCTGTCCAAAAGAGTCTTTCCCCTTTTCGAAGTGAAACAGCAGAGCACCAGCATCCCGAGATCCAAAAGTCAAGCCGGTCCTGGAGCTAACCAGTCTAGTCTGACTTGCTCAAAGAGGCGCATGATCGAGTTTCGACAGTTACGGGAAAATGTTCAAAGTGGAACTGTGCGAGGCGAAAGGAAGTTCATCCCCTTACCGCTAGTTGTTCCCAAGAAACATGGCGTCCGATTTCCAGCTTCTAACGTCAGTCAGTTTAGCCAAAGTCCAGAGGCCTGGTGCCACGAGAGGGCCGCCGCCTCACCTGCCCAGGACTAGCTTCATCGCAGCAAGGCGGACCCTTGAAAATCTGGCTTTAGCATCTAAAACGCGAGGGGCACAGGGCACGAGACAAGCCAGAACAGACAGCACAGCATTGTAACATGACCGGGATATGCCTGGACAGTCTTTCTCTTTAGGTTTCGTCCCATATATGGGTTTTCCAACAAACCTGCATCGTCTCCCCCCCCCACGTGGAGATTGAATTTCGACAAAGCACATGGCATATACCGACTGACAACTGACAACTGCATTCTCACAAGTCCCCGGCGCCCGGTACTGCCCAAGGCGCACTTGTCTACTATGCGACCTCAGTGACGTACGACGGACCGTTCTAGATTCATCAGGCTGTGCTTCAGCCGCGGACAACGCATAACTCAATGTGTTCTAGACATTGAGTATGACATCGTCGACTTGAGTTGAGCTTCTTGTTGCTTATGTGTGGATAATACAATTCACGTATTCAGTGCTTATGTATCAGTTGTGGTTCAGTTATCCCTGTCGTAGAAGAGTCGAGGCATGTCGATCATGCCTCAAGTGTCGTCTTTCTAAATACGGTATGCGAAATGGATGCACTTTTAATTGATGATATGCCCAATGTAGCAAAATGGGGTGTGATAAGGAAACGACATATCCTCGCTCCCGACTGGGTGGGTGCATTTCTCATGACGGTTGCTACCCTGATCTCCCGGAGTTCTCCAACGACACGAGTTGCCAGCGGATGTTTTGTTCCTGTCATTCAATGCAAGGGTCTTTCGTTGAATTGATTATCCAACTTTTCAGCGTTGCCAATTTCCGGATTATTTCGAGTTCATTGTACTTGGGTCTCGGTCGCAAAAAGCCTGCGCCCGTGTTAAGATATCATGAATAATTACGTACTTCATCTCGATCTAAAAGAAGCTATCTCAAGCTATCAAGTCCAGACCACCTGGTCCTTGTCAAAGCTTCACAACTACCAAAGCTTCACTGACTCGCCATAGGGGGGAAAACCTGTCATAAGCACATCGCCAACTAATCTCAAATACCAGCATCACGATTATCTTCAGATCTCTCAACTTAAGAAACCTGGTCCTTGTACACCGCCAGAGAATCAGCTCATTCCGGCGTGCCCAATGCCAATGTCCATAATTCTTGTAAACTCAAAAAAGAAGGATCAGGCTTCACCGGTAGAGTAATCAGTTGATCAGAGCACTTGCTGGTTCACACGTTCGTCGAAAGCTACCTGTTTTTATCACACTTCAGGACCGAGCAGTCCTCCTCTCTTTTCAGCGTGGTTCGTTCCCGCGGAACATATAGCTGGCTGGCTATCTGTGGTACTTCGTTAGCGTGACACACGACTCGAGATTTAGAAACTCGTACGGGTAGTCCGGGCGCCCGGACAGCGTCAATTTTATAGCTTCCGCATAGGTTGCGGAACTGGTCGAGAGACTTTGGTAAGACTGAGAGTTTAGGCGTTGGAGAAAACACCATGGCGAACTAGTATTAGTTGGCCGACACGGAGATAGGACAAGCTCCGGTTATAAGATATTGTTCTAAGTGAGGAGGAGGTATGCCAAATATCCAACTCAGGACTACTTCCAAAGGAGGCAATCAACTTGTCACAAGGAGGCTTGGGTTTATTCATCTGAACAGTCTTAGTGCTCGTTAGCTGTCAGATTCCTTGATGGTCCGAGTTATCATCATGACTGTCAAGCGTCAATACAATCGTCTAAACTGAGTCATATTCTACCTACGGACCATTTCGTCCTTTCCATAGTCAAGGCGGATATATGCGAAACACCTCTAATTGGTATATACCTACTTGAGTCAATAAGCGGCATAAACCACGGCAATTACTTTTCTCCTCCAAGAGTAACAGAAGAGATGGCTCCTAAACTTTAGGATACAAAAACAAATAGCCTAAAGGTCTGGTCTTGAATAGCATAAATGAACTTGATAATTTCGTCCTTGTGCTGTTAACAGCTGGGTTTTCTATTTCCCAGAGCTCTCCCATGGCTCTTCGGTCTTGGACTTCGCCGATGTCTCAGATCCCAAAGGAGCGGCCGCTCCGGTGCGAGGGCATCTGTATGGCCAAGGCTTGAGACGGCAGAGAAGAGTCAATGTTCCAGGTGATGCAATTCAAGACAGATTTCCATATCATTGTTTACCATCAACAAGTTATGTGGTTTTAAAAGCCACTGTTTGCTGGTCATGCAAGGGCGTCTTCTCGATAGACCTGGGCATGGGATACCATCACGTGGTCAAGGGTAGGTCAGGCAGATCACAGGGTGAGATCACAATTACAGAGAGAATTGCTTGTGTAGCTTCATATGATTGTTTCCGCTATTGGTACAATTTGCTATCCTTACAACTCCACTCCCGCTGTATAACCCAACCCATCTATGAACGAAGCAGGCTCTGTTGAGAACCCAGGAGGTGTACCAACAGCAGAGACGATATGAAGATGAATGCATAAAAGAACGCCCCTTGCCGCAGTTTTCTTACTTCCAGAGCTTTCCGAGAGACACCTCCTTATCATCGTGCTTGTTGAGAATCTTTGCTGTAGCAAGCTCGAAGTCTTCTTGTGTGACGTGCACTCTTCGCTCACGTAGAGCATACATACCGGCTTCTGTGCACACACCCTTGAGCTCGGCACCGGAGCACCCGTTCATCTTCTCGGCAATCTTGGTGAGGTTGATACCACGGGTCAAGTTCATCTTTCGGCTGTGAATGCGGAGAATATCCGCTCGGGCCTCAACACTAGGCGGGGGGAACTCGATCTTTCGGTCGATACGTCCTGGTCGCAAGAGAGCGGGGTCGAGAATGTCGAGACGATTGGTGGCCATGATGACCTTGATGTTCTTGGTGGGCTCGAAACCATCAAGTTGGTTCAGCAACTCCAGCATGGTTCGCTGCACTTCGGAGTCTCCGCCCGAAGAGCCTTCCACTCGTGAGGAACCAATACTGTCGATTTCATCCATGAAGATGATCGATGGGGCGTGTTCTCGAGCCATGACGAAGAGCTCTCGCACCATTCGACTACCCTCACCGATATACTTTTGCACCAGCTCGGAACCTGACACTCGGATGAATTTACAGGCAGTGTGGTGGGCAACAGCTCGCGCAAGTAGTGTCTTTCCTGTACCTGGAGGACCGTATAGCAAAACACCCTTGGGCTGTGCGATACCAAGAGACTCGAAGAGCTCGGGGTGCTTGAGACCAAGTTCAATAACTTCCTTGATCTCCTTAATCTGCTGGTCCAAACCACCAATCATGTCGTATGTGCTGTCGGGAACCTTCTCAACCATCATGAGAGAGACGAGGGGATCGACGGATGAAGGGAGCATCTTCTCGAGTTTGTAGCTGTCAGACAATAGTGTAACTCGCTTTCCGGGGGTGAGTTTGGCGACATCGACGCTATCCGACACGTCGACAACTATTAATTTGTGAGTACATTCCTTTCAAATCTTGTAGTGGCAGGTTCATCGTACCATATTTGCCTTCCGGGTGTACCTTGACGAGAATCTTCTTGGTGCTCATGACCTTGACGACCTCGCCGACATAGGATCCAGGCTGTTGCAACAGACCCAGTTCTTCTCTCAACAATCGTACTCGGGAGTTGTAGTCGTTTCTCTGAGCTTCAAGACGACGAAGCGCGGCTTGACCCTTGAGGATCTCGAGCTTCATCGCTTCGATCTTGTTGTGGTAGTACTCGTCGAGCGCCATCGTGGCGTAGCTCCCTTGACGTCAGGGAAACGAGCTACTAAGTGTGGTTCGGAAAGGTAAAGGTCGAAAGATTGGCGCAAATTGCTTGGTTTGCGAATTGAGGACGGACCAGGGGGTTGTGATGGGGTCGTGAGTTGAGAATGATGTTGGTGATGGTATGCGATGTGGTTGAAGCTCGATGACAAGGCTACAGCTTGTCTCGTAATCCTCCAAGGCGAGTGGAAGCACAGACCAACCAAGGTGGGAGCTGCCCAGAGCCCAGCTCGGCGTTATGTTGGGCCGTCGTCCGGACGATGGCAGATGTAGGGTAAGCTGAATTTTATGGAGTTCTGACGGCTGACCACCCAAGGCTTGGTTACTCCACTATCGGCGAGCTCTCTGCCGCGCTGCCCCCACTGAGACATGCTAGACCGCTTCAGCATACATAAGGTTATGGATCGAAGATTCATGAAGCTGACAACAGCTTTTGCCGTGTCTAGGATAGAGACATTGTTCACAGCACTTGTGGTATTTATCAGCACGTCATCTATAGCGGTGCATTTTCTATGCATACCATCTTCCATCACTCTTCATGACTCGTCCTATCTTGCAAGAGCCACGATACTCTATTACCCCTCTGTTTATCAAGAATCGAAGTCGTGCAAAGAGCCGCCCGATGGTACCAACCAAGACCCTGAGGATGCAGAATGACGTTAGTGCATTGGACAAGGGTGAGCACGCGCGAGGTGCGGCAAGACACACTAATCTGTCATGGGGAACGTTGGCTGATCACGAGCAACGAGCTTGGTTATTGTGGACCAGACAGGTAGGTAGCATAGACTAGGAGGATTCATGTTTGAAATCGATGCGATGTCGATTGCCTACTCAAACTAGTAGTAGGCACGCTTGTTTATACATATCGTGTATGTACATAGACAGGTTGGGTTGGGTTGATATGTGTGAGCAATATATTGAGTTGGATACAGTACTCAAAAGTTTCTTTACGCCCAAAAGTTCCGAGAACTTTTTTTCGTTTTGGTCCATCCCTCTTTACTTACCGAGTACCTGCCCAACCTCGCTAGAAGTGTTTGTTTTGGCAATTACCTTGCCTTGATTGCATTTCCTCCTTCTTCCAAGGAATCCCTAGTGGATTTTACTATTGGAAAGCTCTCTGCAGCTCGAGTAACACCAGCAATACCTTGTGCTCTCTCGGACACGCCGTCGGTCTCCAACCGTCATCATTGTTTTCTCCTTTCTGCCCAAGGTAGTAAAGAGATATAGAGACTCGACTCGGCCGAGTTCATTTCAAACCCAACAATCCCCATCTCGCATCATCGCGATTTGCAGCCGCTCAGGCCGCTTCCATCATCGCAACGCAACGCATTGATTATACAACTTTCTAGGCACTGCATAGTGACATTGGCATGCTCGGCATTCCCAGTTTCTTCAGTTGTCCAGCTACTTCGAGAACAGCGACAGGGTCATTTTGCGTCTGATCGCATTCTTGCGCTCGAGTCTTCTCCATTGTTTTTCTTTTTGTTTGTCCATTTTACGACAAACACAGAGTTTCTTGTGACAGAATCGTGCATTCTTGGCATTGCAGCGCTACTCCTACAACATGGATCCTCCAAGACGAGAGAACTCGTCGCCTGGGCGTCATCTTGGCGAGTCCTCGTCCGGCACTGCATCTCCCGCCGACACGCGTCACCAGCCTGCCCAGTCCGAGTCTGCCGTTCCTCCTATTACATATGGCGACAACTTGCCCGAGAATTCCCAGTCTACAGACACAGTGCGCCCTAGAACAGAGGGTTATGGTAGGTTTCATGCCCATGTTGGCGGATTGACCAGGGTTAATCATATTTACTTCTAGGTTCGATAAGCGGCCCAGCTGGCTCTGCCCAACAATCAAAAGAAACGTCTCAAGAGCGCGGCTTAGCTCGTCCAGCCGCATCTTCACGTCCTTCTCGAGGCCCCGAGAGAATGCGATCTGCTACTCGATTGCGAAAACCCCCGATGCCTCGACGACCTTCTTCAAATACCCCCTATCGCGGCGGAGTCTTCTCCGCCGACGACGAAGTGCACGAAGTAGAAGCGGATGCTGCTGAGCGTCAACAGTCCTACCGTCGCAGACCAGGTCTCCCGACCCAACTTTCCCGCGTTCAATCGCGTCCGGACGACGAGGATGATAATGGCCGAAGCGACCAGCCTACCGAGACTCCCACTGAAACCCCGCAGGAGGATGAGGAAGAGACTCCCCTCGACGAACATGACGATTCGGATAGCGATGTCAGTGAGGCAGAGAGCTTCACCCTAAAGGATCGGCAGCAGGCCATCAACCAAACTCACCCCTTCGGTATTCGAGTGTGGAAACCCGCATTGTACAAGAAGGATCGTTCGATTCAAAAGTTCGCCCAAGCGGATATTCACTCTGCCCCAGGAGGTCGCGTTAACAACTGGCTTCTTGCCTTTAATCTGCTTTGGACGCTCCTTTTCGGTTGGTGGTTGGCTACGTTAGCAGCCCTTGGTGCTATCGTCTGCCTGCTTTTTGCTGCTGCCCCTAGCGGGAGAGAGTATGGCAGGGTTCTCTGGGGTCTTGCCGGGTATATGTTCTATCCTTTTGGTAAGTTTGTCCGCCTGGAAAAGGACGAGACCTACATGCACGAGGACCAAGACGAGGGACGCAGTATCTCGGAATACGAACAATGGCAAAGCGGCGATATTGAACATGGGCGACTATTCTTTGGACCTGATAGCGAACACAATCGCTCGATTGTGGGACGGTCGAGAAGAAGCATCGACTCAGAGCCCAGTGAGACCGAGAGTCTTCTAGGCCGAGGCCGACGTGGTGAGCATGTTGAGACCGATTTGTCTTATCAGCATAAGAGACGACTTTTTGGCCGTGGCGAGTGGAATGTTGGTCGTGTCATCTTTTTCGTCTTCTTCTACTGCCTCATCTCACCCTCACTTCTGTTCGTGTCTGCCATCTGCTGGTTCTTGGTCTTCTGGATCCCCATGGGTAAGACTACATTTTTGCTTTTCGACCACCTCCGACGACATCCTCTTGCCTTGTCCTTCGAGAGTGATATAAGATACATTCGCGAGGATGGCGGCCCGAGCTCGTCTGTTCTCCTCTGCACATACCGCGCTGTTGGATCGAGATACTGGAAGTACACCGTTGATGGAACCAACATCTTCCTCATCAACCTGATGGTAGTTGTTATCTTTGTCATCTTTGACTGGCTTGTGATTGAGGGTGTTTTCCATGTTGAGGGCTTCATTACGTCCCCCGCCTTTCTCTTCTGCGCCGGCCTCCTATCTATCATTCCTCTTGCCTACTTTATTGGTCAAGCTGTTGCTTCTATTTCGGCCCAGTCGTCGATGGGTGTGGGCGCTGCTATTAATGCCTTCTTCGCAACTGTCGTTGAGGTATTCCTTTACTGTGTTGCTCTTAGTCAGGGCAAAGGTCAACTCGTCGAGGGCAGTATCGTGGGCAGTATTTTCGCCGGTATCCTATTCTTGCCTGGAATTTCTATGTGCTTTGGTGCCATCAAACGAAAGACGCAGCGCTTCAATGCGCGGTCCGCGGGTGTAACATCCACGATGTTGCTCTTCGCGATTGTCGGAGCTTTTGGCCCAACCCTGTTTTACCAGATTTACGGAACTCACGAGCTCAACTGCATGGACTGCGAGGACTACAACACCGTCGAGAACGGTAGGGACTGCCGCCGCTGCTACTTCAGCCAGGCCCCATCGCTCAGCGACAGATTTTATCTGGAGGCGGTGCGTCCTTACTGCTACATGGCAGCGACCACGCTATTCCTGTCATATCTGATCGGTTTATTGTTCACCCTCCGAACCCATGCCGCTGTCATCTGGAACGCCGAGGTTGATGAGAAGCGACACGAAGATCACATGCATTCTTCGAGTCTCCGAGCTTCTCAAGTTCACGACCATGCCCATTCCCACACTCATAATACAGCAACTGCCGAGACCAGTGGTGCTGATGTTCGTGACTCTCAACTTTATAAGCGCATCCTGGGCCAGTCCCTGAAACAATCTGGGTTTGGAGAGGAACTTTCCCGTCAAAATTCTACTTCCGGGCAGTCGGTTGGCGCCAACGGCTCGGCTTCTACCCTTCATGTCGTGCCCCCCAAATCTAGCGGTGGTGAGCCATCTTACTCAGCTCTCCATGTCCCGGGTCTCAGCGATGCCGACAACAAGATGCTTGTTCGTGAGGTCGCCGAGATTGCCGCCACAGCTGCTACCATTGCTTCGCGTGAACGAATGACAAGAAAGCCTTCAGCTATGCCCGCTAATCACGGAGCAGGCGCTCGTCCTACGCCGAGCCGTCAGCACACCCACGGTGATGTGGCCGAGACCGAAGGTCCTGCTACTGAGGCTCACCAAGCACATGGTGGCCACGATGCACCCAACTGGAGTCGCGCCAAGAGTTCCATTATCCTTCTTGGAGCAACTGTTCTGTATGCAATCATTGCCGAAATCCTGGTTGACACCGTCGATGTTGTTTTGGAAAGCTTCGCGATTGATCAAAAGTTCCTCGGTATCACCTTGTTCGCTCTTGTGCCCAACACGACTGAATTTCTGGTAAGGACGCCTTTCGATTGCTTTGAATTAACATGCTAACCGCACATAGAACGCCATATCCTTTGCCATGAACGGAAATATTGCGCTGTCCATGGAGATTGGTTCAGCTTATGCTCTGCAAGTGTGCCTTCTTCAAATTCCCGCCCTTGTGTTCTACTCAGCCTTCTGGCCCGGTGTGCCTGAGGGTGGTGATCCGGCACTGTACACTTTCTCGCTCCTGTTCCCTCAATGGGACCTCGTCATGGTCATTCTCTGTGTGTTCTTACTGAGCTATATGTATGGTGAAGGAAAGAGTAACTACTTCAAGGGTAGCATTCTCATGTTGACCTATTTGGTTGTCATCATTGGATACTACTTCAGTGGCTTTACGTCTGATGCTATGGGCATGCAGCGTTTCGATGTTATGGGAGCCGATGGCAATTACCAGAGCTACAAGACGATCGGAAGATCGACAAAGGGTATGGCTTTTCCAGCCTAAATGTTGATTAATGAGAAAGGGGGTTGAGTTGAAGATTGTCAGAGTAATGCATATACACGAGTTGTTAATACCGGACATACACTACATCATCATATATATAAAGTTGAGGGAGTCTGTTGCATGAGAACCTGTACATATCGGGTTTGCATTGTTAAGAGGGATGGGTGTTTTTGTACGGATTCATGAGCTACCAGCATTGGAGTGGTTATAATGATATTTTTTTAAGAGGTCAATCATGTCAAGGTGTTTAAATCGTTCAATTTACCTCATTGCTTTGGACCTGCTTACGGTCTTTGAAGATCATGCCGAATTAGAAAAATTGGCCGCTTGAGGTGTGAGTGACAAAACTAGCGGGCCAGTTTATGTCATTTATCTAGGATATAGGCTTAGTTCATTTATTTTTATATCGTAAAGCTTAGAGGTCATTTTTTCTGCTACCCACTAGGCATGTTCATAAGACGAGCCATGGGAAACACGCTTAGCTCAGGGTTATTATTCTATGCTTCAAAGTACAAAGATAGTTGATGCAAGAGTCTGCCCTTTAGCATCATAAATTGAGTCACTGATTTCGTCTCCTATATTTTGGCGGTCAAGTTTACTGATGCCCTCAGGGCAAATATGTGTGATTGTTATGGACAAAGGCCTCTATTGAGAACCATATGCTAAGATATACTATGTACAGAGAATATTCAGAGATGTCAAATCCAACTCAGGCAAGCCAAGTCAACAAGAGCATCTAGGCCATGCCGAAACCAGCGGAGGTCATGACGCTCTTGGCGCTGTTGTAGTCAGAGGCAGAAGCAATAGTCTTGCCCTTGAAGTTGTTAAGGAAGCCAGTGCTGGTACCACCAAGAGTTCCAGAGCTGCCAAAGCCGTTGATCTGGCAGTTGCGGCCGAGAGCAGCGGCACAAGCGCTGCCACCGTTGGGAACACCAAACAACTGACCCTGGATACCCTTGGAGTTGACGGGGTACTTGACGTTCTGGAAGATGTTACCCTCAACGAGAGCAGAGCCGGAGTCAATCTCGAAAGAGTGGTCGGGGACATCGTGGAAGAAGTTGTTGACGACGTGGAGGAGAGTGTTGCCAGCGACCTTGGGGCCACGGCCGGAAACACGGTAGACGTAGTTGTTCTTGAAGGTGACCAGATCGCTGGCACCGGCAAAGTAGAGACCCCAGTAGTGGTAAGTGTTGCAGCTGGCGGACCAGTTGGTGGTGCCGTCGATCTTGCTGTTGGAGATGGTGACACGGTTGCAGGCCTTGTTGCCGAGGACAATGTGCTGACGGCCGATGAGAGAGGTGGTAACGTGGTCGATCCAGACGTTGTCGGTGTCGTCAAGAGTGATGGCATCACCACCCCAGACGAGCTGAGGGTTCAGCTCAGTGATGTGAACGTTCTGGATAATGACGTTCTTGGCTCCGACAATGCGGATACCCTTTCCACGGATGACACCCTTGCTGCCAACGCCGATCAGGGACTTGTTGGAGCCAACCTTGATGCCCAGAATACCGGCCTTGTCGTACTTGACGTTGACCTTGGGGGCGTTGGGCTGGTAGTTGTTGCACCAGCCGTTCTGGTTGATGGCGAGCTGGCACTGGGAGCCGGTTCCCCAGGGAGCGCAGCCGGTCTCTGAGGCTGTGCCCTCGGTGCCGATGAAGTTGATGGTGCGGTCAAGCATGATTCGGCGAGGCTGAGAGTCGCCGAGGTAGCTGATGAGCTCCTGAGCGTTCTTGGGGTAGACGGCAGCGGCATTGCCACCGCCGGTTGTGCTGGAACCGAAACCCTCGGCCTTGGTAGGGAGAGCAGCAAAGGCTGAGGGAAGGAGAGCGGCGACCGCGAAGAGGGTCTTGAAAAGAGAAGGCATCTTGAAGGAATGTGACTATGATAATAGTATGTGTGTATTTGTAAGAGAACCAGAGACCCAGCTACTGGTATGTATGTATAAGAAAGAGAGGATGGATGAACAGAAGATGAGAATTCGAAATAAGAGAGGATATTGTGAAGCTCATATAAACATCTCGATGTAAGCTAAACTAGAGTGACAGACTGATTATCTGCGCAGCACTTGGACTAATCCAGGGGGGGTCCCATGCCAAAGGAGGAAGCTATGGGGTCATGCAGGATAGCTTCCCTCCTTGGCAAACGGTACTTCGGCGTTGAAAGAGATTAATTCTTCACATATCACAGCCTTATCCGAAGTGTTGAAGAGTGAGTCTCGGTCAAAGATACTCAAAAGAGACCACGGACCATTTACGGACGCCGTTTCCGTATTGGGTATTGCCGAGGTTTCTGATTCGTGGGATCTTTATTGTATCCACGGCCGAATGTTTCGCACGAAGTGGGTTATCAGTAGAGAGACGCCCCCTTACCAATATAAGGGAAATCACTTGGACTGTTCTTGGTTAGAGAGATGGATAAGATACTATCCATCCCTTACCACGTTCTTTCTGGAACATGATATCGAAATGATTTTCACGAATATCCGCGTATTCCCTTCGGTCCATGTACTCCGGAACCCGATGAGATGGTTTGCTCTGCGCCAAGGATCATACAACAACTGATTAACATGGAGACCAATTCCCCCACCAATTACTATTCTAGTTGTGACAGTCCAACTAACTTGTTAGTCTACCACGTTGCTATCAAGAATTTGTGTGGAGAATGCAGCTGTCAAATGCTACCCATATATGCTACCATAGCTATCCATTAGCGGATATAAATCGGTTACAAACCGGGATATGTAAAATGAACGTCCTTGGCTATTTACTTACAGCTTGCAAGGTTTGGAGTTGAGCCTGTTCTGTTCTGTAAGTCTGTATGTATATGGTGAGGTAAGGGGAGGGGAAGGGAGACTCAGGGTATCAGAAGAAATGGCCGCTAGGAGCATAAGAGACGAAATAAGTAGGTCAGTTTATGCTACTTAGATCAGACTTCTTAGGCTGTTTATTTTTGTACCCTAAAACTCGGAGGCTAACTTTTCTGATACCCTCTAGTCTGTGCATAGTGAGGTGAGGGGTGGGGAGGTTAGAAAATCAGGTGAAAGGGATAATAGTCTTCTTCAAAAGCGGCAGAATACGAGGTGCAGATGATGAGCAGTGAATTACCTCTTGGGGTCTGGTTTGTGATCCGAGCTGCATTGTTCAACATACTGTAACTATAATTATGTAGCAAGCTAGTCCAGTTTCCTTTTTTGGTTTCCACAGCATGTTTAGTCAAGACTCACACCAGGGTATCAGAAAAATTGGCCGCTATAAGGGAGAAAGTAATAGGTCGGTTTATAATACTTAGATCACACTTCTTAGGCTATTTATTCCTATACCCTAAAGCTTAGAGGCCAACTTTTCTGGTACCTACTATAGTGATACTTTTATTAAACATCTCTTTGTTAGTGTGTTGTTCTTTGTCCATCTGCCTCATAAAGAGCTGATCTTGATTGTGCCTGAATTGGTTGTCTTGTTCTAGGAATGTGCTTTGTCGTGTAAAGCCTTGAGTCATTGTGTTGATCATCAAAGACTAAAGGTAGTTGATAGCAATTGAGATATGAATAACTTCTTTGAGGCCTTACGTATGTATATAGAGCATTGGTAATATGCTGCAACAAGTTCAACCATAATTGACAACTTGCACAACATAGCAAACAACACTACACAACCAATTTTCTAAAGACAAGATGGCAGTCACACGAAACCAAACCCGAGGGACTAACAATCCCTCAGCAAGCGGCATCACCAAAAGCAGAACCCTCGCATTGAGACGCCGAAAGACGCCCGAAAGAGAGACTAAATCTCAACAAAAGTGTTTCCTCCCCTTCCTACCCACAGAACTTCTCGAGATGATCGTCAACCAAGACTGCTTAGAGCAACAAGACCACTGGAATCTCCGCCGCGTATCATCCCGTCTATTTTACATGACTGAAAAGGCCATCTTCCTAGGTGGAGACTTCCGCATGTTCCGTTACGCCCTCAGGCATGCGGACATAGTCATGATGAACAGATGCAAAGAGCTGAACCCCCCACCAACAGACATCACCTGGGCTTACCAAGACTACAGAACCGAGGTTCTCAGGGGGAATAGTCTCAATCTCCGGGATCCGCCCCCACTGTCCGAAGATAGTCTACCTCAAGGCCCAGGCTATTTCCTCCTCGAAGGCTTTAAGTCGAAGCACTTTTCGGCAGACCAGTACATGAAAGCCGCTGATTGGCTCATGGATAATGGCTTCAAGGTCTTCGATCCTTCTGAAGAGAGCATCTGGAATGCCGGTTTGAATGGATTCTTTATCTCGTATAGACTGCTTGATGCGCTGACAGCCGCAAGCAGTAAGAAGGAACAGGACGACATCTGTCACATCATTGAGTTTCTTCGTACCAGGGGCTATGAGTTTCTATTGCGCAGTCGTGTGGAAGACACTGGCCATTTCAGAACCAAAGCAGAGGCGCGTACCCACGACAACTCATTCGGCGCGTTCCGCCGCTGCTACGATAGACCTTCCTTGATGTTGGTCATGATGAAGTCAGGATGCCCAGCCTCTGTTCTCGAGCTTTATCTCAAGCAGCTAGAGGAAGACGGCATGTGTCTCAAAGGACTTGCATCACGTCGCCACGAGAAGAAACAGAACGGGAATCTACATCGATTCTCCCGCACTGAAGTTGCCCAGCTCATTGATGTCTATCTCGATGAGCTTTTCGGGCTCTGGACCTGGCGGTGGGAAACGCCCGAGCAGATGGGCGACACTCTCCAGTCCAAGATAGAGTTGCTAATCCGGTATCAAAGTATCGATGAGGATGAAGCTGGTCTGCTCAACGATATCCTCTCGGCGTTGCGTCGGATCGAGGCCAGGAACTTGGAGCAAGGTGGCCTCGATTATGAAGGCGATGCCTCCTGGTGCTGGACCGAACTAATCATGTCTGTTACTGACATCAACAGGAAGAGGAATCGTGTATTGGATCAGTATGATGAGTACATGACCTATTCAAAGCCATGGAAATGCTTGCATGAGTTTTTCCACACCATCCACTGGTGATAGCGCACCAAGACATCTTTGCATGGTAAAAACCATATGTAAGTAAATGGATGTGGCTTTGGAATTTGAGGTGGAACAGATGAGAAACTGAAGTTCTCGCTGTAACGAAGAGGACATTAGAGGAGCGAACCTGGGAGAGATAATCTGTGAAGCTTTAGGTAAGAAAATAACTAGATTCTGAACTCGAAAATTTCTATTATTTATATATCATCTCCTGTGGCCACGTTACTAAGTAAATGAAACCCGGTTTTCATATCTGAGATCTCGTTCGGAAACGGTATCAGAAAAATTAACCTCTAGAAGCATAAGGGATGAAATTAATAGGCCAGCTTATGCCAATTGGATTATATTAGGCTGTTTGTTTTTGTACCCTAAAGCTAACTACAAGTAATGACATCCAGATCCTGTTGATCGAAACCGGGTAGTAGAGCAGGAACATGGCATTTCGAGCTGCAGAGCCAATCATCCCACTTGTCATGACCTTGTACGCGACGATATAGAACCAGTAAACTTAGGTTTGTCTTTCCAGCACGTTGACTGTCGAAACATAAACCAGAACAAATAGAAAAAAGAGGATCTTCCTTGTCTTGTCTAGGTACTCATGTTCAGACTTGAACTGTGAAAGTTTTGATACGAGACTCGCATAACAGATAAAGACGAGATTGAGCTGATGAACAAAACATTGTTTAGGTTAGCTATGAGCAATACAGAACCAGCTGAACAGTACTTATTGTTCAGAGACCACAACTCCATGCAAGCAGTTTCTATCAATATAAATGATCTTATTGGGAACTCTCTGGTAACTCAACAAATCTCACATCAAACCGATTCACAATCACAACAACACACCAAACAAACAAACAAGTCTGCATCACAGCAGCTTTCATCATGTATCTCCAACAGTCTAATAACCAGTCTCGCCCTGTGCAGACCAGCATGCTGGCCATGCTCCCGACAGAGATCATATTGAGCATCATTGATGCAATCAACAACGAGCCCGAATGGCTTAAAGCAGCAGACACCCTAGACAATCTGAGCCAGACGTGCTCTCGCCTTTTCGAGTTCGCCCGCCCTTTCTTCTACCGTGCTAACGACTGTGAACAGTTCTTCAAAGCTGTTCAATATGCTAACGTCTTCATGATGAATCGCTGTGAGTACTACGATGCGGCACCCATCGATAAGATGTGGGTTCGCCCTGGAACGTGCATTACGACCGTGGATCATCTCCTGTCTGGCCTGTATGAGGGTCATCAACGACTGTACGATCCCCTGCTAGCTGGAGTTCACGACAAGAAGCGTGACAAGATCTCCAACGGTCTGGAGTGGCTTCTCGAGAGAGGCGCTAACGGTGAAACCTACACACGGCGCGGCCGCTCCGACCCGGAGCCGCTCGGTCACATGAATACGAATCTCCTATTACAGCTGCAACAAGGTACCAGCAAGCGCGGCATGGAAACCATCTTCAACATGATTAAGATGTTGAGCATCCATGGGTATCCTAACCCGACACGCAGCAATACTTTTTCTAGCCAGGTAGTTATCGAGGCAACTTCGTACCATGATGCCATGGTGAATTACTCCACGGCGTCGCCGCTGAATATAGCGCTTAAGTCGCATGTGATCCCTTCTGTTCTGGAACTCATACTGAGCGAGCATGCTGGTCGGGGCATCAAGCTGAAGGATTGGTACGATGTGTGCCCAGCCAGCCTTGCCAAGCTTGCAACAGAGTTTGGGACAGGTGAGCCGACTGACTGGACCGAAGTCACATACATACACAAGCTCATAGGTATCCTCCACGCTGATCTGCACAGCAAGTCTATCCAGTGGGAGGAAGGCTACTTTGGTGAAGTCGCTGACATTTTCCAGGCCAAACTCAAGCTGATGATCAAGTACGATATGATCGACGCCTCGGAGGAGGCCCTTCTTAAGAGCCTTGGGGCAGCTCTTTATTCTATCGCCGCAGGTGGCATGCCGGCAGGTCGTTATGACGAAGAGCACTTCAAAACATCGTGGGAGAAGCTCTGGGATGCTGTAAGGCCATTCGCTATCGATGCAAGCCTAGTGCACGATCCCACTACGGTGCTAGCTCCGAATAGCCCGAGCCGCATTCACAGATTCGCCATTAACGCGAAGTGGAATCCTTGGGAGTTTTGGTATCAACGACAAGACAAAGCTCGACTCAAAGAACGGCACCGCGGATCGGAAGGCATGTGGACGGGTACGCATCACTCGTTGCGATATGACCGTGCCTCTTCCAGTCTCGGGGTGTCAGAGTGGCACACGGTAAGTATGGAGGAGTGGTGCTCTTCCTTCCCGCGCTCGGGATAGGTTTGAGTGACTGACTTGTCTGGGTATGTATGAGTATGTCGCCGTTAAAGGGGGAATGAACTGGTAAGTTTAGTTTCTGGTTATTCCCAAGCGCTGGTCGCTTGAGGGTATGGTATGGTATGGGATTGGTCATTCTAGGTAAATGAATGGGAAATTGACTTTTGATTCGATCAGATGGATGTTTTATTAAAGCTATCATGATGTTGAAACTTGGAGATTTAGTGAAGAATGTGTGTAAAAGTAAAGTTTATGCTAACTAAAAGCAGGTCCCTTGTTTGCCGATAAACATTCGAGAACGGTGGAGCCAAAATAGCTCGGATGAACAACCGGTAGTTGGCAGGCACGATCTGCCCGCTTATTTTAGCACCTTCTCACTCACTGCCTTAGGCTGGACCTTGGTGGCCACTGCCACTGTAATCGCCGCTTACGGGAGGGCGGGAACTAAATAAGAGAGGCCTAGTGAACCTTACCTGCCTACTATTAATGACAGAGGAGTACTAAGGCAGAGAGAATGAGGGGTTCCTTGCTGCTGTCCTTGATATCCATGGAACTCTCTCTAGCTTTCTCGCTCTAGCTTAGTAGCCTAGTCCGACATCTTATTTGGTTGGTGGTTAAAGATAAACTTGGCCTCCTCAATTGCCCTCCCTTCCTCTTTATTCTTTTTTACTCCACTAATCAAGTAGAGGGGAGAAGAAATAGATCGAGCACCTACCTACGCATCTACCAAACGTCCTCGGTACAGAGAGAGAGCCCAGCTGTACTAACCTAACTGCGCCGTACCATCCAACACTACCTCTACTACATCCACCTTACGTTACGGTAACTTAACTGTTGGGTCGTGGATGGATGGATGCTATATATCAGTCATGACGAACCACCAAGACGACACCCCCACAGCTCTAACTCCTACCGCTTCCACTCCTCGTACTTCTTCTACTGTTGTTATCCCCCCCGCTCGATCTGATTCAGCTTCAGCTCCTGCTGCTGCTCCATCTTCCCCCACGCCTCAAGCTGAACTCATCCCCGCAGAGGACCCCGGAGTATGTCATACCTTGCCCACAACCACCAACCAACCAACAAACACCGAATTTGTATAGAGTCCATTTTATTTTGTTTATAATTGCCTATGATGTGCTTTGTCTGTTAACACTTTGTCTTTTTTCCGTATTTTGTAGGATAATGTCGACCATGATGATAACTTTGACATTGACTCTGCCCTCGGGTCAGACGCGTGAGTTCTTTGTTGTCCCTGTTCCATACATCTCATAACATCCACATACTCACTCATATATCGTCTGTCTGCAGTGCCAGCTTTCTATATCCCGAATCAATAGCAGCAAGTATCCTCGAATATAGAACCATCCAAGGCCGCACATATCACAGTGACCGGCATGCTGCCGACTACTTTACTCCCAACGACGAGCAGCAGCTCCAATCCGTCGATATTACCCATCACTACCTCACCATCCTTCTCGACAACAAGCTCTTTTTAGCTCCCATATCACCTTACGTTCAAACAGTTCTCGATGTCGGCACAGGGTCTGGCATATGGGCAATGCAAGTCTCTCGTTCTCCCCACCCTCTCTTCCTTCTTTCTACTAACTAAATATCCCAGAGATTTTGCAGACGCATATCCCAGTGCCCAAGTCGTCGGCTCGGACCTCTCGCCCTGCCAGCCAGAATGGGTCCCCCCAAACGTACGCTTCGAGATCGCAGATGCGACTCTCGAATGGCCCTGGAAAGATGACTACTTCGACTTTGTTCACATACGCTACCTATTTGGCGCTATTCAAGACTGGCCAGCACTCTTCCGTGAAGCATACCGATGCTGCGCACCTGGCGGTTGGGTCCAATCATGCGAAGCCGACATTCATTTCTACTCCGACGATGGGACTACCGATAACGAACCCGCTCTCAAGACGTGGAATGACTTGTATGAGAGCGCTGGCATCGAGACAGGGAGACCGTTCTTTCTCCAAAGAGAGGCAATCCAAGAGCGGAGTATCACCGAGGCTGGATTCACCGAGGTCAGGATATTTGACTACAAAGTAAGTACAACGTCGCGTCGTTCGAGACAGTGCTAACTACCAGTGACAGCTTCCGGTCGGCGGCTGGCCAAATAATCGCAAACTCGCTGAGACGGGCGAGTTCGTCAGGTTGACCATGGAGAACGATCTTGAAGGTATGTTTGCCTCACTTAAAATCCATCCTTGCCTATTCTAACAAGCTCCGGACAGGGTATACATTTTATAATTGGCACAATGTCCTCAACTGGCCCCGAGAAGAGTACACACAGTTCCTTGCTTCCATGCTCAAGGCCTTGTCAAACCGCAGATTGCATGGGTATATGATGGTTCGATACGTATACGGTCGGAAGCCATAAATGGATAGCAACAACGAACGTTGGCGACATCGAATACAAATGATGAGCAAACATCTGAATGCCGTGAATAAATCGTGTATCGCATCGCAATACTTTGGATCGCGGTCGATCAAGCAGAACGACCCAGATGTTCCACTCTTTGGGTCAAGAAACCGGGGCATCGAGGTCGATCTTCATCTGTCACCGCCATGAATGAGCCTTGGCGACCTCTGTTGCAGGCATGTTTTAACTGTTACCGTATGTATTCCTTGGTATATCACACGAACCGTAACGCGACACACGTCAAAGCTCCCCCGTTGCCCAACGACCACGGCATTTATTGTTACAAACTTCTTCCTCGCAACCAGGGCAAGCCCCAGACAGCAATGAAAAAGAGAAAAAGAACACGCCTGTCAGACGTCCATCAACACCCACCCCAACCGCGCGCCCGAAGGCAAGACCGCAATCAGGGTCGAGATCATCAAGAGGAAACAAACTCTCTATACAGCATCTGCACAAGGCAGTTACCGCCATCCTTGCGGACAGGGCGAGAGGACCAAGGTATTCACTCTAGGGTGTCGAGGATATACACTCATCAACCAGGGTGGGATCTGTGGCTCTTTTAGGGAACCAAGAGAAGGTCGAATACTATAGAAATGATTCTCTGAAGTATTGTCGACATGAAGAAGAAAAGAAAAAAAAAAGTCTAAAAGTTCGGAGGGAAGCTCTGTATTTATAGGCTGTATGTGGGGCCTCCAATCACTCACAAGCTCACCGCCTAAAAGTTGGGCGGCAGAATTATTTGGAGCCGCAACGCAGCAAAAAAAAAGAAATAATGGGGCTTTCACATTTTGGCAGGAGCGCTTGGGCAAAGGCGCCGAGAAGAGAGGCTCTCAGGCTCCACTATCAACAACTTCATCCAAGCAATGTGAGAAGAAATCTTTTTACTGTGGATTGTGCAGCCTCTTTTTTTCTTGATCATGCCTAAAGGTGCCATAAAACTTGACTGCTAGAGGCATAAGAGACGAAATTAGTAGATCAGTTTATGCTACTTAGGTTATACTTCTCAGACTACTTATTTTTGTACCCTAAGACTTCGGAGGTCAACTTTTCTGCTACCCACTTGTCATGACAAACGTTGAACCATTTTTGCTTCACTTTTGCAGTGGATCATTACTAGCGGTCTACTTTGCGCCGAGGTTACATGTCGAGTGCCGGAGTAAAATGTAACTACACGAATCGTTGTTCCGAATCATGAGTAAAGGCCCCGAGCTACATGGTCGAGACTGACATTGAGATGTGGCTGGTGACGGATGTCGGATATCTGGTACTCTCTAGGTTACTCCGACGTTGAATTTATGCATAGTACTACTCTGCCATGTGTGTCATGATGGTGGATGTGCACTTTGTGTATGTTTTGCTACTTGCGTGAGGTGTCATGATGCATAATTTCTGAGTGGCCAGTCTCACCCAAAACTTGACAGTTCCATCATGAACCACGTTCTAAACCGTTCTGTACACGAGATTATCGGGGTTGAACTTGAAGCTCATTGTATTATAGCATTAAGTAGCTGCTCTAGGATTTATTATTTATTATTCGGTCTTCCTATCCTGGTAAATTCTGTGATGCTGTCGAACACAATTCCAATGGTCCTACCCTGCAGTAGACAAAGCCATTGAGAATGGCCTCATTTTGCGACGAACACTGCACTTTGCCATTCACAAGAAACCCTTTAAACTATTTTTGGACGTGACTTTATTTTTATATGCAATCTATTTTACCTCAATAAGAAACTGCTTCTATCAAGACTATGAACCATAGTAGAAACATCTATCACATTAAGTATTCAAGACTAAACACTAAAGACTAGCTTCCCTCTCTCTGTACAAAGCCTCCCTCTCAATCCACCCTCTCACCTCATCTCCAATCAGCCCATCGAGATTCCCTTGCCCTGTCTTGACAATATCTCTCACTCGCGAACTACTCACATCCTCATCACCCTCTCTTCCCTCAACCATCTCAACTCTGTCAACCCAAGCCTCATCACCTCCAACATCCTTCACCCTCTCTTTGGTCAACCATGCCCTCTGCTCCTCGACCCCTCCCCACGTCTCATCCGGCCTTGTAGTGACTCTTACCTTGCAGCTCTCAAAGAAAGGACGTAGCGCATTCTGGATCCCCTCATTGTAGTATTTCGGATTAAAGATGCGAACTATCGTGTCAAACCCCGCTAGGAAGGTCTGTGTGGGCTGCTGCTCTCCATTTTCCGCAACGTAAAACCCAGATTCTGCTATCGCCTTTGCCTTGTCGTGGAAAAAAGGCATCGTAGTAACGGCGACATCAATCTCGACTCCTTCGTCAAGCAACTCCCGTCCCATGGCTTCCATCATGCTCAACCTGATGGGAAAACTCGCTGGTTTTGGGGCCTTGTCGGCGTTGTTGACCGAGAGAAGTAGCATCAGCCTTTGCTGGCCTTCTGACCTCAGAGAGGTACGGGCCATGTTGGCGTGGGCCAACGTCGGCGGATTGAAGCTCGAGTCTAGGACCACGAGATGCCGGACTGGGCGGCCAGGACGGCGCGGCGCGGGGACATTGGAGGTGTGGGGTAGCGTGCACAAAATACGGAAGGTATCTGAGGATGATTGGAAGGAGGTGAGAGCTCGAGAAAAGGATGAGACGAGAGTTTTTGGGTCTATTGAAGGCATGTCGGATATCGTTGAGTTTTTGACGCTCATCATGTGTTGGTGAAGTTCACATGAGAGGAGTACTTATGATGAGGTAACATGGGGAGACGTGGGGCCACTGACAAGGAAGCAGGCCTGTCACACAACACCATGACCATGTTACGAGAACGGCTTTGACTTTATAGAAGTATTGGCTTTCTTGATTGTATATGGTAATTCCAAACAGTTCAAAGAGCTCAAGAGGATTAAAAGTAAAGAGTGAGCTCTGTTTGATGTGTAGAAGGAAAGATTTAGACAAATGGATGAGTAGAAATCCAAAAGTGAAGCTTCTGATGGCACCTGTTTGGCAGTGATTCATTGCAAGAAAACCAAATACTCAGCAGTGAATCATTTCAAGAACTCTAGCACTAAAACTCACAAACTCCTAAAACTCCTAAAACCCCCAAACTGCCCTGCATTCTTCAAATAAATTCAGTGATCCCCAATTCTCAATCTTCTCTCTATCTCTCTCGTCACCCACGGCTCCTTTTCTGCGGCATCGCATCCTCATCCCACACACTCCCTTCTCTCACCCTTTCTGGCTCTACGGTCTGCATTCTATTGGCGGTCTTCGCATTTTTGGAGGCTGTCCTTCAGTACCGATCGTCGTTGCACGATAGCCTCCTCATCCGACGCACTCTCTTTTTACACTTTGTCTAGCGCTGCGCTTTGTGCCATCTTCACCTTTCCTCTCTCTCATGTTATTGGAGATCGTCCGTCATCCAGCGCCTGAGGTACGAGTCTGGACCACCAGCTTCTCTTTCTAGTATGTCGACGTTATCCTACACACTCTCTTTACTTACCAGCTTTAGGGGCCTCACTCTCAGAGCTTCTTGAACCATGGCTTCCCAGGACACAGAGGAGTGGGCTGGACAAGAAGACGGAGATCTTGAAGATACCAACCACGAGACCGACCAAGACATCTACCCAAACACCGACAGCGAGGATTCAGACAGTAGACACCCAACCTCAGACCGAACGCTGAACTGAAAGAACACCAGAAGCATGCTGTTGGCAAGGCTGAATGGGCCATGCGATCGCAGTTCAAGGGAATGATCCTTGGAGACCCGCCGGGCCTTGGAAAGACTCTTTCGGCGCTCTCGATGATAGCTCGCCTCTCTTCAGATGGAAATGGTCCATCAATTATCCTCACGCCACTTTCCTGCTGCCAACACTGGATGGAGGAAATCAATAAGTTCTTCCAGGATGTACGTCTAGGCACATTCAGCTACTTTTATGCTATATTTGGACTCACTAACGCTCTGACGATAGGGAACTATGCCTGCTGTTTGCCTCGTTGGCAAGAAGATGTCTATCGACCGTCTTTATCAATATAAGGTGGTTGTAGCGTCCTACGACCATATTTCGGCCGAGTTCGGTCGTCTACAGCGGTTCAAGTGAGCGGTAACAGAGTACAACGAAGGACGCATAGATTTCAAGGTCATACCCAAGCGCCCTGATGTGACTTTGCTATCAAGGGTCTGGGTCATGGAGGGCGTAAAACCCTTAGGTCCGCTGTTGATTTTGGACGAGGTCCATTTGATCAAGAATTCTCGAAGCCGAGCTTTCGCAGCCACCCATGAACTCAGGCAGAGGGTAAAGACCTGCATCATGATGTCGGGAACACCTCTAGACAACCCATGGGTCGACGCTTATGCGCTCTTCTCGATGCTGGAAGGTCATGAAACCAGCACCTTCGGGGTATACCGCTTTGCTTTCTCAGGACCTCCTGATCAAGAGAAGAACGAAGCACCAGACTCCCAGCACACCAAGAGACTGATCCAAATGATGGACGCTGTGACCTTGCGACGACCTGATTCGATTGTTACTGACGACTTGCCCCCAATTGCTCGCACTCTGCGCGAGTACGAAGGCAAATCAAGTAGCACTACTAGTTCGAACCTGTGCTTCGAAGAATTCGAAGAATTGAAGAAGAGACACAGCCAAAGCGAGAAAGGAACCTACTGGGGTCAGCTTGTGAAGGCCAGACAGTATGCATATCACAGCATGCTGGTTGAATTGCATGACATCGAGGCAGAGGCCCAACTTGCCGCTATAAAAAGAGATGAGGCAATGGAGGACGTCCTTGGGGATCAATACCGAGAAAGAATCGCAAAGTGGCATGTTGAGGTCAAGACCGGCAACAACTGGCGCTCAGAGCGGACTTTACACTTGATTAACCTTGTTCAAATTCTTATCGACATGAGACCAGACGACGCCATGGTCATCATGGATGAGAGCGTGTTCTTTTTGGACATCGTCGAAATTTCGGTTACCAAGGCGCTCAGACATGTCCGTGGTGGAATACCCATCTTCCGGTATGATGGGCGTCTGACCCCTGGCGAGCGCAGCGCAGTCATCACGAGATTCAATGCAGCGAAGGGGCGCCGACTGCTTCTTGCCAGTCTAGGAGCAGGAGGACAATATCTCAACCTTCAGGCCGCCAATGTGTTGATACGCTGCGGTCCATGGTGGAACGCATCATGGGAACAGAGGGCAGAAGGGAGTATTTATCGGTACGGGCAAGAGAAGCCTACGTTCGTATATGAACTGTACGATAAAAACTCCAAGGTTGACGCATATATTAAGCGTCGGAGGTACCAGATGAACCAGAAGAACAGAGAAATCATGGAGGCGGTTACTCATCACGACGACAGAAACAAGCCTGAACCTCGACACATGGAGTAATCGTTGAACAATGGAGAGCCTCCAATATTCACTTGGGCACTTTACGTACAAACCAGAAGCTAAGCGAGCGGCGAAGTTGATACTGAAGCAGTTGGGTGGTATGATATTGCTTAGGTAGACCTTAGTTTAACAAGACAGTATTTGCACTCTAATTAATTGTGAAACTGATACTTGATCTAATAGTCTCGAACTTATTGTGTCTCCATAACTAGAACATAGTTGAATGTTGACTATACAGGAACGAATTTCACTCGGCACTCTGCCCATCCATAACTCCTCGCGAAAACCATTCTGCCAATGTACTAAAGCGATCCTCACTGTTTTCTAGATCACTCTTGAACAAATCATGCTTACCTGCCCTCTCACGCTGTCCTTCGCGCATCTTGCGGATCATGTCATTCTCCGATGCGCACTTGGGACACTCCGCATCACCTTCGTTACCTCCGTTTCGCACGCAACGTTGATGGAAGCTGTGCTTGCATAGGAAATGGACAGCAGGTAGATCTAGTCGCTGACTGCAGTCGGAACACCATGTCGCCTGGAATACAGCTGGCTTAGATCCCAAGTCAGCCAGCTCCTCGCGACGCTTTTCCGTATCTCCGCGAAGTGTGTTGATTCGATTTCGGTTAGAGGCAATTTCCTTGCGCTCTCTTGTGATGGTTTCGTGCAGGTATGGTTTGATCATGCCCATGGTAGCGACACCGCCACCCGAAGATTGCCCAACAAGAGTCTGGATAACTTGCAAAGGCGCCATGAGTCCATCCTTGTCAATCTTGTTCAGAACATTGGATAACTCGTCTGGGCCAGCCTCCTCTAGCACTTTGGGATCTGAGGTAAGGTATGCCAGTGCAGCTGGGTACAACTGCGGCTCCTCAGGACCATATTTCCTAAGAGCTTTCATGGCACCTCGAGTGTCCTTGGCTGATGTGTAAGACCTGAAGATGTCGAAAAGAAGCTTTGCCTGCTCCTTGACAAGGACTGTTCCGTCCTGGAAGTCCGCGAGATGCGACAGAAGCAATACGTTTGAGCTTTCCATAGGTACATGTTCGCCCTCAATAAGCTTCTTGGCCTTTGCCTCCCACTCCTCCTTGTGATGCTGACCCTTCTTCTCGTTGGCCTTGTATAAGTACATCTCAAAAAGAGTAGTGTATAAATCTGTCCTGTCACTTGACTTGAGGTCCTTCTCCTCAAGGCACGCTTCTAGGAAGACGATAAACTCATCAGGATGGTCGATAAACGAGGAGAATGCTGTTCTTGGTGGGGGCGGGGTGTATTTTGGCACAGGAATATCGTCGTTGTCTATAACAATGGTGCTGTCGCTCACTACAGCCCGAGTGTTCCCAACAGTACCAGGAGATGCGATTGAAGATGTATTCATATAAGGCAAGGGAAGGAGATTGGAGAGGTTCTGAACAGCACTGGCGGCTCCAGCTGCAAACCCGCCACTAGCAGGTGTGTCTATATCGTGCTGCACTGTTAGAGTACGTCGGGGTCTGTAGTTGCCGGTATAGTAGTCCACAAATAGCTTTGTAGCATCTTGGGGACAGTTCTCGATCAACACTCGTGCGTACTTTTGTAAACAAGGATACGCCTATATTGTTAGCAGGTATTTAGTTCTTGGGCTAATTCGCACTTACAATATCAGGATCTTGACGCCAGACGTAATCGAGCGCTTCGGCATAGTTCTTGGAATCTTCTATCAAGATGTCCACCACTAGATCGGTCTCGCCGTGCTTCTTGGCTAGGTACGCTGCCTGCTCATAATATCCACCCTGTCGGCACATGGCGATTGCCGTATCGAGGTCAAACTTGAGGTCGCCAGGTGATTTGATAAACTTCTCGAGCTTGTTTATATCCTTGAGCTTTGCATAGCAGTTAAGGAGAAGGGTGGTGTGATCGGCGGTTGCTTTTCGATGATCATGAAGCTGCTCCAAATATTGTATGAGATTGTGAATGCGTTGTGTATCAAGGTACTGAGAACGTTAGCGGCGGCTGCATGTCGGAATGATGCATTCTTTACCTTGCGAATGACTTGCGATGGCTCGGTCGTATCGATCGCTCGAATATACTGAACCATAGCCCCGTCATAATCAGCTTTCTGATATAGATGGTCACCGAATCGGCGGTAAATGAGGCTTTGCTGTTCGTTATCCAGCCCAGACTTTTGTGCGAGCTCGATAGCCAAGGGAAACATGTTCCTCTGGTACAGCATTTCCAACCGTTGCTGCAAGCTCTTCTCGTGATATCGATAAACCTGACTATGTTAGAACGAGAGAGGAAGTTGCGACAAAACCGACTTACCTTGCCGTCTTGAAGAATCGTGTAAAAGTCATCCCAAATATCAACAAAATGTCCCACTGGAGACATTAACGTCTCGGTATGACCAATAACCCGAAGGTCCATATCCAGCAGCACAAAAGACGATGCATTGAACAGAGAGTTAGCAGTCGTACTGCCAAATCGCCGTCTCATAGCCTCGGAGTCTTTTGCCGTGCTACTTGCTGGCGGACATGCAACCGCCACGTATTCATGGTAAACATCGATCTTGCTCTTGGGCGACTCATACGCCTTGGGCGGCCCTCGGCCTTCCTGAGTGTAGGTATAAATGGCATCGTCCCGCGCAATAATGACACCGTCCGTGTTTTGGTCACGCGTCATGCAGCCCACTGCACATCCGGTATCCTCTACGGTCTTGGGCGGCATCCCATGTCCCTTTTTCGAGAGACCTAGTTTCAAAATCCTCGAGGTTGTGGAGACAAACAAGGTGGTGAGCTTCTGTGTATCATCCCAGGCCAACTCAACACCCGTGACTGGCTCTTCTGATTCGAAAACGATGCGCTGCTTTGTGCCGAGGTCGTGGACTAACTCGCCTCGAATTACGGTGACCGCGCCGTTTGTAAATCCCACCGCGATCTGTGTAAGATCATCCGTAGCCGCGAATGCCGATATCTTCTAGTGATCAGTTTTTGTATCATATGATAACCCCGGAGCGTCTTACAGGAAATTGTCGTCGATTGTTGTTGATCATGACCGTGCTCAGACATGTCGGTGTGTTGGTTTTCTTGACAAGTTTATCAAGCGCCCACACCTTGAGAACAGGCTCACTACTCATATCCTCCTGTTACCATCATCAGTATATCTGCCGCTCAATCGGACATTAAACAAGCCGTACCGCAACTGTCAACAAGAGACTTGTTCTCTCAACCTGGCGCATATGCGTGATGCTCCCAGCTTCGTAAGCCTGGAAGCGCTTGACGACCTTCCATGACTTGTTTATTATGCTGACATATCCATCGAACGACCCAAGGAAGAGGCTATCGGAGCCTGCGCAAACGCTCGAGATCTCGTTGCCCTCGAAGAGCTGTCGGGTTTCGTCTTCGGCGAGCGTGATTTGGGCGACATCGAAGAAGTCAAACGACTTCCACTATAATTGAGTGTTAGCATGCTGGAAACGTGCATATGCCCCAGCAGGCGAGGCTCGTCTGCGCAAATGAAAGGGTCTTTCTTACTGAAATAGCCATCTTGAAGCATCTGAGAATGTCGGGTCTTGAATTGCCCGGGGAAGATCCATAGACTGGGGCGGCGCGATGACGATGGTGGGACATTGAGCTAGGGAGCTACAGTGGAAGCTCGCCTAGCGCCACAGTGGCTGCTACTCTACATTAGTACTTGTCTACAGGATAAGATAATCTACATTTTATGCCATATCTGACCTGCTTTTAACTACTAATCTAGGCCATTTATTTTATGTATTCTGATCTTAGAATCGGAAGAACAAAATATTGACACAAAGCTATCATGCAATAGTCTCAACAGGTTATCTCCATCATAAACTCAAATACACATTGGCCAGAGTCTGAAAGGTATGGCCACAACTGCAAGTTTACGCTTCACTCATTGGACTCTGTAAACCAATCTCAGGGTATCTTAAGGGAAACCATTCCCTAACTGCCTATAGTAAAAATATCAGACCGGACTCTATATAAAAATCAATCAAAACACCAGATACGCTCCTATACCCGCCAAACCCAACTATCCCAGTAACCGATATAACAAAGTAAAGCATAAATCATTCGTGCGAAAAGACAGCATGTTCATCCCTCCTTAGTCCTTGAAGCCATAGGGGTAATCTCTCGTTCCTCTTTCTCATATTCGACATTCTCATTGTACACCTCCCGAGGAGTAGCCAACGGGCTGCTCAAACCACCAATGCTACCGCTCACGCTCTCGGCTCGCCCATGACCAAGCAATCCACTTCGAACGCTGGCAGCGTCTCCTTGTTTGGCATAGTAACTGTTGCGATCACCCGAAATGGCAGGTCCAACACCAGTGGCCGAGTATATGCTCGTTCGCTCGGCTCCTAACCGAGGGTTACCGTGAATACCAGGAGTAGGTGGCATGCCCATTGGGTCAATGTTTGCGCTAAGAACGCTAAGCGGTAGACTTTCACGGCTACCACCCCAAAGAGATGAGGGAGCAAGAGCACGGACAGATGCATCGGTATCCAGAGAACGTCGGCGCCGGCGCTTGCTTGATGATGCCAACGTAAGGATGGATGCATTGTCGGTCAAGAGATTGTTGGCCGTCGCAGAGGTGTAGGTAGTTGGGTTGCTGCTAGGAGCCAGATGAGCTGGGATGGCAGATGCAGGCGCCCCGGTAGTGGGGAATGGTTGGCTGAACTGAATTGATTGCGACGTTCCTTGGTTCTGCGAGGTCTGGTGATGAGGCTGCCCTGGCCCGTTGGGTGCCATGGACTGAATCGTCGTCAAAGTTGTTGTCAAAGATCGAACAGATGGCGCTGGACTTGAAAATGTGCTGTCTCCCCCCCTCCTAGAGTCGACTCCTCCACCGACAGTGCGGCTCGTGCCTGCGACAGAGCTTGCTCTATGGCTCGGGGCCATAAGCGAACGTGAGGCCTCATGGTCGGTCAAGACGGTGCCCGCACAACTCCGGCCTCCAATCGTTGGTGGGGCCTGGTCTTCTCGGGATGTTCGGGCGGATTGGTTCGCGCTGGTGTTACTTGTGCCCGTAGTAGTGGTGAATGTGTATGCACTCGTTCCGTTGGTAACACCATTGCCGATCTGACCAGATTCTGGATATGGGTTGTTTTTCTTGTGACTGCGCTTCTTTTGTCGCTTTTGGCGTTCACCATCGGATTTGAAGTTGGTGAGCTTCTTTACCCATGTTGAGAATGGTCTCCTGCGTTGACCTTGACGGTCTTGGTCGTGTTAGCATCAGTTGTGCTTGTTTCCATGGTAATACAAGGTGGCGATATTGCGTGATCGCAAATATGCCTCTTGAACTACCATAAGTTCAATAGCTCACCCTGCTCTGGAGATATCGCGTCGGTTGTCGCCATCAAATTGAGAAGTCGTCCAAGTGCGAAGCGTCGAGTCGAGGCCGCCGATACGGCGTCGTTGGGCAGCGGCCGGAGGCGGGGAGACAATGACAAGAAAAGGAAAGAAGATCGCTAGAGTAAATGCTCGCTAGGAGCAGAACGAGCAAGTAAATTGGTACGACAGTCTACGATGAAGGGTTTTGAACAAAAGCAGACAACTAAGTAGGGAATGAGGCTCGAAAAGACGTCGTCAGCAGGTTAAAGTGTGTGGTATGGGCGGCAACGAAGGCTGAAAGCGGCGAAGCATGATGGTGCAGTACCTTAGTACCTACACATGGCAGGATTAGAATCACGTGATGTTTATTCCGAGACAAAGGGATCACGGACCAGAAGGTTCTTGTGCTGTTGCTGTCCGTTGTGCTATAACGTATCTGTCCTAGATCAACGGAAAAATAGGCAGAATTTCTCACATCCACCTTTCTATCTTCAACGGATATTCTTTTGATGTCTCCTGTGGCTACAAGATTCGGCTGAGGTCTCGACTCTCAAAGGTGCATCGTTCTTGGCGCCACCTCCACTATGCGGGACCCTGGATTTGGGGACGTTACCCACTGTGCCTTAAATAGATCGCCCCAAAGACCAGGTGCCCCTAGCTCCAGCTCGCTTCGACGTCATTTCCCCTTTGAACTTTTTGCAGATTCAACAACATCACAGCCAACAAAGACTTGAAACAAACAAGAATGATCCCTCATAGAGTATGATCATCCGGCAACTTCCAAAGGATGTCGTCGACAAGATCAAGTCATCGGTCAACATCACGTCCCTGAATGGAGTTGTCTGCGGTCTCATCGCCAACTCTTTGGACGCTGGTGCCTCCAAGGTCAACATCTCCATCGATTACGCCAGGGGAAATTGTACTGTTGAGGACAACGGGTCTGGGATTCCACCTGATGAATTTAAAGATAGCGGGGGACTCGGGAAACTCCACCGTGAGTGAGACGCTCGTGCTTTGACATATTCACTAACCCTCGCTTGCTTTAGATACATCCAAGTTCCCTACGAGGTCATCTGTTCATGGGAAACACGGCGATTTCCTGGCTTCTCTTGCTACATTCTCTCTTCTGACTATCACCTCTCATCATGAAAGGCACATCTCTCACAACTCTATCACAGTCCACAATTCTCGGGTTCTGGCTAGACAGCTGCCAGCACCCCCTGAGTCAGGACTTGTCAACTTTGACCATGGAACTCGCACTACAATCCGGGATCTATTCGGCAATATGCAAGTCAGAGTCAAGCAAAGAGCGATTTTCAGTGAAAAATCTGCTCTCGACAAGGAATGGTCAAAGTTGACCAGAGCTGTCGTGGGCATGCTGCTTGCATGGCCATCAAGTATAACTGTGTCACTAAGACATGCAGCTACGCAACGTGAACTTCGATTCCGACCATCTGAAAAACTGGACATAACATCGAGAACCTCTCGTCTCCTTAACCAAGCCGGTCTTGCAGACTCGAGCCATGTCGATGCTTGGGTGCCTATCTCAGCATCCTGCGGACCGATTTCTGTCAAGGGGTGCATTTGCACTAATCCTGTTGCAACACGGCGTTCCCAATTTATCAGCTTGGGAATTGCCCCTATTACCAACGAGTTTGGCACTGATGTTCTTTACGAAGAGATCAACAGGATCTTTGGTAACTCTAGCTTTGGCGTTGTTGATGGCGAAGCGGGCGATCGTGGTGCTTCGCCAAAGCTAGATGAGTTTACTGGTAGGGAGCTACGAAGCCGCAAAGGCATTGAACGATGGCCCATGTTCTATTTGAAAATTACAACTTCCTCTTTGGAAGGGATTGACAATCCGGACCAGCTAGGAAGCCATGGCCAGACGTTAACTGAGATTCTCGACCTCTTGAAGGCAACATGTTACGGTTTCCTCAAGAAGCATCAATTCAGGCCGCGGAAAGTTCAACTAAGGCCTGAGGAATCTTTGTTTTCGACAGCGAGGACGCTGGGTCGGTCTAAGAAACCGATATCATCGAATAGCTCCAGAGCTAGTTCCGTTGGCTCGGCATGTAGATCTAAATCAGTCGCAGCACGAGTGGATAGCCCGTTTGAAGGATGGCACCGAGTGAAGGTTGGAAGAGCTACACCGCTCAACTTCGCTTCAAAAGCGACAGATGTTGGCACAAAGACGCGAGAGCGGTATTCCCCTGACCGCCTTGTTGGGGAGGGTGGAAAATTACTGCGCAAACCGTTTGACATATCTTATCCTGAACCAGAAGACCAACCAAGTGGTTTGCCAACATCAATCAGCACTTTTGGCTCTGATATACGCACGGTCGACTCTGAAACAAGTGACAGTAACACAAGCAGCGGTACTGCCGGTCGAGTTGCACAGAGGCGAGACAAACAGCCCAGCAAATGGCTTCAGGGTGTAATCAGCTCCTGGGAAAATCCCGTTTTCCAATCTGTGCAAGCATTAATACCATGCATCGATGGCTCGACGTCAGATCAACCCCATACATGCGGCAGGAATAACCACAACGGTAGTTATATGGGGGCTGGCGCTGGGTCCATGACTCTCAATGGAAAGATTTCCCGTCATGCACTCACCTATGCTACTGTTATAGCACAGGTTGACCGTAAATTCATCCTGGTCAAGCTATCTTTGGAAAGTATAAAACCTGAGAATTCCATACTCGAAAGGCAGAGCTCAGCACTGGTTATGCTCGATCAGCATGCGGTTGATGAACGGTGTCAACTAGAGGAACTTATGTTAGAGTATTTCGCCACCGACTCTTTGACAAGCCAAGTGTTGCCCCGGATAGAACCTTTAGATCGGCCCATCATCTTTGAGGTTCCGCAAGAGGAATGGCATCTGTTGGAACAGCATCGCGAGTACTTTGCTGCTTGGGGCATCACATACCAGACGCCTCCGTCCCCGCATCGCCACAAAGTCGTGGTCACCGATCTTCCGCCAAGTATCATCGAACGCTGTCGTCTGGAACCTCGGCTGCTCATCGAACTTTTGCGCACGGAAGCTTGGCGCAGTGTTGATAGCAGCATTCCACGAGTGCGACCAGCAACCGCTGCTCCCGATAAGCCCCTGATATCACGTTTCAATGGGTGTCCAAGAGGTATCCTGGAGTTGTTACACTCCAGAGCCTGCAGAAGTACGATATTGGCCTTTCATCACTCAACGCTTCACTAACTTGTGTCAGGTGCTATTATGTTTAATGATATTCTCACGATTCAACAGTGCGAGGAACTCATCGCTCGCCTCTCACGTTGCGCATTCCCGTTCCAATGTGCGCATGGTCGGCCCAGCATGGCACCGTTGGTTGATCTTGGGAATGGAGGGAGGTTTGGTGGTTGGCAAGAGACGGAAAAGCAGAAGAAGGTATCGTGGAAGAGCTGGCTGGAGGCATCGTCATGAGCTGTGGTCTGTCGACCGCACCGTCACTTCTTGAAGTCTGAATTCAGGATGCTAGTAATGATAAAAATTAAATGATTTGATGGTCTCATTCACTACCCTAAGATGTCTTCTCTCGACACGCGATTCAAGACGACGTTGATTCCAAAATGATCGCGTAGAACAAATGTGCAAGCAACCGGGATATCTCTAACCTCATTTACAACCATCGTACAAACTCGAACAAAGTATCCAGCAATGTTCGGCGCCTCGAGTGCCGCGCAAGCCACCTTGGCCAAACGGTTTATACTGAAATCCGCTCTCCAACGCCATTGATCCACATCCAACGCCTCCGGGTGCAAAGGTTTGACAGCCTCTGCATGATTTGTGGTAAAGAGAAAAAGAATTAAAAAACGGGTGTTATTAATACAGCGCAAGTCGTGATTCGTTATCATTCGCGGGTCATGAATGCGAATTTTGAGGACTGTGAGGGAAATTGTTCGAGAAAGGAATCTCAAGCAGCTGGTGTCTCTCCAGGGGCTGAGTTAGCAGCAGCCTCGGCCAGGTGACGATCGACAGCACCGAGCTTGCGCTGCTTTGCCTCCTCTTCATTCTCCTTGACCCAAATCTTGTTATCGTGATCCCAACGGTGACTGTAAACTTAGTTAGCACATGTAAACTCCACAACGGCTGTTGCAACGGTGCAGTAGGAAAACTTACCCTGCCCAGCTCTCGGTGACCAAACTCTTGGTATCATACTCATCAACCAAAATCTTATTGAAGTTGAAGGGTACACGGGCTTTGACGCCTTCAAACTCGGTGATGCGCATTGGCCATAGATCCTGGCTTTTGTATCGATGCTTGTTCTTGCAGCTCCAGACACCTGGTCGATCCACCTCGCGCTCGCGCAGACCGGTGATATCAACGTACATCCCGTTCTGCATGTCAATCCAACGAGCATCGATAATATTTCGTCCATCAGAACGATCGATGTCGACGTGGTGGGGGTTGATGTCGAGTAGGTATTTCTTGGATATAAACTCCCCTGAAGCAGAGTCGGTATAGTTCCAGCTATGCTCGGTCCGGTTGAGGTTATCGCCAATCCATTGCATGGTGCCGTTTGAGACTTGAACATCAAGGTCATAGTCCCAGGGCATAATCTGGCCGTTCCACCACCAACCGAGCAAAGTTCCATGAGCGATCCATGTCTCGACACCGAAACTGTTCATAGTAAATAGGTAGCTCCGAATCAAGTCTCGAAGAACGAAGCGATGCTCTTCGTATGAGACTTTTGATTGAAAGTAACGGCCGTCATAGTGGCCAAGCTCGATATTACGACCAGCTTCAACAAAGTATTTTGGCGTCTTTGGCTTATCGGCGGCGGCGGCGGCGCGTTTTGAGAGGGACGAAGTATCTTGGACTTGTCGAGCTTCGTGGAATAGTGGGGGAAATGCAAGGGCGGCGGCTGGCGCAGAGAACGAGGCGAGACTCCAAAGGAGCAGCGACTTTACGGAGCGCATATTGGCGTGCGCACTTGTGTTGTTGTGTCGGTACCTAATATGGGGATGGTTGTAGTGTCGTATATAAGGCGATTGTTGGAGTGATGTGCACCGGAAGGTGGGTAGCGATCGGCTCGGATCGTCGTATGTATCGTATTAAATTGGAGAAGGCGTAGCAATGCAATGCAAAAGGGAGGAGTCAGCTAATAATGCTTTGTTCGATTGTTTGGTCAATGGGATTCGACGTGAAACAGTGTTTTAGGTCGTAGGAGAGTGAGTTATAGGACAAGATTGCGTGTTTAGAATTGGAGAGTTAAAGAGAGGGAGGGAGGGAGAGGGAGAATCGGTGATAAGAAGTAATAGCCTTCCCGTAGCTCCAACTACAAATAAATGAATGACGGAAGATGTGGATAGGCAAGCAGGGGAGAAAAATAAAGGCTGAGAGCCCAGGGAAGTGGGCGGGCGGCGCCGCGACAACGTCAGGGGGCGCGGGGGAGAGAAGGAGAGCACGCGCCTCCTTGCCCAGACGGGGAATCCCAGCTGCAGCTTATTGGCAGTGAATGAATGTATGAGTACTAAGTACAAGTCTGACAGGACAAGGAACACAACACATCAGAGAGGGATGATGACTTGTATTCATAATCTTGTCATGAATATGCTTCTTTTTAGAGTCGCATATTATTCACACTGGGAGATCTGGACCTCGTTAAAGATTTGTATATCTCGGCATTAAACTTTGACTTTGGACGCCCTGTTGACGTTGTCACTCTCGGTAATAGTTCGCAAACGTGCAAAAGAGAACCGTTGAGGCTGAAATCTAACTGCCCAAGCATTCCACGGCAACTACAATCCGAACAAGGTGACATTTGTGAGTCCACCGTTTTATCTTGGCTGTAATAGTATGATGAAAAGGACCCGGACTCTTACGCGTATTCCCAGTCGTTATCAAATGTTGGCATTTCTCGGCGCTCACTCACAGCACACAGTTTTAGTTTTTAGTGGGTTGCTTACTTACTTCTCGGCAGCGCTAAGCCCCGCAGAGGAAGCGGTCGTGTGCTAGAATCGCCAACCGCCCGTTAAACCACGGATGCCAAGTCAATCTAAGATGAAGCCAAGCCCCGAGCTGCCAACTGTAAAACCAGTTTCTAAACAAACAAGAGACATTTCCACATCTTTCTATCCGTTAACTCCGCGCAGTAATAACCAATTGGCAAAATACTTTCCAGGGCTCTACAAAGAAAAAGTATTACAGCCACAAGCTGTTTATAGATCTTATACTTACACTAACTACGGAGCAAGCGATACCTCGTCGGTAGCCGCAAATGGCATGGCCTGAATGCGTCGTCATCAACTCTCCGATGCGGCGTTGACGCTAGTATCTGCATATGCAATGTTATCTCCAGAGATACTCTCTGTACATATTTAATTACCTGGGTTAGCCGCGTAGGTAAACGGAATCCGAGTAGGTAAACGGAATCCGTACAAAAAACCATAAAAAATTGACTTCATGACTATTCTCATGTGGCGTAGGCAAGTAGGTTAAACGGAATCCGTATTAAAAACGAAGAGAAAAAAATTAAGTTCATGAGTATCCTCATGTGGCGATCTCTCCCGCCGGGAATTGAACCCGGGTCTCAAGCGTGACAAGCTTGCATACTGACCACTATACTACGGAAGATTAAACAATCTGAAGATTGCTGTAGTTGGGGGGTTGTTGGCGATCGATCTGTTATTGGCTGATAATAACCTTATACGCAGAATGCTGAAGAAGTCATCTCGATCACTGAGTTTATACCTAAACACTCTTCAGGTCTATCAGACCAACTCAGTTATACCTAGACTCTAAGAGTAACTTCGGTCCCGTCTCAGTTTCGGGCTGTTCATTTCTGTCATCAAAACAATCCCTCTAACCTCACGCCCATGATAAACATCACCAATTCGGACTTTGACATTCTTGATCGTTGCAAGCCGATCAGGACCACTCTTTCCACTTCCATCTTGAGGTAAATCAATAAACATAGAATCCCTCGTAAGACCGGTGATATGATCCAGAAAGTCGGGCGCCTTGATGCATTGACGAATAACAATGTTGGCAACGGCGCAAATGATCAATATTACAGTCGAAACTATTGACGTGATAAACCACGGCTTGTTCAACGCGTAGACGTCTCTGTCGAATTCTGTCCATAATGCAGTGGTGTCTTGCCAATGCTCTTGTCCTACTTCAAAATCTCTCCCCTCCCGCCGGTTAATAAATTCATATCATGCGAGGACATAACAATGGTGTTCAGTGCAGTTGCAAGTCTTTTTTCCATAACCTCTGATGGAAGAGAGGCGAAACACCCAAGTTCGTTCATCGGGTCATAATCTTTAAATATAACCTCCACGAACGCGCTGGAACAACCCTAGAGGATCTCTCAAATACATCTCTAGAACGGTAGGCTCTGCTATATGTTGGCTCGCACCCATACATGTCAGTTCCATGAGAATGCTTTGAGGTAATCTGAAATTTGAAAGTGGCGTCCAGTTGCCATTGATCGGATACAAAGGCGCATGTCGAACCCGATCAGCCTGACATACCAAATCAGCATCGACTGCCAGTCTCTTACAAGCAACTTCCATGTCGATATATGACGTGTTGACGTTACAGACTCTGAGCATCGCAGTAAGTTTCGCATCCAGAGTCAGATTATTCGCAGTTGGTAATGTATCCCGACATTCGCCGTCCATCACAAGTTGCAACTTGGACTGTGGCTCAACACCAGATGGAGGATTTTGATGCTCCGCAGTCATTGAATTATTGGGGAAATCGAGCCAGATATTTCGGTTTCCTGGATTAGTACCCTGGCCTTGCCGCTTTAAAGCGATGTCAGAGCTGGTATTATGAAACTGTAGCTTTGTCGAACCGTTTGTGACCCATTTGCTTCCATTGAAGATTTTTCCGCACGAAAGAGTTATATAATGGAAATGAACCATCATAGTTGAGTTTCCAAGTCCTTCAAGTGAGCTATTTCTGATAGGGAGTCCTATAATGAAGCGTAAGGGACGATTTCATCGTCAGGAACTGGTACCCAGGCGTGCGGGTCGTCACTCTTATATCCTGGCAATAGTTCAACGAAAGGAATGCGGACGTTCCGCCAAAGATCTCTGCGTCCACCGCGTGAAGCTTCCCATTTGCCTCGAAGATCAGAAATGGTATCTTTATAGCGAGGGCTACTGCTGTTGGCATGGGAGGCAAGAGTATCCCGTTATGAGAAAGAGGCAGAAAGAACGGTTCTCATATCGGAAATAAGGGATGCGCAAACGGATGCACCTATGAACATCTCGGTTTTGTTGTTGCCAAGAAAGTATGTTGCTGACGTTTCTGTACTTGTAGGATTCTGCTGACGATGCAATGAACGAAGCGTGGCCTGACCTCCTAAAAGACCAAGGGGCCATACTGTGACAACAACAATGGCCCAACTACCGATCCAACCCATGGTAACAACGTTTTTCAGAGCAGATGCCGTGGTCTGACTGGTCAAAGGAATTCCAGAGAGCCTATTGTTGAACTTCGTTCGGCACGGAAGAGTGCGACAGTCTTGAGTAGCGGAACGAGAACTGCCGCGAATAAAATAGGCCATAACGTGGAAGCGACACTGGCAACCTCAAGTACCGTATCGCCGAAAGAGGACTGCTTCTTTCCGTGGAGGTAACCCATCATGACTAGAAGAACTATGAACCTGTCAGTGCCTGTGTTTCTCTGGTGTAAGTGACATACTGGTATAGTCAATTGGAATAATGAAAAGAGGTATAGAGAAACCCACTCTCCTAAGCCACGATGGTGAAGATTGCCGAAGTGGTTCTCCCAGTTTATCGGAACGAGTCTCGGAGACTCTTTCAAGTTCCATGAGTTTTTGCAACTCCGGCCGTGTGGTTTGTTCCATGATGAAGGTGAGACAAGAAGCCAATGGTATCTGTGAAAGATGTGAGGGATGTGAAAGGTTCAGGTTGACCGGGACCTCGATCAAAGGTAACGAAAAGACTTGCCTAAATTTAGCACGTCTTTGACTGGTTTGTTTTACTTCGCAATTCAACTTCCAATGTTTCTGAAACATGCGTCCAGTTGCATGACTTTTAGTTCTCTATTGGTTATTCATTTTGGCTGTATGCATCGCACGCTAAATCTGTAAATCATGTTGCCAAGAAAACCACAGCCTGCCTTTGCAGAACCAGCAGTTTCGATGTTGATCAACCGAGTGACTGCAGACTTCATATCGTTCGAAATACTGCTCGATTCGAGTGGAGGCATCTATACAAGCGGTAGATCTATATCAAGACCTAAATTGAACAGACTCAACCCTGCAATATCAATATCAACGGCCCTTCGAAAGTCATCTGATAACCGACGGGTACGAAATTTCACTAGCTACCTATGTGATCGATCACTCTCTCAGAGTAATCAGTAAGCTTAAATCAAGGTTGCAGCAGCCGTTCCGCTAATCACCCACCGATCCAACATCGGTCAGAAAGATACGAGAGCCACTTCGGAGGATCTGCCCCAGTAGAACCAAGGCTTGGATTAATATTTATTGGGTGACTTCCCCTAAACCACAACAGCACATATATTCAGGGCAAGATTCGAGGTGGTCGTAGGTGAGGCCAGGACTATGTCGAGAGCTGGGAAGGCTGGTAATTCTAGTCAATCTGTGAAGTGCAACGAGATGACCACCCACCCCCACCGCCTTTAATGATCTAGCATACAGGCCGAGTCGATGTGAAGTGAGAGAAATCATGTTTGATTACTTTAGATGATATGTGTTAGTGAAAGTATATACTGGAAATAAAACTGTTCCGCAAGCTCGGAGCGGGCCGAAACTAGGCATAGGAAGCGAAGGCAAGTCTTCTGGAAGCCTTAGGATATAAGATAAATAACACAAGAGGATAGTTTAAGTGGCATAAACTAACCTATGAATTTTATCTCTTATGCCTCTAGTAGCTAAATTTTCTAATACTTTAGGGCGTATGATTATCAACTTCACTTGGCCCTGAAGGAAATTAAAAGACCCCAATTCCAGGTTGGACTGAGTCTACGCCTGCTTTAACAATTGGAAGACGTTCCTGCCCTAGGCCTATTATTTATCAATAGTGCGCCGATCGTCAACAACCCCCCAGCTACAACAGTCTTCAGACTGTTCATCTTCCGTAGTATAGTGGTCAGTATGCAAGCTTGTCACGCTTGAGACCCGGGTTCAATTCCCGGCGGGAGAGATCCAGCCATCTGCGATACGCAGATCTTCTTTTTTTATTTTTGCCCTTTTTAGCACTTGCCTGTAAAACCAACCATATATGTATGTATGTGTATATATAAATGTGCCTTTTCTTCTACAGGAGGTGTCCCCGGGTAGAAAAACTGGCCGCAGGGAGCATAAGAGACAAAATCAGTAGATCAGTTTATGCTGCTTAGATCAGGCTTCTTAGGCTATTTATTTTTGAACCCTAAAGCTCATAAGCCAACTTTTTTAAGAGGTGGTAAGAGTAGTCATGTCACACTGAGCAGTAAAGTATGGAATAAACATCACTTGGAGCAAGTTGATAGAGAATCAAGACGCTATTCATTGTTTGCAAATTCTCTGACAATTCCTTCTTGGCTTAGTAGTAACCAAAAAAATAAGAACCCAAAACATGCAAATTCCATCCGCTAACAACCAAAACCGTAATAAATGCACTGCATACGCACATTTTAGTTGTGCCATCTGTGGCCAGGGTGCTTCCAATCGAGGTTAGCAATCTCCTGGGGAGAAAGACCTGCCAGCTCCTGCTCGACGTTCTTCTTGTCGCGTCGTCTGTTGTCCCACTTCATCCACAGGTATCCCGAGATGCTAATGAGGAAGATGAGACATCCTGCGGCACAGTTGAGGCTGTTACCGATGGGGTAGTTGGGCTTGTCCTTCTCGAGGTAGGACCAAGTAGCGATGAGACCACCAATGTTGCCAAACATGACCTAAGAGAAATAGTGTGAGTAAAGGTTTGAAAAGTATCGTTGAAGGAATTACTTACGTTGAGACCAATTGCACTGCTTCGAGCGGTATCACTGACAACGTTGGCGCTGATGTGAGCGTTTGTCATGGTACCCAAGACCATGCAAGTGCTGGCAATCAAGAAACAAGCACCGTATCGAACACTAGCAGCCTCTGATCCCAAGAACATAGCATAGCCAATAATGACGGTGGGGGCAGAGAGGATGATGAAGATCTGTCGTCTGTCAACCCACCAACTGATGGCAGGGAAGACGAGAGCAAAGACGGCACCGACAGCGTAGGGAGGAACACTGTGGAGCTGCTTCTGGACGACGCTGTAGTCGGGGTAGATGGTACCGACAATGGTGGGGAGGAAGAAGGCGAGACCCTGGACGGTAATGTTGTTGCAGAGGAAGATGAAGGCGATCTGGAGAGTGATGGGGTTGGAGACACCGCGCCAGAGCTTGATTCGGTCAATACCGTCGACGACTTCGGTCTGGGCGAGACGCTCTGACTTGACACGGGCGATGCAGAGTTCCTTCTCCTCCTGTGAGAGCCAGCGGGCGGTCTCAGGTCGGTCGGTGAGGGTGACAAAGGAGAGGAGACTGAGACCGATGGTGATGACACCTTCGATAGCAAAGATCATTCGCCACTCGTGAAGACCTCCAAAGTGAGGGAGCTTGAGAATAGCGCTGGCCAAGAGACCACCAAAGGCACCAGCCAGAGGAGCCATGACCATGTAGAGCGACAGACGGAAAGTCAGCTCAGAGCGCTTGTACCATCGAGACAGGTAGTAGGCGATTCCGGGAAGCATGCCGGCCTCGAAGATTCCGAGCAGGAAGCGAACACCGCAGAGAGCAGCCTGGGTTTTGCAAAAGGCCGTGGCGACACTGACGATACCGAAAGCTAGAGAGGTGGCCGGGAGGAACCAACCAGGACCCATCCATTTGCAGGTGACGGTGGCGGGGATTTCGAAGATGATGTATGAGATGTAGAAGATGGAGAGAATCTTGTTGTAGTCGTAGCCCTGGAGGTTAAGATCGACTCCCATGCCAGCGATACGAGCGTTACCTGAGAGGAAACATGTTAGGATTTCTGAGTAGAAATAAGGAGTGAATGTGAAAGAGACGTACCGATATTGGCACGGTCGATGAAGCAAAAGAGATACAAGACGGCGACGGTGGGAACAGTGTACAAGTCGAGTTTCCATCGTAGTCGACGCTCAGCAGCTGGGTCGAACTGAACAAGAGCGTTACCGTAGCTATGTTGTTGTGTTAGTATTGAGTTCAGACTTAAAGTAGTGAAAATGAGACTCAAGACTCACGCGTCAGTGGCAGCGTGGCCATGGCCAGCAGCATCATGAACGGTGTTGCCAAGACCAGAAATATCCTTCATCTCGGACCTCTCATCAAAACCCTTCTCCTGGTCTCTATCAGAAGAGGTAGCCATAATTGACTGTCGAGAGCGTGTGTGTGTGTGGTGGTGTTGTGGTGTTGCAGGAACCAAAACAGCAAACACACTGACTTAAGCTTATTATTATAAAATAAAAAACAAAGCTAGTCTGTGTTCTGAGCTGAACCGGACTGGACTGCAGATCAGAATTGGAAGGGGAATGGTAGGAGTTAAAATAAGGGGAGCAGGGTCGAGCTTGATTGATATAGCAAAAGCCAAGGGAATTGATAGCACCTCGGGCTACCGTGTCGGGATAAGTGCTGTATAGAAAAGGGTAGCGAACCCCTCTTGTTGGAAGTGAATTGGAGGGTGTGTCTAATTTATCAAAATCTGGTGTGTATTTCCCCTCACGAGAAACCTTGACTGGGTTACTGGGTTCTTTGAGAAAAGAGAAGAGAAAATGTGAGGAAATGTGAGCGTTTTTGCCCCTAGCTGTTCTAGTTACAGTAGAGGCGGAGGAGAGGAGGAGTCTAGCCAAGGGTCTTGTGTTGCATTTGGCATGGCCTCCCCCGCAGTATTGGATTTTTTTCTTATTTTCCCTTTTCATCCGCTGATGGAACCCTCTTTCTTATGCAGTAGAAAGGTGTGTGTATTGGTTGTCTCGGCTAATATGACTTGTTTGTTATCTTTGTCTGTGTCAAACAGAACAGTCAGTCGCTCATTATCTCAATCAACAGAATCTCGGCCAAGTCAATGAAATCTGAATGAATGTCAAGTTAAGCTATTCTAGGCGAATTGACAAGTAGTAGCTCTAAGATGCGGGGAATGATCAACTAAAAGTTTAAACAAAAGGCCTAACACTCAATGTTGGAGAATTGATCATCATTACTGTACAGAGTAGGTAGGTATGTCTCTGCGAAACAAGATTCACACTTGTCAGTTATCATCACGTGGAGAAAACGGTCGAAATGCAGCCAATCTCTATAGAGTATTTATACATATTCGGCAAGACGGTTAATTAAAGAGTGACTCCAATAAAATACGTACATATCTTGATACATGTCTACTGCCGACACTGACAATTGTCCCCCAGATTCAACAGGCCTTCCCCAGATCTTGGATCTATCTACCTCCCGTTTCCCCAGATTCAACGAGTCCACAAATCAAACAAGAATTACCTAGCAAATCGTAAGATTAATTAGATTACTAGTTCTCGACTCTCTTCTTTCCCCGGATTTCTGGGGTAATTTTAATCGTCTGAATGGTCCGTCCAAGCTCTTGATGCGGAGTTGGAGGGTCACTTTGGTCCACGCCAAGGATCCATCGGCAATTGGAGTCGGCAAGTCTCAAGTCTGTCTCCAACAAAACATACCTACTAACCTACCTATAATAAATTCCATACAAGTCATGTTATTGCATAGTTCATGGTCCAACCCGTAAATAACAAATGCCGTCTACCGGTTATCAAACTAAAAAACTCCATTATTCCATCATTAATCAATCATACTTTCGGCTGTTCCCTTTCGGCTCTTGCCATCGGTTCTTGTCATGATATCAAATCTATCATACCTACCGTATACCTAGTAGTCACCTATTAATTCCATGGTACGTAGTATGCTTAATCACAAAACACCAGACTAACCTCAGTTCGACCCTTCATATCAATCTAGATAGCATAGTGCATACATACATACAGCTCCTACAGCATCCAACTAGCTCACCAAACTCCCGGGATAACTGCCCACCTCTTCCCAACCTTGTCCTCTCCAAACCTCTCCATGTACCATCTCTTTCCCCTCACAGCCCTCGGAAGCATTGAAAACAGCTCGTTCACAAGAAACGCCCTCGCAGGCCCGCATCCCCAACCCGCCGCCATCCAGAACCCAGCCCACTCTACCCACTCACACAGGTAGTGTGGAAACAGCACGTACCGGAACAGGCCCGCCTGCGGAATCTGGTAGTGCTTCTCTGCTCCCTTACCATCGTAGCTCTGGCTTCCGTTGCCGTTGCTGTTCTGCTCCAGTTTGATGCGCTCCTGCCGCTGCATCTCCCGGCGTCGGATGTCACGTAGCTCTTCATCGTGAAAAAAGTTTCCAGACAGGCCAAGATAGAATATTAAAATTCCTGCCGAGAACTGAAGTATGGACGACTGCGATGACCACTCTGCTTCTGTGACAGGCCCGTAAGCTGCAAGCCACGAGCCCAGACATGTCGCGTTGAACATCTGAAAGCTGAAAGCTAGTAACCACACCGCAATGTGCAAGGGCGACATGGACGGCTGGAGAAAGGGGAACATGACCGCGCGGTAAGAGTAGTGAATCACCTGAATTTCCGTGTTAGCCTCCTTTACTCCTCATGAGGGCGCTACCTCGGTAGCAAACATTCCCCCTCCACGGCAAGACGAACGGGTAGACAACAAGACAGGAACTCTCAACTTACAAACAAACCCGCAAGGACCTTATTCTGCCACGGCAGATCGTCGATTCCATGTTGTTCAGGAAGAACTTTCATCAGGTACATCAGCGTCATGGCACCCGGAGCCTCCATGGTCAACCAGCCTATACGGCCTGGCAGGTTAAGACGACTGGATACCGAAGTTTTGCCCATGCCATACCACTTGGTAAGCCATTGCATTGAACCAATCTGTTTGTTCATGTCAGACGTTGAATATTTCACATGATTTCAGGGGTCCTTTTCTTACCACCGGATAAGCGATCTGCCAGAAAGTGAGGATGGTATTGTAGTTTTCCCGAGTGGGTGGTAACCACCCTTCAATAATAGCCATGATGACAGCACACTACCGAGTAGGGGTATGCGTCTCAACAGCACAACTGGAGAAGGGAAATTTCAAGAGAAGAACTGAAAATGAAGCAGGGTGAGTTAGCAGTTCAATTTCTCGTAGGAACAAAATTGATGAATGGCATAAATTGGATTGTTCTTCCTTCCATGATGTCAACCAAAGTTCAAGCTGGTAACTATGCAACCACTATTCTGACATTCCCCACCGCCTGCCACTTTTGGTGGCACATAGTTAGCGTATATGTCAGTGTCACGGCATCAGGGTATCAGGAGCATTGGCCGCTGGGAGGTATTGACGAAGTCTTTGGTCTGCAATAAGAGTTCGAATAGAATGATGCATTTGTTCTTATACTAGTCAGCATTCAACTCTGTTCGACGATATACTAGAGATCTCACCAGCTTACTTGTGTTTTACAAGTTGGCCAGCAATGATACTCTTTTGAGGGAGGTGTTCTTGGCAGTAGGTGATATATTAGTAGTTTTATTACCAGCTCCGATAGTTTCTATGATACTAACATATATGATATATTCCACTTAATCCAGTGGGCGTTAGAACGGTTGGCCTCTAAGCTTTACGATATAAAAATAAGTAGCCTAAGAAGTGTGATCTAAGTATCATAAACTGATCTACTAATTTCGTCTCTTATACACTCGACTACAAGTGAAACATAAAATACATCATCTTGGGAAAACGCCATGCTTGAATCACCCATTAAATATCCTTCGCATTCGTCGTGCATATCTCGTATTCTCGTCACATCACGACGCAGTCCCTCTCCTTCTGCACATTACCATTCACCCCCATCCCAGGACCCGACGGCCGTCTGCCCGCAGACTGACTAAAAGGTCTCTGCCCCATCGGCATCGACGGGTTCACACTCGCAGCCGTTGTCTGCCTTGATATCGTAGGACTGCTGCCAGCATGAGAAGGATGTCCTACCGGCGGCTGGTACGTTCTGTCGTGTGCCGACTGCTCGTAGGAGGGCGGCGCATCGTCTGCTGCTTCATCTGCCGGTCGCGACACTGCTGGCCGAGGTGGCTGAGCTGGGATAAGTGATCGTACCCTTTGCGTGGGTATTCTGGGCTGCGCGTTAATCGTGTTTGTCGTGGGCGCACTGACAGAACTATTGCGGCCTGGGACGAGACCACTTGCTCCTCTAGTGACGCCTCCACCTCGACCTCGTGGGGCTCCTCTAGCAGCTTGACCTCCTCCACGACCTCCTCCGCGACCTCCGCGGTTGCCGCGTGTTGCATTTGGCGGTTGGAGAGCTTGCTGCTCAATAAATTGTTCAGAAAGCATGCTCTCTCTTCGTCTTCGTGCCTCTTCTGCTCTATGCCTTTCCTCTTCCTCCTCTTGTAATTGTAATGCAAGAGCCAAATCCCGATCTTCTTGCTCGACGCTTGGGCTCATCGGAGCTTCATCAGCCTCTGGCGCCTTCCCGCGTCCATTCTGCACTGTCGTCCATTCTCCGCCGTCATTACTGGAATAGTTTCCTGCGCTTGTCGAGGGACCAGCGCCGCCTGAACCTACAACCCGGAAGTCCCCAGAAAGATATTCGGTGTTGCCACCGTTGATGTCTGACAACGTCTCCCATACAATCTCATCATGAGATTTGAAACCCGCATCTGTCACCAATGTAATGAGCTGCATAGATTGCGGGTGGCAGTACAAAGTACTAAAGTGGTCATTTCGGAAGAGAATGGCAAAAGTGCCAGGTCTAATGGCCTTGCCAATGACTTCGATGCCCCAAGGCGTCAGTTGAGTGGCCGAACTTTCCAAAAACTCCTTGATGATTATGATGTCTTGATATAACTGCTGCTCAGACTCGCTGAGTCCGCCTTCAGGATCCGACAACTTTTGTTCAAGCTCTTCCTCTCGGAAAAGGAGATTTTGAACATCCTCGTATGATGCGGCCTGTCGTTCCAGCGCATCATACGCATGCTCATTCTTTGGTGGCAGCCATCCATGAATCAACGGAATAGAGAATGTAGCATACAAACCCATCTCAGCCGTGTTTTCGAAAGTTCCCGGGATCAGATCCCCTCGTTCAGCAGGATGCAGATGCGTCAACGACGTACGCTTATAAGCGTCTTTGATACTCTCTGTTGGAATGAAGCGTGGGTTGACATTCATACCAGTGTGTAAGCTTTGTAAAAAGGCATACAAGTCACCGACATCTGGCAGGGCATCCTCAGAGCTGGTTCTCCGTGGTGACATGAGCTCATCAAAAACAGCATCCAGAAGCAGATTCAAGCTGACTTGTTCCCTTGATCGAAGGGTCTGCACAAGGGCAGTATCTTCGATATCGGCAGGTGTCGTCAACGTAAGCGCGTTGACTAGAGCAACAAGAGGACAGGGTCCGTTTGCATTCTGGATCAAGATTGGTGATATTCGTGGGTTCTTTGATGAGCTTGAGTCGTGCCAGTGTATGTTCTTAATTTGATATGTCTCAGTCTTTCCATCGACTGGGTCTCTGGAAGGTCTCCAAGATGTTCCATCCGTTGGCAGCGTCGGTTGTCTAGGCGGCAATGGGGGCTTCTCAGTTGAGGGCTCTTTGATGGGACTTGTTGCAGGTTCTGATTCTATCAGATTCCAATCATCAGGCGATCCTGACCTCGCCTCTCCCGTGGCCTTGGCTTTTCCTTTTTCAGCACCACCTGCATCATCCCATATACTTGTATCCCCAGTGATCTCTTCGGAGAGCTTCATGGGTGGTGCAGGTGGTTTGTCGTTCCTCCCTAATGGGTCCTCGTCCCAAGCAGAAGATCCTCTGTCTGATAGTAGCGAGACCATACCTGGTGATCCGGCAGGTAATGGTTCTGGGGTTGGTGTCCATCTATCTCTGGGGATATTATCATCTAAAAGGTTTGGAATTGGTTGCGCAGGTGCTTGTGGTTGTTGTGTAGCATTTTGCGCATCAATCGCCGGCTGCCACGGGTTAGTGTTGGGCTCATCGAGACCCAATCTTGTGAAAGTATCGGTCGGCGGCTCTTCCTGTCTTTGGGGGACCTTCTTTCGTAGGAAGGGATTTGTTCCTGTTCTGTCGCCGCCCGGTTTTAGCACACCGGGTGTTTCTTGGGAGTTCCGTTGGTCGCTCGGCTGCTCTATGGCTTCTCCCCATGCCTGTTGTTCGTCCTGGTTATCAAAGGCGCCGCCAGGTCTTAGAATCGTAGGGATGGTTTGAGGGTTTGTCGTATCTGTTGAAGCGGGCTGTCCATTGCGGCGGGGTCCAATATCCTCCCAGCCACTGTCATTCCCTCCTTCAGCCCAAGGATTATTCGACATCTTTTTGTATATAGTGTCAATCAGTGTAGTTCGAGGTGGTTAAGTTCAAGTTTCAAAGGAACATGTCAAGAGCATGTGAATGAACCGGACTTTGACCCTTGTCGTTGCGACCTGATGCACTGTCGCAAGTAATTGCGGGGGAGCGATTCGCAACTGTTGCAGGAGCGCTGCACGATGTATGCATAAAATCAAAGGGTATTTGCGATAGAGGCAGAGTGATGTTATCGCCTAAATATTCTCGTTCACATGAACAAATCAATCTCGCAGCTATCCCTCTCTCGATCAGCTCGTTCAACCTTGCTTGTAGCAGCAATAGCTCGTGTGGGGAGATGTGTCGTCACTGGATCCGTTCCACTCTGTAGGTGGCGGTGCAACGTGAAAGGAAGCAATTCGTTGAGGATAGAAGCTACTATGAAGCGAGGAGCAAATGTTGAGAGATGGAGAATTGTTTCTTGGTTTTTCAGGAACAAATGAGGAGAAAAGGTTGGCATGCGCGGACCTGAATTGTAACTTTGGCTGATGTTGATTGACGCTGGTGTCTTATCGGATGCCTCTACCCGAGCTGTAGCCTTAGCCTGTAGCCTGTAAGCCTGTAAGCCTGTACCCTTTAGTGTACGCATGCTCCGTACGTCTGCCCCGCCACTTGATTACCACAGCCACGGGCCGTAACGGGAGCGATGACGTGGGCCTACTTGTTCCTGTTGCTTTTGCTGAGAAGGACTTTATAATGAATGTGCAAGGAAATACCATATGTTTTCAGTGGATGGATGCCTGGCTCACCGCTTACACAGCAGGATTGGTGACTTTAGAATGGCAGCTAAGTTATGGAAGGGCTCCTCTCGGCTGTCATTACCCTTGGACTAGACTGACCGCATAGACGTCAATCAGTTAAAGGAAACTGAGACAATCTGAGACATGAACGACTTACACAAACATGGAGTCACGAACATTCATATGTAGTAGAACAAAGTCAGACCAAAGTAGCAAAGCATTGAGCAGGTAACTGCTAAGGCAGGAAGGCAGGATAGATCTACCATCTCAACCCTCCACTTCAGAGACGACCTAATCGTTAGCCCCATCCACCATTTAATAGTCTCCAACTGCCACAACGCTCAGGCCAAGGGTCCAAGTTCATCATGACTACGAATCAAAGTAGCGATCGATTCGAGTGCAACAAATCCAATACCTCACATCACAAAATCTCCATAGGAAATACACCCTTAAGAATTATACGCTGAATGATACATAATTTGATTATGGGCGTCGTTCTTCCCCTTCCCTTGCGCGTTAGTTAGGTCCGGTTTCCTTCGTCGCCATGCAGTCCCAGAAATGCCACAACGCCGACTCCTATTCAAGAAAGGTACATATATATCTCATCGACTTGGCTTTAACCCGTCTACACACACGCACACATACACGTCCTTAGAACTTGACTCCAAGGTTGCGTAATCGTTCACAAGACGGCTTTGAGTATGACTGTGCGAGCGCCATCTTGTCGGGATCCTGGTAAAACCATCCTGTAGCGGCATCCTCCAACCTCCGTTGGTAGATCAACTCATTCTCGCATTCGTTCTTGAGGTGCCTCAGCAGCTGATGTTCAGCTGTGCGATCGAGTTTGTTGAGTTTGGTTTGGGAGTATTTGGCCACGTCGTCGGGGTTCACGTAGTAGGGAGTGTTCAGATTCGGCATCGTACGCTCATGGGTGTAAGGATGTAGAGGGTTGTCGTAAACCATACGAGGATTCGATCCCGCCGACGTGCCAGATTCGCCCGAGAAGAAGGAGGTGATGATGGGCAGGATAAAGAACAGGATAATGGGCAGTAAACCCAGGAGGGTTTGGAAAGCGTTGCCTTCCTCCTGTCGCGCACCACCAGTGGCTTCTCGAGGTCTCGTTCTTGGCCTTCCTCCACCAAACTGATGCACTCTGATTCCGGGACCTCCACCAAAGTTAAAGACAAATTGAGGGCCTGTGTCAAAAGCTGTGATATTAGTATGAGTCTCACAACTTGAACAATCGGTGCTACTTACCTCCGAATGGACCACCACCGCCAAAGCCACCGCCTCCTCCTCCAAAGAAACGGGCAAACATCTCCTCTGGAGTCAAGTCATCCTGGAACATCGGACCACCTCTACCCATGCCACCACCGGCTCGCTGGTTGAAGAAAGGGTTGTTTGCCTGGGCGCTGGCAAATCGACTGTCAGGATCGCCGCCAAACTTATCAAACTTCTCTCTCTTTTCCTTGTCGCCCAAAATTCCAAAAGCCCTGCTGACCATCTTGAAAGCCTCATCTGCATGGGGATGTCCATTCTTGTCGGGGTGGGTAAGAAGCGATTGCTTCCTGTAAGCCTTCTTGATCTCAGATTCGGTACATGTTGTCTTGACGCTCTCGAGGTTCAAGACGTCATAAAAGGCAGTGGGTTCGCATTTTCGGATACGGATAACTGCTGCTTCCTGGTCCGGTGTAAAGGTTCGTCCCTGGTTACCCTGCTTGTGATCGCGAGATCGAGCCGAACCACCCGTATCAGCTCCGGAAGCCGTTGCGCTGGGCATCGAATTTTTTTATTGTTCTGGGGTCGCTAGGTGTAGGTGATAGTCGTTAAGTACGAGGTATCAATCGTACGTCAAGCGTCGGGGTTGAAAGCGGGTTTTTGTTCGTTAAAGATTATCTACCTAAGTAGCCAAGAGCGAAGGTGTCTTCTTTCCAGGAGATAGTAGCACGCAGGCAGGGGCGTCGTGGAAGAGGCGTACGCCGTTTGTTGCGGCTTCGTATTATTTTTGTTCGAATCGCATGAGTTTGTAAGAACAAACGATACGCTGTTAAAACGGCGATGTAAAAGGGATGCCAGAAATTTGGTGTTTTTGAATCGGACAATCCTAATTGCTCTTTTGGGGGACGCCCGCTCACCATTCCCATACATCGCAAGGTCTCGACTCCACGTGATACCCCACCATGGATGGCGTTCCTAATCAGCTTACCCTGTATCACTTACACGAATACAACACGGGAGTTGTTTCGTGGATGCAAATCGCAGTTTCAGAGTATGTATAGCCACTATTTTATATAATCCAATGTTGAGTTACCATTTTAGAATGATGGTTGGCTCTGGCAAGTTAATATAAAATAGCTTTCAACACAACGCTCAGGTAAAGGATAGTTGATAAATAAGTGATAATTGTGTTCAAGAAACTATGTACGTCAATCAAATATATACTGTAACAATCATCGCCAATTCGAACTCCGCCCCATTTACAGTCTACCAGAGCTTGAAGTTGAAATCCTCAAGCACCGATGAACTTCTTGATCTCAGGAAGAACCTTCTTGTAAGAGGTACCCGTCTCAGGCTCCATGCTGTACATGTAGTCACCCCACCAAGGTCCAGCAGCCCAGTACAACCAGCCAGTCCAGACATCAGAGTTGTCGTGCAAGTACTGGAGCTCACCCTTAAGAGCCTCAATGCACTGAGCATTGGGACCAGCGGCAGTCTCGCCGAGGATACCCTTCTTCTTGTTATCCTTGAGCCACTTGGTAGCCTCCTTGACACGCTCAACACCAATGGTGGTGCTGACACAGTCCTCGTGAGTACCGGAGCTGTCGGAGTCGAGGTACTGGTGCATCTGGTAGATTATCTTGTTCTGGGGGTCCTTGAGGTTCTTGAGAGCCTCGCCGTTGCCGCTGGAGACCCAGCTGTGGGCACCGGTGTAAGAGTTACCCTCGACAAAGATGTACTGAGAGGTGGCGCCGGCCTTGCGGATGGCGTTGATGGCGGCCTGGTTAAGGCTGGCAACAAGAGAGTTTTCCATATCGTGGTACTCGTTGTTGGTGTCGAAGATGACGTTCTTGTTGTTGGCGAAGCGCTTGGCAACCTTTGACCACCAGGCGCCAAAGTCGGCAGAGCTCTGGATGATCTGGTTGTTGAAGCGGCCATAGTTGTGAGGATCAAGCACAGCATAGTTGCCCCTGTGCTTGTTAGATAAATGTTTGTATAGTGTAAGTGGGGATCACTTACTTGCTGGTGATGTGGTTGACAACGCTCTCAAGACCCTTGAAGTAGGTCTCGTCAAGAGCACCAGTGATGCCACTAGGAGTCATGCGTTCCATACGGAAGCCAACACGGAAGGTATTCATACCAGTGCTGGCAAGAGTCTAACTCAGTCAGTATGGGTTACGATTTATGAGCGAGAGGATTCTTACGTCGATGGACTTGGTGGTAGGCCATGTGTAGTCCTTGCCGAGCGTTCCAGGGAGGTTGGCCTCGCCAAACTCACCACCAGATTCATTGGAACCGGTGAAGAGGAACTTGCCCGCAGCACGCTTTTCGGTGGAAGGGGCAGCCAGAGCAAGTGTAGCGCCAGCGCTGGCGAGAAGAAGATCGGTGAAACGCATGTTTGCTATAAGGAGGGAGAGAGAGAGAGAGTGAAGTTTCGTTTCTTGTTTTAAAGGATTGTCAGAGGATCGGTCAACGAGCCACACAGATCCAGAAACAACTTGGGATACATGGCGACTTTATATACACCTCCAATTTCTGTCCAAACTTTTGCAACTTTACATGGCATGGTTGCAGGACTTTCATTAAGATGAGGTCTGACATGGGTCAGTCAATTCACCCATTCGCGATGATTCTTCCATGTGCCCACATGGCATAGACTCGAGTGATCTGTTCCAAGTTTCGATCGGACTCTGGAGAAGAAAAGGAACATGTCGTTCCATGACCCATTTTGGGTGGACAAGTATTCCCTGTTTGCTCGTCTGAAACAGAAGCTAATGGCCCCTGATATTTAATCAACACGCCGGATTGCCGACGGGAAGCACCCGCGAGAATAGCTGTAATCGTTGACAGCTGTATAATAGAAACATATTTCACTCTGTGATTGTTGACTCGAGTTTGTACGATAGTGACAGTCTTGGCTGTTACGGGTCACTTGGCTTGGCATCTCATCAATAAGACTTCTTCTGCCTGGGGTTCAGCTCCAAATCAAACACATCAAGTTGACGCAATTAATTGCACAATGTTTTGAAAAGATCCTCCATGATTGAAACAAGCGTTTTCATCTCGTTGGTGGGAATCTTTTTCCGTTTATACAAAGTCATCTTAAGATTCAGGTTGACGAGCCACAAAGTGCCGAGAGCCGTCCACTCAGAACATGTTGACGACAAAGGCCGGGGTAAAGAAGGGGTCTGCGAGCAGTATAGGAAACAAAATAATTCAATCAGTATACCATGTTCAAAATGGAGTATCTGCTTGTTTATTTTTTACGCTGAGAGTGATATCCATACTTTAGGGTGTCACGTGCACAGCACCGGACTAACTATCCGGAAAAACACCCCGGTTTGAGCCGTCGCATGGTGAAGCTTGGTGATGCCGGCCTGAAATTTCGAGAACGACATGTGCCAGCGATAATGCACGCGACACGGTTTCTTCTAAAGCGTTCCGTGTGGAAGGGTAAGTTGAATTTACGTCTCAGGGGCTTGTAGGTTGCTAACATTCGTCGACAGGGCCACACTTGGTGCCGTAAGCCTTCCGACCCGATCTCGACTGACTGCCCACCGTTTCTAACATGCGATAGCCTCCCCATTGTCTGGCCCAAGTCCTCTAGCGACAAGGTGCCTCCGGTGCGAACACAAGCCCGATCAGCTACGATCCTGCCCAACTTTGTCGGTCTCAAGTTCGAGGTGCACAATGGGAAGGATTATCACGAGGTGACCATTACTGAGGATATGGTTGGACACAAGCTTGGAGAGTTTTCACCGTAAGCTAGACATTTCAAAACGAAGTGACAAGACATACTAATGCATTTTTATAGTACACGAAAGCCCAACATTTGGGACAAGAGGTAGTCTGTTTGAATAGGATGAGAACTGGAATCTGGGTATACCCATGTACTAAAAGAAAACTACATGTAACATCACTAGAGCAATGATTTCAACGAAGGGATCGATACGCATTTAAAAGGCGATCTATTGTAACCAGTTCTGATTCTGCTGGTGGTGATGCTGATATCATTACGGACCCAAGTCCTTCCGTGAACGCCATACCGTAACGCCTTGCAATCAAGTATCCACGTCTTTTAGAAACACAGCCTAGCGATAGAACTCGCTTCGCTTGACGTTAACGCCGTACTCTCCAACAGCCATACCAAGATCCTCCATGGTAAGGACGGTTCTGTTCTGGCTGCCACCCTGGCCACCACCGCCGTAACCCGGTCGCTGGATGCCAAGGGGCGCGCCTTTGGTTTGGTCCTTGCTACCAGGCTGACCTGTTGGTTGTCCAGGAATGGGGAATCCGGCAGCCGCACCAAGAGAGCCCATAGGATTATTGGTGTTCGACGATGCGCGGATTCGGCTATACTGGTAAGCGTCTGCAGCGATGTCTGCGATGAACTTCTGTGTCGCGAGGGCGAGCAGTCGCGCGAGACGAGGATCAGTCTGTGGAGGTGGTGGAAGACCAGCTTTGGTCATGTAGTAATTGGTGACTGCATCAGGAATCTGCAAAGTGTTAGATGGTCCGATTTTCAGAGGATGAAAAGCGTACAATAGGTGCATAGTCGTCCATCTTGTTTAAGAACTCTCGGAGGGAGACATCCTTGCGGGTCGGCAATCGCGATTCGGGGACTGTCGGTGCTGGAGGCGCTTCCTCAGAAGGAACCTCTGGCGCAGGAGGGGTCTGCTCTGCTGTCTTTTCGGGCGCATCACTAGCCATATTGACGGTTTTGATGAATGCGATAGTGTGGTTTTGATGTTGAAGTTGAGAGTTGGGTATAGGTAACGCGTTAATGAGATAGAGTCACGTGATTGGATGTCATGGCTGCTTAGAACGCCAAGAAGCTTAATGCGACTAATTAACGGAGGCTAAAATCAAGCACTATGAGTTTCTCATGTGAATTCCTTCTCTCGATTATTCATAAACTGCTCTATATCGTCGCTCTCAGAGGCAATTTGAATCGCTTCAACGAGCGATAGCAATTGATAGCAATTTTCAACAAATACAACTCTCTATTTTGACTTGTTACAGCATTGAAATCAACGATCATTTTCCTCAAATCTCCAAGCCAAACGGCGACGCCTTTGTGATTACCGCCTTGTTGACCTCCCAAACCAACGCCGTGCATGCATCTCCTGAAGCCGGAGTTGTCGTGACCAAAACTGCGGTCTTGTCTTGCCTTTTGGCTACTTCATCGTTACTGTGTCAGCGACTATGGGACACGTTTCGAGAGCTTTGTTGCCCTATTCGTACAGGTATCTCGGTGTCGTCGCTTAGACGGGGAGCTTGAACTTCTTGCCCTTCATGACCTTGGTGTAGTAGATGTAGAAGAAGTCGCTGTACAGGACGGTCTGAACAATACCGGCGATGATGGCAATGGTGTCGACCTTGTGGTGTGTCTCGGAAAAGTATCGGTAGATCCAGTTGGGGATGTAGAGAGCGCGGTAGCTGCCGAGGGCGAAGAGGTAGTGGGTGGTGATGGTCTCAGCCTCACCAGTTCGCTGAAGCATGAAGAGCTGAGGAAGGATAGCTACAGACTCGAGCCAGATGGAAAAGGCCCACATAATCTCAGAAAAGGTGTAGTGGTAGGGGAAGACGACGGCGAGGACAGCCGCTCCAGCAAGGAGGTACTGGACGCGGAAAGTGTCGACATTGGGATCGTTGGTGGGCTTGTAGGCGTTGGTCATGAGGTAGATGATGTAACCTTGCGATCCAAGGAAGAGGATCTTAAAGATGAAGTTGTAGATGCTGTCGGTCGAGAAAAGATCTAACGAATGGTTAGGATGTGTAGAGGATATTTATTTTCGTAAAACATACCGAGATAGCGGGTGATGTAGACAAGCATGTAGAGGGTCTGAGACTTGAAGGAGATACCTGAGCAGCTCTGGTGATCGTTAATATTGCTGATCAGTCGAAATTGACAAGGGGGGTTCTAACGTTAAGCTGCACCATCTTGTGAAGCAAGATAAAGATGGAGCCGAGATGCGAAAAATCCGCTGGAAAAAAAACGTGTTAGAGAACTCTTGATGGATTTATCGAGTAAGAATATCGAAACGTACCGGCGACTCGGAAGACGTTCAAAGGCATGGTTGCGGTGGTGCTGTTGTCGTCGCAAAGCTAAGATAAGAAAGTGAAAGTTGTTGTTGTAGATAGTAAGCTGCTAGGAGCGCAGCGAAGAGAAAGCGAGCGACAACCTGTCAAGGGAGGGTTGGGTTAGTGGTAGAAACGCAATTGAGTTCGTCCGGATGGGCGGTTGATGTTGATGGCTCGAGGTTTGGCAAGGGAGCTTGATGAGGATCATGAATCTTGAAACTCAGCTTCGGCCGGAAAAAGGACACGACGCGATTGCAAGCTCATTGGGTCGTCCAGCTACGTAATGCCTCACAGGCATGTGTGCTGTGGGTGTGCTGTGCCGTGTGCTGTGACGGGTTGCACCGCCACTTGTGGCTCAAGTTACCCCTGCATCCAATCCAGGAACGAAAACGCGGGAATAATCACATCACAAAGCTTCTTTATTTTAGGTTGGATAGCCTCCAATGTTAAGTCAGTCTAAGTTTTAATCAAGTGTCTACTCTACGACGTTCAAAAATATCTCGCTTGTTATTTCTTATGCTTTCAAAAGCCAAAGTTTCTGATGCCTTGAGGGACAGCATAGAGACAGACACTACTACGGCATGACTTATTCATCACCGCACATTCATCACTGGGTCTTGTTTCTTTTTTGTACAACTTGATGATTATTTACTTATGATATGCTTGATATGTCACTCAAAGCAATATCGTACAGGAATATCGTATAGGCATGCCTCTCAGCCTTCCATCATCTTCCCCAAAAGCATGCTTCCATCACCGTAAAAACATCACATCATTCCATGTTCCTTCAAACTCCATCTCTGTCCAGGGCAGGTCTTCTTTGCTAAAAACTCCATGATAGACAGGTTTGCGCTTTTAGTAAGTCTTTTGCAGGCAAAAATAACAAATAAAAAAGGCATAAAAAAGCATGATCGTGATCCGCGATCCTGAACCAGATTGATGCTCATCTAGTTCTCCTTTCAAATTGGAGAGGCCATAGATACGCCACAGATTCCGAAGATACCCTAGCCTCCTGAACAATGATTCGTCCACAAGTCGGTCCAAGGTGTTTAGGATGCAATCCATTATTGATCAGATCAAAGGTGCAGCAAAACAGAGTCGTACCAGGTCGTACAAACCTCACTTCCAGTCCAATATCCATAGTAGGCTCTCTGAAAGCCGCCAAATGGAATCAGAGCAAGTGAGAGGGCATATAGCCTCGTCAGTTGGCAAGGGGAGAGTCCCCGGAACCTCACCTCTTCTAATTATGCTTGGAGAGTAAAATATTAGCCTACCGAATAAACGGTATCAAAATCCCAAACGTTCATACCAAGAAGACCTTACGGGCTCAAGCCAGAAGTCCAAAGGTCTCCACTGGAATTGGACAAGAACCCAAGATTCGGATCCTTGCCTGTTGCCAAACACAAGTCTCTGGTTATGTCTGGACAAAAGGCTGACAGTCTGATGTTCGTGCGACCCTGGGGATCGCACAAACCAGGGATTTGTGACTGTCGATAGCTAGATATGATGATATGCCCACCTCCCCAGGCCATATCAAACCTGGAATCGGCGACCGGTCTATCAAAAATGGAGAGTATCCATTATGGTACCGAATTGACACCCTTTATGCAATGCATAAAGAGGCGCAAACGCTTTGCACGTTTTTGAGACTGAACTTGGGAATTCACATCCGAAGATGCAAAAGAACTTGTAGATGCACACCCTTAGGTGTAAACAAAACTTGCAGGTTGACATAGTCGAATGCCAACTAAAGGCTCTTAAAAATGACCCATGCATGGGTCGAATGGGCAGGCTGATCCGTCCCTGGGACAGAGATCCATAGGGTCATGTCGTATGCTAGCTTCGTATGCTGTGAAGCTTGACCCCAAAGTCAATGTCATGAGTCAAAATAGAATGAATGAGTACAAGTAGGCAGTCCCCAAGTGAGGGCTGCCAGATGCATAGATGAAAGATGCATGCAAGAATGAACGAATCGAACGCTCAGTTTCCGTGAGCCTCATTTCTTTTTTCCATGGATCTGCGGATGCTGGTGAGTGGATGCCTTTGAGAAGTCGAGAGAAGTATGAATGTCGAAGGAACCTTGGTGAGAAAGGTTTTGAACAAGATGAAAAAAGAAGCCATTGCACAGCAGAGGCATATGCTGTGAGTAAATGACAATAGATACTGAAGACCCTAATCAACGTAGTGAGAAATAAGCTCAGGCCTTTAGCGTACTGTATGTTCTAGACTGTCTCTGTTGACGGGTGACAATGCGAGACATGGCATGGATATGTTGCCTTTGCGCCTAGACTTCATGACAGAGTATGTTGGATAATGCTAATGTGAAGAAGAAAGAATGTACAGAAGAGAAAGGAGAATGTGGGTAAATAAGTACAAAAGATATGTTGGGAGGTATGTTGGTAGGTGGTTGATAGATCGGTTGATAGATCAGTTGGTAGATTGCTGTATGTACTTGAGTTGTATGTGATGATGAGAAGAAAGAAAGGAGTTTGATAAGGAGAAGATGGCTCCTTATATGCAAAGAATCTTTAAGCTGTGCCCTAGGGTTCTCCTCAACAAACGCAACTTGGGATCATGCTTGTTGTCTGGTCACTTATTACCTTTCACGATACACTCATGACTGCCTGAGTTTTTATGCGCAGCCGAAGTCTGTAGTCGCGTTTCAAACTCAGTCCACTCAAAGTAAACGGAAGATTGACAAGGGCAAATTAAAAATAAAAAAGGATATTTAGGTCAAATACGGATAGAATAGGCATTGTGCCAAAGGGATGTTCGGGATTGTTGGGTTGATGACCCATTTTAGACTCGGAACGTCTCAACGCTGCATAGTCATCTTGAAATTGAACATGGAGCTGTAAGGACACCAAGTCACATCGATTGTCGGCACAGGAATCGCGATGGTGAGTAAGGAAACGCATGGCAAGCAGAGGACATCGATCGAATAGTCTGGTACGGGATACTCTGTAGTCATGATATGTCTGCATTCACAAGGAAATACTCCAAACTTGTTCACATGATAACTATTCTCAAGATATAGACTTTGCAATTCAAAAGTCAGTATACATGGACCCTTAAAAACTACAAACTAAGCTCTCGTTTCAGTCCTTACGTGTAAATACCTTGATAGTATCCGGGCAACGTCAGAGGGGGTTTGATCAGGCGATAAATAAATGTTTTCAATATCGTTCTGGTCGTAACAAAAGTTTCCCATGCTTAAGATGTTTATAGATACAATCACATGCTAACGTGCACTGTAGACAACAGATTTGCATACAGCATCGTACTTTAGACAGCGCGTATCACTCCAAAGTTGATAAGTTTAACTTACATTAAAGATACGCGTCTTTCAACACGTATGTCATTGGCTATGTCATTGGCTATGTCTTTGGCGGCTTGAGGCTCGGGCGGTTTCATTGTTAGGTAAGCCTCCAGGTCGAACCATCTCTGCCTGATCATTCACGGCAAGCCTTTGTCGATATCATACACATGTTCTCACTCACCTGATATGGCGTTATGAGAGAACGCGTATCGTGAGACATTCCGCCCATTTGTTGCATCAGGTCCGAGTCAGAGTCACCACTTCACTTGGGTGAATTTATCTCCAGGAGTAACCATTTAGTTTCGGCATAGAACATAATAGAAATGTAATAGGAACCACCTTTCACGTTTAGAGTGGAGGACAAAGAAACAAGGTTTTGAATTCTTGCACTTCCATACCAGTGCGAGGCAGCGGCTAATCAATCATGCGATTGTTCGATCGATCGTCTAAAATTCGTCTCATCTCTCAAGACACCAAAACTCTCGAGGTACTTGCCCTCAACCACAACTGCCAACATCGCAAGTTCGAGCCACAGCGACCCTGAGCTTTTGCTACCCCGGAAACAAGTAAAATACACATAAAAGTCATAAACAAACCCAAAAAAAGAGGGCCCGATTACAGAGCTGCCTAGTTTAGTGATGGGCGGAGAATGCTAGAGGTGCGCGATGCGCGGTGCTGCCAATACCGTACTGCTCCTCTTTGAGGGGTTCCTAACACTGGCAGCTATCAAGGATCCATGTACCATCTAGGGGTACCTGTCTTGAGCGTATCTCTGCCCGCACCGCCACCAGGCCGCTCTGCGTTGTTGAGGATAGAGATGAGTTCACAGTTGATATAGCTTTAGCAGAGTAGGCGGCGGCTGTCTGGCACCTGGCAGACGGCCGAGTGGTTTGGAAGGCACCGGAATCTTGGCTAATGTGATTTCCAAGATCGGGAAAACAAGGGAGCGGTATTCTTGACTTTAAATAGAAACTCGTACTGGATTTATCATCGAGTGTCATCCCAACATCCAGGGGTATAGAGTCCAACTTGAAAATAGTATGCCAAAGATGCGACACCACGTAGGGTATGAACGAGTATATAATGCACTCTCGCAATTTATACGCATTTTAGCTTTAATACAAACTTGTGGCTACAATTTCGGATTCTCTGGCTGCGTGTCCTTCACAAAGGGACAGTCCAATCCTTGGATGAGATGGCGACACCTGAGTTTGTGACAGCCAAATCTGGAAGGCTCCCACGTTTACGTAGAACTATGTTGTGCAGTTCATGAGATTACTCTCGTATTAGTAGGATAGATACAGACACTGGCATCCCGATTTGCGTAGTAATCCCACCGGCATAGTGTTGAGTAGGTGACCCATTGGCCAAGCTAAAAGGGAGTGCACGACCATTTCAACGACTCTCACGTACAACCCTCGCGAAAGTGCAGAAACTGAACAGAATATATCATCTGTTATATGACACTGCCTCATCACTGTTCAATAATTTACATTGTTCAGACCTTGGATTTCATCCCCCCTTTTCCTCGCCCATTGTGCCAGTGACAAAGAATAGACTAGATCCCCACAAAGCAGCTTTGTCAATAATAAGAGTGTTCATCCAGCTTTTTAGCACGTTTGTGACAACATTACTTTATATGTAGAATCCGTTATGCTATGAACAATAGCTCCCTCGTTTGTTGGCCCCGCGTTTGTAGCCATCTTCTCATCCTCACAGAAAGCAACTGATAAATAAATTCATACAATTGCTCATGACATCAACTTTTACTCCTTCACCACATACAACAACTTCATTTACAATCATTTCTATCAAAAGCAGTTCTTACATTTGTGATTCAACACTATATCTTTCTACTGTCATGATAGTTACCACGACTATTCTCGAGACACCACCGCCCAACATGTTGTCCTACTCCTGCATACCCCCAGTGTCTCCTCCCCCTGGCAAGCCCGCCTCTTGGACATGGCAATGCCGCTACTGCAACTCGACATGGAAGCTCGCCGTTACTAGGCGTTGTTTCCTCTGCACCAAGACCAAGACTGTCGGCGGCAGCAAGATGATCGGTCGTTCTCGCACGAGCCCGGGAAGACGCCAACGTAGCATTAAGAAGCATCGCGGCACCCGGCCGGCTGAGAACCACGACTACAGTTACTGGACTGCCCACAACGACTGGCGACGTTTCCGCATTGCATACAAAGCCGACCCCGAAGACTGGAGACGTCAGAGCAAACATGATCTTTCTGCTCTGAGAGGCGAGAAGCGCCGGGTGATGAAGGCGCAAATTGAGACCAGGCGACGCACCGAAATCACACAACAGCGCCTGGAGCGAATGATGAACAACACGCACAACTGCGAAATTGATTGCGATTATCCGAGCCAGTGTCACACAGAGAGATTCGAAGCCTTCATGAACAGACCCGACGATGTAGTCGCTGGCACAATGACCATGGGGATTCCGGTATACGATGAAGACGGCCAGGATGTCGGCAAACTTCCTCTGTGCGGTCTTGTCCCAGAATTCGATCAACAAATAACAGACCTAGAAGATCTTGACAACGAAGATGAAATCCTTGCAGCCTATGAGGACGACGAAAAAGACGACTGGTTTGCGACATCACAACTTTCCCCTGACAGTGACAGCAGTGACGAGGAAGAGAGACAAGAAGAGGAGCATGACGAGGAGCGTGAAGATGAAGACGAGGAAGGTGAGGAAGAAGAGGAAGAAGAAGAAGAGATCGTGGGCTTGCGATTTTAGCATGCGCATGGAATATTGAAGGGAATGAACGATGGACTGGGAGCATGTAATGAACAATGATAACTTGCAAGCGGATGGATCATGAGGGGAGATAATAGCTTCATTTCAGTTACCTGCGTATACAGACATAATATGAAAACAAATCTCGGCGACTCAACCAGGAACTCGTGTTTTCCGTGTCTACCTAATCCAGTCCCATCAGCACAGCAGTCCCGTGTCGCATCCCGTACCAGACACCCGAGGTGAAAACCTAATTGTTGTACACCGCTCGCGCAGCAAAAATAGCACATGGCGTTTCGTCATAATGAGAACCCTCTCGTCGTTGCACCGGCTTTCTCGAGCCGACGCGAGAGCTCGTCGTGTGCCTCTTTCAAAAGCGCAGGCGCCTTCAGCTTACAATTCAAGCTGTGGTCGTGCGGACGTCCGCTCATTCTCGCGACGCGGCGCCACCGTCGAATTCGAATTTATGCATTACCGTCCCATAAACTAGTATACCACAAGACCCAAGGAAGCAAAAAAGCAAAACTAAACCCCGAAAGGAGACCTGTTCTTTAACCCTCAAGCGCCTTGGCCTTCTTCTTCTGCTCAACCTTGAGCAGCAGAGCGCGGTTGATGTGTGGCAACACACCACCGTAGGCGATTGTCGCACGAATCAGAGTGTCGAGCTCTTCGTCGCCACGAATAGCAAGCTGAAGGTGGCGGGGTGTGATACGCTTGACCTTGAGATCCTTGGCAGCGTTCTGTCATGAAAGTCAGCATGAACACTAGGCACCAGTAGTGACTGGGCGGGGATGAACTTACGCCTGCCAACTCCAGAACTTCGGCAGTCAGGTACTCGAGAACGGCAGTAACGTAGACGGCAGCCTTGGCTCCCACACGCATCTTTTGCTGGGTGTTCTGCTTGAGGAAACGCTTGACACGACCGCAAGGGAACTGGAAAAGAACAATGTCAGTAAAGTTTTAGACGGATCAGCAGTCTCCGATGCGTTCTGCTTGCCGAGCCATCTTTGCATGCGCATTCCGTCTTGTCCCGCATTGACCCATCGTGAATCCAAGTTACGTCGGTAGTTGTCCAAGAATATCGGTGAACTGATGCAAGGTCGTCGCCCCGGTCAAAACGCGCAGGTGGGTTGAAACAAATGATGCGCTGTCATTTTAGAAAAAGGTTTTCTTGTCGTGCGGAGATGGTCGACGCGTCGGAAGTATATCGTGGAACTTGAAATACGTGGGATGCGGGACACGGGATTGCGCGCAAATCGGTGGACAAAGCGAGCTCATCCTCCCCTGCTAGCTCTCGAGTCGAAACTCACCTGAAGACCAGCACGAGCAGAGTGACTCTGCTGCTTCTTGTTGGCGCCCTCAGTACCGCTCGTCTTGCCGCCGGAGCTCTTTCCACCAGAAGATTTTCCCTTTCCACCAGGCATTGTCGATGTAGTCGCGTTAAAAAATTCGTAAGATAAAAGTATCAAAAATCTGAAGATGAGTGACCAAGGACTCGAACGCGGTAGCCGATACGTAGAATAACCGATTGATGTTGTTGATGATAAAAAACGCGGGATCGAGTAATCGAGTGGCAGAAATTTAGTGGGTGTGATGGATTCGGTGGTGCGGTGCTGATGTACTGCAGCTAGGTTGTTCCTTCAGGCAGACAAACAGCAGGCTGGGCTTTGGCAAAGAACGACCTGATCTGTTGTTGGTTTGGTGGTACGTACATGGTAGCTGGCTTTTTGCCCGCATCTGGGAGCTGTACTATCCGAAGTAAATCCGGGCAAGAAGCTGGGCCACCAAAGGTTGTGAGAGAGAAAGAGGCTTGGGATATCGCAACCACTGCAACATGGTTTTGAGTGCCTCAAAGTCTCTGAAAAGAACAAATGAGATAGAACAGAGGGCACAAATTCCAGGAAGACTTCTTCCAAGTTTCCAGAGGTGGTGGTGAAGGAGCTGTGTTGATACTCACTCGAGCTCATCTCATCTCTGTTTGCTGTCATGCCAGCAACGGCTTGCCGCATATTGATGGCTCTGTCTTACCTGGGGACCATTGATTGCCTTGTTGATCATACAGCATGTATAAGCATTTCTGCCGATACAGAGGCGTCAACTGTGCGGTTTGTAGCAAGCTTGAGCATCTTGATATATGCTTGAGGGCATCGTTGTTGGCATTGAACAGTTGAAACCAAGGCTCGGCCTGGAGATGATCATGTCCCGCTGTGGCTAAATGTGGCGGCCATAGCTGTTGTTAGCCGAGTATTTGCCTGTACCACCTTGGCCAATCATGTTGCATGTAGCGGTTAACCTACAGCACTTCCTTCCTTCTTCAAGGCAGTTGCGTATCAAGATGAGAAGATACATATTTGTGAATTCATGTGATCGATAATACAGAGAAACTGTTTCATCAGTAGATGTATCTCGGACTGGCATAGTGTATGAAAAACATATCGCAGCCCTTGCATCGAGTCTTGTATAAGTCTAAACTAACTGAGCAGTTCACATGTTCTTCAACACTGCTGCTCACTACATGCCTACTTAGATGACTATAACAGCGAAATAAGAAAGGTGATAAAGATCTATTAGTCTATCGGTCGGATTGGAACCTTTCAGACAATCAGTATTTTCATATGCGTAAAGTGCAATCAATTAGTGGATCGGACTTCGGCCGATTGCGAGGTATATGTTTTTTTATTATAGCTGTGGTTTATAAATAGAGATGAAGGCCACAAAGTAAGCCGGTATCACCATTGCTTCATGACCCCAAATGAACTCGTACTAAATCTGGGGAACAGAGTAGCAGAGCTGATGTTCTCAAGCTGTGCATAGAGCATTAAGAGGAAATGACGACCCCGGAAAAGACTGGAAGATGTAATGGCTATCCAGCTTTGCTCATGGATGCATGGCAGTATCGAGGAGTTTATAATCGCAGTAAGGAAGGAATATCCAGAAATTGTGTCATGATCTAGCTCGAAGCATTAATTATTGTATCTTTTTTGTTGGGTTGGTTGGTTGTTTCTTGATGTTGATCTCGCATAGGTACTCAAGGGTAGCCCAAGGCGAAAATGTGAAGATGAGTTGCTCAAGCGAGGAAGAATTTCAGGCCCAGCATCATATCAATATTAAAACTACATTTTACAATACAAAATGATTTCCACTACATACTTACATTGCCATTGAGGTCTCAGAAAAATTGACCGCCAGGAGTATAAGAGACGAAATAAGTAATACAGTTAATGCTACTTAGGTCAGACCTTTAGGCTGTTTATTATTGTTTCTTAAATCGTAGAGGCTAACTTCTGGTACCCAGTAGATTGCCCTCTTATCGCGTTTCTCGTCTATCATATATAACAGGGAAATACATCCATACGTTGCTATTATGGTATTCGCTTTATCGATCTGGAGATGTGTGGACTCTTTAGAGTTGCCAAAGACTCGGCTCAATACCAGGTACCTACTACGAACACAACCATGTTGATAACTTTGAGCATCCTTGATCTGGGATTTGAGAGGCTTTTGCACCCCTGCTCTGATAGTCAATCAACTGTAGCTGAAATGACATCTCAGTTGTCACCAGGTGCATCAAAGAAGTCGTCAGGAACGAGTACAACACTACACAGTGTTTGTCGCAAGGACTTCGCAGACGTCATTTGGGCGTTCTCACCCCTGACTTTGCATGAACTGGTGACAACTATCTTGCCTATTCTGTGAAGTTGTGGCTTACTGCCTCGTGGTTGGATCGGTGTCAGATGGTTCCGAAGAGGCAATGTTGCTTGACGAGGTCCGACAATAGCTCCATATGTATATCTCCCAGAAGAGACGAGACGTTTTGTATGGCTCAAAATCGCATTCACTAGCTCGAGCTGCAGCTGCAGCTGTACCTGTGCCTGTAATAGCTGCGGGCAAGAGGCGAAGGCGGAGGCCTGCATGACGGATGCCGGTGGACTGGCACTTTGGTAACGATTTCCATTATATGGGTCGTGGGTTATTAGATGCTACCTCGTGTTGGTGCCTGATCTCCATTCAAGCCATCAAATCATATGTGCTTGTTTGTATCTTTCGAGGTAGTGTTTATGGTGGCGATATCATGGAAGAAAGCCGTGAGGCTCATGGGAGAGAAATGGGGCGTCACTGCGGCTGACGACGATCCCCCACTAACCCAAGCTAGTATGCAAGTTTGGTTGATGGCTACATGCGAATAAGACATCAATTTACGGTTCGTGATGTAGGTTTCTGACATTTGAGACATGAAAATATTGTAGCTGGGCCAACTTGCGACCTGTGGGTGTAGTAAAAGACGGTCTCATGACTGTGTTTATTCTTGTGAGTCAGGTCCAAGTGAGACACGTGCTTCTATAAATGGTTGCAACTAGAAAAGGTTGGACATGTTGACGAGAGAGGCGAAAGAGAGGGACAGAGAGTTTACTTTGAAGTAATTGCGCATCTTCATCTTGACAGTAATGCAATACCGCAAGGATTCATCAACATCCATATCCATATCCATGCATGTCCGTAGATCGGTGAGCAAACACATGTCAACAGAGACCGGGGAGCAGATCCGTCTGCCGGAGCTTCTAGAGCATTTTGACGAGTTTCTTTCATCTTATTTTTTCGCCAGGGGTGGAGAGAACATGGCCGCGTGATCTATGAGCCGCCATCTCCGGGGGTAATGACAAGCGAGCGACGGCGAGATGAGGCTAAGCTGGGATGTTCGCTTGGCTTAGGCGTTCTTCGGTTCCTCAGACCTCAGGGATTCGGTACAACAGGGAACTCTCTCACCTCTTCTTCTTGCCCTGGATGTTCTTCTTTCTATTGTTAGCGAGGCGAAATAAGGAAAAAGAATGCGCTAGTAGGCCTTCTCGAATATTTAAATGACAGATGAAAATTAAGAAACCCGAGGCGAGTCTGGCGAAACGAACCGAGCAAGAGAGAAAGAAGAGAAAAAGGAGAGGAGGGTCCAGAGGATGAAGTGACATGCTTTACCTACCAGTCAAGACTTTTAGACAAGTTAATTCTGCGACATAGGGACATGAGTCTCATTAGAATGAGATCCACCACGGACTGATATACTGAGTATCAAGCAGAATAGATGGAGTACTACTGGACGTTGTAGTGAGCCGAGTAGCAAGAACAAACAACAACAACAACCCCTCAGCTCATCAGTGGACAATTTCCAGGGACCCGGGTCCCCTCGTCTCTCATCCCGGGGCTTACGGATACAGTACATATGTACATAGATACGGTCAACGAACGGCGACCCAAAGACTGGGGAGTCCCCTGAGATCAGACAGGCCAGGCCAGGCCCCCTGATATCGGCCCAGGTGGGCGGGTTAGGATGACCCTTGATTCGTCATGGTGGACAAGCAGTGCAGTTTTCTGGTTCTGGTTCTGGAAAAGCAAAAGGGGCTTTGCTCGAGGACAGTCGTCACTCACTATCGTTGCCCTTAATGTGCATGTCTCGCGGCAATGTAATGACGTGGATATACAGCAAGCTGAGAGAAATGGCGTCTCCTAGGCGATGTTTGTTGATAAAACGGCACTTGATAATTCCTTTTTCCTCTCTTCCAGTAAAGTTTATTGCTAACGTTAGTCGTTAGGTACAGGTTTAGTGCTAAGAATCTCACACTGTAGGCCTTGTACTCCACTACATTGGATTGATTAGGTGGCTTCCCGCCCGACGGGCCGTTGACATGTACTGCAGTAGTTGAATAAAATCTTGCATCACAAGAGAGCAAATCTAGGTATTCTCAGTCGGGTCAGTTCCGATCTGCGTAAAGTCAAAATCATGCTGTTAATTTCATTTGGACTCATCTCCTACCACACAGCCGCTCGGACACCATACCACGTCGTCTGTCAGCGAGCGTTGAAGACGTTGGATGGTCAAAGTGTCAAATATCTTGGATGCTAATTATAAAGTCGGTGCCAAAAAGAAAGCCCCAAAAACGCTTGTCAATAAAGAGCCGCAGCTGGACTGAGGCACGTGGCTTCAGACCATGGTTCACGAACATCTCAAAATACTAACCGACTGTCAAATCTCGCATGAATGTACCGTCTAATTGAAGCTTCGCAAATCTTCTTGGCAGTCCCCCCCTGGGAATGATACGACACGATGATCATGTCACAACAACTCAGTGCTACCATTCAGAACCGATAGGCAGGTCAAATGCGAGACAAACAAAAAGCAAAGAAAAAAGTAATCAAAGATATGTCAGTCCGAGCGCGAACACGACAGTGAAAATAAGTTCATGAGGCCTTTGTCTGTGTCTTTGTGCTAGGTGACCACAACACGATGGATTGCAACCTACGCTATGGCATCGGGTCCGTACAGTCGCCGCCAGTCTCTACTGTATCTTTACTAGCATCGTCCGGGGAGGACAGGCCGGCCATGTCACAAAAGGGGCGTTGGAGCTAAACAAGAAGAAGTAATTACTGTCTATCGTGCGTACTTACGTACTGTAGGCAAACTCCAAGATGATACGCGGGTTGGGGTACGATACTGACGGTCAAGATTTTCCGGCGGTAATGATAATCGACCGGCGGGACTGTTTGTCAACGGGCTCCTTATGATCTATTCTAGACTGCTACCCCTTGGGCGTTGTAATCAAAGTATTGGAACAGTGCTACCTAATAGTGCAAGTAAGCTGAAAGGGTTGTATTTCGATGTTGTGCTTCAAGGCTGGCTAGTACCTTGCTCATACACAACAGGTCAACTAAGAATTGTACAATAATACAATGCAATGCAATGGCAGTGTGTGCTTCACTTGAGTCAACAGTCGGTTTCATGCATCCCATCGAGTCAGGTTCTTCTGACTGAGAGCCATTCAGCTAAAAAGTGTGACGATAAAGGCTTGAATTGTAACAAGCACTGCATAAGGATGCCCACCAAAACTTGGTTCGAATGCATGTAATACAAGATCTGAATGCAGAGTGATATGCACAACATAAATTCGCTAGAGAACAGTTCTTTAGCTAGAGACATAAACATAGAGGGTAACGACAACAAACACAACAGTTGGCGTGCCCAATGTTATGCGGTCCACTGAGCTAACTCGAGCGCTGGACCCAGCCCGGATGACGTTGCTGATTCGCACTGTTGTTTGCTCAGTGAGTGTCTGCCACAGTTAAATATTTGGATAAAGGACTTGATTTGTCCAGGAAATATTCATCAACGGGCCATCATCATGTTTCAATTCGACAAGCCTTCTAGAAAAGCACCAACATCGATGTGCAATGCAGTCAGCCTCTGAAAAAAAGGCTGACAATGCCAAGTACAGAAAGAGGTGGCTTGTGACTTGCGGTAGAGCCTCGACAGGCCAGCCAACCTCCCAGGTTCATCATCACTTTTTTTTCACAAGCCCCCCACATTGAGCTAAAGAATTGAGAAATGCATAGGATTTTTAGCATGGAACCTAATGCTAAGCACAGTGCTGTAATGCATAGATAAATGATTAAAATAATATCATAGTTCATTGTTGAATGAAGAGGCAAAGTCATAGCATTATATACTTATGACGATGCTGTATATCTCAATATGCATTCAATCTCAACCTAGCTTTCAAGGGCATCTCAGGGGATGCTGATCCACTGTGGGCTTCCCAGGAGGTAATTGAACAGCGCTGAAGACCCCACCAATTTACGCCATGGGTACCTCTGGCGGGTGGCTTATCACTGTGCGCGCACTGTCAGGACCCTCCATCTCATCATCCATCATGGGTCCCAGGCTCTTGGGGGATCAGAAAAGTTGGCTGCTAAAAACCATGAGAGACAAAATTAGTGAGTTGGTATGTCATTATTTCAAGGTAGACTATCATAGCATTAATTTTGTTATCTTGAACCTCAAAAGTCATCTTTTCTGTTCACCCCTTACCAAAACCAGACCAGACAAGGCAAGGTCAAGACAAGACAGGAGGGAAAAATTAAGGGCCTCCACTCCTACCTGGACTCTCTCTCTCCAAGTCAAAGACCAAAGCCAGAGCCAGAACAGAAGAGTAGGAAGAAAAAAGGGCACAACGTAACGAGAAACCGCTGTCACCTCCCCAACCACAAATCCATCCACCTTCTTCAAACCCCCGTCTCCCGTCTCCCGTCCGCCGTTTTCCCGTTCCATCCAGATCATCACGGACATTTACTGGGACTTGTTCCATCTTCTTTTTCTTCTCTCCTCCCCCTCTACCTCTCTCTAACCCCCTTTCCTCAATCCTTCTTCTTCCCCTCTCCTCCCCCCAATTTTTTGTCGACATCTCCCAGTCACTTACCCTCTTCTCTCTCTCTACCTCTCTCCCTTTGATTACATACTACTCTGTAGTTCGCAATTCTGGTTCGTCCAGAGCTTCAGCCCTTACGTCGACGAAAATCCACGACTTTTTGCAACCAACGAGAGACGAGTTTGCCGCGCGAATCTAACCCACTCCCCTTTTCGCAACACTATTTTATTATTCAGTAGCAGTCTGAAATAACTTGACTTGTGTTTGAGACGTCGCTGTTTGTTTCCTGGAATATTCCGTCGTCGTCTTGGCTGCATTACTTGCCGAACAACGAAACGAGTCAAAAAGTAGCCCTCTGACGTTACTCCGCCACTTTCGCTGGAATCCTGAACTTGACAAGACTTGACTTGAACAGCGTCCTTCGCTGTGCTGGCTACATTCTCGCCCTCTTGCCACTAAAAGTTCACGACTTGAGACCTGCCATCGGTTCCCTCTTTGGTTGCCTAGCGACAACCTTGCAACAGACAAATCAAACGGGACAAACTTTTTAGTCGACTTGACTCAGCTGCAAATCTTGCGTTTGACATTGCTCGACTCTTGAGCCTGCTCATTCAAGTTCGTGGCTGCGTCTTGTGCTTCATTTCTTAGCTACACCGCTTACGACCGAAACGAACATCGGACCCCGATCGACGATTTTTGATGCCGCATCATTAGTTCTTTTTATTACGCATCTGATATCTTTTGCGACGCGCATCTCTAAGCCAACGTAAATCTTGCGTGGCCATTCTAAAGAAAAAAACATCAATACTCTGGTATAGTCGACTGCTGGGTAGAATCAGCAGCTCCTTGCCAAACTGGATCCAATCATCACAATGTCGCAACAACCGCACGACATGAGCTACCTTGATTATGGTGCCTCTAACAACCGTTCCCCGAACTCGAGACAGAACTATGCTACAGCTGGTGGCTTTTCTGCTGGACTCTCACTACCCCGCCAGACCCAGCGCCCATTTGACGCTCCTCTAGGCTCATCTGCGCTCTACCCTGCCGACAGGATCGCGAGTGGATACAACCATCGAGGTATGGACAACATGGCTGGCGGTATGCAGGGCTATATGCTGGACAACGGCCAGGCTTGGAACTACAACACAAATGGTGTCGCCACCGTTAACGGAGCCGTGAACGGCCCTGGCCGACAGCGAAACGTGAATCGCCGAGCTGCTCTCCCTCAGGTATGTGACCGTGTCAGAATCACAAGACTAAACTGACCAAAACCAGACATGGACCGACCACAGCGGTCTTGGTATCCATGGTAGCCACGGTGGTATTCAGGGTTACCAAGGTGGAATGAACAACAACCCAATGTCAAACGGCAACCTCCGCGTTGAGCACCCTGGATCTCACGGATCTCCCACAGATCTTCGATCAAACACCTCCGATGCCGACCAGCTCATTCCCACTGCTATTGTTATCAAGAACATTCCCTTTGCAGTCCGCAAGGAAACACTGGCTTCGATCATGCTCGAAATGCACCTTCCTCAGCCATATGCCTTTAACTACCACTTCGACAACGGTGTTTTCCGTGGCTTGGCTTTCGCCAACTTCCAGTCCGCTGAGGACACTCGCATGGTAATTGAAGCCATGAACGGAATGGACGTTCATGGTCGCAAACTACGTGTTGAATACAAGAAGATGCTCCCCGAGGCTGAGCGAGAGAGAATCGAACGTGAGAAGCGAGAGCGCCGTGGCCAGCTCGAGGAGCAGCACAGGGCTCCCATGCTGCATCAGCAAAGCTCCATCCAGTCTCTTGGCAGCCTTTCACAGTCCCAGGCCCGAGGACCTTCGCACCTCGGTATGCTTGACGCATCCCGCGTTCAGTCTCCCTCAATCAGCATGCCGGGAGACGTCGATCTGAACGATCCCCAGACCCTCGAGTTCTACACTGAGCTGGTTATGTTCCGCCGTGATGACTCTCGGGAGGTTCTTGTCTTCCCCCCCGGTATCGCCCCTGAGCACCGCCGATCTATCCATATCCTTGCCCACAACATGGGTCTTGAGCATCAATCCATGGGCGAGGCCGAGTCTCGCCAGCTTACTGTGCTCAAGAGACAGCAGCCATCCCCCACTACCAACCTTCATAGCCAGCCGGCTACCAGCCTCGACATGCACAAGCGTGGCCTCAGCCGTGCCGCTACATTTGACTTTGCTGCGGATCGCGAGACTAGGGCTGCTAGCAGCAACTATGCCCATGCCATGGGTCGACAAGGCCCCACCCTCGAGCTTCCCGGAAGCCCTGATGGAAACAGTATTCCCAACAACCTCCGAGCTGCTAAGAGCTTTGCCGATCTCCGATCTTTCACCCCCAGCCCTTCGCAGGCCTCCTCCAGCTACCTCGCGCCTTCTGGTATGAACAACATGGGCGGTGGCTCCAATGCTCGTTTCAATGACTACATTGGTGGGAGCATGTCTCCTTCAGGCCACCCCAGCAGTGGTACTCCCGGCCCCAAGAACGACCAGGCTCTTCTTAACAGCCTCAACAACATGAACCTGGGCTACGATTCCAGCGCCATGCAGAGCCAGGCACGAAGCACCCCTGGCGCTATCGGCAGCCAGCGCCCCGGTAACAGCTCTAAGGGAGCTCCCGAGCGTCAGCCCCGTGGACCTGAGTTGGAGTTCAACTCCGGATTTGCGGGACGACGGGCTAACGGCCACGCCACTCGCGGCAGCGGTATGTTGAGCGATCTGCGGGACAATTGAACATGGACTAATATCATCATAGACTCGTCCGACAATGGAGCTCGTGTTGGCTCAAGCTCCACTAACGCCTCGCGATATCACTGAGTGTGATTGTTCGCTGACCCCTGGCGGGCCAAGCCTGGAGTGACGTTGAAGCCAGTCGCCGGCTACAATTGCGCGTTGATTAACGACAACGAAAACGACGCATCGAATTTTTTACATCGCATTTGCTATTACGAATTGTAATATTTACATACCTGGGGAAGTGATGGCAAGCTTTTGCCTTGTCCTGTCTTGTTAAACCCCATTGCATATAGTTTACGTGGGAATGGTTTTATGACTTTTGAAGATTGTTGGGGACGAGAGTGGCCCATAAGTGTGGCCGACTTGATGACAGCTACCGATGAGAGAGTATGGGATAGGATATCTGGATACACAATGTTTTCAACACACCTGGGCAACCAAACATGGAAGGTCACGAACCCGCTTGGCAACACGCATAACTTGGAATACCCTCGCCTGTACCCCGACAAGACCTACGACCACTACCTGACGATTATGACGCTTTTACGACGTTACGTCTAGACAGCTATACTGGCTTCTCCTCATCAGGCTGTGTACATCGCCAGCGATGGGAGGAGTTGCCTCGGCGACTACAACCTACTACTATACCCACCAAATAATTTCTGTCTAGGCGCTGCTCCTGGCATGACCGCGACGATGAAGACGATATGGAGACGCCCGAGTCCGGCTATTGGACTCTAGGGCAAGCTAAAGGCGGCTGATGTTGAAGTGAAGGCCGCGTTGGAATGGAAAAGAAAAAAGTTACAATATCTGGTTCTGCATTATTTGCTTGATTGATTTAGTTGATGGTTCTGTTACAGTTTCTGGTTTCTTGTACGCCTAGTTGGCTGGAGTGATGGGCCTCTGGCGCCGTTTCGATTAATTCTGAATTTGCCTGGTAGCGATGTCGTGAGGAGAGTTCCAGAGGTGAGGGTGCGTGTATCGTATAGCGAGTATAGTATGTGTTGAGAACACAAATAAGAGGATGATCAGCGAGACCAGACAAGATGAGTGACATGCTTTGTGCTGTGATAGGTGTTGTGCATTGGCTTTATCGAGTGAATATACGTGTTTGTCGTATCATGTTGGTATCATGTTAGTATCATGAATGGAGGACTCCTGCCTGAGGTTATCTCTTGTCCATCTATTTGTTTGCTAGTCATGACTTGAGTATTCCTTTGTTCTACATTCCCTTCACCTACGTGTTAACTACAAGCTCCATACCGAGTTGTCAAAGGACGAGAAAACTCAGTCTGTATGATTCTGTAACTTGTTGTCTTGATTATTAAGACATTTCTACAACGTCCGGCATTAGTACCTGAAACGATCTAGTTCCCTTTTCTGATAGGATAGCCTCTATCCACCAACAGCGACGTCATCTCCACCTGTAAGAGCATTGACTGAGAGTTGACGTTAACGTTGACGTCGAATCCATTCACTAGTATTTATTCTCTTTCTTTCTCTTCCTCTTATCATCATGACTAGTTTCATCTCTTCTTATCTACCTTTTAGAAAATCAGAAAATACAGCGAATATGGCGACTCCCGAGACGAACAAGCAGTGGACCACCGGCCAGGATGGACTGGATAAACTCCAGTTTGGAGAGGGAAAGGTCCCGCAGCCCAAGGATGGCGAGGTCCTTGTCAAGGTTCATGCCGTCGGCTTGAATTATCGTGATACTGAAGGTATGTTGTTGATGGCTTTTGTGAAGAGACATGATTAGACTAACTGCGCAAGTCATCAATGGCGATTACAACCACCACGCCTCTGTTCAAGACACTGAAGCTCTGGTGCCCTGCTCCGACATGTGCGGTACTGTTATCCAGAGCTCTTCTCCCAAGCTCAAGACGGGCACTCGCGTCATGTCCATCTTCAACCAGACCCATCTCACTGGCCAAGTCGTCGAAGCCGACATGGCCTCAGGTCTCGGCCTGCCTCTCTCTGGTGTTCTGACTGAGTATCGCTGCTTCTCCGCCGACAGTCTCGTTACCGTCCCGGATTATCTTTCTGACGAAGAGGCCGCCTGCCTGCCCATCGCGGCCGTCACAGCCTGGATGTGCATCAACGGTATGCGACCCCTGGGCCAGCCCGCCGATGGCAGCAAGAAGAAGGAGTCGGTTCTTCTCCAGGGTACGGGCGGCGTCGCCATCGCCGGCCTCCAGATCGCAAAGGCGGCTGGCCTCAATGTCATCATCACTTCATCGTCTGATGACAAGCTCGAGCGCGCAAAGAAGGATCTCGGCGCCGACACGGGCATCAACTACCGTACGCACTGGGAGTGGCAGGACCCCGTCATGGAAGCCACCGAGGGCCGTGGCGCTGACATTATCTTCGAGACGGGCGGCGCGCGCACGCTGCGCAAGTCGTTCGACTCGGTTGCTTTTGGCGGTTTGATCAACTGCGTCGGCTACCTGTCTGGCAAGGAGGAGGAGCAGGATATTGGCGGCAAGGTCGGCGTCAATGTGCTTGCTCTGCGGAGGAACGTCACGCTCAAGGGTATTCTCAACGGACCTAAGGATCGGTTTGAGGAGATGGTATCTTTCTACAAGAAGCACTCTATTCATCCTGTCATTTGCAAGACTTTCGGGTTCGAAGAGGCGAATAAGGCGCTTGAGTACTTGAGTAGTGGACAGCACTTTGGAAAGGTTGTTGTCAAGGTCTCAAAGAGCGAATAGAGGATGGAATATTATGGATGCATGTCTAAGCCGATAAACGAATAAACATAGAGCTTTTATATAAGATTTTAAGAGTTGAGTTAATTCAGCACAAGTGCTGCTTTACTTGGTTCCTAGCACTGGTACTGTTGCGACATATGTTGGAGAAACGCTACACTACATTAGAGTCTTGCCAAGATGCATGAAGAACTCGGATTCATACCGATTCCGAGTCAAGGCACCATGATGGACTGGGTTGAGGATAAACATTGAGCTTCCTATGCCTCTTCCAGGCCTCTTTTTGATCCATGGAGAGAGCATGCTTATTACTATAAAGTCTTGGGAACAGCCCGTATGTTGGAATCTATCAGGTCCAATCTCTTGACCAAAGGCGCAAACACGAAATCCTGGATAGGCTTAAGGACAAGAACAGCCTGATTAATACGCCACCCCAGCAGAGGAACCAGAGCTCCAATAAAAGCATCTGTGAGAAAATGGTTCGCCGTCGCAACAATTGTCACAAGCATGGCAGCAGGCCATAGAGGAGCGAGTACACGCATGAAGCGATGCGGAGAGAAGCGACAAATGCAGACTGCGAAGAAAAGAGACGTTCCAAAATGCAAACTCGGCATTGCGGCGATTGTCAACTGGAAGCGATTATTGTTCCACACGTTGGAGCCACCGGCTTTGCTGTGTAGAACATCGACGAAGCCGTACTCAGGAGGCAGCAAGCGAGGAGGTGAACAGCGCCAGGTGGTTACAATGACAAAAGCGATTGCGTTATCGACTGCGATGGTGCGACGGATTCGTTGGAATGTCGAAGGTGGGAGATAAGTGTAGATGTATATGAGAAAAAGGATGCCGACGCTGATGTGAGAGTAGTAGATCTTGGCGAGGATGGACATGAGCCATGGTTGCTCGGACATCACATATGCCTGGAAACGCTGTTCTATATCGAGACCGAAGAAGGATTCGAAACGAAGGATTTGAAGAGCGTGGTCCCTTGCACGGTCGAAAATATCTTCGTTGCCAGCAATTGCTCTGGCTGATACAGCTCGAAGGCCCTGATATATCCTACACCCGGTCAGCAACTTATATATATATTGTTCAACTATAATACGCACCAGTATGTCAAGTTCCAGTACCAAATCTCTATTAGAAATGGAAAAGTGTTGAAGAAGCGTGAAAGAAGGGCAAAGAACAGGTTGGGAGCTTTGCGTGCAGGTTGTTCGTTTCGTTGGAGAAGGACTGGTTTCAGTGGCGGCGAGTCGATGTATCGTTGGCCAGTCTCGACATCTTGTGAAGAATCAATGTATAATATTTCGGTATTTTTTCGTCTATTGATAAGGCATCCTGCTGTGAAGGCGAGAACAATGACTGGCAGTTTTATTAGATATCAGTTGAATGGTGGACCTGGCTGGACTTACAGACTGGCTCTACCACATTCTTGGAAGCTGTAACCATGGTCGCGAATGAGAATTGTTACTAGAAAAAATAAAAGAGTGCCAAGAATATGAGAATCGAACCAAAAGATGTATAACTATATAGAAACGCAGTGCAGAGAATGTGATGGTTCGAAACTGCCCAGCCCGCGTAGCAACCTAGACCGAAAAGAAAAAGGAGGGAGGATGAAGGCGAAGGAGGATCGAGAGATCAGGAGCCGAGAGGGAGATATACACAGTAATAGCTAAATCCATACATGTTCATGGTTGCACCCACCACTCAATAAGTGAGCTTGGACGGACAAAACAGGGAACCAGGCACGAGACGCAGCAGCTAACGACAGGAAAAACTTGTCATCGGAGAATAGGTACGAATAGCCGCCATAACTATTCAGAGGCTGGCTGTCAGTGTTACACAACCTTGTAGTTGTCTGTTATATGCTCAGGAGATTTCACATGTACCAAGATTCTTGGCGGGCGTCGGCTACTACGGACACATCAAGGGTGGATATAGGTGCCTCGGTTTCCTCTCTACTTGAAGAGACCTTCGGACTATATCACGATCCATTGGACTATTCAGCCTAGTATGATATGGAAGTTGATCTATGTCCTATCTGTAACTCATTAGTACTTGTTCTCTGTGGCTCTTTCTTTCACAGCGTAAGCTCACCTCAGCTGTCTCGACAGATCATATGTGCAGCTTGTCACTTCACAGCTAACCAACCAATTGCAGAACTACGATATGAAAAGCGCAATAAGCTTAACTCTCGTGCTCGTTACCGTTTTCGCCTCGACAAGGCTCTCCAATGAATCAAACTCGCAGCGGCACAACTCACTGCAAGTAGGCAAGACTTTATCTTGGAGGGTTACATGTACCGCAGTCAACGCATGGAAATACATACTGTGATGAACCTAACAGGAAATTATTGGATAAAATAATATTTTGTGTTACGCTTTGCGTTGTAGAATAGTACGTAGCAAGTTGTTATCAAGGTTGGACGTTGACAGAGATCCCTGCAAAGCCCGTTTATACTAACATTGAGTCGCCGGATTGTGAGGAAAGGGATCACCTCTCCTAAGCCGAATTCACTCGACCTAACTTGGTTTAACATGGCTGTTGCTAGAGATACATCTAACGAGCAAATCTTGTGTAGCTTATATGGTTCGGCATTTACGACTTTCAAGATGTCATCATCTACAGCAACCTCATCCGACCTGCCTACCATTCCGTCCAACATTGATGCAAGTCTTGCAAGCATTAATGAGGACATCTCTGTACCCCCTTGGCTGGCTGATGCTGACAACTTTGTCAACTACTTTGCAGCAATCAATGTCTACAAGTATTGCCCCTGCTGATGCAAGGTTACTCCCAGCTGGCCATATAAATGGCGGAAGTCGTGCTCCAGCTATCCGTCTTGTTCGGCGATGCAAATATTTTCCTGCATGCGATTTCAGCCATGCAGATTCCTCCCACCTTTTTGATCGCGAGAAGAAATGTAAGAAGAGTGGAAATGGCCCATAGAGCCAGTCCATTATCGCGCTTGTCTCCTTTTCAGTCCTATTTTCTCATGTCTATTCGTAATGCCGATGGACCATGGCTTACACACAAACATTAATAGATCTATCTAACTAGTCTAGTCTAGACAGGCAAATCAATGGCAGCTTTGCTCATGCATATGCAGCTCTATAGTGCCTGGAGGCATTAAAATACACTAGCAATAATGCAAAAAGGTATTACGTGGACTTGAAGCTGTGGTTTTGATAATTCTCCCTCGAACCTCAAGCTTCTATTGCCTTTTATATCAAATCTATGCTAATTTCCTAACTTTTTTTTCTTTTTTAAATACAGAAAGAACTCCAACGGAGTTTGTTCAAACACTCGCATCTCATTCTTAATTTTGCATAACTTAAGCCATTCTCTCTCCCGACCCTCTAAACTCTAGTGTACAAAAACAAACAGCCTGAGAAGTCTGGTCTAGATAGCACAATCCGGCCTAATAATTTCGCCCCTTATGCTTCTAGAGGCCCATTTCTCTGATACCCTGATGCCCTGCTATGTCTTGAATGCGAGTTAATAGCCTAGTGTAGACAGCAGCTACGTCTTGCACTTCAACTAGCGCTCTAGCTTCAGCTCCGTCTGGCCAACACAAACTTAATAGCCTATTCGGAAAGCCAAGAGCAGCTACATCTGGCGCTTGCAAGCCTAGCAGATACAATACTCAACAAACTTCAGATATCTCATCTAACCCTAATGCAGACATTAACGCCTCGCCTACAGAGCATGTGCTGAGAGAGGTTGCCGGCGACTCTTTTAGTTTTCAACGATCCATGACTCAAGCTCTACAAATTTGCTGTGATTGAATGAATATCCAAAAGTCGCAACTTTTAGACCATAAATTAACGGGTTTCGTGGTCTAACGGTTATGACTGCGGATTCTGATTCCGCCAGCGAGGGTTCGACTCCCTCCGAGACCTTTTTTTTGCTTCTTGTCCAGAGGTATGGATTATTTTTTACAGTCTAAGAGAAGAGAGGTGTATGGTTTTTAATAGTTAGTTGGTATGTAATGTTCTGGAGATCAATGTTAGTATAAGCGTCCTTGCAGGGAACTTTGTCAACGACCAACCTTGATGACAAGCCTTAATCTCATGCGTACCTTATCTAGAGTGTTTATGCTTCAAGATGATTCCTTTCCCTGTAATTCGGCGACTCGGGTTTGAGTTTGACTCCGAGAAAGTTTCCAGTCCGCCGTTCCAACTTCCGGAGTGCGCGGATACCCGGTGATGGGGTCAATCAATTTAGATATACAAGGTGTGATCCATGGAAGAGACTCTGGCGTGGAGCAAAGGGCTGGGAACTTGGTGTTTAGCCTCGGTCTGAGATTTCTGTTAATGACATGAGACGAGACGACTAACATGCAATCGCATATACTACTAGCCCACGCCATCCACGAAGAAGTCCTCTCAAATCACTCCCAATCGAATTGAGAGACTCAATATCAGACAAGGTTACACGAAGAAGCCACTCTTTGGCACTTCAAGTCCAAACCTGCCCCTTAACTTAGGGCTGAAACAACACGCCGTGAAAAAGCTTGTTTAACATGACATCTGATGCCCATTTGCCGAGAGCATGTACCCATTCACTCCCGCAGCTTCCGGAGTGGCCATGAATATGCCCAGGGGATGACATGACATGAGGCTCTTGAGCATGAAATCAATCTCGACAGTTTGACAACAGTTTGACCGAATATTGGGCACAAATCTTGTTAGATATCTTGGACTAACACAACACACAACACATACCACATCTCATAGCAACTCATACATTAATTACCAAAAACTAGATCGGAAAGACATTGTCTGTTTCCCTGTACCCTCCGCAAACACTCCATCCCCATCCTCCCCCTTCTCCGGGGTATCATAGCATCCCAAATGTGAAAACAAGCTGCACCAAAGTTCCGATACCTCCAATGCCTTCGCAAATAACATGATACCAAATCGCACCGCGAGAAACATGCCACGGCACCATAAAACATTATCAACTTCCTAATAATGCACATGCATGTCTTTTTTTCACCAATCGTGGAACGTTCCGAATGTTCCCATGTGAAATCATATCTCCCAGTGTCATATACACTGTTGCAGACGCAACTCCTAGCCCACGGCAAAGCGCCATGTTTCCATGGTCTATCTCGTTAGACAAGAATTTGATCGCCAGTAGGAATTCCTCCAGATTTTGATGCCATAGATCATAGCGTTCGATTACTCGTAGCGTCTCGGGGCGCCACAGATGTCAAGCACACGTTCTGATGTTCGCACAATCCAGTCGAGCTTGGCTCTCTCGAGGTTGGCGAGGAAGGGATCCGTAGGGAAACCGTCCTGGATGCCGCCAATGAGAGGTTGAATGCGTCCAATGAGGAGCTGCATGGCCGAAGTCGTGCTCTTGATGATATCGCGAGCGCCGGATTGATCCCATTCCTGTGATGGATTAGTTATGCTCATATGGGTTGGTAGATTCAAACTTACAAAGTTGGGAAGGCTCTCCGCAAAAGCGTTGAGGGCCATTTCGATCCATTCAACTTCCTCTTTGAGACGGGCGTTGGGCTTCAGATTCTTGGAGATAGTGGCAATCACAACAAGCAGAATCAGAAGAGGCATGTTCTCAAACTTCTTGGGAGGGAAGCGGCTGAGACAACGGCGGAAGATCTCTTCCTCGCGGCCGCTCTGGATCCACTGAATCATGGCATCTTGGTAGCGGCCCTCCTGAATAGCCTGCTCAACAATCCTGATGCGTTGCATCAAGTCATGGTCAGCTTCAGGCTCGGTCTGGTTGCGCTGGCTAGCGTAGGCACCAGCAAGGGCACCAACACTCGCAGTAGGAGCGACGTAGTCTGAGGCCTGTTGGGAGGCTTGGGGGCTGTTCACATGCTGAGAGCCACGAGCGTACTGGGGGCTGCCAATGAATTGTTGAGCTTGGCTGGCAGCCTGACTCGGGTGGTAACTGCTAGTGAGACTTCCCTGAGGGTGATGCTGGCTGGAAGTGGCATATCCTTGATGTGGGACGGGTTGACCATGGCCAGTATTCTGAGGGATACCAGAAAGTTCATGGACGGGCTGTTGCTTGAACTTGAGGAACTCTGCGTGAAGAGCGGCCTGTGATGCAGCCATGGTCTCAACAATGCCGGAGAGGTGGGTGATGTGAGACGTCAGCTGATCGATCTTGGCGCTGTCGGCGGCATGCTGAGCCTTCATGTACTCGAACTGGTCATGGTATTGTTGATGCAGCTCGCCAGCAACACGTTGCGACGCCTGAGTTGCAATGTTAGTGAAAGTAGGGGTAAGTCGCTGAGTCAGTGTTGCGACTTCCTGCTGGACACTCGTGGCAACAGTGCTGCCAACTCGTTCCGAAATGTTCTTCACAAAGTCGCCGGAGCGCAGGGACCTGTTGAGCGCATGAGGAAGGGAGCTCTGAATCTCCTTTTGCACACAAGAGGCAAGGTGGGGCTGTAGCTTGTTCTCGAGAAGATCGGTAACAGCGGCACCCGCCTTGTCACCAATGGCGGGGATGACGAGCTCAGTGAATTGGTGGTGGATGAGAGCCTCGAGCACCTTCTGAGTGTTTTCGTTCAGCACCTCCGAAACCATATCAAGGAGTTTAAGTTGGTGCTGGTTGAAATTCTCGTCCCGAACACGGATCTCGTCATCAAGCTTGCCATGAAGGTTCTTGAAAGATGACTTGAGTGTATCGCCAACGCTTATGTTCAAACGAGACTCGAGTCCAGAGATAGCAGCATCCAGTGCCTCAGAAGAGACAGCAGGCGCAGAAGTGTTGTTTGCACCCTTGGCGTCCTTATTGCCAGCACGAGGTGTAGTCCCGTTGGTGGCAATGTCGCCCTGGTTCGCTGCGTTCTTCTTCTTTCGTGACTTTCGCTCCGGCTTCTCAGACTGGGACTCCTTGGCGGACTGGATGGGCGTTTCAGCCTCCTTCGGCTCAGTCTTTGCCTTGGCTGGGACAGCCGGTTCAGGTCCACGCTGGACAGATTCGGTCTGAGATCCAGGAGTGATTTGCGCGTTTTCCTTGTTGGATCCACGGTTGACAACACGGACAGCGGGTTCTCCGTTGTTTACAGGAGTTGGCGTCTCGGCAGGCTGGGGAGCCTTGAGCTTCGAAACGGTGACAACATTTTGGGCGACGGCGTCAACTGCGTCGAGGACTTTGTTATCCTTGGACCATCCCAACTCGGTCTGCTTGACGAGCAGGCAAGCAACACCCTTGGAGTGCATGGCATACAGCTCAAAGAGAGTGGGTTCGCCGGCATCTTGGACCATGGCAGGTGTGCCGAGAATGTCAAGACTTCGCAGAATACCCCGGTTAGCGAACGAGTACTCTCGCACACCACTAATGACAGCGGTACTATCCGGCTGGGGAATGGAGGAGTCCTGAGCAACAAGTCGCTGGATGTACTCGGCCTGGGAGACGCTCTTGAGGTTATACTTAGGTGCCGACAAGTGCGCAAAATAGATCGAGTTTCGTGTGGGGTGACCAATGACAATCATGCCAGTGGCGGAGTGGTACATGACACTACAGACGGCGTCCGACTCCTTGCTGTGAGGTAGGTTGAACTCCTGCACGGGTTTGCCAAGAGCAAGATCCCAAAGCTGCAGAGTGTGGTTCTGCTTCATTCCGACAATCATATACCGGAGAGCACATCGCTTCTGGTAGGGTCGCTGCTTGTCGAGGAGCAGGACCGAGGTGGGCCAGGCCTTCTCACCCTCAGGGGTAGTGGCAAGAGTCATCAAAGGCTCCTTGACCTCGAGAGAGGTCTGCGCAGGGATTGGAGCACGTGGGTCAGAACCCTCCTTGACAGCGGTCAGGTCTCGAACATCCCAGAACTTGACCCGACCAGACTTATCAAGAGAGACAATAACGGAGTCGTCCTGACTAAAGGTGAAGTCCTTGCCGGCCTTACCAGTGTTGATCTTCAATGAGCATTGCTTGGCAAGGGTTTCTGTGTCAACAACACGATCATGGCCTGGCTTGAACAAGTTGTTCTGCAAAATGTAAGAAGGCCAGATGAGGTTGATGGACTTGCCTCGACCAACAGCAAAGTACTCGGGGTGGATGGTGGAGGTACGAGCGCGGGTCTTGAGAACACCGCCAGGGGCGTCACCCTCCTGGGAGCTCATGGGAGGCAGAGCGAAGCCGTACTGCTCCATATGAGTATCCTCGATGTGATCCTTCTCGCCATCGCGAATCTGAACCCAATAGACGGTGCCACTGATGCCAGTACCGATGATGGCCTCGCGGTGAGCACCTTCGTGATCGGTGGGTGTGACAGACATCGCGACGTTGAAAATGCGATCCTTGGTGTCGGTAAAGATCTTGGCGTCCTTACCATCCTCCTGCCGAATGACACGGAGACCTCCCTGCTTAGACATGCCGTAAGCCATGTAGTTCTCCGTGGCAGTGTACAGGTTGCGATCGATCTGGTCGAATTCCTTCTTCAGTCGAGCGATATCCATAATGGTCTCGTCGCGGAACTGAGGTCGCGGTTCGGTTCCCTCTTCCTGAAGCGTAATGGAGATCCACGGCTTCATTGGGAAGTTGAAGACCTTGACGGGAGGAGTCTCCTTCTCTTCAATCACAACAATCTCGTCCTGGTCAGCACTCTCCCAGCTCTCAGCGACACCGTGAGCAGCTTCGTCAACAATCTCGCGAACGGTCTCAGCAACCTCAGCTGAAAGGGCGGCCTCGAGAACACCTTCGTTGTCGCTGCGGTCGAGCTCAGCCTGAATAGCCTGAGCGGCATGTTGAGCGCTGTCCTCGAATTCCTTCTCGGACTTTGCGTTGCGCATCTCGTTCAGACCCTGGGCAATTTCAGCCTGGGCCCGTTCGTACTCGGCGCGCTCAAGTGCCTCAGTGGCATCATGATCAGCCTGCTCAGCAATGTCCTCAACTGCCTCCGCAACCGTCGCCTTGGCCGCGGGGTTATGGTTCTCGAATTCGGAGGCGGGGGGTGTGCCCTGCTTCACGGACTGGTGAGACTGAATGGACGCAGTTCGGGTTGCTTTACGACGGATCTGGTGAGGAGAAGTCGGGAAAGCAGCTCGCTCACTACCAGCGCCAACCGAATGGTCGGGACGGTGGGAGTGGTGAGAGTGGTGGGAGTGATGCGAAGCAGCTGGTGAGTCCTTCTTGAGAATCTGGAAAGGCAGAGCATTGGGCGACTGCGCGGCGTGGCCATGACTCTGGCTCTGGCTCTGGCTCTGGCTCTGAGGGGAAGACTGGGCAAGGTTTCCCAGCAGCTGCTGGAAAAGAGCCGATGCATCGGTCTGGTTTTCCTGAGAGGGATAGTAAGAGTCGGAAGCGTTGGAAGGCGCATGCGAGCCGGCATAGGATTCGGTTTGGCGGTGCTGGTGGTTGGAAAACTGGCCGCTGTGCGAGTGCTGATGCTGACCGTACTGCTGCTGAAAAACGCCCGAGTAGCGGGCGGTCTCAGTGGGAGCGTTTCCGGGGGATTGAGGCGTAAGGTTCGTCGAACGTGAAGCCTCGCTCAAAACCGAATGCTGCTGGTCACCTTGACTGGGTTTGGGACGGTTGAGAAGGTTCAGCAGGTAGGAACGGGTATCAGCAGGAGGCGAACCGTTGCTAAAGGATTGCTGCGGCTGGGCCTGCTGCTGCTGCTGCTTTTGCTCCTCAGGCTCATGGGCGCCGCGCATAAGAGCAGCCAAGAGACCGGTAGGGTCAGCGGAGGAAGGCGAAGGCTGATGAATCTGAGCGGGCAGAGGGCTCTGAATTATTCCGCGACCCTGCTGGGCATGCTGCTGGAATTGATTGAACTGGTGCATCTGGTGGTCAGGCGACATCTGCTGATGACGCTGCTGAGGAGAATGCTCCTGTTGCTGTAACTCCTGCGGCTGCTGGACCGGCTGCTGCTGTTGCTGCTGCGGGTTGTGGCCGTGAGCGCGAGCTTGCGCAGCCTGACTCTGCAGCTGGGAGCCACCTGAGCCACTGAACTTGAGAAGGTTCAGCAGATTAGCAGTGCGATCAGTGTTGCTCGCATTGTTGTTGGCTGGCGGCGTGGGAGCCGGAGGCATGTCGAGGTTATCCATGGCAACAGCCTAGGAAGGGGAGGGAGGTAGCGGTTGCGGACTCGAAAAGAGCTCCCGCTTGATTTTGGGGTTTGTTTGAATCTGAAAGTGATTCAGAGACGAAGGGGAAATGCGGCGAAAGGGAAGCGGAGGCGGAACGAAAGCAAAGCAAACGGGCCGATCAGATTCCGATGAGAACGCCAAGAGAAAGGATGAAATGAGATGAAGATGATGATGAAGAAGAGGAAAAAAGACAGGATAGAATGATAGGATTGGAGATGCGATTCTATTATTTTTTGTCTTTCTTTGATTCTCTTCTTCAATGATGGATGAGACGAAGGTTAGGTGGTGACCTAAGAGGAAGAGGGAAAGAAAAAAAACAAAAGTCGCGAATGGATGATGATGACGGTGAAAGGCAAGGTACCTCTCAGTAAAATGGCTGGTAAGTGGCACTGGCACTCGGCCGGCACTGGCAACCTCAAAAACCTTAGTAGACCTGACCGGTTAGGTACCTGTACTCTGTAGGGTGTGGTACCTTTCTTAGCTCCAGCTCCAGTTAGTTCCAGCAAAGTAGAGCTTACTAGCGGGAAATGGATGTTTGCAGTGTGTGTGTGAGTGAGAAAGAGAGAGAGCAAAAAGGTGAGTGATGATGATGATGATGAATAGGTATCTAGCAAGCAAGTGGAATCATCTGTGCACCGATACTAGTGTTTGGGGATTGCTGAAGCGAGTTTTCTCCAGATCAGAGAGCCCATTGACTTTTGTTCTCCAATTATGAAAAGTGAGAACAAAACTGCCAATGCCAATGCACTGGCCAATGCTGTAGCAGCCCAAACTTGAGTAAAACGCGGGTACCAACTGACAAGGTGACGGGAAAGAGGGAGAATGTTTCCACCTCAGGCTATTCCCCGATTGCAAGGTATGGAAGGTAACGCACAGGAGGGAGGCACGGAGGGAGCTAAAGGTACAAGGATTGAGTGACGTGGTTGATTCGGGCTGGTTGATTATATTTTTGTGTGTGTGTGTGTATGTGTATATGTTGCTTGTACCCAAAATGTCGAGTTTCGTTGATCATGTGTACCTCGACAGTTGAAAGATATATTTCACTAGCAAAGAGAGATCAGATCTGCATCTATCTAGCTTTTACCCGTCGACTACAATCTGTCTGTTCTTGACCAAATAATTTAAAGTGGCTGATGTCTAAGCTGGGGAAACCAGTTCGTTCGGTCCAGACATGTATGTATGTACATTACAGTATCATTTAGCGCCCAGACTGCCAGCTGTCAAAAGTCACCGCCTCTTACAGCTCTATTGGACAGGCAATAGTTACAGATCGCAGCACATCTGCTACCTATCATTATTCGTGACTCACACAGTCTAATTAAACAAGAGACAAGACTCCGAGATTCAATTCGAGCATGGGAATAGAAAAGAGAGACAAATCCTGACTAGTGCGGTGCATACCTAAACATATGCAGCCAAACTGCAGGCCAAATGGCAAACTGCTTGACTTGCCGCCGGGCCCTTCCTTTGTTGAAGATATTCTGAGACCAATCGATCAATCGACCAATCTCTTGTCTTTAAGCGGCCGAAAGAACTCCTGCATGCCCAACCTGGTTATCTTGAACTTGGTTGTTAATCCTGGCTCAGTACGGATATCGCTTAGGCATTTCAGGCCATCCCAGTAAGACATTGATATGAACCGTGCTCAACTTGTGAATCAGACTCTGTCAAGTTTACTTGCAAACTTGCATGATCATGTCTCAACAGCAGAAATATGACCCAATCGATTGTTTAGTCTCAATACAGTTATTGTCGGGTTCATCGTTACCCCAGGTCCTATTCAGAGCTGCAAACATGGCTCTGTCAGCTTAGATTCAACATATAACAGCTTCGTTAATACAATACACATCCAACAGCAACAAATCCTAAATGTACCTACTCCATGCCCAACTACAAGAGTAAATAAAGCAAGGTTAACTTGTACCCTTCTAGAAATAAATAAAAATAAAAACAAAACCGTCAAGCCAATACCGCAACCTAACCTTTATTTCTTATATCGACAGCACTACTAAACTAAAACTTCCCCCAGAGCCTCAACGCACTAACTCAACCGAGACTAAGCCTAATGTGTTGTTTCCCCCATATCTCTCACCCTGCCAAAACGACGTAACACCTCTCCAAACCGCCACCACCACCAAACTTCCATGGCCTCCGACCGAGTCCAGTCCATCCCATCTTCAAAAAACAATCCCTCCCATTTTGCGCCCGCGCGCAGACGGCAGCAGCAACACCTCCGAAGGAGAGGCACGAAGTAAACAACTCTACACATATACATACGTACATGTACCATTCGAAATCTCGACACCTTGATTACATGCACGGCGCATAAGTCGATATCCCCCAACATGTTTTGTCTTCGCAGGTAAACACCACCACCAACTAAATCTACACTATTAATAAAGGACCAATGCTTACATATATTCTTCTCTTTCTTACAGTTGGCTTCCGCTGCTCTTCATCCCGACAAATGCTTCTCCCGCCTTCATCTTTCTCTTCTTCATCTGCACCTACTTCCTCAACCGACCCTGCGTCTACTGCTCCATCCTGCTGCTCATCCTCTTCCTGACCTCGTGCAACTGGTCCGACCGATGTTTCTTCGACTTTAGCAGCAACTGGTTCCTGCCTCGCCCTGTGACGCCGACCACCCAGATACCGTCTGACGAGATTGCCGAGGCCACCTTTAACTCGACCGCTTTCGAAATGGTCAACACGACCATCGCGGCAATCGTGAAATCTGCTAGCGAGGACCTCGAGGCGAGGAGGGCCGAGTGGTCCGGGCTGGGGATTGAATGGCTCAGGAATCTTTTGGGCAAGAGGGAGTGGAGGATTGATTGTATGGATATCTATATTCGGCTATAGGGGACGCCCCTTTTGATATCAGGCAAAGGAGTCAATACTGTGGCCCTAATCAGACGTACATTTTATGGACACGCATCATCCTGATCACTTAGACAGGGTCTTGGCAAGCGTATTGTATACATACAGTATTAATAACATGATACTTCACAAACAAATTACAGTTTTGGGTGGTATAAGTATAATGTTTCTATTCTCATCATATCGACCAGTCTAGTCACCATAACAGGTCACTCACTCATTATGTACCCTTCATGTATCATTCAAACTATCAATCATCGCAACAGAACCACATGAATACCCGCCATTTTCATCAAAAAGAATGCGTTCTAGGTATATCCTTCGTAACAACTTACATCAAGGCATGTAAAACGTGGCATCGCTTGCAAATATCTTAAAGCTCCTCTTCCTCATCGTCATCATCCTCCTCTTCCCAAGAATCCGCTGTCTGTTCAGGGGCTTCCTCGTCAGACAACGAAGCCTGTGGGGCAGCAGTGATGGAAGCCCTCTCATCTTCGAGGTCACCGAAAGAATCATCAGCAGGCGACGCAGTCTCGTGAGCGTCTTGCTCTTCCTTGGCTTCCTCGATGGTGTCAGCTTCTTCAGAAACAAGAGCAGTCTCCTGAGAAGAAGGTGCATCTTCCATGGACTCCTGTTCAGCGGAACCCTCAGAGTCCTCAGAAGCACCCTCAGCTTCGGCCACCACACTCTCCTGGGCCTGGTCCTCGTCAACGTTAACAGCCTCCGCAGCCTGTGTTTCCATAGAAGGCATCTCAGATGCGTAAACAGTCGCCGTCTCGACAGCAGTAACCGTCTCTACGACACGAACAACACGCTCCGAACAGGAAAGCGCCTCGAGTGAAGGAATAGCATCACCAACGGGGCCAGGAGCAGAGCTGTCGACAGCTAGCTTGACTTGTTCCTCCTCAGCACCATTGTTCTCTTCAGTAGCAGGGGTATCCTCAACAACGACACTCTCTTCGGGAAGATCAGACTCGACACTGCTCTCCTCCTCAACGGCAGCAGCTACAGAAGCAGTGACTTCCTCGGCAGGGTTAACAGTCTCCAAACCCATTGCTTGTGTTACTGTGACAGTAGGGACCTCGGCATTCCTGATAAACTCGAATGTGTCGGGGCTTTGTTGGGATCCAGGACCTCCGCGGATAGCGAGGAGTACGATGAGAATGCTCAGCAAGCCGATCAAGATGTTTTTCTTATCTTGCATCACGACACGAGCCGACTCAGCCAAGAGCTCTGGGAGGGTAGCGCTCGTCATTGCCTTCTTGCGGTCCTCGGCAGAACCGCGTTGAGCATAACGCTGCTGGGATTGTGACTCGAAGGATCGCTGGGCATCTCGCTCATCGTCTCTCCTTTGGTACTCTGCCTCATAATTCTTGGACTCGGCAGAATCTTGAGGGGTAACAGATGGTTCGTCGATGTGAGAAGCCTCGGGCGAAGGCGCACCTGCTGATGCCTCTTCAGCCAGGCTCCTCTCACGTTCTTCTTGGAGATGCTCATCAATATCTTTCTCCAGATCATCGAAAGATCTGCTTTGCTCAGCATCAGCAGCCTCCTTGGTGATATCGGCGGCATGGCTCTCATCATGGTTCAGATGTGACTCCCCTTCGTTCATGCTGAGGTCCTCAATAGGTCCATGAGAGTCTCCTCGTCTTCTAGACACGCGTCCCCGCTCCCTGGATTCGAACTCCCTGCGCTCCTCTTCCAATCTGACGTATCTCTCTTCCTCTTCAGCTTCTCTCATAGCCAACTCCCTCTCCTGGTCAGCCTCCAATTGCACAAGCTCATGCTGGGATACTGCATCGACAAGAGGCTCAAGTTCAACATCAACTCGCTCCATCTCTTTCCAGCAAGCTTCCCAAGCGCCGCCACGGATCAGACCGTTGCTGGCGTATACCTTGACACGGAAGATCTTGCCTTGGCCGAGAGATTCGTAGTGGATGTCAGATTTACAGGTCTTGCACCAATGTGTGGGTTGTGATTGGCGACGAATTTCCCTGCGCCTCTCGGACTCTTCTTCGTCTTCTTCCTCGTCTTCGTCGCTCTCCGAGTCTGAATCCTCAATGGTCATCATGTTGGAGGGACCAAGATAATGACCGCATTCGAGGATGCGAGCACGACGTCTCAAGGGAAGCTCAAGTGCCTCCAGTAACCGCTCCTCGAGAACCTCATAGTCGTTCTGAGGATGGGGCAGGAGGATACCACGCTCAACGGTGGTATCTCCCATCCGGTTCTGAAGTGTGCGCCAAGCATCTTTAATTGTCTTGCATTCCTTGCTCAGCTCTTCTGGGTCTGCGTTCTCAAGAACTTCGCCCCAAGGCCATCGAAGAGGAAGTAATGTGACATGAAGAAGGACAAGTGGCGGTGTAGATCTCTTGAAGCGAGGCGGTGTCCTCTTGGGTGAATATTGCTCTGAAAAGCGAGGAGAACTCATCCTGGATGAGCTTGGGAGAGGTGCCCTTCGACCGGAGCGAGGAGAGCCACCGACTGTTGAGCCTGGAGGCGATGACATTTGCATGGCCTTGACAGAAGAAGGTGACCGGAAGATGGGTCGAGGGTTACCTCGAATAGTGGGGATAAAATCCTCATCTTCCCTGTCGTATTCAGAGAAGCCAGAGATGCCAGAGATACCCGAGACACGGGGGGACCTGGTCATTCGGTGCATAGCATCCTGGGCTTTCCGATGATCACCTTCGGACACAGAACCCACGGAGCTTCGGGGACTTCGGTCGCTAAAAACATCGTCTTCCTGCTCATGATGGGAGCTGTTCTCACCAGCTTCGTCCACACCGCTTTTGACTGAGCGAGCCATATTGGCGTCCGATTGGCGAGCACTGACAGTTTTGGCGTGGGAGATATAACTGTCGTCCTCTGTTTCGGAGTAGTCGTTCAAGGATTCTCGCTTCTCGTGGTTGTCAATCTGAGAGGCGATATCGCGAGCGACTTCCTGAATAGCTTCAGAGCGAGTAGATTGTCGATCGGAGTAACTGGATCCGGAAGAACCAGAAGACACACGTCTAGACCCAGAAATGTCTGATTCTGTTTCAGAAAAGTGTCGCTCTTCTATATCCTCGATAGATTCTTCTACCTCGACGGTAGACTTGTCCTTATCTTCCTCGACGGGCTCGTGGTCGTCAAGATCCTCAGCGGTAGCGTCTTGGACAGAAATGTCCTCGGTAGAGTTATCTGCCGAAGAGGTGTCCTCAATTGGAGCTTCGGTAGGAGTATCCTCAGCGGTAGTGACGTCTTCGACAGGGGTAGGTTCCTCGTCGTCCTTATCGTCTATTTCGTCCAATGAAGGCTCTTGAGCCGGGGTGTCGATTTCAACCTCAGATGCAGCTTCGTCGTCTGCTTCTGTTGCTAGCTGTTGAATCGATTCGTCGGTGTCTTTTGATGAATCGACTTGAGGCTCGGCTTCTTCGTCAGATTCAACTTCAGACTCCGAGTCGGATGATTCTTGTTCAGATTCTGAAGCTGGTTCAGCCTTTGCTTCAGCCTCTGGTATAGCTGGATTTTCGGTTTCTTGTTCTGTTATGGTAGATTTATCCTCTCCGGTAGCTTCAGTCGTAGAATCGACCTTGGCTTCAGCCGTCGAGTTGTCGTGGTCTTCTGTATCAATATGGGTCGTGTTGGTGGGTTCAGTGTCTTGGTTGGTGGCAGTTTCAACTTGCACCTTTGGCTCCTCGGGGGCCTTGTTTTCGTTATCGTCCATAGGATCGCTTAAGCACGATGGATCAACGTGGATCTCGAAATCGAGGTCGTCGGCCCTGATAGTGTTGCGACGGGGCATCTGACGACGAAGGGGAAAGCGGTCAGTGGTTGGCGTATGTGTGTCGAGGGTTTTGTAGTGACACACACACACGAGAGAGAGGATTTAGATATAAGAAAAAAAGGAAATGGACACGGAAGCGAGAAAGAGAAAGAGGTCGAGGGATCTTCCTGGAATGGTGCAGATATTAAGGTCTCGATTCCCCAGACGCATGGGTTGTGTGGCAGCGGATGGTTGGTCGAGGATGTTGGGACAGACCCCGGCCATTGTTTACATTCGTTGCTGGGTGGACAACTCTCTCTGACCTGACGATCCCTAACGTTAGTCGCTGATGAGTCGACAGATTCGCAAACAGAAGGCGATAGAGATTAATGTTGAGCTGTCTGATATTATTTGAATCTGTCCTTGAATATTCCTCCGGTTTTTTATATAAGAGTTGATGAATTGATGGCTCTTTTGTTGGCATTCTCTCACTTCAATTTGCATAGCAAACTCACCTTTCCAATTTTAGTGTAATCTTTCGGGTGATGTCATTCAATTGGATGATCACTTTGGGTCACTTCAAGTCCAACTGCTAAGAGATGCCCAGCAACCGAGTGAACCCATGCCATCTCTTTATGCACTTCTATCACATCAGACCATTCATTCATTCAAGCAATCGCGATTCTGACTAAACATCATTCTTGAGGTACTATTCACTCTGCTATTCCCTTCACCGCTCGATCACCAAGCAAGATCCTCTAGGGACTTAGGTAGTTTAGGGTAGCCCTTCTCCCGGGGAACGGCCCGTTAGGTCGAGATCTGTTTCACTTACAACAACCGCATTCCTCAACAGTTACCAAAGGTACAAGTGAAACCTTGTGTCTCTATTTCCGGCGCACAATGACCAAAGTGCTTACAAACTTGATTCTTTGATATTTCTTGTAACAAGGCAAGATTGCGATGTATATATACTCTGTAAACGTTGCATGGTGACCACAATAACCATGTCTTGTCCAAGTCTGAAAACCTATCCTTTACCAGTGTGACAAACAGATGTCTTCTCAGCTCTAAAACAAAACAACAATTAGGGAAACCAACTTCTTCCCATTAATAACCCCTGTAGCGGCTTCGAATATCCCGAGGACAACGCCTTGTAAGATCGTTTGTCCCCATAGGGAAATAGTCAATTTGCGACTGCCAGTCATGATTCAAAGGTGTATCAGCACCTCCCAAATCTCTCCATGTGTTTAGAACCAGGCTTCTTGATTCTACATAAATCGAAAACTCAGTAAGACACCAAGGGCACACTCCGTCGAACCAAGTTCTATGCCTATCATCTGCATTTTGTAGGCATTCGAAGAAAGGGTCGCTGCACTCAGGTTGCATTTTCAACCGCCGCTTCGATTCATCGTAAGGAAAGCGCTCCTTCATAGACCGTCTCTGACGGTCCAGAAAATGCTGGTATCGCATTGGGTCCGTGAATTGATGCAGACATGACCCAAAAGCTCCAATTCGATGCAGTTCCACTGGCGCGACTTCCCAGTTTGTCGTGAAACGCCGCTGGGTAAATGTTAGGTACCTCCCATTGACGACCTTGGGATACCACTCAAAGTAACATATATCCATGGCTTCACACAGATCGCCGGCTTTGAAGCCAGGTCTAAACACTGTTTTGTAATGTTGCAACAGGAGTTTGAGATACATCGATTGTTGCCAGGTCTTTCTTTCGAGCTGGCTGTATTTGACGGCAAGCCGGACGTGCTTATGCTCAACCATCAAGGCACTGCGCTCAAACTCATATGTCTGCCTCGAGTCCCGGGGCATATCCTCAAAGATGGGAGGACCTTTCGGTAGCTTGGGCATGTCACTTTCCAGCACATTCCTGACTAACGGCCTTGTCTCAGCCAGCCAGCAGTCAGGTCGGTCTCGACAAATCATGGCAAGGCACTCCAGTCTTTCATAAAGATCAGGAGACTGGGATGGGCTTGCGAGCGAGTTGTACATGGCTAAGCATGTTAGTCGGATACATATTCGGCTGCTCAAAAGAAGGTGCTCGTTTATAAACTCCAGAACCTCGATAGGGAGGTTGAGAAGAAAACATTCAGGCTTCTGTTGCTTCTGTGGAGGGATGGTTGGTAGTGACAACCGAAAGTCGCCCGCAGATTGGTTGACGAGACTCTGTGGCTGATTCATCTTGATGCGAGATGAAGTCTATGGACTGAGGCTTGTTGAATATAAAATTGATTGCAATTGCTTTTAAGAAGATTGTTTTTACCAAGAAATAGAGGCAAGTGGTTATCATGTCATATATTTATACTCAGCTCATCAAACTTTTTCTCGTATCAGAAGTAACAACTCCATTAAGGTTTAATATCTAGATATACATCAAGATAAGAGTTAGAGTTAAGACAGACAGTATACTCCAAAGTATGTCTTGTATCTAGAAGCAGAGTGAAGCAAAATTCTTAGTAATATCAAGATATGGTTAGGAATCGATGTCAAGGAAGGTTTATAAATCCCATCCCATGCCAACCATGTTTTATTTCTGCAGCCCTACCACAAGTTCGATGTTTAATCTAGAACTTAACAACAAGACCAGGAACTCAAACTTAAAAATTCGCTACCTCCTTCAGCCAATGCTAGCTAGTAGCGTAATGTTTAACCCGACGACATGCCATATGCCCACGTAACAACTTTTTCCATACGTATTCCTCATGCTTGAAGCTTTTTCTCATGACCCCTTTTTGCTTCATATACTCCGTAACTTAGTGTGTCCTGCAACCTGTATCGTAAGAAGCGCGTCACTACAACAATACTAGCGAGCAACGAAGTATGGTAGTATCCACACAACCGACAGAACCAAGTCACTTCATGTTTCCAAGTAGAGTATCTGTAATAGTGTCATATTTCACATCTATGATCCTGGGTCAAGGCGCACATAGGGAACAAGCCACGTGCCGTTTGCCCGACTGTAAGTGATTTAAATCCTGGACGCCACTCCTGTTACTGTAACCAACACGCATGGTAGCCCTTGCAATCGCATTCCTGGCGGTTATGCTTAACCAGCCCCCTAGTTCATATCAGTCGAATAAAAATGAGCCTCACTTGTAACCGAATCAGAAGAGTAAACGATTTCAAGTTCAATCACTACCCAGCCCATAGAGAATGTCAATAGAACACCCGGCAACGCCTGTATATCAGGCCCTTCTTAATTCCTATTATGAAGCTTCGCACCCCTGGACACAGAAGCAAATTATAAAAGGCATAACGCTAATGAATTATTATGCTCGTGTTCTCCCTAGATAAAATCTTTATAACCCTTGTAGACGCCCAATGTGGAATATCCCGCCCATGACAGAACGCCTCCCACGCTATGTCACATTTCCAGCATCCCAACTCCGTCAGCGCCAAAATATATCAAGTGAACGGTTGCCTCAAAAAACGCGCTATGACTCCTCAGTCACAGGGCCAGGGTGTTCTTTCAATGGAGTTTGCTGCTGTTGGGTATTCGAGCCCCTCGTGCCCGGTCGATGTGTATCGGTTTGGCCCACGAGATGTTCGCTTGGCCCATAGAATCCATGCATTTCTTCAGTCACACTGGTAAGATGGCTTTGACCCAGTGAATCGCTCCGTATGCGTGGCCCGCTGGAATTCCGCTGAGCAACTGGGGGTCGACTCTGGGTACTTGGAATACTGCCAGATGATCGCCGTCTCTCGTCTCGCGGGAACGCCACCGATGATGGGGAGCTTGGTAGCTCTGGTATATAAGGCGTTGCTTCGAGCTCTGCTGTGGGCTGGGAACCCGCCATCACTCCAGGAGTACCATCAGACCCCTCAGAAGCATTACTGTAATTTCTAACATGGGTATATGTTCCGTGTGAGTCTGTACTCGACCGGTTCCTTGTTGAATGTGTAAATCTTGAAATCTGGCTGATTCGCTGCTGGTCGCCTGCCGCCACACCTGTGAAGTAATCGTCACGATTACCCATTGCGTCAAAGCTGGGATGTCTGCTTGTATTGGCACTTGTTGATATTGCATGGTATCCGTTTGCCCCAGGCGTGGGTTCGTTCGAACTTTGATCTGCGCTTGCGGGACCGAATGGTGATGTTGCTGCTGAATCAGGTCCTGGGTTTCTCGGCCGTGGAGGTATTAATGATGGATGAATCAAGGGATTGGTGCTCAACTCATCGACCTCTGAGTCCGCCGTCTTAAACTCTCTTGTAGGTCTCTGAGTATTGGATCCGTGGGATCTGTCAGATACCTTTGAGGTACTGACTGCAGCAACAACCTTATTTAAATGGCGAATGATGATAAAGGCTGCCACTAACACAATAATTAAAAATGCCACGGAACCAGCAACAATACCGGCTAGTGCGCCAGTTGATAGGCCTCCCTTATCGTCGTTATCCTTGTCAGATGAGGATATTGGGCTCTCTTTAGGGATCGTTGAAGGGAAGTACTTCAGGACTGCTTGGTCGTTATTCTCGCCAGCGTCGACTGTTGGAAGGGCTGTAGGAACCGTTGGTGTTTCCACTTCGACGGCCGTCGTCCTGTAAGTTGTTCTCTCTCCTTGTATTGTCGTTGTGATCATCATAGTGCTCGTAACGGTGACTGGGCCAGAAGGGTAACACTGGTTCACACCGCAAGCCAAGCCATTGGGACAACACCCGTAGCTTAATGACGACGGGCAGAGATACTGGCTGCTCGGGCATCCGTATGTATACGGTGATCCAGATGGCGGAACACAACCATCCGCAGTTTCACACAAATATCCATCCGGACAGCAACCGCCTATTATATGTAAGCGTAGCTCTACAAATACCGGACATCCAAATACAAACCTCCATAGACCGGATCACAAACATGCCAGCCAATCTTCGTTCCACATGTTGAGGGACCCTTCGTTGTCGCTTGGCAGCTTTCTTTGGCGCAGTCGTAATTCTCGGGACAACAGCCTCCATTCAGACTTGCCGGACACAATTTCATACTCGTAGCACATTGTTCTTCGGCTCGTCGACCAAGACCCGCAGCTTGCGTAATTTGCGATTCCTTCTCAATCCTATGAACTCCGTCATATCTCTTGAAGTCGGCCGCCTCGATCCCCAAAGCCCAAAACGCACTCAAGAGCGAGGCGGCACATAATCTACACCCCCAGTTCCTCATCTCGTGCGATCATGGAACCGAGGGGAAATGGGACAGCGAACCGAAATAATTTCGCAAAGCCGCGAGGGGCGCCGATCATGAACCAAATGCGCAACGGATAAATGTAGCTTCTTGGTGTGGCGGTCGTCGCAAATGTATGGTTGTAACTTGATCGATAGTTGCTGGTGTAAAACGGTCACAGGTCAGTTTGAGCTAGGATCGTCGTCGAGCTGTAGTCGGGTATTCGTTCAACAAAATTATCGTAAATAGGAAAAGAGTAAAAAAGGAGAACAAAGTCAGACAAAACACAGATTCCTAATGTCAGCAACGGAGGCCTTATTAGAGGCTTGTCCTAAGCCGGGGTCAGAAGATGCTACGCCACGAGTGAGCAGTAATTACTGCAATCGTGCCAGACGAGACAACGGCGTTTGTAGGGCTGAGCAAAATGCCCACTGAAACCAGCTGTACCAGTCGTTCTGGTTGGGTAGAAAGGCCCAGTGCGCTGCGCTGGTGAGATTTAAACGGTTATAGCTCCTCTTGAGGATATTATCATGGGTCCAGCGTGGAGACAGAGCCCAAGAAATGAAACGGTGAGAAGATGAACAGCACAGACATGTTGAGCAGTTGTCTAAGGATAAGCATAAATGGGCACGACACGCGGCTCGTTTTCTCATGCAGGAATCAGCTTGAGGTGAAACCAAATCGGCGATGTCATAGGTCAAAAGCCTCAAAACTATCGATCGGTGACGGAGCTGCCAGAGTATGACATCCTCCTCTGTTGCCCTACCTCAACTCGCAGCTCATGTAGCGACGCATCTGACTGGATTTGCTGGGGACAATGCCCCGACGGACCAGAGCAAAGCCCCCAAGCTGCTCTATTTCTGGATCCCCAAGACGATTGCTGTGTCTCTGATTGTGCTATTGGTCAACGACCGACTTCCCAGCCTTCCAGTAGCCGACTATAAACGGAGAATGCACTGCTCGGAACAAAATGGTGCGTCCATGTGCATTGGGTTGCTACCGTGGCAGCCATTCAGAGGACTTGTCCGTCTGACAAACAGACAAGGCCACGAATTGAATGCTTTGCTGAACGAGACAACCCTGTCGATAATCGACAGGAGAGCCACATGGTGTTACCAAAGTACTGGGGTTTTGGGGGCCGAGAACATCGTGAGCGGAGAGACAGACAGACTTGAGCAACCTTTGCGACGAAGAACAAGAGCACTTGGGCTGTGTTTAATTGATGAAGTTGATGAGAACTTTAGCTGTGTGGGTCCTAACCGAGCCGGCGAACAAGCCGAATAGGCGAATACTAGACATACACGGATCAGAAAGGCAGCGTAGATGTTGGGCTTATCATGAAATCGTAGGGTCTGGTCAAGCCATGTGTCTGGACCTTTTTCTTATTACAATAAATCTGACCGTTTTTTAGGCTGCCAGGCTGTTGTTAGCTTCGGTGTTCCGCAATAGAGTGATCATAGTTAAAAAGTCGCAATCCTTTGTCTCGACGATCATATGGGGTTCAACTCGGAACTTATTCGTTTGGCCTGGTTGGTCATACCACGAGCTTGTTCTGTTGACATCGTGACGGTACTCCTTCCGAATATAGATTGACCCCTCGCTGGAGGAACAGACGACGGGATGAGAAATTCAACTGTGGGGACGTTTTTGAGCTAATGTTAATCTGAAAGATTTCCGAGGTGTTGCGAACCTCGGCTCCCAGGGCAAGCGGCATTTAGAGGATTTTGTCAACAGACCCGTCACTGTAGACACTCGGTGTATCGAGCCCCTTCCTGCTTGGACGTCTGGTCAAGAACTAGGAAGAAGCCGTAATGTTGGTTGGGTCATGATGAACAAAGACGAGTTGGCCTGACACAGTTGCAACGTCGAGGACAGTAGCCAGAGAGCAGCATTATCAATGATCAGCCCAGATCGCGCAAGTGTCGACATCGCTCCACTTGTCAACAATGCTTGTTCAAAGCCAAATTCCCCTAGCTCCGGTGCTTATCCACAGATCATGAAGTTGACCTCCCAAATACTGCATGGATGTTCGACAGCTGTGGCTCCGTGCAGCTGTAGCTTCAAGGGCAGCTGTAACCTGCCTGTGGCCTGCCAAGAACCGTTAGGTCTCTTAAGGGTTCTGTAACGTTAGCCGCATGTCGGTGGTTTGTTCACCAGGTGCCACAGACCAGACCAAAGCTTTTATGGTCTCGTGGTCGAAAACTTGTGCTTCATAATCGGTCGCTGCAGTTGAAGTTTCGCCCGTCATCCTTCGGTTTCACTTGCTATTAAAATAAACCATCGGCAGTAGGACATGGACCTGTAGTGTCGAATCGGTACGCCCAAACCCATTGCAAAATCGTATTGATTTCTTTATGCCCAGTTTTGGAGCATGTCGATCAATGGGTGTAATTAAGGGTCCCTGAACTCTATTTTGCCCGTCCATCGAATTTGTTGTCCCTGCGCAGTTGTATAAGCATAAGCCTGCCTCGTGGGTAACAGAAATTGGCCTGTGAGCTTTAGGATACAAAAATAAATGACCTAAGAGTATGGTCTATATAGCATGAACTGACTACTAATTCCATCTCCTATGCTTCTAGCGGCCAACATTTCTGATACCCTGATGATAGGCGAATGGTCGGATTCAACCCAGCATTTCCTATTCCGCCATCGAACCACGCGTGCATGCGGGGATGCTGATCCCTTATTTTGATCTCCGTGATGAATTCTATTGTCAAAAAGGACGAAGATCTCTGACCGATACAAGCATGCCATTGAATGGATGAAGCGGGAAGGGGTTGCGGCGTCCGGCAAAGCACGCGGGGGGCGGGCAATGGCTTAATAAATTAGCCAGGTTTTCTGTTTGCCGCACCTGTCAGAACGAGTTGCCCGTCACCATTCGAACCTAGTGGCAGCTGTTACAAGTCTAATTGTGCTGGATTGGCAGTCTCATTACCCCGGATTTTCCAGCTTACCGGGGAAAACAATGCCAGGGCCAGGAGTTTGCCGCCTTTAGAATCCTGTTTGAGGCTGCAGGGACACGAGGAGTTCGAGGTTTAATCCTCCAATGCAGATGGTGAGGGTGTCATTGATGCCGTTCTCGTCTATTACGTTGATTCTAGAACTCCGCGAGGTGAGTTCTGGGTGGCGTCGATTAAACGGGAGGGTCCCCGACATCCATGTGAAGGAAAGTCAGTCAGTCACCTGCTAACTTAGGGAGCGGGGGTGGACTTGCCCAAGCTGTTTTGCTCTGAGTCATACTGTATAGACACTGTCTTATAAAAGGATAAACTGCCTATGAGCACAGTAAGAATTCCCCGGCTCCTGTTCCCCGCCCCCTCATCCACTGTAAAACATTGCTTAGAATCAACTCCTAGTGGTCGGGGATTTTGAACTGCTAAGTACGCCAATGTTGGAGTGTAAGAATTAACAAGAATCAGTAAGCACAAGAGTTGTTCATGACAAACATGAATTGCCCAACTTATTTCGACCCTCATGTTCCCCGTAGTCAAATTTTTCTATGGACTCCGAGGGCCCCTGTACTCATCCCATCCCATGGGGCCCATCTGCCATCCCCCGAATCCCTCTCTCGGTAGGGAAAAGTTGCATTTCTAGGCCTGATCCAAGTCAATTGTAGCGCCCGTAACCCCGCAAGCTAGCAAAGGGTAACGTCCAGAGTTGGGAAAGTGTCTCGGCATGGGCCAGGGATCCATGAAAAGGTCGTGGATGCTCAAAGATCACGATGGTGTGTAGTGACAGAATTAGACTGACAAGGCATGGAGTAAGGTAAGGTCCTTCTGCTGCTGGCAGTGATAGACCGAACCATGACGCCCCGGGGACGCACGAGGCATCAATTTTTGTTCCCTTGCCAGCTCTTTTCTCTCTCGTCTCCCCCCTCTTGACCTTGATCTTGACCTTGATTCCTGTTCAACCATTATCGTAATTTTTCAACTTGGATCAAATATCGCTATTGATCCTTCCATCTCCGCAATCAATTCTTTCCCCAGATCCTCGGCTTCCTGTGGACATTATTTCCCCTCTTCCTCCCCCACACCGACGCAGATCACCTATTCGATATCGATACTGTTTCACTTCCTGTCGACAACTGCTTTCACCGGCATATCAAATATCATAACAAAAGTTTCCCGTATTGGGGATTGAGACACGGCTGCAACACTCGTACCACCTTATCATCTTCCTCAAGGCGCATGCAGCATCAGCATTATCCCCGGTAGATGGAAACCGCATGATTTTCGTCGTGATCCTTTGATCATCTATATTCGCCACCATATATAGCTGTCGCGATGTTGCTGTATACCAGACTTGCACCCCCAAAGGTTCCCAAGAAGCGTTCGCGCGCAGGTACGTCAAAAAAAGAAAATCATTCTAGAAGCATTCTGTTACACTTATCGTGTTGTGTTATGGATGGCTGGCTAACCTGGATATCGTTTGCTGTCGCACAGGATGTAGCTATTGGTAAGTCAACGAACACCCATCCCTGTCTCAGTACATTAACTAACACCATATTCCAGCAAGGAAAAGGTATACAGCTCGCTCAAATAGTGAAGTTGGTACCGTACTGACTCGTTTTCTGTAGAAAAAGAAGTGTGACGAAATTCGACCTGCATGCGCTCGATGCCAGGAACGTGGCCAGGAGTGCGTGTATGAGCCCGTCCGACCTCGCCAGAGGCGCAAGCGCGACTCGACTGTTCCCTGCTCGCCGTTCGATACCAATTCTTCATCCGGCTCAGACAGAGCGACTCAGGCTTTAGATGCCCAGACCTCATCAGAATGGAACGACGATGCGCACGATAAATCAGCCGACGAAGACTCCGACGAAGCTCTCGCCAGCACAGGGACACCAACACTCAATACTTCTCTCGTCAACCGCACTGCAAGCAAACATAGAGTCAATTCCTTCGACTGGAGCCCCACAGACCTTCCGTTGATTTCTCCCCTTGATTCGGTGGAGTTTCAGTTACCGCCATTCGATGAACCAAAGTTCGTTGTGCAACATCTTGAGAACGAAGAAGAGGATGTTGAAGAGATTGTTCGCCGGGAGTCGATCACTATCAACATTCCCACGACAACTTATGCCGGGACCTATGCGCCTGCATATGCAACCCCTTCGCCTTCTCTTGCTATGATTGCACCCGTCCCAGCGCCATCTCCTCGACTCGAGTTCTGCTCTCCGGTGTTCTCAGAGTTCTCTGAGCGCACCAACCGACGCGCCCTTGTGGACCATTTCTGCAACGTTCTATCTCATCTTATTGTGTTCCGTGAAGAGAGTGGGAACCCTTTCCAGCAACTCGTCCTTCCCCTGTGCCACGAGAGCCAGCCTGTTAGCAACGCTGTTTATGCTCTCGCAAGTGCTCATCTCGAATATCGCGGAGTTGAAAACGCCGAGAAGAGTGTCTACTTCCATAACAAAGCCATACAAGGTCTGGCGCGGTTAATTCAGAAGGGGTCAGGCGCGAATCGAAACGAACTACTAGCTGCCATTATGCTTCTGGTGTATTACGAAGTGGTGAGTCTGGATGAACACAACATCCTAATACTGTTTATCTAACATTGTTGTAGTTGGTTCAAAAAGGTCGATCCAACATTGTCGATGGTCATCTCAAGGGTGCGATGACTATCATGAGCAACAACGGGACTGCCACCGACCCGACGGGCGTCTTTTTAGAGCGGGTAAGTTTTTCTTGGGATCTATACGACCAACTACTGACTTTCATAGGCATTCCGCTTTTATGATGTGATCGCAGCGCTGTCTTTCGGTACTGCTCCTCTTTCTAGCGCTCCAGGCACCAACTATCTAGCACCATTTCCTCCGCTCGATTCTGGTGGTGCTACATCTCCCCTCAATAGTGTTGATACTCTACTTGGCATGGCGACTTCTTTATGGCCTATCATCCACCGACTATCTAACCTTTTAGCCTTGAAAGACCAACTCGACGTTGCAGTTGCGAACGAGGAGGTTTCCAAGGTGGCGGTCCTCAGAACGGAATTTGAGACCTCAGCAACCGCCATCGAAACCGCTCTGGAGGATTGGCACCCTGTGCTCCCCGAAAATTCGATCCTGAATCAGAATCCCGAGGAGCTGAGCCCTGAACAAACGACCGAAAGGAGCCGACTCCAAAGTATTCTCAGTAATGCCTTGTCCTACCGCCATTCTGCATTCGTGTATCTCTACCGCACCATCTACAGCTACCCACGACGGCATCCACTTGTACAACGTCATGCGCACATCAGTCTTACTCATTGTGTTGGAACTGTCAGCAATACTGGTCCCATGAGCGCTCTTCTCTGGCCATTATTTGTCGCGGCTTGCGAGGCCACTACGCTTTCTGACCGGGACCTGGCACGCCAGACATTCATCGCCATCAACCGCCGGCAAGGCATGACAAATATCGACCGTGCATGGACTATTGTTCAGGAAGTTTGGAGACGGGCCGACAAGACTGACATGATGCAACAACAAGAGGAGGCAATGATGATGGGTGTCAGAAGTGGAGGTGATCTCTGGAGAAGAGTCAGCGCAGATATGGGCGTGACTATCGTTTTTGGATAACGAGAAGAAGATGACGCATGACTGAAATGATGGCAGTGGATTGGCGATACCCATTCAGCAACTATACACAGCTGGAAACATTTAAGGAGTTGAAAAGCAATGGGAAGCGAAGTGATAATGCATTGTTCAGGAAGGGGGTTAGGAGCACTACCTGGCGTTGATTTGTTGGGGTTGGTAATCTGCAAATTGTTTTTGGGTCTGGCTATTTGAAGGTGTAATTAAGTATCTTGTCCTGTATGTATGTATATATGAAGTTCTGGGTTATTGTCTTTATAAGTGAGTACCAAGTTCATCCATAAATATATATTTCAACACAGGCAGCCTGGAAGCCTGGTTTCATGACATCTTGTGTACCATTGGCGCAGTGTTTGTTTAGTGGATCTCGACACGACTCGCCACTGATATTCGACAGATCGAAGGCTCCATTTCCTAGAATGGTGATGAGGCAGGCGGTGCATAATGATCTGCATTAGACATGGGATGGGAAAGTTAAACCACAGGTTGACGAAGCTTGGGGGGAGGCTTTCTTACACAAGGAAGAGTAATCGGAATGGATGTATGGAAGGTCAATTAGTAGGTCAAGACTACAAATCGCTCCCCACACTCTAGGATCAAAGCCCGTTACTCCGGTTTGCTTGGCTTTCAATGTCCATTCGGTTTGTAGTTGACTTAGTAGTAGTTACAGGGTAGCTGTCTGGATCATGGGATTGACAACTGTCTAGCGCCGTGGGGTACGCTTCAGCCTCTAAAGATGAAACAATCAGATACATAATGTTTCTAGAAGCTGTGACGTATTTGTCACCTTGCGTTGGTTGTCATCAAGCTTATGATGCGAAATAAAGTCAAATTGGCCCTAAAAACACCATCTAGAAGTGCCTACGTGACAGCCTACACGCATTTCGGCGTTTTATGTGCGAGATGCATCATGTCAAACAGAGAAGCGTCATGTAGACAAGGGTATTATAATTCGGCCGGTCACTTGATCTACGACAATCCCGACAACCTAGACTAATAAGGGGGCTGAACGAGGCGGTAGGCGGGCCGTAACGTTGGCTTTTGCTTTGTTTTTGTTTTATTAGTGTAGGTAATAAGGTTGGGCTCGGAGGGTTCAACGGGCTAAGGAAAAGGGGAAAGAAAGAATGGTATGAAAAAGGCAAGAATGATCAGTTGATGGTGGAGGAGGATTGGACGAGATGAATCGATAGGAAAAGGCGAGTGAGGGAGAAAAGAGGAGAGATCAAGGCTAGATAAATCTTGCCACTGGATGGATCATAAATGTGACGATGTTTCGTTCCTCTTTTCGTTGTGCCCGGTTTTGCTGGCTGTTGGTTGATTGCATTAGCTTATTTACTTTAATACGACACGCAACGTCTTTTTTTCTATTCCTACAACATCAACACCACAACACAAGTCTAAACTTGTCTATGTGTGTGCCTCTTAGAGACTGAATCTTGAGGTATGTTGTCATAGCTTCTACTTAATTATTGTCTCTTATAGCTTTGGTCATTTGAGCTCTCGAATTCTCTCTCTCTCTCTCCACATAAGCAGCATCTTACCCCACTTGCCTAAACACCACCATCTCCATCCCCAGACGTGACTCCCTGCTCGTCGTCCACTTTCCTCTTGGCTGAGCAGGAGGAAGCCAACTCCAACCAACAATCCTTTGCAGTACTTCTATCCCCCCAAATTCTAAACCTATCCTCCTTTAGTAATCTCTAATAATTCCTCACTTCCTTTCGTCACCTCTCTTACCATATCAAATATTGCGACTCTTACCTGTCGTCTCTCCCTCCCTATTCTCCTGAGAGCCCAATCCGAAATCCCTGCTTACCTCTCAGCCTAAGGAACTGTCACTGTCACTTCTCGTCGCCTGTTGGTTTCATGTTCCTGATTCTCTTCACACGACCAATCCTGAACATGCCACTAGGCCATTGATGCACTCCCGTCTACCCTTAGCGCTTTCGTCGACTCGGTAGTAGCATCATCGCTTCAACCCTTTTTTTCTTCTTCTAAACTCTTAGAGCTTACGAACCAAACACGATCGCAATCTCTCTTGTCGCATCGCATCCCTTGCATCCTATTCCCCGAGGTTGCATTAACTACCTCGCCACCTACTGCATACAGCATTCGCCCAACACAAATAAGCCACAGCCTGCAGCAGGCCCAGAAAGACGCCGAACCCCGCTGGTCAGCTTGTCGCTCGTTCGTCATCTTCTTTCGCATGTTTATACCTCTGTCGTCCAACCTTGCGCCGAGCTCCTAGACGTTCAATCTCGACATTCGCTTCTGCGCCCACTTCCGCAACCTTGAGAGAAGCATCACCATGTTTTAGCCATGAGCACCCAGACCAACACATCGGACTCGGTTCCGCCGCCACCGCCGCCGCGTCCGATTCGATTCGTACACAATCAAGGACAGCCGCCTTCTAAGCGGCGCCGAATAAATGCTGCGTAAGTGTTTTCCCGGTCTTTTACACTTGCCACTGGCTGTGGCACAGCACTAGTCGCACGACTTCAGAGCCGCATCCTAATCGAAGTTACCAACATTATACTCGTGATGCGTGCGGATCTCGAATCATCACTGCCAAGCCAATTGTGAGGTGCTAACTCCTTTGCGGTTCAGGTGTTTGACCTGTCGGAAGCGCAAGACGAGGTGCGCTGGCGAACGACCCGTTTGCTCTACTTGCACCAAGAACGGCCACCGATGTTTGGGATACCCCGAGGAAATAAAAAGAGAAGACATTGAGAAGCTGCCACCGGACAGGACTGGTCACGATCGCGACGAACACGAACATCACAACTACCACGATGAAGATATCAAAGTCGAGAAGATGCCTGTGCAGGTCCAGCGCACACCCGACGCACCCACTCCCCATGTAGCTTTGGAGACTACAATGTCGCTCGCGAACATGATGGATTCAAAACACGATACGACAGAAACCCCCGGTGCGCCCTCACACAACAGTCATCATCCCTCGTCCGTCCCTGCGCAGAACACTCCCTCTCCGACAGCTGTGCGCAAATCCGAGCGACATCGTGTCCCATATTTCCGATACTTTGGCCCGACTGCTATTGTTCCTGGCTTCAAACAAATGGTGGTCTCTGTGCGCGATCGCCGGCGCTCAACAGCTGGTTCGATGGCTGGGACGTCGCCCTTATCAACACTAAGCGGACCGCAGGGAAGCAGTTCAGTTGCTAGCGAGGCGATCGCTGAGGAACTACCTACATACGACCCGAACGATCCGACCCCGGTTCATCCCCTGATTATCAGTCTCGTCAACACTTTCTTTACGCAGATGGGTTCCAGTTACCCATTCCTTCGACAAACCAAGTTTTTGCGTATGGTCAAGGAAAAGCGGGTTGAACCTATACTCGTCGACTCGATATGCGCTTTATCAGCAAGGTTCTCTGATTCTCCGTCCCTCACAAACGGAAATGACAAGATGCCAAGAATGGAACGGGGCTCAGTGTTCGCACAAAGAGCTCGACAGGCCACTGTCGATACCTTCCCATGTCCAACTGTTGGTGCTGTGCAAGCTTGTCTGCTAATGGCATACGAAGGCTTTGGGGCAGGCCAAGACAGCGCGCTTTGGATGTACCTTGGTCTGGCTATTCGTATGGCGGTCGACTTGGGCCTGCAAAAGGAGGTCGGTGTCCAGTACCATGGTGAAAAAGACGCATTGTACTCCCAGAACTGGGGGCGTCAGCCTATCGACGAAGGAGACTTGGAGACAAAGGCAGGCGAATCAAGTCATTTGAACCCCCAAGAGCAAAAGGAACTCGTCCAAGAGCGAATGGATACATTCTGGGCTGTCTTTGTCCTCGATCGTGTCATCTCCTCTGGGACGGGTCGTCCTGTCACGTTTCGAGACGATGATCTGGAACTTTCAATCCCGGAACCCTTTATTGACCCAGCTACGAACTGGCCGGCGCCATATCCCATTTTCCTGCAGATTATCCATCTTTATGGGCGTGTCTGCGATGTTTTAAACAAAGTCCGCAATGCGCAAGATCTCACCAAGGATACATGGGACAAGCTTGGTGAGATGGAGCATGAGCTGACGAGACTCTATAAAAACTGGGACTGGCGTTTGCAGTTCAACGTCAGTAACTTCAAGGCATATCTGGGAGCAGGTCAAGGTACCACATTTATCCTCCTACACTTTTGGTTCCACGCTCTCTTCATCATCCTCCACCAGCCAACTCTCCTTACGCCTTTTGCCGAGTTACGCACCGAGCTCCAGCTCCTACCAGACAGTCGCGAGCTTAGTATGAGTAGCGCAAAGACAATTTGCGATATCTTGTCATTTGCAGATCTGATCGACCCGAAGAGTTTCATCGGAAACCCTTTTACTGCTCAGCCGATTTACATCGCCGCTTGCGCCTTTGTAATGGAGTCGAGTGCCAATGCGTCCAGTTCGCCTTCAAGAGCCAGCTCTCCTCCTGGCGCCCAACCAACTGCTCCAGCGGGCAACAAGTCTCGTGATGCAAAATCATCGAGACATTCCCTGCTGGCTTCGGCAGCTAATCAGAACTACCAAAAATGCTTCAATTCACTTCAGCAGATTGAAATGTACTGGGGCGGTGCTACATATATCATCACTGCTCTGGACCAAAGAGCCAAGGGGATCTGGGATTGTGAAACCTACACAGCGGAAGAGTACGAAAGTACAAAGGTCCCTCGCAGAGGCAGCAACGGAGCATTGAACAACCCATTCCCAAAGTTTGAGAATAAAGCATCCCCGAGGTTATCAGGGCCTCCTATAGCCTGGACCCTGGCAGGAACAGCCAATTCACCAAACTCGAGTCTGACACTCATGTATCAAAACCGGGATTCGCCAGCTCAGACTGGACCGCATACGTCGCATCCACCACGAGCACCGAGCACGCCTCCGGGCAACATGATATTTGACCCTATTCGACAAAGCCTACCGGATTCGACAAACATGCTTGCTCCTGCTTACCCCCAGCCCAACGTCTCGGCCGTAAGGCAGTCATCGCGTCCCACTGTTCCCCGTCGGACTTCGAATCTTTCAGCAACAAGCACCCAAACGCGACCTCATGTCCAGTTTGATGGAGTACCTGAGGATAGTGAAAGCCATGACTTCTACACTGGACCCAGGTTTACACCCACAAGCCAGCCTACTACTGGATTTGATGCGTATAGCGTCTCGCCTCCAACAGCGATGGCAGAGAACGGAGTGACTCCAGCCACTACACTCCCAGGAGCTAATCACATGTACTTTGGTCATGGTCAGAACAACTTTCCTTACACCATGCCGTGGGTGAACTCGATGGGGAGCATGGACGGTATCACTTTTGACAGCCAGGATATCGACATTGCTGCGTTGGGGCTGCAGCAATCTGATATGATGGGCCCTTGGTTAGACTATTTCCCGTCGGATGTGCTGGGTCTGCTGGAGCAGCAACATCCGCACATGGGTCAAGGTGGTCACTGATTTTATTGTCTGGTTAATCATTGACTCGAGTATTATGTCTATTCTCATTGTCTATAGACCATGTCATAAGATACTTGCGAGGCGTCCATATGGTGTATGCATGGGTTTGGCGTTTATCATCGGAGCAACAAAATAGGGCTTCTATACCCATTGAGATTTACCGCATTTGAGTTTGTGGCGCAGGCAGGTGTACGGAAAGTGGATTTGGATTTATGATGTGTTTTTATATATACAGACTTGTTATATGAGAGTGGTTACTCATAAACTAGAGATAATGTAGGGGTGGTGGCTTCAAGATAACGCATTGTGAGATTGATAGAGAAAACGGTGACGGCTGAGGGCTTCAGAAATTGGCCCAATCAACCAGAGTCAAGAAAACACTATATAAAAATTTCAAAATTGAATAATGACAATACCATAGGAAACCTTGACATAACTCGTGGTGATGTTATAGCATTACTTTTGTGATATTTCATGTCTAAATATGCTTGCAGTTGTCTGGCTAGTCTGGGTATATATACACATACAATACAAGACAAACCTAAAGCTTTGCCTTGGCATCCTTCAACCACTGCTCATACCAAACCTTTCCAAACTCCTTCCTCTCTCCCTCCATCGCCTGCGCCTCGTCGAACCTTTGCTCATGCGCCTCCATAGCCGGGCCCTTCATGAACTCAACCAAACCCGCATACATCTCCATCTTGAGCACGCCATACACGCCCGACTTGCTCTTGTCGATAAGCTCCTTCTCTTTGACAAAGCGAAGCAGGTCCTCGACACCCTGGGGCGCGATACCGTCGGCGATACCGGCTGCTACAGCGTCCTCGCCCGAGAAGCGCTTAGCTTCGAGAACAAGGCTGCGGTAGGTCGCATGAGAGTACTTGACGCGGAACAGAGCTGACATGGCGGGCTTGAGAGGCGCACCAAAGACAAGCTCGTTGAGGCAGAGGAAGCCGCGGGGAGAGGGAGCGAGACGGTAGTCTTGAGATGTGGCGAGCATCAGGCCGCCTGCAAAGGCATGGCCGTTCATAAGAGCCACTGTAGGCATGGGGTATCTGTTATAGTTAGCGAGTGAGTGAGCCCAGAGGCGCGAAAGGACTTGTTAAGACATACGTCAAGAAGCGGTTCCAAACATTATACAGCAGAGGCCAGAAACCCTCGGTAGCAACAGCATGTTCAAGATCAAGGCCATTGCTGTAAAACTTCTGAATTCCTGACGTTGTCGTCACAACACCGTGAGGGTATCCAAACTCGATTATATCCAGCGCGTTAAGAAAGGCGTTGAGAACAGGCGTTGTGAGACGGTTGTCGGGAGGCGATACGAGGGTGAGCAGGTAGACTCTCGGTGAGGGTTCAGTGCATGTGAGGGTACCGCCTGGATGAGCGCCGCACTGCGCGATAGGGAGAGTGAAGAGAGTAGACATTTTTGAAGGTTAGTTATTGATGCGGATGAGAATATGATGAAAGGTAGTGAGAGTGGTAGGTATGGACGGGTATAAGTAAGAGAAGCGTGGGGGACCTCGGCTCAGTTGGGGTAGACTGACCCATCTAATCCATCGATCTGACATTGAATCTCGGCATGAGATATCTATCATATGATGGACGAGTCAAACCGCCATACTTACCATATAAATGTGTATATATGTATAGCTGACATGAGTTGTATTACTGTGTGTTTGGTTGTTTTAATACTTTACTTACTTTCCATTCTACCTACACATCGTACCTCTCTTTAACTCGCATGTGAACCTGAACAATTAAAGATTCTGTCTGTCTGGGATAAAGAGGTACGTACCTTGCCTTATGATAGAACGCAGCGGCCCCACTTCCCATGACAGCCACGTACCTTCCTCTCTCCATGCCCCACGCTAGCTCCAGCTTTCATTTCAACTCCAAAAACTCCCCCCACCAAGACAAACTCTCCTCCCTACCTACAGCAAGAGCGCAAACATGGCTCGAGACGCCAAAGATAAAGGCTCAATCGTCTTCTTCCATCCTGATCTTGGCATCGGCGGTGCAGAACGTCTTGTCGTAGACGCTGCCGTTGGTCTTCAGGAGCGAGGTCATCGTGTGGTGATATTTACGAACCACTGCGATCCTAAGCATTGCTTCGATGAATGTCGTGATGGTACGTATTTAACCCCCCTCCTTGACTGCTCTCGTATCGCTATTCGAGTTAACTCTTGTTGATAGGAACTCTCGATGTCCGTGTTCGTGGCCACTGGCTCGTTCCCATGTCCATCCTCTCCCGCCTTACAATTCTCTGCGCCATCCTCCGTCATGTCCACCTCCTCATCCACATAGCTCTCACCGGTGAGCTACACGCCTTGAACCCGCGCGCCTTCATTGTCGACCAACTCTCCGCCGGTCTCCCTCTACTACGCTACATCGCCCCCGACAGCCCGATCCTCTTCTACTGCCATTTCCCTGACCTTCTCCTCGCGCAGGGTCGCGAGTCTGCCCTGAAGCGTCTATATCGTCGCCCGTTCGACTGGCTTGAAGAATGGACCATGGGTTTCGCGAGCGCCGTGGCGGTAAACTCGGGATTTACAAAGGGTGTCGTGAACCAGACGTGGCCTAACCTCAAGAAGCGCACCGACACCAAAGTGGTGTATCCTTGTGTCGACACTGGGGTCAAGGAGAAGGAAGATTTTGGCGACGACGGTGATGTTCCGTTCAAGGGGGAGAAGATTATCTTGAGTATCAACCGTTTTGAAAGGAAGAAGGATATTGGACTTGCGATCAAGGCTTTCGCTGCCATTCCTGAAGCTGAGCGCAAGGGCTGCCGCCTTATCTTAGCAGGTACACTACCCTCAAGTCTCATTCTCTATCGCGATACTAACCATTGCGCAGGCGGATACGATCCTCGCGTTTCCGAAAACGTTCAATACCACGCCGAATTGGAAGCCCTCGCCTCTTCCCACGGTCTCGAGCACCTCACCACCAAGACTCTCATCACTGCTCTGTCCGCGCCCACATCCGTCCCCATCCTCTTTCTCCTCTCCATCCCCAACTCGCTCAAGGCTACGCTTCTCCGTTCCGCGCGTGTTCTTCTCTACACACCCAAAAATGAGCATTTCGGCATCGTTCCCCTCGAAGCCATGCTCGCCCGGACGCCTGTTCTTGCCGCCAACTCGGGCGGTCCTGTCGAGACGATAGTGGACGGTGAAACAGGATGGTTGCGATCGCCGGACGATGTAGATGAGTGGGCCAAGGTCGTGCGTCTTGCGCTGAAACTTGGCGATGATCAGATTAAGTCTATGGGGGATAGAAGCGAAGCGAGAGTCAAGGATATGTTTGGACGATCGCAGATGGCCAGCCGGTTCGACGAAATTTTGGACGACATCGTCGATAAGAAGGCTTCATCTTCCGTGCGAACTGTTGTCAACGTAGCTGCGCTCTTTGGTGTATGTCTTTTGGGGTTGGTAGCTTCAGCACTTTTTGCTTGCATGGGAAAGCAAGCTGTGCCATCAGAGTTCGCAACTTGATTAAAAAGCATGGAGGGAGGGATCGATATGACACAGAAATTCTGATTTGGAATACAAACTTCCATTTGGCTTGCTACTTTTAATATATCTTCACTACCTTCAATTCCAATTTCATTGTCACATGTAACAATCAGGATTCGGCAGATTCAAGCGGCTATTTATTATCGGTGTCTTGTGCTCAACACTCGACACATATCCTCGATAGATAGAATATGTCCAACAAGAAAAGCAACATGTTCCGTCCTTATATCTATGTCAATGCACCAGAGCCATTTTGACTCGCTCCAACAGGCTGGTATGTTGACCCAGCATGAAAAACACAAGGAAAATGCTCTGTGCTCCTCCTCTTTCCTCCTCTGATATGTAAACAATGTGTCCGTGTACAGGACTGGCTTCCAGCAGCACGGGTACGTTCTGAGTCTCTGCCACGGTTGAATATATGCCTTCATCTTATATCATCTCCAGTCATTCCGTCTCATAACCCATCATTATGCTCATTTCCTCATCCTTATATCCATCCATCAACTCTCATCCCGCCCAGAAGCAACCTCCCATCCCAAAATAAAGCAACGCGGTGGAAAATGTTTAGCAATTGTGCCACCCAATGGTATGCCATAAACAGCAATGCAGTAGAAATCCCTTTCTGGGACTGAACAATGGTCTAACGATAAGAAAAACACCTAATATGATCCCAGGCTCCGTATATACGACAGAGGCCTAATGCTTGAAAATATATCTCCAGACAGTTGATAATGCAACTCAACCCATGACAAAAAGGACTCGATGCACGTTTGGCATCCGACAAAGTACGTGAGAAGAGAAATAAAAAGAACTTGGTAAATGTTGCCACGAAACGGGGAAGGGTATCATGGTTCATAGGGCGACGTCCCCTCGTCACCATATGCAGAGGTCGGCACCTTCTTGGCAGTTTCGGTGCTTGCAATGCTAATGTTGGTATCGCGTCTTTTTGGAGGATAGCATGCTGCAGGTCGCGATGTGCTTTGTACTGGCTTCTTCTTTGGGGCCATCAAAAGTATCCCTTCATCATCACTTCCATCGTCGTCATCGAAATCATCATCTGCAGGTCGGGCGACAGGGGTACTTGTGATGGAGTCTCGAGCACCGCCCTCAAGATGAACAGTAAGAGAGCCGCTGTCCATGGCAGAATGATTACCATAGATTTGATTGATATGGAAGCCATTGGGCTCCTTGTCAAACGCTGGTGGCGTCAAGCTATCGGTAGTCTCGAGTAATTGGGGGTGAGCGCTGACAATGCCTGGCCTACAGAGGAGCTCTGCTTCCATGTCGGCTGAAACAGAGCTGGCACCGCTGAGCAGAGCTGGCAAAGAGGGGTCGGACTGGAATGCCAGCATCCGCTCCGACGTGCTGACAGTTGAAGGGAGCGCTGAAACGGGGCTAGTGACTTCACTTGGGCTGGTTGAAGGTGTGGCCAAAGCCTCCATGGAGTCTACGCTAGAAGACTTGGTAGTGGGCATGGTGTCGGCACGAGGAAGAGGCTCATCTCGGTCCCATTCCTCTTCAATAGGCGAAGGTGGGCATGAGAAGCTGATGTGTTCTGATTGTGGTCGATCGTACCTTCGCATGCAAAGCTCTTCTGAATAGCGAGAAGGCGATGTTCTGGTAATGGGAGCGCTGTCCATTCTCTGAAGAGATCGAGGCCTCGTCTTGGTGACTGTATGCACTTCAGTGGCATGAGGGGTATCGGAATGGCTGTGGCGATGCCCAGCAGCCGCCGCCGCCAATGGTGAAGAGAGTAGAGATGCTTCAAGTCGTCTTTGATGCGAAATATTGCCCAAGTCAACCGACTTGACAGGCTGCCGTCCATGGCGGGGGGGTATTTGAACATTACCAGGGACGACCGTGGTGTTTACACCCACTCTGGCCTCGGCACGCTTGTCAGAACTAGAAAAAAGCCCACGATCGACAGATTTTGATCGAGAACTTTCATCCATCGAGTCCATAGGGTCTATGTCACGAGTCTTGCGAATAGTCTCGGCGCCCGAGTCTTCTTGCGATTCAGCATGACTGGCGAAGCTCGGGGTTGTGGGTGTGGTTTGAGAAACGGGCACATGAGGGCCAAAGTGTAGGAAGTGATACGTAGTCTTGGCGTGTCCTTGGCTGTGTGCATGGCGATGAAATGGCCATAAGGAAGCTGCCGATATGGACTTTTCAGATTCACGGTAAGACTCACTCTCACTATGAGCATGGACATGGCCACGAGAAACACCAGCCTCGGGGAGGACGGTTGCCAAAGGATCGTAGATGACAGATTCAGGCTGAGGGCTAACGGTCGTACTGACAGAAAGAGGATGTTCGGGTGCAGAAGCATCACGCATCGCATTCGCAAAATAATCATCCGGGCGGAGGCTCTTGCGTCGGTTGTCACGGTATTGCTGCTGGGGAGTCGGAGGTCCATTGTTGCACATACTGACACTGTCACCGGCGGAGCTAGCGGCACTACTGTTGGCTCGACGTCTCGTTTTGCTATCACTTCGTTCCACGAGGGGGTGCATTACCTTGCCCACAGCTTTCTTAACCACTGAGCGAGCACGCTCCAGAAAGGTAAGAGGGACGACGGCGGAAGACATTTCCCTTTCGTCAACTTGAATCTTGCGACCAGATGACGGTCGGGCAGGGTCAGTGTCATCGAGCCAACCGATGGGATTCGCCATATCATGAACGACCCATGGATGTCGCTTGATATCTCGAAGTCGGATGCGCTTTTCCGGGTTCTTGGTAAGCATCTGCCGCAGGAGATCAATAAGAAGGTTGTCGACTTCCTCATAAACCAGATCATTGTCGTCACGGTAGGGGTGAGTATTTTGTCGCTTGTAAAGGGATGTAGCAGCGGGGGAAGTGGAAGGATGAACGGGCATCAAGCGGCGCTTGGGGATGTAAACCTCTTCGGTGGCAATCTTTCGGAACATCTGGAACTCATCTTCAGCAAGGAAAGGAATCCGAGCGTAGATCAGACAGTAAAGAGTCACACCGAGAGACCAAACGTCGATTTGTTCGGAAACTCTTGGCTGTTCTGTATCCAAATCGGTGTAGCACAACTCGGGAGCGAAGAAGGCGGGTGTTCCGACTGTCTTGGCGAGTTCAAGGTCATCATCAAAGTCCTTGGCCTCAGACTCTGATACAGTGTCGTCAAATTCTCCGTCACGAATAGGCCGGCCAAAGTAGGAGACGCCAAAGTCGGAGATCTTGACGCGGTGATCCTTACTCCACAGGAGGTTGGCCGGCTTGATATCACGATGGACAACGCCTTGGTAGTGCAGATACTCCAATCCAAGCACTGTATCCCTGAAGGTCGAACGAGCTTGGTCGAAAGTGAAGCATGGAACGTAAGAAAAGTCGTCTGTAAAAGGGTCAAGTTGTTGAGGATTGAAGTCAAGGGATGACATGTGAGAAATGATAGAGTCGGCCATACTAGGGGAGCGACCACGGAAGCCCTCGTCGACGTACGGACCATACATAGTACCATCCAAAGCGGTACTGGAGGTAGGGTTCGATCGAAGACCAACGGGTGTTTCCATATCTTCTTCCCAGTTGATGAATTCGTCGGGGTCTTCTACCGCGTGGGTGGATGAAACAACGGAGCGTGATCGGGAATGTCTCCTGGACTCCTCGCGGGATGTCTGTCGAGAAGTAGGTCGGGAAGGCGGGCTACCACTCATGGAGAAGTCTTGCATAGAGGACATCCGAGACTGGCTTCCCAGGCTGCTGCCAGGCTCGTCTGCTCCGCCGTTTTCGAAACTCCAATTCATCTGGCCTGGGTGCTTCTGGGCCATCTTGGCTCGTTTCATTGTCTTGACAGCCTGTCGGTGCTCAAGCAACTGTTCGTAGCGATCTTCTTCGGGAGTAGGGAGCTCGCCTCGCATCTCGCGTTCTATGCGTCGTCGTTCGTAAAGACAGATGTGAGGAAGACCCTTCTTTCGCCATACGACTTCTCCGAGTTCTACATGTTCGAGGACCATGTAGATCTTCTTGAGTTCGGGGTCATCGATGACTTCGAGGAGGGCGACTACGTTGGGGTGGCGGATCTTCTTCAATATAGCAATCTCCTTTTTCGTCTTGTCTTGGGGAGACTTTGCCGTAACCTTTCCGAGGCGTCGCTTTTTGGAGAACCGTGGAATAATCTTGATAGCGACGTTTTCGCCTGTCTCGAGGTTTCGGGCCAGCTTGACTTTGCCGTGCATACCGCGGCCGATTTCTTCGATCACTTCATATTGGTTGATGAGTTTCCGGCCTGTAGCGGTATCTGAATCAATGAGCGCCTTGTGTGTCCTATTGACAAATCAGTTAGTGTCCGAGAAGTGTAACGGCTGGTGAACGCCACGGTCATTCTCCCCGCCACAGGCGAGGGAAGCCGATTGGAAGCGGGACGAGTGAAGCCACAGAAGATTGTGAGACCATATTCCGCAACAATTTATAATGCTTACTCTCGAACTTTGTGCATCTGCAAAGGATGCAATAGTGGACTCTGCGCATAATTCGGCGGCGTGTTGTTCTCGGAGACGGAGGTGACGAGGTTTTGTCGAGAGGCCGATGGGCTGAAGAGACCTGGAGAAGACATAGGTGTGCTGTTTGCCGTCCTCAAGGGCATAGAGGAAGAGGAGGGGAGGTGGGTATGCAGCGGCGGGGTTCCCCGGTTCGTCGACGAGAGGGAGGCGGACGACTGTTGCTGCGATAGTGACTTGTGATGATGGCGGTGTGAGTTGTGGTGATGGTTGTTGTGGTAGTATTGTGAGGAATCCATGATGAGAGAGATGGTTGTAGCGGCCGTAGTCGCCTCGACATGCTGGAGCGGATCGCAGACTCGCAATGGCGGGCCTTGGGTGGTTGAGGTCACGACGGACGTGAAAGTTGATCGATCTATAGTACCATTGTCGCGTATGTAAAAGGCAGCGAAGATCGAGTCCTTGGAATCGGGGTCGAATGAACAGAACAAGTAAGAGGTGAGGTGGGAGAGATGTGAGGAAAGTTGAGATGGAGACTAGACTAGTTAATAGTAAAATAGGATGGATGGACAAAACAGTAGAGCAAGTGGAGCGGTGCAATAAGAGAGAACAGGTCTTATGTTTTTGGGGGTGTGGATTTCTTTAGTTGGTGTTGGACCCAGTTGGTGATGATGGAGGTGGGCATGGCATGGAATTGCAAGTGGGAAAAGCACAGTGTCCGTGTCATTTTCTTTGCATGGTGTGTGGTTCCTAGTGGCGACCATGAGGAAGAACAGCCAGTGGCTACAACCACCCATTTCGAATTGATAGCGGTACCGATCTGGTAAGTCTCTACCGTGCGAGGATTGGAGGCTCTGGGCTGGACAGATTGAGGTCTGTGCTTCGACCCATGGCGCCATGCTTCCCTTTCTGCTCTCTCGCACTCAGTCTCTCTCATCAACCCTGGTCCAGAGAGCCTGCTATCTGTTAGGCACACGACCCTTGGCCATGCAGATTCACCCCTCTTCCCTCTCTCTTGTCCTCTCCTCCCCTCTCCTCTCCTCTCCACCTCGCTCAAGAATCTCCCACCGTTCAGCGTCACCAAAATACAACAACATACATGTGTCCGTTCCGTTTTCGCTCAAGCCGACCGACCGAACGACCGGGCTTTCGTTGTCCCCAGCAGAAAAGAAGATTTCGTTTTGTTGCCAACACAACAAGTCAATAAACCGCGCATCTACGTAGTCTATCCAGCTGGCCTTGATTCTTTCAATGCGCAGCCTAACGCTTGACTTTGTAAGGTACCGTCTTTTCATTAGGTATCTATCAATCGCCTCACCTACATGTCACCGTCTTTGCTCGACAGACAGAAGACCCAGTCTGTCCAGGTACGGTAAGGGTGTGGTAACACTAAAAACACTCCCTGGATTGTCATTCTCACTCTTTCTGTGACGCTGATGTTGCTTCTGCTGGCCTGCGGAGTGGACCGGCCGCCTTCAAGGATCTGGCCCCTGCTCCTTCACCCACCCGATCCGTTCCTCACTCAGGTCGTTTCGTGACATGTTTTGATCGTCGCTGCTACGGCTGGCGTGTTAACCTTGTTCGCCAAAAAGTGTAGATGAGGTTATCTTGAACTCATCTCAACTGGGCTTGTCATGCGATGCAATCTCTTATGGTCGAACCATCGCTAGTCAGAAGCGAATCTCTGGGCAGCCTCAACCGACAGGGAATTGGCCAAGCGAACACAGCATTGAGCATCTCCTGGCCTGCTCCGAAAGGTCTTGGCAACGCTTGGGCTTGCCGTGAGAGCAGGAGAGCTTTGGGCTTGACGATTTGCAGCGTGCTCTGCAGATAGAGTGACACGGTACAGAGATTGACATTGGGTAAAAAAAACCCGGTTTGATCAATCAGATCCCTGGAGTACTACGACTCGATGGGTATTGTACAGTATTATGTACAGTATGTGGACTTGCGATAATAATCTCGGGGATACCTTGTACGGTTGAACTGAATTGTGATGGTGGTGGTGATGCTCACTCTTTACTACCTTGCACCTTTAAACACTCAAAACACAAATCGAGAAATGATAGATCCGTCATCCATGCTCGAGGTCCTGCGCTGTCTTCGATAGCTGACGCAATGGAGACAGCCCGGAGACTCGAAGGCAGGGCCCGTAATCTGTTGCGGGTCAAAAGTGCGGGAGGCGGTGATGCTGTAGAAGAAGTGGATTCTTCAAGATACTCAAGTCGTCCGTATCGCTGAACGATGATTCGTACTGTAAGGTTGTGCTTCTCAGTGCGTTACAGGCACATCTCGACTTGAAGATGTACTGAACGAAGCCCAGATGTACCGTATGCACACTAAGCGCAAACCGTACATGCTTGTACCAGTGGTGTCGGTGGAGCAGCGTTTCGCTGGGGACAGAAGTTAAGTTTACGGTACCTTACCTTACCTGGTTATGATGCATCAATCAGCTGTCGAAGCCTTGGAACAATCCATGATTCTGTGGACATTTCGAGGAGATTCCTCGAGCACATCACATCGGCTGTTGTGTTTGCGTTACAAAGGACCCGGCTCGTCATGATTCAGAAGCTCACCAAGTCCATCTCAAGTCCCAACTGCACATGAATGAATGGGTCGATAAGATAACAACAACGAGCAACCAATTGATGAAGGGATGAGCAATCATGACAACGAGCCAATGGTAGTTTACCATTTCACTTTTCCATGTGTCTCCGAATCCTCAACTCGTCAGATTCGCTCGCGTTGGGGTTCGTGGCTTGCTAGGCCTTGTCGTGTCTCTGGGCCAGACCCATCTGCTGGGGGTACCAGGTCGTCCCCCTGTCCTAGCTACGATAAGATCCGCATCTGTGAATGCAGGTTCTTTTTCTTCTATCTTATTTGCTTGCTTTTTCTTTGCTCTTTCTGCTCCATACCTTGGAAAACTTGGGACATGCTAGTTTTAGCCATGTCTTGCATTGAATTCCGATAGCCAACAACCTACTATGTACATGGAACTCTAAAAGTCTCGTTTCAGAGATTCAACGGAAGTTGTCCATGTCGTACCGCATCACCTCACTTCAAAAGCCGGCCGGCGTCTTCCTACTACGCCGCCGCCCTAGACGCCGTCTGCGTCACAACTGCAGGACCAAATGGAAGCCAATCTGATTCAGGTTCCCTGTGTATTGCAAGGATACGAACGGCCCCAAGTCAAAATGTTTTTGTCTATATTCATACACTCGTACATGGCTAGCTGGCTGGCACATCGTGGCGAGGTGAGCTGAGGTTCTACGCAAACGGGCGATGCTCGCGTGCCAACTGAAGTCTCAGTCGGAAACGCTGAACACTGTTCCCGCCGAGACCCTGGAAAGCTGTTGATCTTGACAAAGAAAGAAGAACTGATTGTGAGTAGATGTATTATCCGGATAATTGTGCATGATTGTGCTACGTCGTGCAGCGGTTGAATGACATGGTGTTGCCAAGATTATCATACTATCAGTATGGCCGGAGATAGACTTCGTTCTAGCAGGCACAACGACGAACTAGCAAATTCGCTGTGTCGATCAGAATCGGCAATTCTTAGCTGCCCCTTTTTTATTTCCAACTTCCGGGCTAAAGGTATCTTGTTTGAATCATGCTATCTCTGAATCACATGCATTCCTTGAGGAGTTTTGAGTGCATTGTTGGAACTGGAATTCGTCTTATGTAGGTTGGTTTATACATGCAAAATGAACCAATACTTTGTGAGGGCCTTTGCTGTTCAGTTCATTGGTAAATGACTCGCCACGATGGTTTCTCCGTCGGTTTCACTTCCGTACCGACCTGTTAACATGGTGCTCACTCGCTTTATTTGATCGACCCTGGCCGGTATTTTAGCGTCTTTGTCTTGTTTGCACTTTGCTGTATCTGCATGTAAATGCACAAGGCCGGCATTCGGCCCCCGCTCGTCGTTTCCCCGTGTTTTGTAGCGATTGCATCGTTTCCTATCTTCCTTTCATCCTCGGATCAATACTGAAATAACAAGTACTAATGTATCAATACCTAGACAAGTCTGACATAGGTGAGACTGTACTACGGTATAATCACCAAATAAAAACATCATGGTGAAAATCGTAGTTGAACCATATTCATGATGTCGTTGCTATTACCCCAGAGTAATACTACCGAGGAACAGGCACCTAATTCCCGCGGGATTTGTTAAGGACCCCTTCGATCCTTCCTTGCTTGCTTTTTCAACTGCGACTGTGACTGCAACTGCGTACCGTACCTGACCAAAAGAGCTACCTGCCCTGCTGCCGCAGCTGCACCTTCCCCGCTACACTACGAAAGTCCGCATCCACTTCTAATACTCTGCTGCGGGTTCATTGAGCTCTTTCCCCATGCTCAGTTTCGACATCTCGAACATCAGGCATCATCACAATACCGCCCAAAAGCCCAATCTAGCACAACCTCATTCCCAGAATACAGCCTACCGGTCGCTAGCATGGATAAGAATGCACACCGCGATCCCTTTTGGGACATCCAAGCGCCAGTCACGCCCAATATCACTTGACCGTGACATTGAGCTAGTGACTTAATTACCACCAGCATCCGCCACGGTCAAGACGCAGCCAACATACAAGACATCGAAAAGGATCTGGACCGCCAAGGCTTGCAGCAAGAAGAAAAAGAATCAAAGCCAACTGGACACCGATAAGAAACCGACATATCGGCGAGATACTAGTACCTCAGCTTCTGAGTGGCTCGCGCTCAGACTGACGCACTTCAGGAAGCACCATATCTAATGTCTCACAACGCCATGATCACAAAAGCAGGGGTCTTAATAGGCAATTTCTACTCACATGAAGTTCTCTGGGCCTCTTTTCACATTCTCCAAGGAGCTCGCGCCCAGCCCCAATGGGCACTCATGCCAAACCACCTTTGCCCAGATCTAGCCCGGCACAGCACCCTCTTTTGGGGGTATTAACATATCAGGAACACCTACCTCCAGGGTCAGGTCTTCTGTGAAAACCACGAGGTGCGGGCAGGCATCTCATCTCATCTAATATTACCGGCAATTATACTGCTATACAGCATATAACCACATGGTGTCAAAGCTGCAGTCTCAGCGGCAACCAGAGAGGGCCCTCATTCAGATCCAAGATCCTTTGGGTCAAGCTTTGTGCATTGGGCAATTTCCCCCGTGAGAAGAAGAGACAAACTGTTGCATGGAATGAGACAGGGGCAGCTGGAGAGTACTCTGTATTCAAGTCAAGGGAGCTTGTAGCTCCGACGCTAGAGCACCCTCACAACCACCAAAGGCTTCAACACCGGCCCGGCTCGGACGATGAGCGGAGCACCGAGCGGGCCTGCCCTTGGGGTATGAGCTGGGCAATGGAACTCGATCAAGGGTTCATCACCAGCATGACAGGGGTCGAGGCAGGGGACGCAACTACGTACTACATATTCAGCCTCTATATTCCCGCTGCTATCATTATTTTCCATTAAAGCGACTAAGACAATATCAGCAGCGCCTTACCTGCACCCATGGTGGCCTGGACAATTAACGTCGTATGTGACGTTGAGTCACTCTCATGCCTATTGGTTGGGTCTAACCAAGCGTAAGTCCCATCGTGAGGTCACTTCTCAAGTGGCTTGACTGCCGACACCGTTGAACGATCACAAACCACTGTTGCGTTACTTGCAGCGCTCTTCGGGTTGCTATGGTATGTCACGGCCCATGAGATGACGCTGCAGACGCCCATGGTCTCGATGCCGTTGGACTCTGCGCTGCATGGCCTGACAAGGGTTATACGTGGAAAAGAATGTGCAGAGATGCAACGATAATGCAACTGCACGATCTGTTTACATATTCAACTTTCCAAGTTGGAGGATTGCATCAATGCCAATCGGCATTATATCGCACTCTTTTTGACACCATTCGGTGTTACTCACCCACGGCCAAACTCCGAGCATACACATGAATTGAGGCACAAACTGACAGCTAAATTTCACGCTGTGACTTCCATTATGCTTTTTGCGACATCAAACATCAAAGATGCTTCATTTCAAAAGTCTTACAGCAGCTCAGGACAGCAGGTCATTAGTGCGCGATGGACTGACAACAGTGGGGTCGTCGTCCGCTTTGACGATACCTCCTGGAGTATAGCCCCGTCTGCCCGCACCCATCATCCTTGTCAAACGACCGTGCGTTTGTTGCTCTGTCCCATCATAGCCGAGGCCACGGACCAGCTCTTGTTCCCATCAATTGCAGTTCGAAGCATCATCGTCTGATAATCTACAGTACATACTGCAGACAATCATTTTAGAATACTTTGAGGAGACAAGAGGGCTAAGCAGATCCATGCAATTTCAGGTCTCATATCTTCCAATGCAACCTCAAGGAACTCAAACTACCAATCGGCTGATCTCTCAGTGGTAACACATGCTATTCTTTGACATTTCCCATTCAAAACACTCCTTAGGCCATGCTGTACAATGCCACAACTGCATTGCAGCGCCTCGAGTTCCTGCATCCAACGTGGCGGTTCTTGACTGATCTGAACCCAGCCATCGCAAAAGCCGCGTGAGATCGGTAGACGAATGATCTAACTCCAAGTCATGTCAGGCCTGACACTTACTGGAGTGCATTAGCACTTCACACTGCACGGGTTCTGCGGCTGGCTTCGTCGCGCTTTCTCTTCTTATTCCTCTGTCACTCGAAACAACTTCAATTGCAAAAGATGAAGCGATTTGAACACTACAAAAACAGACAATCGCTGAGCCTGACAAATTGCCAAGGGAGTGAGTGCCATTACTCAGAAATATGGACCCTGTCACGAAGACGTTCTGTCAGAAAAAGGACTATGATTGTCGTTGGTCCTCAGGAAACCCAATCTACCGTATTACTTACTCTACGTCGTACCTGGAAATTTTGTCCCGCCGTAAGCGACAGTACTGTAGGGTGGTGTCCTTGATAATTCCAGCAAATGAGGCGTAGCACTTGTTCCGTCATGATTAAAAGAAGGGTTCAGAGCGTTACATTGCCAAGAAGAATGTTCCATAAAGGGAAAGACGGGATATTCAGCCATTAGTTGACGAATCACATTCTTTGAGCGAGTCGCTTGAGCGAGACAATCCGACAAAGTCATCACGGTGTGCTCAGACACGCCTTTGTTCGACATCTCAGAAACACAAGTTTATGTCTGCATTTCCAATATTGGATTTTTGGTCTTATCATATTTGATATGGTCGGTTCCATACGCCATGGATCAGCAAAAACACCCACATGGAGCTATGTAAACCAAAACATTTGTTATCCATCAGATGTCGACCGTTTCAACAGTGCCATGATGCTGCTCGTTCTCGGCAATTGATGAACGGTTGTAGTCTGGTGGATGGTTTAAAAACAGGCAAGGCTCTGCAACACGCTGCATGTCTTGGCTATTGGACATAACAAGTTCCACAAACGCTCTTTCCTGATGGAACAGAAAGTGATTTATCATATTCTCATGCTCTAGCCGAGTCCAGGCCGTTGTCTATCTGAGTGAAAAGGATCAACACTCGAAGCCATATTCTGCTGACACTTCTGCTGCTGGTGAAATAGCCAAAACGACCACAAGAAAGATCAAGGTGCACTGTGGAGAGGACTTGATGACGAGGTACCATTCATTGGCAACCCATCATTACCCCTGCTTTGTACCGAACCTGGGTTCGATAGTCAAACCTTAGTACCCCTCCGCCAGGGATCGTAACTGCAATTGATCTTCAGATCCAGCAGTACACGGAAACCAAAAAACAAGATATGCACTAGCTTCCCGGAGACACTGCTCCATCGTCTGAGCGCCAAACTACCTGGATTTGTAACAAAGATACGCTCCTCTAGAGTCTCGGACTGCGGAGCTGGTGGTTGTTACCCTCGTGTTTTTTGTTTGATATTGGGTTCTTGATTTGTCTCGGTGTTGGCTATATACGGACGGGTGTAAATGCACCGTTTCGTTTACTAGCCAGTGCGAGTAAGAGAACATTGTTGGGCTAGGAACAGGGTTTGAACAAAAGGCAACCACCATTTTCTCTACAGGACACACATACGTATGCAAAGCACACTTTCCGTTTTAATGCCCTTGTCAATATTTGCGGAGCAGGGTTCAATGGTCAGACCAAACACATGCGACAGTACAGAGCACAATGCTATTATCACAATATGTTAAATGGCATCGAGCCCTGCGCTCTGATCACGATAGGATTGGTCTTGATCAACTTTGCGTCTGTTGTCAACAACAAGTGCCAATCAAACTCGTGCAGCTTCGATATCATGTATGTAGTCTTTTACGCCACAAGCGGGAATGCGCAGCTTGACTTTTGGAGTGTAACTGTACGGACGTCGAATGAGGAAATCGCATTGATAGGTTATTTGTTGGGCCTGGGGTAGGCTCATGCACAACATGTTCGCTTTTGCGGACCCCAGAGAGTGATGAGGATGGGGACACGGCTGGCTGAGTGACTGACTGACTAGCATGGTTGGTTTATTGGTGGTGTGGGGATTTGGAGGGCATGTCTGAGTCCAACGTCAAGATGATGCGTTTATGGTGAAGAGTTGTTGGTGGGTTAATAATCCATTACCTACCCTGGGTCAACTATTGATCATCTCGTCAATTTTTGGGCATGGTGGATTGTCTCGTGAGGGTTGTGCTGATACGAATCCGGCTACCACTTGAGTTGAGTCGAGAGTCGTGTTGATGAATGTGATATACATGACATGATTTCGTGAGCGGAGTACTACATAGTCTATCTAGTAAGTTTTCTATTTCCAAATCTGGCCTGTGATAACGCCTAATGTATCAATAAGTGGCTGACATGGCTTACTTCAGCCCTAAGCCCAGGCCCAAGTTGTGAGTCTCGAGTCTCAGTTGAGCAGAAACTATTTGTTCTCCTCACGACTTTACGCCCGCGGTGATGTACACAATATCAAGCAATAATCACGGCTCTGGCCACTGCACCGCCTCTCAGGGACCAAGGTGTTGAAGACGAACAAAAGCCGTCCCAAATCCGCTGTTACAAAACTCATGAAATTACGATAACCGCTCGAGATCAGCAATGCATGTCTCGGAGCCCGCATTCCCGGACCCTCCATCTGGAGATCTCAACATCTCTTTTTGTCTACCGGACCACATGGGTATCTTTATTTGTTTCAAAAAACAGGATATTCAACAACCTCAGGTAGAGAAGGTTGTAACCCCATGAGCCCTCAGGGTCTTGGCCCCTTTATCCTAATACGTTGTAGGTTGTGATCTGATTTCCAAAAATCTCCGCCAAAATGTCTCACTATCCTCGCCGTACGAGCAGCTGTCTGCTTAGCAGCCACACATTGAGCTTTTGTTGAATCGATTCGGCCAGTCATGTTGCGCTATCTGGACAGTGCGCCGGATATGGAAGCAAGACGTGATGAAGACGGTCGCCTATCAGACAACGGGAGGCTGAAGAAAGGGTGGTGCTGAGCACAGACTACACTGTCGAAAGGCTGGGCAATGTTTGGGAGTCTTGATGTGTGATAGATTCTAGGTCGGCTGACAAGCCATGTGATGCCCTTTTAGCTTCACCCAAGCTTCCCACCCGTTAGCCACCGAGATCTAATCCTCGACTCCAGCACTTCATAGTTCGAGACCTGGTCCATTACGAGGCGATAGAAAGAGATGGCAACGCGTCTTTTTGCCGTTTGGACGCGACGCGGACGAGGCTCGGCCAGCCTTGTTCTTGACCGAAAAAGTGTGTGGCCATTTCTACCATAGTAGTGTGCCAAGTTCACATGCTAACCAACAGACTAGGCAGTCACCGGGTCTATTCGGATTCACACTTTTTGGGTGAGACATGGAAACCAAGGAAGATAATGGAATGCTCGGTGCAGCGAAGTGGTGTAATAGTAGCGTAGTAAAAGAGACGGACAAGGTGGATGAGACTGCTTGCTCGTATTTCGCCTCTCTGACGTTTGCGTGTTATCAAGTTGCAGCCCTCTGTAGAGGCAGCATTATTGTGTGGGCTTCGTGAACTCGACTCCTAGGACGTTGTCCATCCATGTCCCGACCTTTGCCGCCTCTGTGTCGGACATACCAGCCTGGGAAAGCTGCGCGCTCCAGCTGGGGACGTCGTAGATTGATGATGACGCGAGAGTTGACAAGTCACCTTCTTCCGTAGCAGATGATGCACCCTGAGCTGTGAAGTTCTCAACGACACCGTGCCTGGCATCGAAGCGAAGTTTGGTCTATGATTATGTTAGCCTGTTTGCTTGTCATGTGTCAGTGTAAGGTGTGACTCACATCAAAGTCCAGTTGTGGACGTTCCCGAGGATCTTCGGTGTATGGGTAGGATGAGAAGGTGAAGCGTGGTGTTTGGCCATAGATCCAGTCCCGAGACTGCAGCTCGTTATAGCCTTTACCTATGATATCCAGCTCACGCACTTGGTCGCTGATTTCCTCGCGAACCTGGGCGTCGCCGTACATGCGTGCGAACTCGTCCAACACGGCACCCTCAAAGGCGGCATTCTCGATGCCCACGTTTCGAACGGGACTGCGGACGCTGTCGACACCCCGAGTCTTGATGAAGGGCTCGGCGGGTGAGCGCAGCATGCCAGATATGTTGTTCAGGTTTGGGCTGCGGAGAAGACAAGTTCCGTGATGGAGAGAGCGGAGACGAGTGAGTTTGTAGGCGGATCCTGAGATCTTGTAGGTTCCGATGGGGTCGTTGGGGATGTCCATGACAATGTCGTGTCGTTCATTGACCCTAGTATTTGGCTTTCCAAGGGATGAAAGTGCTCGTACAACCATTTCGGCGTGCTTGTTTCGATCAAACACGGCGGGTGGGCAGATGACACTGAAGTTGACGTTTCCTTCATCGTGAAAGACAGCACCGCCTCCAGAACGACGACGTACGAGCTGTACCGGCCCGCCAGTCCAACCTACACTCGTAGGATCATTACGGAACTTGTCAAGTCTTGGGAGGTTCACTTCCATCCACGGGTTCTGGTTACGGCCAAAGACGATGCAAGGGTCGTTGGTGTAGAGGAAGAGGATAGTTGACTCAGGGGGGGTCTTCTGAAGGAGATAATGCTCTACAGAGAGGTTCAAGAAAGGGTCGCGGGACTTTGAAGTATAAACTTGTATCTTGTTGGATGAGTGAGATGCTGCATCTGTGAATTGGCGTCTTGGGATAGTTGATGTCGAGGGAATGAGTCGTGATATCGCCCTCGGCGTTGAGTTTTGCAAGGGGCGTTTGAGAAGCATCATGATGAGAGATGAGCCAATGGCCACTTCCAGTACAGGAAAAGTATCGGGATTATCAATTAGGAGATAGAGTAGTAGAAAGACACGAATTCTATCCAAGAATTCGGGTGATGCCCTGGTGAATTGTGAGTTATTATTGAAGCTATCCAATTAGCAAATCTCAGCCTTGCATCCCGGAAAACTCCAGGAGGGAACCCATGGAAGGGACCCACCGCGGACTCGAAACAGTGACACGAGACACTGAAGCGCCCTGTAAATTTAGAGGCGGTTCAACGGACAGTAGCGGTGCTATCCGTCCATGAATAGGTCCCCGGCCCTCAAGCCAGTGATATTGCTGTGCCTTGCATTTGTGGAAAGTACCGATTCACAGCGTGAATGTCTTTAGCCAGGGATCGGTTGATTGATAAACCAGATCGGTAATCCTCTTTCCATGACGTTTTTTTACTTCTTCCATAGTGGAGGGTTCCATAATGGACCCTGTTATCCATCCATTGTTAGTATGGTTTTACAGTAGAATTGCCCTGAAGTTACAGCGTATAGTGGGGGATGATGAATTATCCAGACTTTTTTGGAGGATTAAATCCAATGTTGTTTTTGAGTCACACCAACAGTCAGCCCGATGTCGCTACATTAATGGTATATAATAAATTGTTATTTCATAAGTATTTATAAATAATATATCTACTAATCTAAATCAACTACTTTGAATCATTTAAACCATCAATTGAAATCAACTGGAATCAATTGAGATCAACTACATCATCGGCCAATTAAATCTGCACCAAAAACATCTACCGAATTGCCCCTCCCCCGCGCTTCAACCAAAAAAGAACCAGACAAAGGACACAGAAAGTAAAAAAACTGGCACCGACATCGGATAGGTCAACTTTCAGGCCTCACAAGTTCTCGACCTCTGTCCATTCCCTCGAAAACTAAACTCTCAACGGCCGCCATCTTTTTTTCCCACCCTCCCGCTTCTCCCCCTCCATAAACACCAAACCTGCATCATCACCACTTAAACTCCCTTTTCTTGTCTATATAAATTGGGCCCATCATGTCCAGCTTTGGACAATTCTTCCGGGTGACGACGTAAGTGATTTTACCCCTCCACAAATAGACAGAAACCCCAGACTAACAGACCCTTCTCTTTGTCTTCAGCGCTGGCGAGTCTCATGGTAAATCCGTCTCGTGCATCATCGACAACTGCCCTCCCAACCTTGGCCTCACAGAGGCTGATATCCAGCCCCAGCTCAACCGTCGTCGACCAGGGCAATCAGCCATCACCACGCCCCGTAACGAAAAAGATCGAGTCACTATCCACTCCGGCACTGAGGATGGCGTCACTCTTGGCACACCGATCCTCCTGACTGTCCCCAACGAGGATCAGCGACCAAAGGACTACGGCAACAAGACCATCGACCTCTACCCCCGCCCCAGCCATGCCGACTGGACCTACCTCGAGAAGTACGGCACCAAGGCCTCATCTGGCGGTGGCCGCAGCTCTGCCCGCGAGACAATTGCTCGTGTGGCTGCCGGTGCTGTTGCTGAGAAGTGGCTCAAGGAGGCTTACGGCATTGAGATCGTTGCCTTTGTCACTTCTGTCGGAAACATCAAGCTCTTCGGCGACAGTGACTCCATGAGCTCTGACCCTGCCTTCCTCAGTCTCGCTGAGAGAATCACCCGCCAAGAGGTTGACGAGAACCTCCCTGTGCGATGTCCCGACGACGCCTACGGTCGAGCCATGGAGGCACGCATCGCTGAGCTGCGAGACGCTCACGACAGTACTGGCGGTACCGTCACCTGTGTCATCCGCAATGCGCCCTCTGGTCTCGGCGAGCCTTGCTTCGACAAGCTGCAGGCCACCCTCGCCCACGCCATGATGTCCATCCCCGCCGTCAAGGCCTTTGAGCTAGGCTCCGGCTTCCAAGGTGCCGAGATGACCGGTAGCAAGCACAACGACCCCTTCGTGCCAGCCCCCGCCCTCGACGCTGCCTCCGAGAAGACGGGCATCCCCCGCTCCAAGCTCCAGACCAAGACGAACCACTCTGGCGGTATCCAGGGCGGTATCAGCAACGGCATGCCCATCTTCTTCAAGGTCGGCTTCAAGCCCCCTGCCACCATCAGCCAGGACCAGACCACAGCGCGCTACGACGGCCAAGGCGAGGGTGTCCTCGCCGCCAAGGGCCGACACGATCCCTGTGTTGTGCCTCGCGCGGTGCCCATTGTTGAGGGCATGGCTGCTCTGGTGATTGCCGATGCCATCATGGCTCAGCATGCAAGACAGATGGCCACTGACATTATCAAGCGATAAATGGGAAGGCAGACTGCTTTGGATATGAAAGGAAAATAAGGGAAAGGAAGGACCAGATACCAAAATAGAAAGAGTGAAAGATATGAAACACGTTTTTTTTTTTTGCATGGCGACGGGTGATCTAGTTTCCGAATTAAATGTCAAATAGCAAATGAATATCACAGAAAGAATATTGACCTGTTTGGAGTAGTGTGAATGTCATGACTATCTGTTGTCCGATATGATGAGTTTGTGATATAAGTTTAGGTCTATATCCATGGTTCAGATTTATCACAGGCAGTTCAATCAATGTGTCAAAATAAAATATCTTTTCGTGTAATTTCGCTTTAATCTTCGTATATAAATGAACAAGTGAATACCTCGCACCACCATAACTTTGCAATTCGAATATCCCAACGCCGTAATGTATCAACTCCCCTGGCGAACAACAGATCTATATATCGCGGGGGGTAGTGGGTATCATGGCCCTTCTGAGACGCAAACTCCAAGTAAAATCCCTTGCTCCTTTGTCCAATCATCCATGTCCAATTTTGTTCTATCATGTACTTCTTTGATCTTCTTTCGTTTTCGTTCTGTAAGTTTTACTCTTCGCCTGTTTCGCTCTCGGTCTCGGCGGTGGGTTTGCTTCTGGCCGAGTCCCCATCGCGGGCCATTATCATATCCTTTTCTGCCTGTATCGCCTTCTCTCTTCGCTGCTCAACGTCTTCGCGTCGGACAACTTTTCGTAACCCTTCACTTGCTTGGAGTAGGCCATCAATACTGATAGCGTGCTCTGTCATCTGGTGGTTGATATACGTATAGATTCCGGCGGGTGTGTTGCATTGAAGCAAGTTCCCTTCGTTGAGCTTGAGTAGCGCAAGTGCTACTTGGAAGAGAAACGTGCTGCCATCATTGGTACAGAGTACAACGTCCCATACACGGAAAAGAGCCTCGGCGCTGAGACAATCTGTGAATACGGACAAGAACCACTGGAAGGTCAACGCCTCAAGCTCGATGGACAAAGAGTCGAGGTGTGCTGAGAGCTTAGGAAGGACCTGTGCAACGTACTGTCGCAGCACTTGTTGGTCTGCACGTGAAGCCATAAGTGAGTGGTCGTAGTAGCCATGAGGAAGAATGTTTTCAATGATTGATGTCAGAATCCAGAAAGCGTCTTCGGCCGATGGCATGATGAGCAACAAGTTGGCGGTAATTAGGTTCATTCCCTGGCAGTAACCGACGTCCCTGTTGCGTCTGGAATAGGCCAACAATACTTCGTTCAGCTTCTTTACACCTGGGCCCTTGCGGAAGAAGATATTGTCCGTTAGTGTTCGGTTGATGTCCATCTGGATCTGACTAACAACGACAGCATCGTCGTCCTCACCGCTTTCAGCAACGAGATCTTCGTAATAACCAGGAACGCGAAGACCAGTAGCTCCTGAGCACTCAGACCACACCTTGGCTCGATAGGCAACTGGAATACCGCCCAGTACCAGGGTCTTGAACTCATTCCATTTGGCCCGTCCAACCTTGCCTTTAACTCCAAGTCCTGAGACTCCGATCATCTCTCCATCGGCAACTCGAGTTTCTGGTAGAATCATAGCAGGTTGTTCGTATCGTGCATCAGCAGCTGACTTGGCAGCGGCAATAGCCGCATCACCTTCACGCTTCCGCTCAGCGCGCACCTTGCGCAGGAAATCGTTCCATCGCACCGTCTTGTCGCGCTGGAGAGCGTCGTGCACATCACTCAGTTGTTGAAGTAGCAGCTTGACAGGTTCGGCATCGTCTTTGGTAAGCGCAATCGACGACTCTGACTGAGAGGGTTGTGAGGTTTCGCTGTCCACCGCCGTAGTTGTACTGGCCGATGGAATTAGGCCAGAGTTTGTCGAAACGATTGCTGGCTTGACAGGCTCTGTAGGGTGCAGTTCGGGTTCGGGTGTTTGAGCTCCTTCCATCACCTCTATCGATGGTATCGCTATACTTGGTGTATGGCTCAGTAGTTCTGTGGGGAAAGTCGCAATTTTCAGATAATCCGTCCATCTTTTAGTTTTACCCTCTTCCACATTGCGCTCCTCCATGCTGTTGAGACTCTCGGGGCGGCCCTCGCTCGATATGCTTCCTTTGGGGCTGGGGACATCGTCCAACACGTTGGGTGAAATCCCCGCTCGGCCGTTTGCAAGCATCTCTGTTGTACGGCTCCCCTTGCGAATATGTCGAGCCACTTGAGCGGCTTCTCGCTGACGTTTCTTGCGTCGTTGATCATAAATGAAACCAAACCGATCGGTCAGGTATTCGCTATTCGGGAAGTTGTTGTAAATATGTGTTAACGTTGGTGGCTGAGACTCTGGTGACCGAATAGCATCCATCTCAACAGGCCCGTAGCTCTCTTGTCGTGATGATAAGTTATCTGGTGGACTGCCTCGCATGCTGCCCCATGAATCCTGCTCTTGCGACCTGCCTGATCCTTGAGCAGATGGTCCTGGTGTCGCTCTACGCATCGCCATCAAAGCCTTGGGACCGCCAGCAACCGATGTAGCTCGAGGCTGACCCGCGCGGCTGCTTGTGGTCGAAACACCGCGAAGGGAGCCGCCCTTGACGGAAGTGTTGCTCGCGGCACGGCCTCTAGACTCGGCCTCACGAGTGCTAATAGCTCCGCCTGCAACCAAGCGCAGTGCCATGCTTGCAATCGATGATGATGCTTTGCGCTCGCTCGCAGCCCCCGACTGGATACTGGATGCTCGACTTGGACTGCGAACAGGTTGCGAATCCGGGGGGTTAAAAAGGTCATCCTGCAACGTTGGTCGTCGATCCATACTAGAGTGCGATCGTATCACAGTCGCAGGGTTGACTTCGCTGTTTACGCTTCCGGCGCGGTTGGCTCGTTTTGCGGTTCCAGAACCCCAAAGATAATCCTTCCACCCCTTCAATGTGCCCTTTCCACTCTCACTCGGTGTGTTCACAGATGGGGTGGTTGCTCGAATCGTGGAGCTTTTGGCTATTGTCTCGCCATATGCTGTAACTCCTACTGTGTCTTGCATCGCATCGCTCATGAGGTCACTTAAACCAGTATCCTCTCTTCGGAGTCCCTTGCCAGCTGCACGGAGCTCGGCTTCAACGGTCCGTAGGCGAGTTTCGAGATCCAAGTTGGAGAGACCGCACTCTCGAATAATCTTACGCAGAGCACGTTCTCGTTCGTCAGCACGGCGGCGCATATTAGCGATTTGGGCATCTCGTTGGGCAAGGTCCTCGGCTATTTGTCTGATGAGTCCAACGGCGCCGTGGCGCGATATTAACCGTTGAAGGTGTTCATCGTCGGCGTTGTGTAACGAGCCAGGTACCTTGCGAACCGGGTGATCCTCTTCGAACAAGGCACTTCGTACATCTGAACCTCCTGTAAGATCTACGATTGAACCGCGTCCAGTTTCGGGTACCGCAGGCTGAGGAACGGGCGTGTCGTCGGCAGCACTGTCTTGGAAGTCGAAGCCGCCATTATCGGGTCGCTCGTCGGGCGAAAAGCTGGGAAAGCTGGTGAGACTCTTGTCGCTGGCAGCGACACTGCTCGCAGAGCTGACTGGCTGACTGGGTCGCTTTCGACCACGAGGGCATCGGAGACTTGTGCTTCGGTTGCTTCTGGAGTTGCTACGGTTGGATGTGCGGGAAACGTGGGAGGCGTGGGATGCGTAGGAAGCGCTGCTGTGCTGGGAGACGGACCGCTGGAGTGACGACATGGGGTCGACGGCTTCCACGGCCGTCGCCATAGCTGAAGAGTCGTAAAAAAGTTGTTTGTCTATTGACAAGAATATGCTGGGAGAGAGTTGCAGAGGAAGATGAAGGAAATTGGAAGAGAACGAGAGAACTGGACTAGGTTGATGAGCGAGCCCATCAAGCAATCAATCAATCATTAAGGAAGGGTGTGGGTGTGACAGATGAGGGTGTGCGATCGAAAAGGCAACCGAGGGGTTTGTATCAGGTACATCTGCTAAATGGGATGAAGATGTCAACCAAGCATTTAGTAAGATGTGATGATCTCAGTGGAAGGGTTATGAAGCAGTTGGAAGATGCTTTGAGGATACGAGATTCAGAGTAAATACTAAGATGAGTCTTTCTTTTCTTCCATTTGGTTAATAATAATTTATCAAGATGCAGTTGTACGCATAATAAAGTGCCAGGCCAACGGTTGAAGTTCAAGTACATGTACATGTACACACTCATCCAGTGTCATGGAAGTGCCAGTGATGTCTGGGCATCCATGATTTATGCCCTTCTAGATTGTCCAGGTGTCTGGGCATCCACTGGCTCCTCCACAAAATTGATTGGTTTCCAGGGCTGTTTTACCTACCTAGGTAGGGAGCATGCGTTGGCCACCGTCCGTCGCCCTACTGTCCTCTCTACACCACACCAACAGCCTGCCCTGCCCGTTCTGTATCTGGTACATGCCTAAATTGATGTGATGGATAAAACACCGAAATGGATGGCAAATCTACGACGATCAACAAGCTTCTCCTTATTCTATTACCAAGCTAAAACCACCAGGAGAATAATCATCCCTTTAATTACTGCACTAACGTCCTCATCAACCTCTCATATCAAAAGCGTGCCTGGCGCCATCTCCACGGTTGGGTAGTCAGGTTTCTTTATCAGGAGCCCAAGGACCAACAACAAGAAAGAACAAATAAAATAAAAAAGCTTGGATGTTGTTATTTACAGCAGCAAAAATTATCAAACCTAGGACTGGACGGATCACTTGCATGCTCGTGCACTGAGATAGATTTCATCTCCAGGGCCATCCCAGCTAGACTACCAAGGACATGTCAGAAAACTTGGGACTTAAGGCTAAGATACAAAAATAAAAAGGTCAAGAGCCGGTCGAAAGATGACATAAAATAACTAAATCATTTTGTTCTTGAGGTAAATAGTGTCAAGTTTTCTGTACCCCTGAGAACTACGCCTGGCCAACAGCCCGAAGATTCCCGCACCCTTTGCAATTCCAGAACGTGTGTCCCAGGCTAGATCAAGCAAGGATAATAATTCGACACTATCTCAGCTGTCAAGAGAGACAGAAGCTGACGTTTCTCTTTATGAGGGAACGTGTTTGAAGTATGTGTCTCGCATTCTGTCACGCGACACCTAACGGCTTGGTAAAGCTTCAGCAAGCTCACCATATTGATCAACAAAAGCTTACGTTCCGTATTCTTTAGAGAATGCATATCTCTGACGTCGATGCGCCTACAGCATGATCAGCGTGACTTCATTATGCAATCAATTTACCCGCTTCCACAAGGTTATACCCTTGAAGATTAACTACCGTTAAGGACAAGTACCTGATACCAACCGACAACCACTATCCGCATGACAGGACCTCCCTTGTCAATGCGCCTCGTAATTAATAAGTCGTTTCACGATTCATGAGCTGTATCCTTCAACTTTGAGAATCTTCAAAATGGTTTCTTATACCGTCTATTCATACAATTCATGTATGCATACGACACTTATGATAATTACTCGTAAAGCAGACAACCCATTAACTCCTACCAATGCCAGATCCCAAGTGGCAACCCATGCCATGTTCATTCGTTAAACCTTTTACCCCCTTTGATGACCGTTACCTGGCCTCTCGCGCCCTTAAGCCAAAATCAAAAGTCATTATCAAAAACATTCCAAGAACGCCTCGTTCAAAATGTGCATACACCTCCTTTCGCCTTCTTTTGTACACTGCAATGCTCCCTTTAAGCAAAGCTATCCTCCGCATTCCAACGGCTGCTTCTCATCGTCCCCATTGTCTCATTCCCCTCTGTTGCCTCTTTGCAGGGCGACGAACCCTCGCCAACGAGCGTCTCGTCTGGCAACAAGCCCTCGGCAACCAGCGTCTGAAACACGGCATCTTTAGCTAGAACCGTGTCTCGGTCGAGACCGAGCCCGTCCAACATGCGTAGCCTCTTGCAACTTGCTACAAATACAATCTGATGTAGTCGTCGCCGTAGTTTGGTCATTTCATCCAATCGACTAGAAAAAAGTGCGTCCCGCTCGGCATCTGCGTCAGGCAGCATGAATGGGTCAACATATCCATTACGATCCGTAGGGACCAGCACCTGCATAGGCGCATAGAATCCAAGTGTGACGGGGTTGTCTCTGAGATCGAGTTGAGTGAGGTGTGGAAACTCGATCAGTAGCTCAGTTACTGCAGTTGAATCAGCAAGCCTGTTGCCAGCGACCAAAAGCTTCTTGAGTCGTGGAATAAACCGGAGTGGTTCTAAATCTCGAATTGCGTTGAAGTTAAGGTTCAACGTTCGAAGGTTGGGCATCAGTTGACCCAGATTGCCCGGCAACGCCTGAATACCGCAGTTGGCAAGCTCAAGTAACTGCAAATTGAGGAAATCAACTGTAGGCTCGAAAGTGCCCAGGTAGTTTCCAGAGAGGAAAAGCTTCCGGACCTCGCAAGCTGAAGAGAGGAAACCGAGATCGAGTGCTTGATCAGCCCGCTGCTCCCTGAGACTCAGACTGTCCAACTTTCGAGCTCGGCTGAATCCTGTCAACTCGGTGATGCGGTTGCGGTCAACGTGCAGCGTATGCAGGTTGGGCATATTGCTAATATCCAAGCGAGCAAGTTGGTTGTCGCTGAGTTCCAATTGTCGAATCGCCTTGTTGCAAGACGGCACAGTAAATCTTGTAAGCCTGTTCTTGGAAAGCTTTAGACGTCCCAGGGCTGGTGCGTGCTCCAAGTTTCGAATCGACGATATCTGGTTGCCTCCCAAATCGAGTTCAGTGAGACGCTCCATCTTTACCCTTGCAAAGTCAACTTCCTCGATCAGGTTGTCTCGAGCTCGAAGGGTGAGGAGTCCATCGTGTGTATCAAGACCATCAAGGCTGGTAAGCTTGTTATTATCCGCACGAATGCTTCGCAAGTGCACTAGACCTCTGAGTGCCGACAGACTCTTAACCTCGTTACCAGAGATGTCCACATACTGAAGGTTCATCAAATGGTCCCACGAGGTCAACTCGGTCAGCATGTTCTGGGACACCTTGAGCTGCCGGACGCTGGATGGCACACCGTCCAGGTGGCCTAAGGCGTTCTTTGAGGCGTCAAGTGTCACCAATTTGCCGCAGAACTGGTCTAGCATATGGAGACTTGCAAGCCGCTTCTCATGAAGATCCAGCTCTGTTATGTCTTCCCAGTAAGACTCATAAGGCTCAACCTCACTAAGTTTGTCCACGAGTTCCCGTATTGTCATGGACATGACCTTCTTAGAGCCTTTGCCGGTGGCCGCGTGTCGACGGCCCATGACATAGCTGACCTCGAAGCCAAATGACGAATCGGCATTGTTAAAGGTAAACTCGGACAAAGGACTGAGAGAAAGCTTTCCAACATTTTGACCAATCAAAGCACTGTCGTCTGGAGTTGGCTGGAAGAAGTTGTTGCCAGGCGTGTGGTTAACAACGAAGCTGAGACTGGTCCGGCGGGCGTCAGGTGTTTTATGACTGACGACGCTGGTATCTCCAATGATGCTGACTTGTCGCTGATCGTCGAAAGGCATCTCGATGGTGCTGTCCTCGTCTTGTTCGTCGATTCGCGAAACGGGACGGGGCACAAAGGCCGGGCCGCTTCGTGAGCTGGTGTGGTGATGGCGGCTTGACCCATGCCCGTTGTTCTTAAGCGCTGATTTTGCGACACTGGCACAGCCTGGTGACTTTTTGGGCGGCGAACTGTTCTGGTGCATGCTGGGAAGCTCCGGGTCGTCCTCCAAGTTATCCAAGTCCTCTGCTAGTACCACATCTTGGATGATAGACGCTACGGGTGAGGAAAATGTGATGGTAAGGTTTCGCCTCTTTGCACTCATCGAGGGTGTGCTACTAGCCCTGTCGTCGTTGAAGCTTCCTTCGTCCTCCATGGATTGGTCTAGATAAAGTTCCGAGTCTTCCAATACTCGAGCATCCAGCTTCTCAAACTCTTCTCGAGCAAGACTGGCCATATCCGGACTTAAGTGTCCATTGGGGGACAATGTCATATACCCTCTAGCAGATCGATGCTTACTCGATTTCGTAGGACTGGTGGGTGGGGTTGTGCCACGGGTAGCACTGTTCTTCTTCGCGCTATTGAGGACGAGGTTCTGCATCTCTCTGGTTAGATCGACAGACAGATCCGGGATGCTTGCGAAAGGATCATCGTCGCTGTCGGATGGCAATATGTTCATAGGCTGGCGAGCAGGGGCTTCCTTCCTCTTGATCCAGATGTTGTTCTGCTTGTCAAGATACATACTGCCTACTCGATCGGGAATGAGATGTGACACACTTTCCGGCATGATGGTCCTCCTGGTCTCGGAAGCATGTGAAGAAGTTGTAGGGTATGACCTATGAGTGTCTCCTCCAGATGAATGGGATCGTGTCGGGCTTCCTGATGAACCATCATGGGACGGGCCAGCTGTTAAGCGGATATTGGGCGGGTCGCTGATAACCTCTCCTTTGGCACTGTGATCCAGATCTGGTTGGCTGCGCGGCGATCCCTCAAGCTGGCGTTCGATTTCTTTATCAGCAAGGATTGCCTCCTTTACTAAACCCATGGATCGCATGGACAATGTGATAAGATCGCCCATATCACTGATTTCCTGATACTTCTTCAACCTCTTGATCAGTTCGGGATCCTCTTGATATTGAGGCACCCTGGACATTGGTTTGCCCTCACGGCTGGGAGGGCGAGAAAGAGGCTCATTGGTAGACTCCTGATAAGAGTCGTCGGCATCATCAGCTTCAGGCGTAACATTCTCAGCCTCTGATTCCTCAACACTAGACAAGCCTGGCTGTCTGACTTGATTTCGGATCATTGCCATAATCTGCGCAGCCTGGTTGACGAAATCCTGAGTCATAATCGAAGGCTTCCTGTCAACTTCGCTGTGGTCTGCCGTGGTAGCATCGATCATTCCCTGCTGTGAGGCTCGGGAGGGTGTGTGTGTCGACAGGTCATTGATATCGTCACTCTCCGAATCGAATGTCATGTTTGGGTCACCGTGAAGTGATGATTTACGACTATGCGTGGGGCTGTGCGGCTGAAGGATTGTTCGCATCGCAAGAACACTAGGGTGAGCGAGTTGATACTCGCCTGGCCGGGCATCCTTGCGTTTCTTTCCCATCACTGACTGCATGTCACGGCTTGCAGCTTCTACACCTTCCAGCAACTCGCGACCAAAAGCAATGTCAGCCCGATGGAGCGTGCGTCTACGCTTGGGGGTTGGGTCCTTGGACGGAGACGTTCGAGGTCTCTTACCCTCTGAGCCGCTGTCGCGTTTGGAAGTATTTCCATTGCCGAGTGCACCCTTCGCTGGGCTCAGTGCTTTACTGCGGATTTGACTGGAACCGGATGCTGTTTTATGATGCTTGCTGGTGGCTGATGACGTCGACTTGTTGCGACTTCGACTAACGAGAAGCTCTGAACGCTCGTCAGGAGATGAAGGTTGTTCCGGTTGCTGGGAAGCTGGGGATTGAGGGGCTGACGATTGGGGGGCGTCGTTTTCCTTGTCGGAATAAGCCGTCGCGTCTCCTTGGGTGGCGTAAGAGATTTCCTCGCTGAACTCATAACCTTCAAGATCACCAAGACCGAACCTAGTGAAAAAATTGCGACCGACAGGATTAGGGGCTAATGTAGGCAAGGAAGGGCTGGACATGGGTTCATAATTCTCATGAACAGTAGAGTCGAACTGGTCATGGGGACCAAGAGAGTGTCGGGAAGGCGTACCAGACATGCCTTCTTCAAACTGGCTGATGCGTCGCAGAAGTGTTTGGTTAGTAAAGGTATCATAAGGGCCGAACAGCTTCAAGGGGCTTCCAGCAGATGGCGCACTTCGACCAGATGAGGCATGCTTCTTGTCAGGACTAGGGAATGGGGCGCGAGGGACGGTAGGGCTGATATTGAAAAAGTCTGACTGATAAGGGTTGGTAGTATTTGTTCGAACCGAGGGGAACTGTTTCGGGGTGCTGGCTTGTAGAGACTCTTCAGCGAGCATTCCGCTTGTATCAACATTGAAGCCAGGGCTGAGGTCCCTGAAGCGAAAAGATCCATCTCCAGATCGACCTCCTCGTTGAGTATTTAAGAACCCGCCTCGAGTTGCATAGTCTTCAGTGTTCTCGGCGTTATCAGAGGGACCGGGACTAACGCCATCAAAACCGGTTCGGGGGTCAACGTTCGGATCGAGAAGCATCTGGTTGATGCGCAAAGCTTCGAGCTTGTTTTTCAACTTGTCTGCTGGCAACTCAATAGGCGCAAAATCCACGATGCCATCCTTGTCGCTCTGTTTACCGATGAGGATAGGGCTGAAGTCTTCGTTGCGAACTACACTTTGTCCACTAACTTTTCGCGTACTGTCATTCGCATCCGAAGGAGCACTCAAGCAGCTTTGATCGCGATAGATCTGATCCCGTGGCCGCGAAGGCGTGTCTTCATCTCGTGGGCTATGTACACTAGAGAACATGGAATCTTCCACATTGAGCTTAAAATTGATTTCTCGTTGTGGTCTTCTCGGGCTCGGGCTGGGTGTGATATCGTTGGGATACAAGTCCTCCTGGTCGTCGAATTCATCGAGTTCGTCCAATGGGTCCAGATGGGGCTCGAGGTCGTCGCTAACAATGCGCTGGGGGTATGATGGTGGACTAGACGGCATCACAGAGGACTCCTGGCGCTGCTCGCCGTCGCCATCATCGCCTCCGGGTGTTGGTGGTTTGAACATATCTTGTAGACCGGTCGCAGCTGAGCAAAACAAGTCGCGCTGTTCGCCATACTCGACGTCACCATACACGAGGCGTCTCTTCCACTCAGGCGTATCCTCTTGCCTCCCAGGTGACGATCTGTGTTGAACTGTGTTGTGAACAACTGATGCACTTGTGGAACCTGATGCAGATCTACTGGCAACCGTTCCACGCGCAAGCTTGAAATCTTCTGATGGCTGCTTATTTCGGTGGCTTGAGATGTTGACACCATTCGGGGTCCGTTCGCTGAGAATGTTGAAACTTGAGTCGTGGGCGGTTGATAATTGGGGCCGAGTGCCTATCGTTCTACGCGGTATTCGACTCGGTGTCCCTCTAAGTTTTGTCTTGGGCTCTTGGGTATTGTTCAGGGGAGGAAGTTGGATAGCGGATGAATCAGAGCCGGGTTGGGAAACCCAGTCCTCAGACAGAGAGTCGAGCCAAGCGTGCTCCATGGCGTCGCTTTAGAAGCGGAAATCAACGTGTAAAAAAAAGTCAATGCGAAGCCATGAACTAAACAAAATTATATTGCGACGGAGGATGGTGGGGTCGAAAGGGGTTTGTGTATGCGACGCGCGTGTACAGAAGAACGGAAGGGAGGTATGTTGGATGCTGAAGTGAGACTGTATTAAGATCACGGATGGATGAAGAGTAGAGTAGGTTTTGGAGAGATAGAAATGAAGTCACAACAAAAACATTAAACAAACAGTAGCATGGGGAAATCGAGATCGTGAGGCGGATGTTTTGCGCGTACCCTTGAACTTGAGGTTCGGAATAAACAAGACCAGGGTCCTGGTTCCGGTTAGGCTCGTTGCTGTGTCAACGGATGGTGCCTGGCAAGATCACGTGCTAGCACCATTTTCGGAATCCCGCATCTTGAGAGAATGGTGCATAAGATGGTGGGATCTAACGATGTTGTATTTGTATGTAGCTCCAGTTAGAGAGTTTGTCTTATCTTTTCTTTGTTGTGGCTGATCATGCGTCCAATGCCGTGTTGATGATAGGCTACTGGCGCGATTCTTTGTTCCAGCCTATGAGGCGGAACTGCATTGCGAAGATGGTGAATTAACATTCACAACGGCATATTTCGTAGATGCGGCAGCTTTTAAAACTCAAACACCAAACTCTTCCACCATCTTGTCGTTAATCTTGAACAAAATCACAAGCAAATCAGTCACTCATGGTCTTTGCTCTGAAAGTCATGACGTGCTGAAGCCACTTTACGCGATAGCACGTGACGAGTGTAAGGCGCGTTTCCCTGGTGATCGCTGGCCGTGCATTCCAATTCACGACTACAGTTAAGCGACACAGCTGTCTTGATATACCAAAAAAAGGGTATTAATCCATGAATGCCACTATCAAAGACAAGTTTTGACCACGCGGAGGGCGAAACCCTCCATCACCGAAATTATGACACTCCAGCGTGCCGACCCGCTGGCGGACGAGCTCGCACTTGAATGGGGAGAAGATACAATATACTGCGAAGCGACTTGTGACCCCAACGATGTTCTTTACGAAGGATCAGAGGACGAAGATTACGATAGTCCTGCCTCACGAAAAGTCCGGTACGAAGCGGCAGGCCAACGATTTCTTGACGGAAAAATACCATTTATTTTGACAGCAGCACTGAAAGGCCCCTTTGAATCAAACTCGACGAACTGGGTGAATCCGTGGCGATCAAAGCAACGTACAGCTCGTGAGTCGGCGATAATTAGGACCTCGCCTGGGAAGTTGGCAAGATCAGCCAGGGTCAAGCGCAATTCATCGATCCCAGAGACAATCCGCCCACTCCACGACAGTTTGGAATGCCACCTCCCGAGCCCCGAAAGCCTAAACCAGACTTCTGAGACCGAAACGCATCCGTACCTGGAAGACGATGAATTAGTCAAGGTTCAACAATGGAGGGATACTGTCAAGTTGGAGAAGGG